>JAPDVU010000016.1:4950556-6150556 GCA_026230045.1 Corynorhinus townsendii
TCTCTTCCACAGAATTCTAGAAGCCCTCTCTTCCACAGAATTCTAGAAGCCCTCTCTTCCTCAGAATTCTAGAAGTCCTCTCTTCCACAGAACTCTAGAAGTCCTCTATTCCTCAGAATTCTAGAAGCCCTCTCTTCCTCAGAATTCTAGAAGTCCTCTCTTCCACAGAACTCTAGAAGTCCTCTATTCCTCAGAATTCTAGAAGCCCTCTCTTCCTCAGAATTCTAGAAGTCCTCTCTTCCACAGAATTCTAGAAGCCCTCTCTTCCTCAGAATTCTAGAAGCCCTCTCTTCCACAGAATTCTAGAAGCCCTCTCTTCCACAGAATTCTAGAAGCCCTCTCTTCCTCAGAATTCTAGAAGCCCTCTCTTCCACAGAATTCTAGAAGCCCTCTCTTCCTCAGAATTCTAGAAGCCCTCTCTTCCACAGAATTCTAGAAGCCCTCTCTTCCACAGAATTCTAGAAGCCCTCTATTCCACAGAATTCTAGAAGCCCTCTCTTCCACAGAATTCTAGAAGCCCTCTCTTCCTCAGAATTCTAGAAGCCCTCTCTTCCACAGAATTCTAGAAGCCCTCTCTTCCTCAGAATTCTAGAAGCCCTCTCTTCCACAGAATTCTAGAAGCCCTCTCTTCCTCAGAATTCTAGACCCCTCTCTCAGTCCTCGTGGCTGACACTGGGATCATGGGGAGTTTTAACTGGTCTGATGCCAGGATTCCCCCCAGAGGCTCAGATTCCTGTCATCTGAGGGGCAGCTGGGAGTCAGGAATTAAAGAATCTCCTGGGCCGTGAAGATAGGCAGCCAAGTGGGGACCCTCCTGTACGCAGCGTCCTTCTCTGCACACGAGGAATCAGAGGGACAGAAGCAGGAGGCAGGCAGAGGTTTGCCTCTCTGGCCCCACCCCTCCGGCCCAGTTTCCTCAGCTCAGTTACCCAAGTCCCCTCCTCCTGGAAGGACAGACGCTGTGCCCACGGAGGCCTCCCTCCCAGGCGTGGCGCATTGGCATGCTAATCCCCAGCCGCACTTCAGCTTCGCAAGTACCTGCCAGCTGACCACTTCCTCCAGCCACTCGCCCGCCCCGGCTGCGAAAACGTGAGAAACCAAGGCCCTTTCATCTCTTCAGGGCCTTTCATCTGAGCCTTTTAAAGTGGAAAGTTCCAGTGATCAAAGACCCCAGAGGAAGGTGGAGGCCGATACCACTCTCCCCATCTTACTGCTGGCAACACTGAGGCTCCTGGGCATGCAGACAGATGCCCAGCGGAGCCCTCCAGTTCCTCTTGAGATAAACCCGCTGACAGAAACCTGCAGGGCTGACAGCAGCCCCGCTGAGAGTCTTCTAGAAAGTGCCGCGGAACCAGACAGCGCTCTTGTGTCTCAGCATCTTACCTGGGCGCTGGCTCAGCTCTCACCTGGAGCTCACACCTGGCTCCTGGACAAGCGGTGTGTGGGCTGGGCCAGAGCGCAGCACCCCTGGGCCCACTCCCCCCACCCCCGGGAGTGCACCTGAGAAACAGGGACTTGGGATGTGACAGACGTGCAATGGGTGCCTGCCGGGAGCCACCAGCGGGAGGCCACGCAGCAGGAGGGTGTGGAGAGCCAGTGGCACCAAGGTCCGGCCACCTCCCTGGACACAGGAGACGCCAGGGGTGCCTGTGGCGTGTCCATCGCCATGAGCCCTCTGCCCAGGGAGCTCCCCTGAGGCCCAGCTGCCGCGGAGGGAACCCAAGTTCAGAGAGGCCCCTCGAGAACGCGATCAAGAAGGACTAACATGACCAGCCCGGCGCTGCACGGCCTGCGGGGGGGGGGGGGGGGGCAGGTGGCCTGCCTGGGCTGGGAGCAGCGACAGGGGCACCCAGGCCCTGCGGTTCCTTCACATGGCGTGTCCCCTGAGCAGCATGTTATGACCAGATGCAGGCTGTTGCGGGGAGTGCACAGCCAGTCAGCTGCAGCTCCCGACAGTCCCCCAGGAAGGGGACAGCGACGCAGGGGCCATCAGGGGCTATGGCGCACAGGTGGGGGCTGGGAGCGCCCGCAGGAGACCCTGACCTGGTCTTGGGGTCAGGGCTCCTTTGGGGGGTTCACACCCACACTGCTCCATGGGGCAGAACCCCAAGCCATCTAGCTCAGGTCAGAAGCCTGGCGACTGCTGGGAGGAGGGGAGAGCCAGTGGCCTGGGCCGGCTGGGGACCAAGCTCCAGCACAGCTCCCTGTTACCTCCGATAGACGCCTGTTGTCGGAAAGGCTGTGGAGCTAAAACCGGGAGAGGCCTTTTAGGGTCTGAGACAGATGCTCCCCAAACAGCCTCTTCCCAGACCTGGGCATACCCTGTCCTTCCAAACCTAGAAGCAGGGCAGATGTCGGAGTTTGAGTGGTCGCTGCACATAAATAGAGGCGCTGTCAATGCGTGAGAGGGAGCATGTGGCCGCCTCCCTCCCCCACAGATGGGCATCGCACCGCCCTTGGATTGTCAGCTGAGGTCGCTTCCAAAGAGCCAGTCCTTACACACTGAGCGCCTAGTACCTTGTATCAAGTGCTGGGCTCCAGGGGGATGGAACCATACTCCACAGTCATGCCCACAAGGAGAGTACATCCAGGTTAGGGAGACAAGGTTAGTTTCATGAACTGTTTATGTAACACTCACACGTGCACATGTGTGTGGACCCACACATACCAACATGTGCACCCAGGAAAAGGTTACATGAAAGGGTTGATAGCAGCTGCCCTCATAGTTATTTACTAGAGGCCCAGTGCACGAAATCCGTGCAAGGGTGTGGTCTCTGTCAATCAAAGCACGAGCATCGGCATGGAAGGGCAGGTCCCAGCTGACCTCTGGGCCCTGGCAGCACCTGGGCCCTCAGGCCCCCAAGGGCCTCCTCTGCTTGAGTCCCCACGCCCAAGTCCCCACATGGACATGCGGTGAGTGCAGCCGGATGCGGTGGGCCGGGGGGCAGCATGGGCCTCTGGGCAGTGCACTCTCTCCTGGCCAGCCTCACAGACCGACTCCTACATGAACCCATAGGGAGCCCGTCCAGCCCCGGTGGTCCTGGCAGCTGCAGTTTGGCTTACCCGGTGGGCTCCTCACAGACGCCCGGCACCTGAGCTCAGGGGGCTTCCCCAGCGTGTGAGCCCTGATGTCCCAGGGGAGGGTAGCAGGGGGAGTGAGAGTGAGCTTGGCAGACACCCCACACTCTCACCCCCCATTCTCATTGCACCTCTGTCCCTGTCACCCTGGCCCCCAGGTAGCTGGTGAGAGGTCGCAGCCCTCCACCCGGGTACCATGGGAGGGTGGTTGGCGCCACCCACCCCCAGTTCTCCATCCCAGCCCAGGGCCTGCCCCAATCAGGCAATCAGGGCCTGTGGCCGTTGGTCACCCATCTGTGGGGCAATGGGTCGGAGCCGGGGGTCGGTCCCCCCCCCCCGCCCACTCCCTCAGCACCTGGCAGCCAGGCGGTGGCCCCGCTGTCGGCTGGGTGAGCAGCAGGATGATTGGGCCCCCACTCATACTCGCCTTGGCCTGGCGTTGCCTTCTCACCTGCTCCACTATCTCGCCGTGGTCCAGCTCTCATCGAGGCCCATTAGGGCCAGCAGCACCTCCACTGCCATCCACTGCCAGCGCCACATCACCAATGCCCACCATGTTCTGCACCACCCCCTGGTGGTCAACCCACGTCATAGCAAGCGGTCGAACTCCCGGTCGAACAATTTGCATATTAAGCTTTTATTATATAGGATCGTTCTTTTCTTTTTGTCTGTGGTTTATGTCTGATTTCTGCAGAAATAGGACTCACATGAAATGACTGGGAACCCTGGAACTGTGAGGGCAGCTGAGGGCAGGCCTGGAGAGAAATCTGTCTTTGCAGGGAAGGAGGACTTAAACTGGGTCTTGCAAGGTGGGTGGGGTTTGGACCCCGAATCAGAATGAGGACCACGTTACCCTTGAGCAGGCCCAGTGGTGGGCTATTGGGATTTGAGAGGTGAGGAGGGATGGCCTAAAGGGGGAGCACAAACCCTGGATTTGGTCAAAGGGCTCTGATTCCAATGACCTCAAACCTCCTGGGCTCATGTCCTCCTCCAGGCACCCCTCACCCTGCAGAGCCCCGGGAAGGAAGGCTCCGTGAAACCACAAGGCAAAGGCCCGCCGCCTTCAGTGCCTCTGAGGGCTGAGCCGCTGGGAAGTCCTCCCTCAGGCCGACAGGAGGCAGCAGGAGACTGCATTGTCCTCGGGCTGCTGTGACCCATAGGCCGCCTTCTCTACTCTAGGAGGCTCCTGGGTGGGCGCCTCAGCTCTGCACCCTGGGAGAGGACCCCTGCCACCTCCACCCACTCCTGCCCAGAGCCCAGGACCAAGCACAGGGCCAGGGGTGGGCTCCCACAGCCACATGCACCCCAAATCACACCCCACCCCAGAGAGGCTGCACGGGGTGGGGGTGGGGGTGCCCTGTAGCTGCAGCTTGGAGTCTCTTGTCCCAGACTTCCAAAGAAACCATTCCACAGGCCCCTCGCTAAGGGCTCTTTGCCACCTGGGCTGACATGATTTCTAGCACCTTCATGTCATGGGAGGCTTAACAACAGATCAGGTGATTCTTGGAGGGACCCCAGAACTCATCCCAGAGCCCCCGGCAACGTGCACAGCACAGTGGGGAGAAGACAGGCCCTCCAGGGTGAAGGATTCTTTGCTGGATTTGACTCTGGTTCTGCATTTGGCAAGAAGGGCTCAGAGGTGCGGTGTGTGTCTACGGCGGCAGTGGTCCTCGCTTAGGCTCCCGGTTTGGTCAGCGGTTGCGGAGTGGGGTTCCAGCTCTCACGTTCCTTCTTCGTTCATCATTACACTTCTACAGGGAGACGCTTCTTCATCGGCGGCTGAGCCTGCGTTACAGTCATCAGAAAAGGCAGCCTCAATACTTGCTTCCTTCTCTTTGTTACCAGGATAAAGGGTTTGTTCTGTAGACCCTTCAGGGGAGACCAAGCTTTGTTTTCATGCTCATGTCCGTTATGACGTTTTAACAAATTTGCGCTCAGTGGGCATGTTCCAGGAAGCAGCCACAAAGCGTTGGGTGTGATGATCCAACAAGCCGCTGGCTGTCTCAGACCTTTGTCCAGCGTGGAGACACAAACCTGGAAATGCAGGTCTTCCTTTCTCTAAAGCTGAAAACTTCCTTTGACCTCATTGGTTTGCTGTGTGAACCGGGGTCACAAAAGGCTCACACAGAGGCTTTGGGTAGAAAAAAACTGAATGAAGAAAAGGAATCATTTTAAGAAACTCAACCTGTTGGGTTCAGAATCTATTCCGAGTTCGTTATGTGAATGTGTAGGGGTTTCACTAAACAAAGAACGCTTCCTAAGGTTTATCCCTTTCCGGCACATCAATACCTTCCGGGGCTGTCTCTCAATCTCTGTAGCCACTGGATCTGAAATACACTTTGGGGACTGGGGAGGCCCAGGCAGGAGCGATGAAATCAAAGCGAGGCCAGGATCAAAGGGGCAAACAGCTGCGGGGTCTCAAGGTGAAAGCAGAGCCATCGGCTCCCCTGGGCTGCCTTTCCTGGTTTCCTCTCCAATAAACAACCAGGCTTCCAACCCAGGCTGTGGGGCAGTGCTGAGGGGCTCGCTGAACAACAAAGAGGCCTGGGGAAGAGGGTACTTAGCACTTAGAGAGGAAAGGCAAGCCTCAGAGATTCGGGGAGTGAGGACCATGGTGGGAAATGAGGAGCAGAAGCGGCCAGTGGCCCCGCATGGCGCCCTCCTCCGCAGCCTGCTCCAGACAACATTCTTTTGTTTCGAGCTGCTGCGTTTGCAGTGTATCCTGACTTCTATTTACTGGCCTTCACTCCTCCTCCAGAAAGCAGCTCCGAGGGCTGCCTTCTATCTTACCACGCCCTCCCACCACGTCTATTTCAACAGCCGTGACCGACAGGCCAAGTATAAATTCTGGCCAAAAGCAAATCCCATGGCGTGGCGAGCCAGGGAGCCTGGGGTGGGCGAGGGCCACGCGAAGCTCCCTGGGCTCTTCTGAAGTTGAGCGCTGGCTCGCTCGGAGGAAGACAGTACTTTCGGAGCCGCTGGGAAATGGGCTTCAATCCCACAGCTCCTCAATTTGCGGAAAATAACATCCGATCATTGCTTGTTAAGATATTGCCAAGGACTGGGCTCTTTCCATTGTCCAACGTGGGATATAGGTAGGGAAGAAGCAACAAGTGTTCGTTGTACGCGTGTGGCAGGGAAACTGAGTAAGGAATCTAGATGTGGCGTTTAGTGAAAAGCGCCCGGCTTCACAGGCACCTGCCACACCCACAAGGACTGGAACTCATTTGAGTTTTGGGTGGACGCATCAGAGCCGTGGAGGACCTGCCGAGGCTCACATCTGGCGAGCTACCGCTCATCGCACAAGTCCCACGCGCATTGGGAAAGCCATTATGTTGCCTCCTCTGCTCTTGTTTTTAAAAATGAATTGTTTCTGCCCTGACCAGTTTGGCTCAGTGGATAGAGCGTCGGCCTGCGGACTGAAGGGTTCCAGGTTCAATTCCGGTCAAGGGCATGTATCTTGGTTGCGGGCACATCCCCAGTGGGGAGTGTGCAGGAGGCAGCTGATCGATGTTTCTAACTTTCTGTCCCTCTCCCTTCCTCTCTGTAAAAAATCAATAAAATATATTTTAAAATAAATCAATAAAAATAAAAATTAATTGTCTCTTTTTAATCCAGATTTCACCAGTTTTCTCTCCAATGTCCTTTTTTTAAAAGAAATATATTTTTATTAATTTCAGAGAGGAAGAGAGCGGGGGAGAGAGATAGAAACATCAATGATGAGAGAGAATCATTGATCGGCTATCTCCTGCAAACCCCACTGGGAATTGAGCCAGAAACCCGGGCATGGTTCATAGGTCGACGCTCAACCCCTGAGCCACGCTGGCCGGGCACTAATATCCGTTTTTGTTTTTTAAAGATCTGACTCTGGCCCTGACCAGTTTGGCTCAGTGGATAGAGCATCGGCCTGCGGACTGAAGGGTCCCAGGTTCGATTCCGATCAAGGGCATGTACCTTGGTTGCGGGCACATCCCCAGTGGGGAGTGTGCAGGAGGCAGCTGATGGATGTTTCTCTCTCATCAATGTTTCTAACTCTCTGTCCCTCTCCCTTCCTCTCTGTAAAAAATCAATAAAAATATATATTTTTTAAAAAGATCTGACTCTGAATCCCACATTGCATTTAGTCATCAAAAAACTAGGTTTTAAAAATGTATTTATAACACTAATACATACATATGATTAAAAATAATAATAAAGGAGCATCAAAGTGAATAAAATAGTCTCTTTCAACCCTTCACTCGAATTCCAACCCTGGGTTTCCACTCTTTCCTCACCAAGGGTATTTGTCAGGGACACACAAGCACACACAATTAAAACTTCATTTTCAGCAAAAGGAAGAGAGAGGAGTAAGGCTGGGATCTAGTTCAATGTAGAAGATTATAATGCCACACAAACTCCCAGGAAAAGCCATAAAAACATGCTTGTTTAGTTCGTTTGGATAATTATTATGCCACAACGGAAATGCTGGGATTTCTTATCACCAGTGTAAAAGACAGAGGCAAACCGTCGTTCAAACTCGGTTAGATGTTTTTTGTCAAACCATCTCCGGTTTCCATGTGCGGCCAGGCCTTCATCGTCTCGGCAGGTCGGTGTTCCTGGCCCACTCGGGCTCCCCCAGTGAGCACAGCGGAGGGATGAGACTTGGCCGGGGACCTGGGGGATTCTCACACGGGCTGCAGCACCCCTGACCCTTGACCCTTGGCAGAGCTTCTGGGTTGCTGGACCATCCCTGGTAGTTCAACCTCAGCTGGCAGCCAGCAGCCAAGACCTCTGGCTTCCTCTGGGGTTGGCTTCCTGGTCCCCATCACTATAGCAACAGAATTCAGGTCTGCCTAGATCTGGCTCCATCACCACCGCAGGCGACAGGGAAACTCATGAGCCTGAAACACACACAAACCGCCCCCCTGGAGAGGGACAGGGCCTTCACCTTCTACCTGACATGACAGGGAACTCAGCAGTGTCTTTGGCGTCATTGGCCTGTCTAGATGGTGGATTATTTCCTGGTCTATAAAATTGAGACACTCCCACTCTCTCTAAAAAACCAATGGGAGCCCTAACCGGTTTGGCTCAGTGAAGGGCCTGCAGACTGAAGGGTCCCGGGTTCAATTGCAGCCAAGGGCACATGCCTGCTTTGGGGGCTCGTTCTCCAGTGGGGGCGTGCAGGAGGCAGCCAATCAAGGATTCTCTCTCATCATTGATGTTTCTATCTCTCTCTCCCTCTCCCTTCCTCTCTGAAATCAATAAAGAAATATATTTTTTTAAATCAATGGGAAAATATCCAAGTGAGGATTGACAAATAAATAAATAAATTCACTGTAAAAAAAATGGAGCACAAATACCTAATTCATAGAAACACCCATAAAGCACAGCCTAGCACAGGGACACTTCAGAAACAGCTTGTGAGTTGATGAAAGAATGACTGCCTCCCATCCCATCCACCTTCGGCCTAAATGTCCCCAGGGACCAGGCGTAGGCATAGGAAGAAGGAGGGGAGAGAAAGAGGCGTGGGGGGAGAGTGGGGGGAGCAACAGGCGTGAATGTCAGGCTGCCTCTCCGCTCCTGGGGGCTGTGCAGGGGTCTGGGTCACAGTCCCGGACACCACACCCGGAGGAGAAATCCAGCGCGGAACTCCGCCCGCAGCCCCAAGAATGTCCCCGGGGGGCGGGGGGCATCCGAGCTCTTCACGAGGTTGCCTCGGAGCATTCTAGAATCAATGGAGGCAGGACGGGGACCCTGAAAGACCCTCCCAACAGAGGCCCCTGAGGGTCATGGACCGTGAAGGGTGCGGGGAAATCAGGGCTCAGGTTCTGGGAGCAGGAAGCGTGGTCTTTCGAGCTCCTCTCCGGGCCACGCGCCTCTCCTCCTCGCAGTGGGTTCAGCTACAACCGACTCTGCAGCGGACAGGGGGCTGGCGGGGCGCGGGGGGCGCGGGGGCGCCAGGCAGACGCCCGCAGACTCCAGGGAGAAGCGGGGCCCTGCCCTCTAGCCCTGATAATCCAGGAGGGACGCAGGCACACACCCTCGCCATACTGCCCCTCAGGACAAGACGGGACCCTCCCAGAAGCCCAGGGGCAGAGGCGGGGGGCGGACAGCCCGGAGCTCTCATCGTCCTCCCCTCCGGAAAGGCCCCCGTCCCGCGTTTGCTAAACGTGACACCCTGCGCGCCTAAGGGACCCTTATTCCCAGGCCCACGCGGACATTCCAGGCAAAAGGGTCGCCCCTCCCCAGGTGTCACTGCGCCCCTTCGGGCCCCTTATCTGCACCCTCCGCTGATCAGCATGTGTGGGAGGCTTGCGGGGTCGGGGCTGTTTGACCAGCCTCTACGGGTCTGGCACGTAGCGGGGGGTAAACGGACGCCTTTGATGACCCGCGGGACGGCGGGCAGGCTCGCCAGCAGGTCGGGAGAGAGGCCGGCCCTGCCCGGTGCGAGCGGTGGCCGGACCCGGGCGGGGGCGCTGTGCCTGCTGCGGCCCTCGCCGCCCCTCCCGAGGCAAACCTCCCCCGGGATGTTGATTGTGGTGCACGGGCCGGCGGGGCACATGGACAGGGAGGGGCCGGAGGGGGCCTCCGGGCCCAAGTTCACGCCTCCCTCCCGCACCCCACGGTCGGCGGAAGCGATTACTCCCCACCGGTGTCTGGCGGGGCCGAGGGCGGGCTCACACCCCAAGGGCCACGGGCCTCCCTCCGTCCACCCTTTGATCGCCCCGCACCCGGCCCCTCCCTGGTCCTGGGGCCGTATAATTGCAGTCCGTGCCCCTCGCGGTGCACACAGGGTCGGGCAGCGATGGCCACAGCGGGGTCCCGCCAGCTCCGGTTCGGGGACAGCGCCGCGTTCCCCGTGTACCGGCCCACGCACGGCGGGACCCTCTCGCCCCCTCCGGGCCCTGCCGCCACCCTGCTCCCCGCGCGCCCCTCGGGACCCGGCCCGGATCGCTGCGCCCCGGCCTCCTTCCCCGGCTTCCTGGGCCGGGGCCCCGGGTCCTCCGCGCCGGCCCCCGCTGGCCTGAGCCCGCCTGCGCCCCCCAAAGGCGCGGCCGCCCCGTCGGCGTCGCAGCGCCGCAAGCGCACAGCGTTCAGCCCGGAGCAGCTGCGGCTGCTGGAGCTGGTGTTCCGCCGGACCGCGTACCCCGACATCAATCTGCGCGAGCGCCTGGCCGCGCTCACCCTGCTGCCCGAGTCCAGGATCCAGGTGAGCTGGCGGCGGCCGCGGGGCGCGGGGCGGGGGGCGGGGGCCGCGGGGCGGGGCGCGGAGCGGAGGGCGGGCGGCAGGATTCCCAGGGCAGCTCCCGCGGCCGCTCACTTAGGATTGTTGGCAAGTGACTTCCCTGGGCCTCCGCGCCCTGGTGTCATTCGGGACCCTGTCAGCACCCCCGCGGCGGGGCCTTGAGGCTGGACGAAGTGACTGGCGCGCCCCCTCTGAGTGCGGAGTGCAAGAGCGAGGCCCCTCCGAGGAGGCTGACCGGCCCCTTGAAACAGTCAGAAAGTCGATCCTCGGCCGCGGGCGGCAGGGCGTTTCCGCACTTTTTCCTGGAGAAAGAGGGCGATGCGGCCCAGTCGGGGTTCCCCTCTGGGGGGAGAGGCGCAGAGGGCGGGCCCTGGGCCACTTGCCCGGCAGGGACTCGGTCTGGAATTCGGGTGCAAAAGGACGTAGCGTTTTGTGGTGACGCTGGAAGCAAATGAGCTTATCACAAGCTGAACATTCTAGTCAAGGAGCTTAACTGAGAGAATCCCGGAGCCTGTGTGCGGCTGAGGCCTCCGCCTGGGCGCACGCGGCTCCGGCAGGAGCGCGCCCCGCGGGGGGCCTGGCTCGGGCGCCCCGGCTCCCTGAGCAGCGCACCTGCAGCGGGAGGGGGACGCCCACCTAGCACACACGTCCTGGACTCACTTACCAAGGAGCACACGCATCTTACAAGTTGGTGTTCTGCGTTACTTGAACATCTATCGCCTTTACGCACAGTAGGTCTCCCTCTCAGACTCTAGCGCGTGCTTCCGTTTCCGGTCCCCCGTGGGGAGGAGCCGGCCCGTGCCCGGACGCGGGACAAACCCGGAGGCAGCCGCGGCCCAGCACTCACCCGGCCTCGCCCCCCTGCAGGTGTGGTTCCAGAACCGGCGCGCCAAGTCGCGGCGCCAGAGCGGGAGGTCCCTGCCGCCCGCAGCCCGGCCCGCGCTCCTCGCCCACCCCGAGCCCCACGGAACCGGCACCAGCACCGGAGCGTCGTGTTTGAAGCCGCAGCCGCCTCTTCAGGTCGATGCGAACTGCCTGCCCTCTGACCCTGGCTCCCAAGGCCAGAGCTGCGAACCCTGCGCGCTCCCGGAGGACATGGCCTCCGCGCTGGACTCCTGGGAGGAGCGCCTCCTCTCCGCCTTCGCTAGCTCCTGAGCGACCTGGAACCCAGGATCCTCTCGGAGCAGCCACGACCGGCAGCCCGGGAGACACCGGAGCCCTGTCCTTCCTGGCTTCATATTAAGGACACATCCGTGTTCATCTCGGTGGTTTGGACAGGCATCTGTCACCTGCGGAGGCTCCTCCCCTTTGCCTCTGGAGCTCCGCCCAGGCCCAGGTTTTCTCCGTAGCCCGCTCCCCTCCCCCCAGGTGCGGCTTCACCTTCACCTGTGCCTCTGACCGGCACGTTCAGTTCGGTCCCCGCCCCTGCTAACTCCACGCCAGTCCTGTTCTTTAGGTCGGCTTTTCAGAACGCAGTCTCTTCTTCGCAGAATGCCTCGGCTGGATTCCGTTCCCTTTCTGCTTGACAACCGCCCTCCTCTCCTGCTTCCTCCAAGGTTTATACCTGAAACTCTACCCACCTCCTTCCAGCCTCACCCTGTCACCACGGCTCACTGCGTCCTATCCCGCCCGCATCTGCACACTCAGTTGTAGCTCCCAGGACTCTGTGTCCAGGTTGTTCCGCGAGCTCCCCGTGTCTAGGTTCTCAACTTCTAAAAAACGACCCTCTTTAGATGAGATGGGTAAATTGCAAAGTGGGAGTACACTTTTGGACTACTGAATTAAAATACAGAGTTTTGTGCGTGGTTTTTAAAATGGTTAAGACAAGTGTCAAATACTTCACAATTTAACAAACAGATCTCTGATTGTAAAAACTCAATGTATAGTTTTAAGTAAAGCTAGAAGTTGTTTAGAAAAAGCAAATTACTGCAAAATGAATAACAAGATTTAAACATTCTCAGAATCAAATTAAAATAGCTGTAAAGAAAGTTAATTGACTTAACTCACATACCCAAAAGATAATAAAACCACATGTGTAAAAGTAAAAAAAATAAATAAAAAGTACTCGGTCTAGAAATTGCTACCAAATTATAAAAACCTCCCGTTACCGTCACAGACAACTGCCACCCATAACCCACAGCGCAGTCATGCAGATCTTAGGGTCACCCACCCACAAACACTCCCTTCAGTTTTTGGAACCAAACAAACACCTCTTTGGAAACCCTGGAGACCCCTTCTTTCTGAAGCCTGAAATTTTCTGTAATCCGATTTCTTCCTGTTACTTCAATCGCTCCAACCGTAATTACCCTCAGCACTTGTTACTGTGCGTTCATGCCACTTCCCTGGGTTATTAAATGTCTCCCACAATGTTTCACTGTGATTCTATTGAAATGCATTCTGGCCTTCAGACAGCGTTTTGCTGCCCAGGTGATCAGTTACAGCACGTGGCCATGGAAAGCCTTTTGAAAAGAAAGGAGTCTCTGCAAATGCAGTTTCAGCCGGGAATCGCGTCCGCAGGCCGCTGTGCTGAGAAGTTTAACTTGGTTAAAAACATATCTTTGGCTTGTTCAAAGTTTAATCACATGAGTTTTTCGTTTCAGGAGATTTCTCTTTCCCAACTTATATATTAAGGATGTATATAAATGACTGTTTCTAAGTTAGCCTGCGATAAATTGTTGTTTTAATATTTTGAGGGTTTTCAAATTCCTGAGGGCCAAAGGAAACTGTATGAGGGAACCAGAGATGAGGTTTCCTTGTGACTGCGCTTTGGAGAAAGCTAGAGAGAAGCCAGGGCCAGGGCTCGTGATTGCTGGCTACTGGAAGTCTGAGCTAGGTGCGCGTCCTAGAGATTTACATGCTGCTGCCCTAATATTCACAGAGGTCTTATTCAAATGGCTTGCACTTCCCAGAGTTCCAAATCCACTATCAAGAGCAACAAGGAGATAGTTCAGGCTTTAGTAGAAACGTGACTTCTGAACCTAGAAACTACCTGAAACCGCAAATGAGACAATCACACTCTCATACAAGGCCTCCTACTGGCCTGGCCTTTTTCATCCAGACTAGTGATAACATCATAGGTTTAAAGGGAACCCCTAATCAGAATCTCTATTATCTGACTCCTGTCTCATTTTTCAACGCAATCATCATGAAAGACCATACTTTTACTCCAGTGGCATTCCCGTTGCTTAGAGCTCTTTTGAAACTCTTTTTGTTCATTCATTCCACACATATTTGGTGCCTATGAACACATGCTTTACCAGGGCCTGGAAATAAATGATGAGAAAACCAGAGTCCTTCCCCTCACTGAGCAAAGAAGACAGTATGGACTCAAAAGAAATGTAAAATGGCCAACGTGCTGGAGAAAAGGTGCTTGAAGGCCTGAGGATGTGTTGCAGTCAAGGGAAGCTTCTGAGAATGTGATGCTGAAGGTAAGATCTGTAGGATGATGGGCGACCAAGGTGACGAGGAAAGGAACGCAGTGGCACTGCCCGCGCACTGCCCGGTGGAGTCAGGTGTAAGACTGACAAGTGGGGAGGGCGGGCCAGGCCATGCATGGCTTTGTAGGCCTTGTAAGAATTCTGCATTTGTCCTGAGAGCCCTAGGACTTTAGATGGAAACATGCCCAATTCTGCATTTTACAAATACCACTTAACGATGGCTGTGTTTGAGGAGGGCTGAGTGAACTGCGTGCCAGGCTAGGGATGACAGCAGGGCTGAGAGTGGTAAAGATAATAAAGATGGAGAACGGTGCATGAATTCGAGGGAAAATATGTAATAGGCACATCTTTGGGTAGATTCTGAATGGTAGCAAGTGAATCTGATTTTTAAACTAATGAAGTAATTAAGAACCAAATCTAACACATGGTGTGCTTGCTTCTTCACTCAACCTGGCTTTGAGGGCTTTCTTTAGAGCTCCAGAAAGGTGCGAGGCAGGGGCAGCATCATTCAAAGTGATGCTAAGCGACCCAAAATGACTGCTTTGGATTACATGGATTTCTTCTTCCCTAAACAGAAATCAAATTCAAACATTCTTAGCACCGTTCCTGCCATCAACATGATGGCACTGAAAGACAACAGCACTTAACTATGTGCAAAATGAGGTATACTTTAAGTATGCCGAGTAAGCCTTGAGAAATGTAAGATGTAAAATGTATGTCTGCCTGTTGTGGCTCATTGACCGTCAACCCCAGAACCAAGAGGTCCCCTGTTTGATTCCTGGTCAGGTTGTGGGCTTGATCTCCAGTGTGGGGCATGCATGAGGCAGCCAATCAATGACTCTCTCTTATCATTGTTTTTTTCTCTCTCTCCCCCTCTCTAAAATCAATAAAAATATTTTTAATGCAGAAAAACCTTACCTCATGCTAGGCAGAATACATTAAAGTGACCTTTCACTCGGTCTATATAAGCCAAGTAACTTACTTGCTTAGTGTTTTCCTCAGTGATTTACTCAGGGATGGGAAAACTCCTCCTTAAAGTAAGATTGGTTTTATTACTCAAAACAAGTTACTAATTAATCTGTACTGTTTCTCCTAAAAATACAATTTAATAGATATAATTCCTTAAAACTTCTTAAATAGAAGGAATATTTATCAACTTATATTAAACTAGAGGCCCAGTGCACAAAATTTGTGCACGGGGTGGGGGGGGAGGGTGTCCCTCAGCCCAGCCTGCACCCTCTCCAATGTAGGACCCGCCGAGGGATGCCTGACTGCCCTCTCACAATCCAGGACTGCTGGCTTCCAACTGCTTGCCTGCCTGCCTGCCTGATTGCCCCTAACTGCTTCTGCCTGCCAGCCTGATCACCCCCTAACCACTCCCCTGCCAGCCTGATCGATGCCCAACTGCTCCCCTGCCAGCCTGATTGCCCCTAACTGCCCTCCCCTGCCAACCCAGTCACCCTAACTGCCCTCCCTTCCCGGTCTGGTCGCCCCTAACTGCCCTCCCCTGCAGGCCTGGTCGCCCCCAACTGCCCTCCCCTGCTGGCCATCTTGTGGTGGCCATCTTGTGTCCACCTGGGGGTGGCCATCTAGTGTGTTGGAGTGACAGTCAATTTGCATATTACCCTTTTATTAGATAAAATGAAAATGTAGACAATTTTCATAGATCAATTTATTTAGAATTACAAATATTAAGAATAAAAGATTTATGCTTTTCTTAATTAACATAACAGTTGAGCTAAATATAAACTCTGCACTAAAGTTCTGCAGTGGCACAGAATATGGAAGCATTTTTTAACTATACAAAAATTTAAAATGGAAAATAATCTCGTTTTTTTATACATTAATATATAAAAGCCTCATTTTATGAGACATCTAAAAGAATTAAAGCCACTTCTACAGCTATATCTTAAATTCCAAATCTGAAAACAATTTATTATATTTTGACTTTATAACATTCTATATTAAAACGGAGAATTCCAAATACACTTTTTACAAGATTATTATTTTAGGATTTTCTTTAAAAAAAAAAAAAACAACACAAAACCACAACCAAATACAAACCTTTTCTCTGTATTTCACAGCGCGGGTGTTATTTTCCTTATAAAACCTTTTTACTTTATAAATGGTATATTGTGGATTTTAACCAGTAATTTGGTCTAAAAGTTGTGCAAATAAACAAAAAATATGAAAATAGTGTGTTATCAGTCTTTTCTTTTTTAATAAATCTCATAACAATAGCACTTTTTGCCCTGAATTTACGGGGAAAGACATGCCAAATCCACTTGCTGAGATTCAGCGTTTTGCAAGTAAAGTTTTTGTCCTGCTCCTTCATTTTCTTTCAACAGACAAACAACAAAGGTTTCTTTTATAAATTATGATAAATTAAAATATTTATTATTATAAAATGATCTATAGAACCATGTCACATTGCAAGTATACACTATCTATACTAGCACAGTCTGTTTCCCATCTATCTCCCAGTGCCTTCCTTCCCTCTAGGCTTCCCATAGCTCGTGATGTTCTTTGAAGACTGAGGTGGTGACTGACTAATGAACCGGAGCTGCCGTTTTCCAGGTGCAGTTTCCACATGGCCATACGTGTGCACAAGACCGCTTCTCCATGTTCTCCACTACAGTTGTCTGCACGTGTACATTAATGTGAATTCATGCACATTAAAAAATGGCCAATGCATTCCTCCATGAAAGTATGTTCAGACATTTCCAGTTTAAAAACTACTTGCTAATAAACATATGTAATACAAGCAATGCTACTGCAGCTGAATAATAAAGGAAAAATAAATATACTGATGGTCAGCAATGCTGGTTTAAGAAGCAGTACAGTATATTAAAATGCCTTATTTGGAGATAAAAGTTTCCCTTGTTTCCCAGAAGTTAGGTGATTTGGTGTTGGAAGCCTATATGAAGGAAAAGAACTTCTCGAAAACAATGTCCTATGCAGTTGGCATAATTAAATCTTCTGCTCAGTCTCTGTTGGTGTTATTCTCTGCAAAGGCATGTAAGTTTCCCATCTGGCTCAGGCCACTCTGAATATGTGCAACATGGATTTCTACATTATTCTGAAAGCAACTAAAGGAAGAAGAAACATGGTTAACTGCTTTATTTCACAATATTAAAAACAATTTTTAAAAAAGGAAAATTGCTAAGAATATTAGGAAATAGCTAAGATAAGGATTCTACCCTTCACATTAGCCCTAATTCTATGTCAGCACTAACTGAAAAAATATACTTGAAAGCAGCAAGGAGCCAAGGAGTGATGGAAAGAGGACGAGCCCCTTAGACCAGGTACTCTCTCTGCCTCTCTGCTGAGCCTCCATGCTAAACCAAAACCGAGCCTGGCTGGCGAGGCTCAGGGGTTGAGCGTGGACCCATGAACCAGGTGGTCAACGGTCCAATTCCCCCTCTCCCTTCCCCACAGAAATCAATAAAAATCTATTTTTTTAAAAACTAAATATTATATGTTTTCTGATTCCTTTATATAAAAACTCCACATGAAGTTTCTATTCTATCAATAGACTGGATATAACTGAAAAGCTCTTTTACAATTTATTTAAAGGATACAAATTAAGTAAATACTTCACAAATATGCATAATTCTTAAAACTAGTACTGGAAATCACTGAATTTAATATAAAAATGATTAGGGTACATCTAATGAGTTACCTGATATTAGAAACATCTATTGTACTCTTGATATCATTCAATGAATCTGTAAGTGATTTGAATTCAAAGGAATTCAGGTCTCCTCCTTCTGCTAGACACTAAAAGGAAAAAATATTTCAAAGTTCAATTTATAGTTCAACTACAGACAAAAAAATACCCGATCTAATCTATGTATTATAAGTTTTTAGCAACAAATTAGTAGAGTCCATTTAGGTGTCGATATTAAGAAAACATTTTCTCCGAAATTTACCTTAATTTGTAATAAAATAGCTGTAAGCCTGGAGATGAGGTCGGTCAGGTTTTTATTTTCAACACAGGGCTGCCCTGTGGAGGAATTCGCATGCCGAACGATTTCCTGCGCCTCCTCCTCACACCTCCGTCTCATGTCCGTGGGCTGGTCTGCAGGCTGCAGCCCCTGGTCCGGAGCAAGCTGGACACGAGGATGACACGTAAGATGCACTTTCATAAAGCCATGTCATTTGTGTGCTTGTGCCGTTTTCAGATTCGGATTTTTACAAAACTAGCGTTTATGACAAAAATCATGTGCACTCTTACCTTAGAAGTCTTTTTCTCCTATAACAGTTCTCTAAAGAAAATAAAACAAAAACTCTAGATAACCTTTTACCCAGATTCACTAACTGGTTATGGCTTATTGCATTTGACTTAACATTTTATCTCTCTCTGTTTGTGTATATATAATTCTTTTCCCTTATACTTTTTATTCCTAAATACTCATTATTTCCTTAGTACAAGGATATTCTCTTACCTAAGAATAGTGCAGTTGCCCTAGCCTGTTTGGCTCAGTGGATAGAGCATCTGCCTATGGACTGAAGGGTCCTGGGTTCGATTCCGGTCAAGGGCACATGCCCAGGTTGCAAGTTCAATCCCCAGTGAGGGCCGTGCAGAAGGCAACCAATCAATGATTCCCTCTCATCATTGATGTTTCTCTCTCTCTCTTCCTCACCCTTCCTCTCTGAAATCAATAAAAAATATTTTTTTTAAAAAAGAATAGTCCAGTTATCACACTCAGGAAACTTAACATTGATATAATTCCATTTTCTAATAGTCCATATTCAAATTTCTTAATTGACTCTGATGTCTTACACATAGCTGTTTTCCCCCTAAATGCATTTGGTTATCATGTCCCTTTAGATTCCTTTATTTCATGACCTTGATATTTCCGAAGAGTACCAGCCAATTCTTTTGCATAACATCCCTCAATGTGGTTTGTCTGTTTCCTCATGACTACACTGAATTTACCCAGTTTGGGCAGGAATACCACGTGATGCTGACTTCTCTGTGAATCGTGAGTAGGAGGCACCTGAAGGTGACCTGTCCCATTACTGTGATGTTATCTGACCACTTGGTTCAGGTTGTTAAGTGTCTGCAGATTTCCCCAAAGTAAAGGATTTGCTCCTTATTAATAAGTATTTGTGAAGATATATTGTGAGGCTTTGTAAAGATTATGTTCCTCATCAAACTTTTACCCGCTAGTTTTAGCATCTATTGATGATTCTCTTCTTTACCAAATATTACTATGATAGTTGAGAAATGGTGTCTTTCTCATTCTTATCATTCCTTCTATGTTTATTGATATTTTACTATTAAGAATTTTTCCTTAAGAAATAATATTAGTGGACTCATGGATCTTACTTTACTCAATGGGTTATAATTTCTTACTATAATTACTTACGCTGAAGCTCAAACTGTCCCAGATTTGACCAGCGGGGATCCTGTTGAGCTGGTATCTTTTGCTATGTCTCCATAATCTGGGGGCACGTTTTACTTCCCTGGCACAATAAGATGGTCCAGGCTCACCTTCTACATTCTCTGCCCCAGCTCTGGGATCAGTCTCTTTTCCAGGGAGTGCTGCTTCCTTTTATTAAAGAGCTGTGTTTAGACACTGAGATTTGGATGCTGGGTATGCTCAGTGCTATCAGGGTGTCATAGCTCTGGGTTCTCAGCACACATCCACACTTACTTATACCCATATTACAAAAATAAAACGAACCAGGAATTCATACGATTCTTCCTATTCTAGTCCCATACCAATGGGTTCGTTCTAGTCCTCCCCTTCTCGATAAGTCCTTTCTCCAACAGGGAGAGACTTGGCTCCCATTATCCTCACATACTTACTTAATCACTAGTGGCCTGGTGCATGAAATTCGTGCACGGGGAGGGGGATTCCCTCAGCCCAGCCTGCACCCTCTCCAATTGGGGACCCCTTGGGGGATGTCCAACCGCCGGTTTAGGCCCGGGCCTTGTGGGATCGGGCCTAAACCGGCGGTCGGACATCCCTCTTGCAATCTGGGACCACTGACTCCTAACCGCTCACCTACCTGCCTACCTACTGATCGCCCCTAACTGCCTCTGCCTGCCTGCCTAATCGCCCCTAACTGCCCTCCCCTGCCGGCTTGATCTCGCTCCCAACTGCTCTCCCCTGCTGGCCTGATCTCGCCCCCAACTGCCTCTGCCTGCCTGATCACCCCTAACTGCCCTCCCTTGCCAGCATGATCTCACCCCCAACTGCCCTCCCCTGCCGGCCTGACCACCCCTTACAGCTTCTGCCTTGGCCCCCACCACCATGGCTTTGTCCAGGAGGAAGTCGGACATCATGAAGCTGGCCGGTTGACCCGGTCTAATTAGCATATTACCCTTTTAGTAGTATAAATAGATTATATAGGATTGGAGTGCCTAAATGGGCGGGGGGGGAGGGGGGGAGGCATTTTCATCAGGAGGAGATGCTCTTGCCAGACAAAAATACACAATCCCTATATCTGGACTGATACCCAGCCATATGCACTATACTGCCAAACTGGTCATTAAAAAATTGACCTGCTTTCTTACTCCTTACACCAAATACCTGTTGCCCTTAAAACCCTTCCTCAGCCCCCACCTTAGGTTCTGCCTTCACAGTTCACCCAGATTTGGTTCTGATTGGTCCGTTTCTATGCCAGTCAGCATCAAAAGGTCCGCCTCTTAGGCAGCCATTGGCTCCTCACACTTCACCCAAATTTGGTTCTGAATGGTTGGTTTCTATTCCAGTCAGCATCTCCGGGCCTATCAACAGGCCTGATCAGAGAGGCAGGGCTGATAAGCAGCCCCAGCAGAAGCCCAAGAGAAAGAGAGGTGCATCTGCTGTCCAGGACCTGAGAGAAAGAGAGAGGCAAGGGCTGATCAACAGCTGCCACGGGAGCTCCGGATCAGACCCTGCTTCTCTCTCCAGGCCTCTCTTCGGGCCTGATCCGAGGCCCCCTCGGCAGTCAGTGCTGGGTTGTGGCGCTTGTAGCAGCAGGCAGTCAGTGCTTGAGTTATCACAACAACCCAGCACTGACTTCCGGTTGGTCCAGCCTTCGGTCATTTTGGATGTTACGGACCCTGGGTTTTTATATATTAATCCTAGGATAGTGTTTCAGAATTGCTAATCCTTTACCACTATGAGAGAAACCCTATTAACTAGAGTTCAGTATTTTTTTAACATTTGGCTTACCTTTAAACTAAGGCTATATAGTCAAAATACTACGTTCAAGTCATTTGGATTCGTCTTTTGCCCCCTTCAGTGTGTTCACGCTACTCTTGATATACAGTTAGGCTCATTTGTTTGCATTCCATTTTAGAGTTTACCTGTATTTGTTGAGGAAACAAACACAGAAAGAAATGTCACTGCTCCTCACTCCTCTATCCCTACTCCATTCCCAAATGACTTTCTGGTTTATCCTTCCTGTGTGTTTTGGAAAAACTAAGCAGAGGCATGTCTATGTTATTTCTGTGTATTTCTGCTCACCCCAAAGGTAACCTACTCTATGCACTTTCATGTACCTTACTTTTTTTACTTACTACATCCTGGAACACGCCATATCTGCAAATAGAGAGCTTCTGGGTTCATTCCCACAGCAGCAGAGCACTCCACTTTGTGGTTACACCATGTGTTACTTAGCTAATCCCTGTGTGTGGCATTTAAGTTTTATCTAATATTTTGCAATTACCAATAATGCTGCAGTGAGTAGCCTAGTCCTCTAACACTTTCTAAAAAAAGTTTCAATTGAAGAATATACATCACTACATAAAAGTTCACAAATCATAAAGTGTATGAACTAATGAATTTTCACAAATCAAACGCCTGAGAAATCAGCATCTAGATTAAAAAATAGAACATTACTTCAGAGGCCCTCCTAACACCAACTTCCAGTGTAATGCTCTGAGGGTAACCACCATCCTGACTTCTAGCATCATAGACTAGCTTTTGAGCTTTACATACTGGTAAATGGAATCATGCATTATATATATTCTTTTGTGTCTGATTTTATCTGTTCAACATTATATTTGTGAGTTCATCCATGTGTTGCATGTAGTTGAGTTCATTCATTCTCATTGCTGAGAATATTCCATTGTATAATTTTATGACAGTTTATTGATTTATTCTAATATTAATGGGTATTTGGGTGATTGCTAATTTTTGGCTAAAATGAACAGTGATGCTATGAACATTCTAGTGTATCTCTTTTGGTAAATATCTGTTCACGTATATATTAAGTATGTACTTAGGAGCACAACTTCTTAGTCATAAGTTCCCTCTGATATGTTCTTATATTAAAGTCAAATTATACTTCCACAAAAGTTTTCTGAAAAAAAACTTTACTTCATTAGAAAATGAGCCTATCACAAATGGCCTTGTGTACATAATGACGTTATACAAAAAGACTGATGGGCAACCCACTTCTGCATGTATCATCAGCTTTGTTACGTGTCATCTTTTTGTTGTTGCTGTTAATCCTCACCTAAGTATATTTTTTTCCATTAATTTTTAGAGAGAGTGGAAGGAAGGGAAGGAGGGGGAAAGAGAAAGAAACACTGATGTTAGAGAGACACATCGATTGGTTGCTTCCTGTAAACGCCCCGACAAAGGGTCTGGGATCGAACCTGCAACCCAGGAACATGCCTTTGACCATGAATCAAACCTGAGACCCTTCAGTGCATGGGCTGATGCTCTGACCACTGAGCACACCAGCCGGGCTGCTTGTACCATCATTATTTGCTTGGTTGGCACCTCTTGTGGACAGCTGCTAGTCCAGAGAGACTCTATTTGCTAGGACAACACATTTTGCTCTGCAGGTAAGTGATAACTACCAGGAAAATAAAAGCAAATGGCAATTAACGGCCAGAGGAATGAGTAAAATATACTCACGGTTTAGTAGTTGGTAACCACAGTTCACTTCCCTAAGTTCAAGTATAATGGATTGACAGTATCACCTATGGCAGATCTTTGGGACTTACCTATGAGGCTAGTATCCCAATAAGCTAATGGTTTAAGAATCTCATATCACAAATAAAGGTGGCTTACTGGAAACATAAAACCTCTAAGAATGCAAATGCAAGAGCATACTAAATGCATGCCAATCATTTAATTCACACTTGAGGTGAACTGTTGAACCACATTCATGCATATAATTTTTTAAAATATATTTATTGATTTCACAGAGGAAGGGAGAGGAGAGATAGAAAGAAACATCAATGATGAGACAGAATCATTGATTTTGGCTGCTTCCTGCACTGGGTATCAAGCCCGCAACACAGAGCTTGACCGGAATCGAACCTGGGACCTTTCAGTCCACAGGCTGAAGCTCTACCCACTAAGCTAAACCAGCTAGGGCCATATATATAATTTTATGTGCATGATAATGGTAATTCACAAATAACCCTATGACTTATGTGTTTGAAATTCAACAATCCACAGTTCTAATGTAAAGTTTAAAGGAGGAAGAAACAAAATTATATACACAGCATGATCATAACTTAGTGATAACAAGCATTCTATCTAATAAAGAGGAATATGCAAATTGACTACCACGCCATGACAAAAATGGTGGCGCCCATAGCCACAAGATGGCGGCGCCCCGTCCCCTCAGCCCTGCCGGAGTCCCCCAGTCCTTTCAGCCCTGCCAAGGGGGTGGCAGGCGCGCTGTGCAGCCAGACCCACCCTCAGCCCCCCAGCCATCCAGGGCCAGCCTGAGGCACAGGCAAGCCTTGGATGGCAGCTGCCCACCCAACGCCTGAGATGCAGGCAAGCCTCGGATGTCGGCTGCCCAGCTGCCTAGGGCCAGCCCGAGGTGTAAGCAAGCCTTGGATATCAGCTGCCCAGCCGCCCAGGGCAGGCCCAAGGCACAGGCTAGCCTCAGATGGCGGCTGCCCAGCCACCCAGGGCCAGCCGAGGCTTGTGCTGCCAGCAGTGGCAATAGCAGAGGTGTGATGGGGGCATTGCCTTCCCCTGATAACCCATCGCCCCTGCACCTGAGGGCTCCCAGACTGTGAGAGGGGGCAGGCCAGGCTGAGGGATCCCCCTTCCAGTGCATGAATTTTCATGCACCGGGCTTCTAGTATATATATTAAAAAACTAAGGGGAAATAAACCAAAATATAGTCTTTGGGATAGTAGAATTAAGTTATTATTGTTTGCCCTGACCAGGTAACTCAGTTGGCTGGAGCATCCTCCTGATATGCCAAGGTTGTGGGTTCGATCCCCGGTCGGGCACATACAGGAATCAACCAATGAATGCATGAACAGGTGGGACAACAAATCTCTCTCTTCCCCCATACGCCTTCCTCTTTCTCTCTAAAAGCAATCAACAAAATTTTTTAAAAGAGTAATTATTTTTCTAAAAAATTATGAGACCTCTATCAGTTGTAATCCAAACAAATAAAATTGATAGCTCACTGGATACAAAGCACTGTTTGGCACTGATACTGTAAGGAATAAAAATACACATGAAATATGGTTCTGTTAAACGGTTTTATGAAGATATTGGCTTACTTTGGATTTTCTAAAATGTGTAACAGTATTAAGCTTCAAAGAAAAGTACAGAGGGCACAGACCCGCGAGGGAAATTCGTGTAAATCACCTACCTCATAGCAGTACTGCTGAACTTTATGCAAAACTTTGTTTAGGTCCTTGTTCAGCTGTTCAAGCTCTAGAACGATGGTTGCATACCTCCGCTGAAATTCGATGCCAATGGGCATGGAGTAGGATTTCTGAGAAGGAGAAAATCAGATTTTGATAAGGGTTTTTTTGAGCAGTGCAATTTCAATGATCTAATAAGAGATCTGACTTATCCAATAGAAACTAAAGGTTATTAGAATTGTCAATACTCAAAGCCGTACTTCTTGTGTTTCGTAACAACACTATGTACTGTTACTTAGAAGACTGTCTTTATTCTCAGGAGCATCATGTTTGCTATTTACTTTTTCAAAAAGGAAATCTTATACAGATAAACGAAATGAAGCAAAACTGCTGATTCTATATCATGTTCCATATTAGTCTTTCAACTTTTTTCTAAGTTTGGGATTTTTCAAATAAAAAGTTGGTAAAAAATTGTCTGTACTCATTTAAAGGGTTTTAGTTATTTAAACTTAATTGATTCTCCATCAGGAATCAATTCAATATAGCATAATGATGAAGCATGGATGCTAGTTGGAGGACATGTGTTCAAATCCCAAGTCAGTCACCTATTAGCTGTGTGACCTTAAGCAAGTTCCTTAATCTTTCTGTGCTCGTCTCCTCATCTGCAAAATGGGGATAGTAAGAATATATACTAGATGGGATTATGGCAAAGATAAAATGAAATACACATGCTTCCCCCCCCCCCCCCCCGCCACATAAAAAAGCTCAATAAAGCCCGGCTAGCGTAGCTCAGTGGTTGAACCAGGAGGTCACCGTTCGATAACCAGTCAGAGCACATGCCCGGGTTGCAGGCTCAATCCCCAGTGTGGGGCGTGCAGGAAGCAGCCGGTCAATGATTCTCTCACATCACTGATGTTTCTAGGTCTCTCTCCCTCTCCCTCTGTGAAATTAATAAATATATATTTAAGAGGGGAAAAATAAAATGGTCAATAAATATGAACAGTTACCATCATTGCCATCCTTCCATATTTGCTTCCCATTAGTAAGTGTAAGTGGACTTTGATTTCATTTCCTTTCCTCTCTTTACAGAACCTCCAACAAATTACAGTCTCCATTCCATTCCAGCTACAAATGCTGCAATGAAATGCCTCCAGTGGAGCCAAATTTAACCCCATTTATTTTTTCAGAGGATTTCCAAGAAACCAGATCAACTGCACCATCTAGGAAGTATGGCTAAGGAAGGCAAATACAGTATACCTAGACTGAATAGGGATAAACTACTTACACGAACACCATCACAACATTACAATTATTTGAGCTAACAGAAACCTTAGAGATCATCTAATGCAGCCTGTCATTTTACAGATGAGAAAACTGAGGCCAAGTTAAATGTCTTATGTAATAAGCACACAACATTAAAATGTTTTAATGACTTAATAGTGACCAAGATGGCTAACATTATTAATTACAGCTGACTAAAGTGCCAGGCACCCTGGTACTGGCACAAGAACAGACATATACACCAAGGGGACAGAACAGAGAACCCAGAAATTGACCCAAGCCACCATGCTCAATTAATATTTGACAAAGGAGGCAAGAGCATACAATGGAGTCAAGACAGTGTCTTCAATAAATGGTGCTGGAAAATTTGGTCAGATACATGCAAAAAAATAAAACTAGATCACCAACTTACACCATACACAAAAATAAACTCAAAATGGCTAAAGGACTTAAATGTAAGATGGGACACCATAAAAATCCTACAAGACTCCATAGGCAGCAAAATATCAGACATATGTCATAGCAATCTTTACCAACACAGCTCCTAGGCCAATGGAAACTAAGGAGAAAATAAACAAATGGGACTACATCAAAATAAAAAGCTTCTGCACAGCAAAAGAAACCATCAACAGAACAACAAGAAAGCCCACTGCATGGGAGAACATAATTGCCAATGTTATCACTGATAAGGGTTTAATCTCCAACATTTACAGGGAACTCATACAGCTTAACAAAAGGAAGATAAGTAATCCAATCAAAAAATGGGCAAAGGACCTAAATAGACACTTTTCGAAAGAGGACTCACAGAAGGCTGAAAGACATATAAAAACATGCTCAAAGTCACTAATCATCCGAGAGATGCAAATCAAAACAATGAGATACCATCTCACACCTGTCAGAAAAAGGAACCCTTGTGTACTGCTGGTGGGAATGCAGACTCATGCAGCCACTGTGGAAAACAGTATGGCGTTTCCTCAGAAAATTAAAAAAGGAACTCCCATTTGACCCAGTGATCCCACTTCTAGGAATATATCCCAAGAAACCAGAAACACCAATCAGAAAGGATACATGCACCTCTATGTTCATAGAAGCACAATTTACAATAGCTAAGATTTGAAAACAGCCTAAGTGCCCACCAGCAGATGAGTGGATTAAAAAACTGTGGTACATCTACACAATGGAATAAATGGAATACTACACTGCTATAAAAAAGAAGGAATTTTTACCATTTGCAACAGCATGGATGAAACTGGAGAACATTATGCTAAGCGAAATAAGCCAGTCGGAGAAAGATAAATATCACATGACCTCACTCATATGTGGGATATAATGATCAACATAAACTGATGAACAAAAATAGATCCAGAGACAAATGGCAGGGGAGGTGGGGGAGTTAGAGAGCAACCAAAGGACTTGTATGCATCATATTAGCATAACCAATAGACAGAGACACTGGGGCAGTAGGGGCTTGACCAGGGTGGGAAAGGCTGGGGGTAGAGGTCAATCAGGGAAAAAGGAGACAAAAATTCAAGGAGACTTTACCAGACCAATATTCTATTTTCTTTGTAAATTTCATATTAACCAAATTTTGACTTTGTCATCTCAATTCAAAATATTTTCTTAGTCTCCAACATAACTTAATTATTTGGGGATCAATAGTTTAGCACTGCATTTAAATTTTTTCAAGCATTTTTTCTTGCCATCCTTTTGTTATTAACTTCTAAGCTTATTTTTCTGTGATCAGAGAACATTCTGGAGAATTCTAAACATCCTGAAATTTGTTGAAATCTGATTCAGGGCCAGAATATAATTAACTTTTGTAAATATTCTATGTGTTGCCCTAACCGGTTTGGCTCAGTGGATAGAGTGTCGGCCTGCGGACTGAAGGGTCCTGGGTTCGATTCCGGTCAAGGGCATGTACCTTGGTTGCAGGCACATCCCCAGTGGGAGGTGTGTAGGAGGCAGCTGATCAATGTCTCTCTCATCGATATTTCTAACTCTCTATCCCTCCTCCCTTCCTCTCTGTAAAAAATCAATAAAATATATTGTTTTAAAAAAATATTCTATGTGTGTTTCCAAAGAATAGTATCCTATAGTTGGTAGGTATAATATTGTACATATGTTAATAAAATTAAGTTTGTTCACTGTACTTTTCAAATCTGTATATCCTTATTGATTTTTTTACTACTTGTTTTATTCATTACTAAGAGGGCTATGGAAATTGTCCCATTACAATAGTGGCTTTGTCTTTTTCCTTTGAGTTTTGGTGATTTTTGCTTTATATATCTGGAGGCTAAATTATTAAGTACATATAAATTACAAATTATTAATTTTGAATTATACTTTTATCATTAGGAAGATACCTCTTTATGTACTGTAATATCTATTGCCCTGAATTTTACTGTCAAGTATTAATCTACACTAATAAAAGAGAAACATGCAAATTGACCATCACTCTGCTACACCACCAGCCAATCAGAGTGAGTATGCAAATTAACCCAACCAAGATGGCAGCAGCCATGGAGCTAGAGCCAGCAGGAGGCTTGGGTTGGCCCCAGTGATGGAGGAAGCCAAGCTTCCTACCCACTCTGGCCTGCCCTGGCCTCCACTCTGGCCTGCCCTGGCCTCCACTCAAGGCTACAAAGTTTCAATTATAGAAGATAAATAAATCCCAGATACCGGGGCCTCTGCTTGGGTCGCCGGGGGGCGTGGTCAGCCTGCAAACCACCACAGGCCCCTCACCCAGGCCGCCCCACGCCCCAAAGGAACCCCCACCCTGATCCGGGACACCCTTCAGGGCAAATCAGCCAGCCCCCACCCATGCACCAGACCTCTATCCTACCCAATAAAAGAGTACTATGCAGATTGACCATCACTCCAACACACAAGATGGCTGCCCCCATGTGGTCAAACATGGCCGTCCCCGTGTGGATACAAGATGGCCACCACAAGATGGCCAGCAGGGGAGGGCAGTTGGGAGGGACCAGGCCTGCAAGGGAGGGCAGTTGGGGGTGATCAAGCCTGCAGGGGAGGGCAGTTAGGGGTGACCAGGCCAGCAGAGGAGGGAAGTTGGGGGCGACCCAGGCCTGCAGGGGAGAGCAGTTAGGGGTGACCAGGCCAGCAGAGGAGGGAAGTTGGGGGCGACCCAGGCCTGCAGGGGAGGGCAGTTCGGGGCAAACAGGATGGCAGGAGAGCAGTTAGGCATCAATCAGGCTGGCGAGCAGTTAGGCATCAATCAGGCTGGCAGGCAGAAGTAGTTAGGGGCAATGAGGAAGGCAGGCAGGCGAGCAATTGAAAGCCAGCAGTCCTGGATTGTGAGAGAGATGTCCCAGATTGGAGAGGGTGAAGGCTGGGCTGAGGGACACACCCCCACATGCACGAATTTCGTGCTCTGGGCCTCTAGTATAGCTATAAGATCTTCTGTTGTTATTTTAAAACTTTGCACTGTGTATCTTTTCATACATTTACATTTTTACCCTGTGAGAGTCCTTTTATATTCAATGTGTCTCTTTTATACATCACAGAGTTATTTTTTATCCAGTTTGGAATTCTTAGTGATAACAAATGAAGATTTAAAAATAACATTTATCTCGCCCGGCCGGTGTGGCTCAGTGGATGAGCACCGACCTATAAACCAGGAAGTCAAGGTTGGATTCCAAGTCAGGGCACATGCCTGGGTTGTGGGCTCGACCCCCAGTGGGGCGCATGCAGGAGGCAGCTGATCAATGATACTCTCTCATCATTGATGTTTCTTTCTCTCTCCCTTTCCTTTCTTCTCCGAAATCAATAATATATTTTAAAAAATAAAATAAACATTTATCTCAAAGTTTTTTTCCATAAAATATTTAAAAATCCTTAGATATAAAAGCCCCCACCATTTTAAAAGTAGACAAGCAAAGAAAAATGAAAAACATCCTTACCAATTTTTCTGCCTCAGTGTTCATTTCCCTTAATTTCTTGATATGTTCCTTTTTAATCATGAGAATTTTTGATAATTTGGTCTACAGAGAAATAAGAGATGTTCTGGATCAAATAAAGGCATTGAAGTGTATCAGTTAGACATCAAATTTCCAATTCTTCACTAAGATATTTGAGCAGATTTCAGTGTTTCAATATAAATACAACACAGGCGTCTATAACAATAAAAATGTAATATGCAAATCAAACGACTGAACAGCAGAACAACCGTCTGCATGACCTTCTGGACGACCACGCTATGACACGCACTGGTGCCAGGCCAGCCAAGGAGGGTGCGATGCAATTGGTCATGGGGCCCTGCCATTGTCCCATAATCACCCTGCAAAGGGAGGCCCAGGCCACCCTCTGCGGGGCGATTGATGGGGGGGCTCCGCGATCGATCACCCCTCAGAGGGAGGCCCAGGCCACCAGCCAGTGATGCTGTGGCGAGTGTGTGGGGCCAGCCAGCAATCGCCCCGCAGAGGGAGGCCCAGGCCAGCCAAGTGATAGCACCTTACACCTATCGCCCGCAGAGGGAGGCAACCGGTGGTGGGGAAGTGGGGGGAGGGGGGGAGTAGCGCTGCACATATGGCTAATAGTGGCAGTGGCAGGGGTGGGGCCAGCTGCCGGCAGCCGGGGGAAGGAAAGCCCCAATAGGCCCTGATCGCTGGCCAGGCTCCTAGGGACCTTACCCGAGGGGTTCTGGATTGGGAGAGGATGCAGGCCGGGCTGTGGGCCCCCCTCCCATGCACAAATTTCATGCACTGGGCCTCTAGTTTTATTTTATAAATCTGATTGGCTGACAGGAAAATATTATTTAAAATCCACTGCAACTAGGACACGTCAAAAGGAGTACAGAGTCCACCTGAAAAAGCTTTCACTAACCCAAATGGGACAACTGATGAACCACTAAGAATGATAACTGCAAGGGATTAAAGCACAAATGTATTACAATCCCATGCGCTCATATTAATACTTTAAAAAAATAACCACTGTTAGAGAATGCTAGTGACTAAACACATTATTTTATAAAATGGGGGAAAAGAGGAAAATCAAGCATTTATCCTGCCTTTCCCATATAAACTATTCCATTAGTTAACCAAATAATAGCTTAGGGGAAATTTTTCTTTATAGAACTCTTTCAACTAATAACTGAAGAAGAAATAATGGAATGAGAATAGCACCATTTTACAATCCTAATGAATGGCAGATCTGGGCATTGATTAACAGTACCAGCTAACATTATGTTTAAAAAGAGATAAAATTGTATGAGTTTCCTATCAGAATACATAACTACCTATAGAAGTAGTCTCATAAAACAAGTAAACCAACCAAATAAAAAACCCAAATCTAATAAAAACTCTATATCTAATAAGCAATTTTCATGAAACGCGAAAGACAGATCATGTTGAATAATACCACAAGGATTCAGCCAGCAAAATCCAGTGGGAGTCCTGCTGGCATTGCTCAGTGGTTAGAGCATTGGCCTGTGTACAAAGAGTTGTGGGTTCCATCCTTGCGGGGTGCATAGGGGAGGCAATCAGTCAATGTGTCCCTCTCACACTGAAGTTTCTCTCTGCCCCTTCTTTCCACTCTCAGAAAATGAATGAAAAAAATATCCTCGAAGGATATAAAAAATAAATAAAAACAGACTCTGGGAGACTCTATGGACAAATAAATTGTAATGGGAAACAGCATCTAACATTTAAGAGACAACTGAAAAATTTAAATGCTGACTGGATATCTGATACTAGTAAGATATTTTAACTTTTTAGATGTAACAATATTATAGTTGTGTTTCTTTTTATAAAAAGAGCCCTTACCTTTTAGAGACACATAATGAAATATTTACAGATAAATGCTATCTGGTATTTGTTTTAAATAACACAAAAGGAGTAAAGATGAAACAGTATTGGCCAGGAGTTTTTTGCTTTTTAATATGTTGATTGATATTAGCCAGGAGTTGTTGATAGCTGTTAAAGCCAATTATGGGTACAAAGAAGTACATTAAACAATTCCATCTGCTTTTATGTGCTTTAAATTTTGGTATAAAAATTTATTTTAGAGAGAGGGATAGAGAAATATCAGTGTGAGAGAAACATAGATTGAATACCTCCCGTGCACACCCCAACCAGGGGTCGAACCCACAACCTGGGCATGTGCCCTGACCAGGAATCAAATCTATGACCCTTGGTGCACGGGACAATGCTCCAACCAACCGAGACACATGGGACAGAGCTTGATATAAAAAATTCTTAAACATTGCCAGAGGGCCTGATGAGTTATGTTACACACGTGTTCATATAGACCTTTATTTACTGCTCAGGGGTCCAGAGCTCTGGATTGGTCTGCCTTCACCTCTAAGTTGCTGAGTTTTCATGGAAATGTGTGTGATTTGAGGGAGTTAGAAGCATTAAAAATGGGATGAAGGCACAGTCTCTCTCCCCTTTTTTGTTTGTTTCCGTTTTGTATTATTTATTTGTTCTTGATAGAAAATCACTTTGTTTCCTTTTAATGCTTTTCAAAACTGAGTTCTCTATAAGAAAGTAGATCAGGCCCAGCCAGAGTGGCTCAGTTGGTAGTTATCCAGTTGAGCATCTAGTTGGTAGTTATCCAGTGCACCAAAGGTTGCCAGTTCGATTCCTGGTCAGGGCATATTCCTGAGTTGTGGGTTTGACCCCCATTCAGGGCAGATACGGAAGGCAACTGATGGATGTTCTGCTCTCACATAGATGTTTTCTCTCTCTCCCTTTCTCTCTAAAACAAAACAAAACAAAAATCTTAAATAATAAATAAATAAAAATGGATCAGTCTTTTTAGATTCCTCCAAATCCCAAACCCTAGGAATAAAAAGTTCCCTCAAAAAAAAAAAAAAAATTCATTGTAAACTACGAATTATGAAACTTGTAAAAAATTTTAATCTTGTTTATTTTGCCATAAGAAAAAATATTAGAAATAAAAGAACAAAAACATAATATTGTTACTCAATATTAACAAGAGTAAAGCTGAGTTTCATAAAACCTTACATATTACAAGACAAATACATAAAAGGACTCTAATTTTTAGCTCTCAGATATCTTAAAATATTAATGAAAGTAGTGTTTTAACTAGGTTTTAGACATAGATTTTAAAGTTAAAAAAATGAAGCACTGAAACCAAACATCTAAGCATCAATAAAAGTAACAATGCTTTAGAAGCAGTGCAGCAGTACTGTTTTGGCTCCCTCTGCTGGTTGATATTTCTCTCTCCCTAAATATGACATATTAGCTTTATCACTATTTAAAGAAAGCATGTCTTTAAAAAAAAAGGGGGGGTTGGGGGGCAGACAGTATTCTATTTGTGAAAAGCATAAGCTTTGGCTCTTTTCACAATTTAAAATTTTTATATAAAAATGTCTTTTCTACCTTTGAAGCCAAAGGCATAATAAAATTCTATATTGTTAGGAAATTTAATAGCATATGATTGAGGAATACAAAATGCTAAACACATGCACACAAATGACAAGACTTTTCCTTGAAATAACATCAGTAATTTAAGGGTAACAATGAATTGCAAAAGGTAACACTGAATTTTAAGGTAACACTGTTTTATAACATAATATATATACAGTATATACAAACTGTTTTATTTATAAAGACTATCCTAAGCCAAAGTAGTTTTTCCTTTTGAAAAAAGACAAAAAAGAAACAAATCAAATATTACTAAACAATGACTCAAAGGAAATAATGTATTTAACCTAATTTCCAAAACAAACGTTTCAATACATTCTTAAGAGGCTATTTGGGAAAACTGTTCTATATAACTCTATACTTGTTTCCATTTAGGCTTAGGTCTTAGTTGAATAAATATTTCTAGTCTCAGAAAGTTTTTCCTAACCAGAAAGCTAGCCAACACATCATAACTATTGAGTTGGCAAGATGCATTGAGATAACCAAATAAAAGCTTTATACTTATAAAAGTTATTAACAGCTAACCACTCAAAGTTTCACAGAGAATAGGCGAGAATAGGAGAGTCCTTAATGTAACAAAATGATAAGAACCAAACCCAATTAAAGACCTCTAAGTCTTTTATGGCTGTTATAAATTTTTATTTTTAAGCTTTGATGGAAATAATGAAGTTCTTAAAACCAATACAATGATTTAAAAAATGTAAATATTTGGTCCTAGAAAAACTTTCAAGTTCAATAACACAAAAGACACTGAGTTTTTTTAACAAAGAGTCAAGATATTAAGAGACATTCTTACCACTTGAATAAGGAATTCTACTGGAAAACCACCCAACGTTTCAGTATCAGAGCCTGAAATCTTACTTCTCCAAGGTGACTGTCCTAATAAAGGATCATTATCCTACAGAAATAAAAAGGAATCATTTAACCACTTTTATCTATATAAAAGGTTAATATGCTAAGTGTCCTTACCACCTTCCGACCGATCACTCTGACATTCACTGGCCACCAGGGGCAGATGCTCAATGCAGGAACTGCTGTGACACGCACAGAGAAATGGCACCACAGACTCGGCTTCCCCCAAGTGGAACTCTGGCCTCGCCACTACCCTGGAGCAAAGCCCACCAAATCGCCACCGATGCTGCTGAGACCTCATGGCGCAAAATGCAGCCCATAGCCCAGCCCAGCCCAGAAATGGTCGCTGTGGGTGCTGGGTAATGACGTCATGTAGCAACACCCGGCTTCCTCTCCCTAGCGACTAGCCTCCTTGGAGTTCCAGGAACACACTACACTTTAACCAAATGTCTGTGAAGCGTTTTCCTGTGCCTCATCTCATTTGATCCTCACAGGAGTCCTGGAGTAGGTAGATAGGAGACTTGGTGGAATTCTATTTTCTTTTCATTAGCCAGAAAATGGAGATTTGAAAGCTTATAAACTTGACCCGACTGAAAAGAAGAAATGGTGGACCTTGAAAATGACTTCAGGTTTTCTCACTGCACAGAATATAGTTAAACACTGCTGAAGTTAAATATTTTACCCTTTGTTCTCCCTGCGTGATCTACAATAATAATCTGCTTCGTGTTGATATTTACTGCTGTGTTGCTGACAATTACCTGAAAGAGAAGTTGGGGTGCTTCACTGGCCTGGAGAAAAGTTTAGCTAAATCAGAAAGCAGGTCTAATTATGCAAGTTTATTCTGTATCTATAAAAGGCTAAGTTGACTCGCACATGTGCAATATATATAAAGCTCTCACTGATGCCAATTGAACGCGCGTGTATCCGTCATTGTCAATCGTGAATTTGGTTGACACTTCTATTATAGAGAAAGGGCAAATAGCGATATTATAATATTTCTTCTAAATAATTTCCTTTCAATATGCACGAATTCGTGCACCAGGCCACTAGTATTTAGATAACGAGTAAATTCTCTTATATTTAATATTGTATTAAAAAGTATACAAAAATATTTCCAGTTGAAGCAATTGTTTACTTATTTTATTTAAAATCTGACAACTCAAAATAATGTGGGCCCCTCCTGAGGTTGCTGTAATAGTTGTATATTTCATAAAACATAGTTCACGTTGATAATAATCATTTAAATTACTGATGACATTTTAAAAACGTTACCGTAGTGGGTGCTGGGAGAAGAGGAGGATAATGCAACCGTGGTGGAGTCATAAAAAACCGAGAAGGCCGCTGTTTTTGTCCAAAGGCAGCAATGGGCATTGTCTCGTGAGGCTCATTACTCTATGGGAAAAGAGAAAAGGCCATAGACTTGAAGTTTGCCAATCATTTTAGTTTCATACACATTATATTTCTGCATGATATACACTCATGCAGAAATATAATGTTTTTCAGAGAATATATTATCCTACAAAGATCAAAGGGCTAGAACTTAAGTCAGAGTATGAAAATAGTACTTGACTACCAAGAAAGGGAACCCACAAAACAAGAAGAGTTAAGAAAAAGACCAAAAGACCAAAACTGAGGATCAAAGATGCTGCCTGTGTGTTAAAGACCATCTAAATGTTACTACTATAAATAAAGTGAGCTCTCCGGCCACAGAAAAATAGTTCTCATAAAGGAAATTACATTAATGAAGCAGAGACAATTTTCCTTTACTGGAAAGGAAGGTTGAAAGATTTCATCCTTCAATGAGAAAACTTATGGTTGGTATACTTTCCTCTATAGTTAGTCCAAATTTTCATTCTCTCTTATTTATCCTCTTTAAAAATTATGTTGGATAAGGAAACCCTCACAATAAACAGTCATAGTTTTTAAAAAGTACATATCAGAAAAGGAAGATTCTTCTATTTTTGCACTAAGGAGATAAAGAAATTTTTATTTATTTTGTTTGTTTGTTTTTTTAAATATATTTTGATTTTTTACAGAGAGGAAGGGAGAGGGATAGAGAATTAGAAACATTGATGAGAGAGAAACATCAATCAGCTGCCTCCTGCACATCCCCTACTGGGGATGTGCCTGCAACCAAGGTACATGCCCTTGACTGGAATCAAACCTGGGACATTTCAGTCTGCAGGCTGGCACTCTATCCACTGAGCCAAACCGGTTAGGGCTATTTATTTTGTTTTTGTTGTTAATCCTCACTGAGAGTATTTTATCCATTGATTCTTAAAGAAGTGTAAGGGAGGGGGGAGAGTGAGAGAGAAAAACATCGATGTGAGAGAGGCACATCGGTAGGTTACATCCTGTACATGCCTAAGGGCCAGGGATCAAGCATGCAATTAAGGTACAGGCCCTTGACTGGAATCGAACCCACAACCCTTCAGTCCACAGGCCGATACTCTAACCACAGAGCCAAACCAGCTAGGGCAGAAATTTTGATTTTTAATTGTAGGCTTATAAACCTTAAAAGTCAAATTAAACAAAGAAAATTTTTAAAATGGAGGCTAAAGGCTAACAATTTAATTTCCAAGATGCTTAGAGGCAAACAATCTATATATATTAAAAGGCTAAGCAACTGTCCTACCAGCCAAGTAGGTCTGATGCTCACTGACCACCAGGGGGCAGATGCTCAATGCAGGAGCTGACAAGCTGCAGTGACTTGGCAGCGGCAGTTCTCAGGTGACGCACCCCAGAACCAGTGAGGAGGGAGCCCGATTCTGGGGTGTGTTACCCAAGAAATGCCCTGTCGCAAACTGGGACCCCTCAGGGGATGTCAGAGAGCCTGTTTCAGCCCAATCCCCACAGGCCAGGCCAAGGGACCCCACCTGCCGGAGGGACCCCACTCACTCCGCAGACGCCCTTTGAGCCACAGTGCCGCCCTAGATGCAGCCGGCCCAGGAGGGACCTTGGGAGGTTGGCTCCAGGGCGTGTCCAGCCTGTCTAGCCCAGGCCCGCCCCTCCGGCCACCTTCTAATTAATTTCCTTTCAATGTGCACAAATCCATGCACTGGGGCACCAGTTTTGTTATAAAAAGTTAATTATTGCCCTGGCTGGTGTGGCTCAGTTGGTTGAGCATCATCCCACATACCAAAAGGTCACGGGTTCGATTCCTGATCAGGGCACATATCTAGGTTGCAGGTTCGATCCCTGGTTGGGGTGCATAGGGGAGGCAGCTAACTGATGTCCCCCCACCCCCCTCCAAAAATCAATAAAAGCACATCCTTGGGTGAGGATTAAAAAAAGAAAGTTCATTACTGAGCCCTGGCCAGGTAGAGCTCAGTTGATTAGAGTGTTGTCCCGCTACACCAAGGTTGCAGGTTCAAGCTCTAGTCAGGGCACATATAAGAAACAACTGATGAATGCATAAATAAATGCAACAACAAACTGTTTCTCTCTTTCTCAAATCAATCAATAAATTTTTTAAGTTTATTATTCACTTTTTAAAAGCTTTGTTAGATTGTAGAGATTTATTAGTTAAAATTATTTTAACTTATTAGAAAGGTGTATAATTTTCATGACATGATTAAATCCAAGTATGATCATGAAATAAAGGCCTAGTAGTTTAGTGGACTGTATCAGAAACTCAAAAGATCTGAATTCTACTCTCAGCCCATAAGGAAACCAGCTCTGGAGCCTTGACTAAATTACTTACAGTGGTTAGTAGTTACTAATGTTTCAGTGTAATCATGCACAAAGTGGGAGTAACTAACACCTACCCTATATAATGCTGGGGATAAACAGGAGAAGAAATTTTAAAGTGAAAGATGTTACCTCAGACTTTAAAAATCATTTTGCAAGAGGACTATAACAAAACAGCTGAAACAGAAGTATTGCAGAGCTTATTCTAGTCAGAAGTGACAAGTTCTGTCACACAAAAGTGCTATGTGGTTAAGGTATAATAGAGAAATGGCAGATTCTCAACAATGTGGAATGCTTAAGTATAGTTCTGTCCCATGGGTCCCATAGGCTTGGAACCCTAAGGATCTTTTCTTTAGTGACCTGAAATCTTGGTTCTATCATACAGCACAATCTCTAAGAAAATTCTACATAACATTTTTACCATGTGTAACAGACAAATCTATTATGAAATACTCACAAGAACTTCATAGTCAGGGATAGTATGGGTTCCCAGCCCTGTCCTATCGAAAGTTACTCTGTAAGTAGCATTACAAGTATCCACAGCATCTATTTGCCCAGTGAACAGACCATCATGAACACCACGTAATCGTGCTGAGAAAAGAACCAAAAGAGGCATTATGTTTAGAAGATACAAAGAACTGTCAAATCTAAAACTGCTCCAAGCATGTAATTTGAAACATAGAACAGTATTGTTGTCTGTTATAGTTTTAAAAAAATTTACGCATTTTTTCAGTTTAAAGAAACAAACAATGTTTGAAATAATAAACTATAAATGATGATCCCTATTTTGATATATGAATGAAATCACTATCTACCAAACTGAAAATAAAATATTTTAAAAATCACGGCTTTAAATTCTGAATTGAAAAAAAGGAAAGTCAACAAAAGAACTTCGGTTATTATACTAATGAATGAAACAACAGGTAGAGTTCAACTTCAAAAAAAAGAAAAAGAAAAAAAGACAGGGATGCTGTGAAGAATGAATATTCTAGGCCTGAAACTGCTATCCTTGGAAAGGCCTGACTGCAAGATGGGCATCCGTGAACTTGAATTTCAAGAGTGTTCCTATACTAATATAGGTGGTTTCCTGTGCCTAGAATGTTTGTAAACACGGTGTGATTTATGCTGAATACTCGCTTTCCTTTGGGAGTCTGGAATTCTAGTATGTGCTATGCAAGAGTACCCACATGACCAGCCCCCAATAAAACCTGGAGCACTGACTCTAACGAGTCCTCACGTGCTGTTACAACCTGTTGTTGGAGGGACTAGGCGAGTCTGTGTGACACACAAGAAGCGGGCTCTTGGAAGCTGGCACCAGTTTCCTCTGGACTCGCCCGATGCACCTTTCCCTTTGCTTTGTATCCTTCTCTGTGATAAGCCAAGACCCTGCGTGCTGAGCACTCGGACTCTTTCCAGTGAATCACCAGGTCGGGGCAGTCTCAGGGACCTCTCACACAGATGCATTTTTGTGTCACTATTATTTAAATCCAATCTGAAACAACATCAGGAAAATCCAAGGAAACAACCACTTTTCACTCATATTCTTTTGAGTGAAAAACAGAAGGCACAGTGAGCCCAGCCAGCATGTAAGGCAAATTGAGCCCGGACAGCGTGGCTCAGTAGTTGAGCGTTGACCTATGAACCAGAAGGTCACAGTTCGATTCCTGATCAGGGCACATGCCTAGGTTGTGGGCTCGATCCCCAGTGGGGGACGTGCAGGAAGGAGGCAGTCAATCAATGATCTCTCTCATCATTGATATTTCTCTCTCTCTCTCTCCCTTTCCCTTCCTCTCTGAAATCAATAAAAATATATATTTTTTAAAAACTAGGCAAAGTGACACATTGCATATGGACAAAAAAGTACAATACACAATATCATTTTAACAGAACATAAATATTCAATGTAAGACTGTTTAAAAGAATCTATTGATTTAAAAAAACACAACTGTAGGAGCCTAAACTAGTCGCAGTCTTTGACAGATCAGTGAAGGGAAAAGACACAGGTATATAGGACATATAAGTAATAAATAAAGTTGAATAAGCAAGCATAAATACAGAAAAGGACTCCCAGTATGACGCACGACGAGGTTGGTGATTCTTTTCCACAAAACAAGTGTAAACCTCTACACATAAGCATTTCAGTGAAGTGGAAATGGGTCAAATGCAAAACCAACGAGGAAACGTTCAGTGTTAAAACTGTAATAGATTCAGTAAAATCTGGAAGTCAGTGGTCTTTGTGCAGAAGGCTATGCACATCCACCACCACCACCAACTGGTGGGTGAAAATGGCTTTACTCGTGCAATGGCTGCTCATGGAAACCAGCAGTGCTGTTGCCATAGGGAGACGAGTACATGTGGACCAATAGGTAAAAACCTGTGACTCTGCCAGTGAAAAGTGATGAACTAAATCAGGAAAGAATAAGCAAAACCCACAGCTTCGGTAACTCCATGGGATAGTCCTGGCTGACATGAGCAGCAGGATAGCCAGAAATTTAACAGAGATCCTGGACCTAGAGAGCCGTTAAAGGGCTGAAGTAAGCTCTCCGTGAGTCCTGGGCTAACTGGAAAACTACGTGGATGGATGGGGAATACCTAAGAGAGTCTGGCAAAAAGTAAAAGCTTAGGCTCCCTTTCCCCCAGAAAACAGTCCCTGATTAGTCCAGACATTTCTCAATTACTAACCCACCCACTCACTTATCACCTTGCTATTTCTTGTACTACGTAAGTTGTGATTTTAGTTTACCAAATTCTTGAAGATTAATTTAAACTTGGTTTTGGTGGTACTTTCCCTCCCTGTTATAAATGAAGAATGTACAGAATCACATCTATAAATTGACAAAATTTATACCCTTACAAAATTTTGAGCAAACTACGTAGTGAATAATTCAGTTTTATTAAATCACTAGAGGCCTGGTGCATGAAATTCATGCACTGGGTGGGGGGTGGGGGGTGGGGGGGAGAATCCCTCAGCCCAGCCGGTGCCTTCTCACAGTCGGGGAGCCCCGCGATTGATCACCCCAAAGAGGTAGGCCCTGCCCACCCAGCCAGGGCTCTGTAATGGATTGCCCCCACAGAGGGAGGCCCCACCCACCTGCCGCAGCCTGCTGGTAGGTGGCCTGGGTCTCCCTCTTTGGGAGCCCCGTGATTGATTGCCCCAAAGTGGTAGGTCCTAGCCCACCCGGCCGGAGCTTCGTGATGAGTCACCCGCGCAGAAGGTAGCCCCACCCAGCCACCGTAGTGCCAGCGTGGGGTAGCCTGAGTCTCCCTCTTTGGGGCAATTGATCGCAGCCTGCCGGTTGGTGGCCTGGGCCTCCCTCTTTGGGGTGATTGTGGAGCCCCCCAATTGATTGATTGCCCCGCTGGCCAGTGGCCTGGGCCTCCCTGTGCAGGGTGATCATGCGTTCAACTGCGCCCCACAAAGGGAGGCTCTGCCCACCAGCCGCAGCCCGCCGGCAGGTGGCCTGGGCCTCCCTCTGCAGAGTGATCATGGGGTGATGGCCGGGCCCCAGACCAATCGCATCGCACCTGCCTTGGCTGGCCTGGCGCCAGTGGGTGTCATAGCGTGGTGGTCCAAAAGGTAGTCCAGAAGGACATCCAGCTGTCCAGTCTAATTATAGCATATTACGCTTTTCTTATTATAGATTAGAAATGGACTATATCTAGACCCCAGGATCATAAGAACAATGGTGTTTGTAGACTACACAGAAAAGACTGCTTTAAAAAAGGAAAAAAATAGAATTTTAAATTTTAAAATTTAAACAATTCACAGATGAAGAAACAGTCATCTCTATAGTATATTGCTTTAGGACCACAGTTTAAGCTTTCTACATTTAAAAGTCATTTCTCTAATGGAGTTTATTTTGGGAAAAAATTAGAAGTCAAAATATTAGTAAGCTGTCTTTACTAACCTGTAACTTTGGTTCCAATAACCAGGGGCAGAGGAATCTCATCTGGGAGATCTTTGAATTGTGAAAGATCCGCAACTTTCCTTTGTTGCAAGAGCCGGATTTTCTGCCGTTTCTGTTTTAATGCTGATCTTTCTTCCTCAAAAAATGCAGATGAACATCTAGAATAAATTATAAAAATAATATAAAATAACTACCCTACACAAAAGCTTCAAACCAGGCCATCCATCTCATTGTTCCTTTCTTCCTCTCATTCTTGAGTACTGTATTTAAAATGGGTTTGCAGAAGTAATAATTTCTTTTCAAACATCTTATTAAAAACAGGGCCTTGCAAGACTCAAAGATATAGAAGTAACTCTAGATTATTTCTTCCTACAAAGAAGAAGAATTTGTTCACATCCTTTGACAAAACTGTAGCTGGATCCCAGGTCTTCTCTTAAGGAAAAAGTTCAATTTTAATATTCCATTAAGAAGAGCATGACATTTTCCCTGTCACCCAGTGAGCCTACTAATACAGGAATTAAAAATTAGACGTGCCCGGGTAAACGTTTACTCATTCTTCCTGCCTTGAAGTATGAATACTAAATTTACTCTTAACTTTAGGGCCTGTCTTACTTATATTTTCAAATTCTATGAAGAACCAAAGGTACTTAAACACAGATTTCATGCCACAAAATATATATTCATAAAACCATCATCACAGTCGAGATAATAAAGTATGAAGACATTGGTTACCATTAAGCTTCCTTGTGCCACTTTACTATCCTTATTTTGCACTCCTCCTACTTCTATACTCCCACTTCCCAAGCAATCACTGAGTTGCTTTCCATCATTATCATGTCTATCTTCTAAAACTTTAGATAAATCGAATCATCTAGTATGTACTTCTTTTGCCAGACTTGCTTCACTTAACAGTTATTCTAAGATTGATCCATGTGGTCATGTATCCATGGTTCATTCTTTTTTACTGGAAAACAGTACTCTATTCTATGGACGCATCACAATTTGTTTATCTATTCACCTATTGGTGCATGTTTGGACTGTTTCCAGTTTGGAGCTATTACAACAAAGTTGATACGAACATTTGTGTACAGGTTTTTGTATATAAACATATTCTTTCATTTCTCTTATGTGAATACGAAGGAGTGAAATGGTTGGATTATACAGCCAGTGTATGTTTAAACTTTTAAGAAAACAAATATCACCAAAGAAGAAATACAGATGGCAAAGAAAGATGAAAAGATGTTCCACATCATATGTCGTTAGGGAAATGCAAATGAAACGAGATGCTGCTACACACCTATTAGAACGCCAAAGTCCACACACTAACACAAATGCTGGCCAGGCTATGGAGCAGCACAACTCTCATTCATTGCTGGTGGGAAAGCAAAATGGTGCAGCCACTTTGGAAGACAATTCATTTGTTTCTTATAAAACTAAACATACTCTTACCATATGATCCAGCAACCAGAGTCCCTGGTACTTACACAAATGAGCTGAAAACTTAGGTCCACATTAAATCTGCACATGGATGGTTATAGCAGCTTTTTTCCTAATCATCAAAACTTGGAGCAATGAGGTGTCCTTCAGTAGTGAATGGTATACATCTAGATAACGAAATACTATTCATGGCCAAAAAGAATGTGCTACCAAGCCATGAGTTACTAAGTGAAAGAAGCTAGTCTGAAAAGGCTACATAACTCTATGATCCCCATACATGACATACTGAAAATGCAAAACTAGGGAGATGATAAGAAGGTCAGTGGCGACATGCCAGCTGATTATTCACCTGGTGGTCTTTATATTAATTTTTCCTGCCTTTAGAAAGTATGAAGAGATATCCAACAGAGGCTGATGGCCCTGAAAACTGATGAGTGGATAATTACAAATATTATCTCATTCAGTTGTGGGAGACTATTTATACTAGAAAGGGGCCTATAACCAAAATAAGAATAGAAAACAGGCCTGAGGGAAAAAAGGAACTTTACCTTTTGAGTTCAAATAGTCTAAAACAGAGAAACATGTTACAGAGATGAAAAAATGGCAACGGAATTGACAGACGTGTCCCGAGTCTTGTCCCGAAGCAGATAAAAAGAACAGCTGAGGAACCAAGATGGTGGCAGAGGTAAACACCTAAACTGTTGCCTCGCACAACAATTTCAAAACTACAACTAAAAGACAAAACTCTATCATCCAGAACCACAGGAAATCTGGCTGAGTGGAAGTTCTACAACTAGAAGGAAAGAGAAAAGAGCACTGAGACATGCACAAGCGCTGACAAGCTGAGGTACGGAGGCGTGCAAATCGGGCTGGTGGCGGGCAACTGGGTGCGCTTTTTTCAACCCAAAGGGAGACAAGCTCCCGATTACTCCGAACTCCAGTTTCTGGGGAGACGCTGGGGACCCAAACTCCTATGGGGAGAAGCTGGACTGTCTACCATCTGGTCGGAAAGTGAGGGTGGCTTTCTTGCAGAGGTGTGCCTAGCAATCATTGTTTACTGCATTGGGGTGCAGGATGCGGGGACTTGGAAACACGGAGACACAGAGATGGCTGACTGGCAGCCATCGCTCTTTGCCACGCCCTAGCCTAGTGACTCCCTGAGACTCGCACCACACAATCTACAAACCCACCCAACCTCCACGCAACGGCTTTTGCATATGAATGGCTCGCCCTATTGCAGCTTAACCTAGCAAACTGCAGCTCTGGTGAGATAGCTCCAAAACATCCAAACCCCAAGCAAAGAAGAGAAAAATGTAGTTCTTGCTGTAGCACCTGCTGGGTGTCCTCAGACAGTAGCTGACCTGCACCCCATTGGAGATCCAGAAGCCAGTGTACCTAGTGGTCAGTGTGAGATGAAACCAGATTTCAACTACTCATATCCATAAGTGACACATTCTAGAGGCAGACTCAGTGAGCACCAAAGCCCCACTGAAGCAAGTCTTGCCCCATAAGCGTGTCTCCAGCTCAGCAGTTATTCCATTATAGACGCAGCAGGTCCTCACAGCCAATTGGCCTGGAGGTCAATTCTTACCAGTGTACCAACAGCAATAAAGGCTTAACTACACCAAGACACATCATAATTAAAATGCCAAGAGCAAAAGACAAAGCGAGAATCTTGAAAGCAGCAAGAGAAAAACAGTTACCTACAAGGGAGTACCCATACAACTGTCAGCTGATTTCTTGGCAGAAACTATGCAGGCCAGAAGGGAGTGGCAAGAAATATTCAAAGTGATGAACAGCAAGAACCTACAACCAAGATTACTCTACCCAGCAAAGCTATTATTCAGAGTTGAAGGGCAGATAAAGAGCTTCACAGACAAGAAAAAGCTAAAGGAGTTCATCGCCACCAAACCAGGATTACATGAAATGCTGAAGGGTATTCTTTAAGAAGAGGAAGAACATTGCAGGGTGAGGGCGTGTATGGGAGTGGGGTGGGGATGGGGGGCAATGGTAAGATATATACACATATAATACCTTAATTAAAAAAATGAAAAAGAAAAAAAAGAAGAGGAAGAAGAAGATAAAAATTATGAACAAATACATACCTACCAACAAGTGAATCTAAAAATCAAGTGAATAAAAAATCTGATGAACAGAATGTACTGATGAATATAATAGAATCAGGGACATAGAAAGGGAGCGGACTGGCAGTTCTCAGGGGGAAGGGGGTGTGAGGGGTGCGGGAAGAGATTGGACAAAAACCTTACACCTATGGATGAAGACAGTGGTGGGGAGGTAAGGGCATGGGGTGGGGTGGGGAATCAGGGGAGCTATGGGGGGATAAAAAGAGGAACACCTGTAGTAATTGGAACAATAAAAATTTACTGAAAATTAAAAAAAAAAGAAAGAACAACTGAGGGTCGCATGAGAAGTGTCTGTTGGAGAGTTAGGGGACAACTATACTCCAGGAGGTGGGGGACTGCTGGATGGGGCTCCGCTGACCAGGCAGCCCCCACTGCTGCTGGGTTCCCTCCCGGAGCTACCAGCTCGGACGCGGAGACCCGCGCCATCTTGAAGGGGAAAGTGGATGTTATTGGAAACCTGAAAATCTACAACTGCAGCACCCACCAAACAGCTGCGAACCCCAAAGCACCAGTCCCCAATTGGCGCAAACACGCGGATTCAGAGGAGCTCTACACTCCACCACAGAAAGGTCAGATATCGCCTGCGATAAGGTGAGGTCTCTGGTCCTGGCGGGACAGAGAAAAGCATGCACTGTGGGAGCTGGAGGACCAGGGGAAGTCTGCGCCTAGAAAATTCCATGGCTGTTGGGTCTGGCGTGATCCATGAATGTGGAAGGGGATCCTCAGAGCTGCTAACAGAGGGGATCTCTAAAAAGCAACCCATTTTGATCTGACTCAGGACAGCAAAAACTCTGGGAGTGGGCCAGCTGTTTGGACACAAGGGAGAAAGGGATTGTGCAAGCTTATGAGCAAACCCAGAGTTCGCACACTCACGCTTTCTCCTCTTTGAATCCTTGTTTCTGATTACTGAGGCCAACACATAGAATCACCCAATCACCCTAGGAGACAGCAGGGGAAAGTTGTTTTTCTGGAACCTGGGCATCAGAGCTGGGAGTGACTGTCAGAGAACCAGCTCTGAGGCAGCCCACTCCCACAAACCGGTATTAAGTGCCACAGGGATAAACACAGGCTAGAGAGGACCTATAGACCCGGAAGTCAACCCAGAAACACTGCCACCCAGGGGCTGAATCACAAATTGACTCTTATGTAATCACAAATTAAGGAATACAAGAAAGTAAGACACACCACCTACTTAAAAATCAGGACTGGCTTATAACACTGAGGAGCAGTGGAACACAGGGAACTGCAACACTGTCCTGACTGGGAAACAGATGTGCCAAACAGAACAATAGAGGAAGTGAATTACCTTCACTGCTGCACATTTTATTTATTTATTTATTTATTTATTTTCTTTTTCATCTTTTAATTAGGAAACTAAACTTTTTCTTTTTTCCTCACTTGATTTTACCTTTTTAATTATTGCATTTTTATTTTCAATCAGTATTATTACTACTACTATTTTACCTTTTTTTTAAAAAAAAGTGTCATTTTATTTTCTCTTTATTTGACTTGGAGATTAGTGTTCTACATTCTATTTTCATCTTTCCTTTAGCATCATTCTATTCTATCTCAACTCTACCTTTATGCCATCACTCTCTTCCTAACTTTTCCCCTTTTGTTGTCCTGTTTCTCTTACCCTTTTCCTGCTTTAGATTTTCCATATTCTTTCTTTTTACCCTGTTAAAATTTCACCCTACTTTTATATATCTAATTTCCAATCCCCTGCTCCGAATTCATACACACCTCTCTCTTCTCTGTCTTCACTATCGAAAAATTGTTTTTCTCTCTGTCCTTTTGTTGTTGTTTGCTCAAATACTGATTATATTGTTTTTTTATGCTTGTTTGTAAGATTCTTTTTTGTTTTGTTTTCTTGTTTGCTTTGTTTTTTTCATCTGTTTTTCCTCACCTCACTTGATATTGTTGTTTGTAGTTTGTATTCATCTCCAGGTACTTGTTGCTGGCATTTGCTGGGATTAGTAGCTGTTCTATTGGAGTTTTTCCCCCATACATACAGTTTGTTCCCGTTTTCTTCTTATTCTCTTTCTTTTCTCTTACTTTTTTTTTTCTTTTTTGCCTTTTCCCAATTTCATTTTGGCACTCCTTTCTTTCTTTTCTTTTTTTTTTTTTTGCCTACTCTCTTCTTTCTCTCCTATCCCCTAATTTGCATTTCTCTGGTGGTCACCTTTATTTGAGGTTATTAATATTGTGAATACATTTCTGTTCAGTGCCTTGTGTGTGGTACTTGGTTGTGTTGTATTCTGTGCCTTTAAATCAACATAGGAGAGAGAGAACTACATAACTAGACAAAGAGAGAAGCAGAAACTATGGGGAGACAAAGAAACAGCCTGCATATGAAAGAAAAGCAGGCATCATCAGAAAATGAAGTAAATGAAATGGAGGCAAGCAACCTGACAGAGAAAGAATTCAGAGAAATAGTCATAAGATGGATGAAAACAATGGAAGACAAATTCGACAATATGTGTAAGGACCAAGAGGAAATGAAGAAGAACCAAGAAGAAATGAAAAATGACATCGCTGCTGTAAAGAACTCAATAGAAAGCATCAAGAGTAGACTAGAAGAAGCAGAGGACCACATCAGTGAGCTAGAAGACAAGAAAACAACTCCAAGACCATGTGGAATCCTGCAACAGAGAGGAATTGCTCCAGCCATGAAGACAGAAGAGAAACAGTCCAGAGATGGAAGACACTGACAATGCCTTGCCATACTAGCAGTCAGCAGCTGTGCATCGCGGCAAGTTGCCCAGGACCAAACCAGAGAGGGTCGGACCTGCATTACCACCATTTGTCCACCATCCAGAACTGAAATATCATTGCTGACATGTACACATAAGGAACTGTTTGACATTGAAATTGGGACTCAAAAGAACTGTTGGCCCAGAAAGAAACTCACTACAGACTGATTCATTTGCCTCGCAGAATAACCATTATTGCTTGTCTCATTTTCGGTTCTTATAAGTGTATTTCTAGTATCACATGATCTCACCCATCTAGGGGAAATAATGAACAACATAAACTGATAAACAAAAACAGACCCAAGACAGGGAAGCATGGATCAGACTGTCAAACCTCAGGGAAGGTAGGGGAGGGTGCGGGTAAGGGGGAGAAATCAAACAAAAGACATGTATGCATGCATATAAGCCTAACCAGTGGTCACGGACAACAGGGAGATGGGGACATGTGCGGGGAAGGGTTCGGGAGGGGAATGGGGGAATGAGCACAAATATGTGATACCTTAATCAATAAAGAAATTTTAAAAAATGAAAATAAAAATAAATTTTAAAAAAAAACCTCAAAATCTATGGGACACAGTGAAAGCAGTCTTGAGAGGGAAGTTCATAGCTCTACAAGCCTACTGCAAAAAACAAACAATGGCAATAAATTACCTAACCCTACAACTCAAAAAGTTAAAACGAGAGCAACAAGAAAAACCCAATGTAAGCAGAAGGAAGGAAATAATAAAGATCAGAGTGGAGATAAACAACAGAGACCAAAAAAACAGTTCAAAAAATCAACAAAACCAAGAGTTGGTTCTTTGAAAGGATAAACAAGATTGATGAACCTATAGCCAGGCTCACCAAGAAGCAAAGAGAGAGGACCCAAATAAACAAAATCAGAAATAAAAGAGGAGAAATAACATCAGACTCCACCGAAATACAAAGGATTGCTAAAAAAATACCATGAACAATTCTCTTCCAACAAACTGGACAACCTGGGGGAAATGAACATATTCCTAGAAAAATATAACCTTCCAAAACTCAATCAGGAAGAATCTAAACATCTCAATAGGCCAATAACTATGGATGAAATTGAAGCAGTCATCAAAAAGCTTCCAGCAAACAAAAGCCCGGGGCCAGAAGGCTTCACAGGGGAGTTTTACCAAACATTCAAGGAAAAACTAAAACCTATCCTCCTCAGACTATTCCAAAAAATTCAAGAGGAAAGAACACTTCCAAGCTCCTTCTATGAAGCCAGCACCACCCTAATACCAAAACCAGATAAAGACAACACAATGAAAGAGAATTACAGGCCAATATCCCTCATGAACACAGATGCCAAAATCCTCAACAAAATTCTAGCAAATCAGATCCAGCAGTACATCAAAAAGATCATACACCATGACCAAGTAGGATTTATCCCAGGAATGCAAGGATGGTACAATATCCGCAAATCAATAAACGTGATACATTACATAAACAAATTGAAAGATAAAAATCACGTAGTCATATCAATTGATGCAGAAAAAGCATTTGACAAAATCCAACACCCTTTCTTGATAAAAACTCTCAACAAGGTGGGAACAGAAGGATCATACCTCAACATAATAAAAGCCATATATGATAAACCACAGCTAATATACTCAATGGGCAAAAACTAAAACCATTTCCCCTAAGAACAGGAACAAGACAGGGATGCCCACTCTCACCACTCCTGTTCGACATAGTACTGGAATTATTAGCCATTGCAAGTTGACAAGAAGAAGAAGAAATAAAAGGCATCCAAAATGGAAAAGAAGAAGTAATGCTATCTTTATTTGCAGATGACATGATACTGTACATAAAAAACCCGAAAGACTCCATAAAAAAACTAATAGACTTAATAAATGAATTCGGTAATGTAGCAGGATACAAAATTAACGCCAAGAAATCTATGGCATTTCTATACACCAATAGTGAACTTATAGAAAGAGAGACAAAAAAAGCAATTCCATTTACCATCGCACCAAAAAAATTAAGATACCTAGGACTAAACTTAACTAAGGAGGTAAAAGACCTATACACGGAAAACTACAGGACACTGAAAAAAGAGATAGAGGAAGACGTAAACACATGGAAGAACATACCATGTTCATGGATTGGTAAAATCAACAACATTAAAATATCCATACTACCCAAAGCAATCTATAGATTCAATGCACTCCACATTAAAATACCAATGGCATATTTCACAGACCTAGAAAGAACTCTCCAAAAATTCATCTGGAATAAAAAAAGACCCCGAATAGCCACAGCAATCCTGAGAAAGAAGAACAAAGTAGGTGGGAATCTCAATACCAGATTTCAAGCTGTATTACAAAGCCACTGTTCTCAAAACAGCCTGGTACTGGCATAAGAACAGACATATAGACCAATGGAATAGAATAGAGAACCCAGATATCGACCCAAACCACTATGCTCAATTAATATTTGACAAAGGAAGCAGGAACATACAATGGAGTTAAGACAGTCTCTTCAATAAATGGTGTTGGGAAAATTGGACAGATACATGCAAAAAAATAAAACTAGACCACCAACTTACACCATACACAAAAATTAACTCAAAATGGATACAGGACTTAAACATAAGACGGGAAACCATAAAAATACTAGAGGAATCCACAGGCAGAGAAATCTCAGACATATGCCAAAGCAATTTCTTCACCGATACCGTTCCTAGGGCAATGGAAGCTAAAGAGAAAATAAACAAATGGGACTACATCAAAATAAAAAACTTTTGTACAGCAAAAGAAACCATCAACAAAACAACAAGAAAGCCCACTGCATGGGAGAACATATTTGCAAATATTATCACTGATAAAGGCTTAATCTCTAACATCTACAGGGAACTTATACAACTTAATAAAAGGAAGATAAATGATCCAATAAAAAAAATGGGCTACGGACCTAAATAGAATCTTTTCGAAAGAAGACATACAAAAGACTGAGAGACATATGAAAACATGCTCAAAGTCACTAATCATCCGAGAGATGCAAATCAAAACGACAATGTGGTACCATCTCACACCTGTCAGAATGGCAACTATCAACAAATCAACAAATGACAAGTGCTGGCGAGGATGCAGAGAAAAAGGAACCCTTGTGCACTACTGGTGGGAACGCAGACTGGTGCAGCCACTGTGGAGAACAGTATGGAGTTTCCTCAGAAAACTAAAAATGGAACTCCCATTTGACCCAGTAATCCCACTTCTAGGAATATATCCCAAGAAACCAGAAACACCATCAGAAAGGATATATGCACCTCTATGTTCATAGTAGCACACTTCACCATAGCTAAGATTTGGAAACAGCCTAAGTGCCCATCAGCAGAAGAGTGGATTAGAAAACTATGGTACATCTACACACTGGAATACTACGCTGCTATTAAAAAAAGAAGGAATTCTTATTATTTGCAGCAACATGGATGGACCTGGAGAGCATTATGTTAAGTGAAATAAGCCAGGCAATGAAAGAAAAATACCACATGATCTCACTCATTTATGGAAAATAAAGAACATTATAACCTGATGAATAAAAAGATAGATACAGAGGCAGTAAAGCACCAAACAGACTGTCAAATTACAGCAGGAAGGCTGGGGAGTGTTGGGGAGGGAGGGAAATAGATCAACCAAAGGACTTGTATGCATACATATACACACACCAATGGACACAAGACACCGGGGGGTGGAGGGGAGAATCAGGGCATGCAACAGAGGGTAGGGGAGGCTGGGGGAAGGTCAATGGGGGGGAAAAAAAGGAGATATATGTACTAATATATGTAACATTTTATTTATTTTTTATTTTTTTATTTTTTACATGTAATATTTTAAACAAGAAAAAAAAGAGGGGGGGAAAAAGAAATAGTCCAAAACAATTTCAAATTTTGCAATAGAACTATGAAGACTGTTTTAAAAAGAGACAGAAATAAAATAATATATTCAACTAAAAAGAAAAAAAAGAAGGTCAGTGGCTGCCAGGAGTTGGATGGAGGGGAGGGACGGATAGGTGCAGACGAGGATTTTTAGGGCAGTGACTCTACTCTGTATGATGATAATGGTGGGTATATGTCCTTATATATTCCTCAAAACCCACAGAATGTACACCACCAAGAATGAACCCTAATGTAAACTATGGACTTTGGATGGTTACGATGTGTTGATGTAGGTTCACCAGACATGAACCCCTGTGTTGGAGGATGTTGATCACCGTGAAGGCTATGCCTGTGCGGAGGCAAGGGGGTATATGGGAAATCTCTACACCTTCCCCTCAATTTTGTCGTAAACCTAAATCAATGCAGGAATGACACTCCCAACATATTGATTTTTACTTTAAACAAAACATTATTACCTCCGTGGTTTCCCCATTAGCCGTCTGATTTTTCCCCATTCTACTCTTGTTAACTTTCTTGTTTTCAAATTAGGAAAAGATTCCTTTAGACATACACAGAAATCATTATCACCTTCAAAGAGCGGTCTACAAAATAGAAATGGTATTTTAATGGTTAATACATAATGTGTTACTTAAGAGACAAAAATTTAAATATGCATTTCAATTTTCAACATCAAACTAATCACAAAATGCAAACTTTTACACAAAATATATACACATCAGATACACATTCAAAGGACCAAAACTATATTAAATTCTTGGCTTTTGTGGAACAAATAATGTGTAAGAGTTACTCTGGAACTACTGCCTGGGTTCAGAGGCCCAGGAGACACTGATGTTGTTAAATGTCCTACAGGATTATATCCTCAGGGCTATCCTGGCTCTGGCATTGCACCTGGCGAGGACAAGCAATGTTAGCTACAAAGTGTCTGTCCCAAAAGTAACGCCATCATCAAGGAGTCCTCTTTGAGAATAAATCAATTTTAGAAAACTGGAGCACTCCAGAAAGTTAGAATGGAATTCAAGAACTCAGATCACACTCCGACACCCTCAGAGCCTGCTTATATACCTATAGAAAATCTGTGGACAAAAATAATTCTATTCATGGGTTTGGGAAATCAAGAACCAGCAATGGTATGCAAAGGCCTTGGGCGCCGGCCGGTGTGGCTCAGTTGCTTGAATGTTGTCCTGTGCACCAAAAGGTTGCTAGTTCGATTCCCAGTCTGGGCACATGCCTGGGTTGCGGGCCTGATCCCCAGTAGGTGGCATGCAGGAGGCAGCTAACTGATGGTTCTCTTCACGTCAATGTTTCTTTCTCTCTCACCCTCTTCCTTCCTCTCTCTCTAAAAATCAATAAAAAAATATTTTTTTAAAAGGTCTTGGGCTTAAATATGAACATTCATGAGATTCACCGGATGCAGAGTAGGCAACTGGCTTGGAAAGTAGAAGTAAAGATAAGTAGCCAGCAAAGCACCACCAGTAACTGGCAGGGAATAGAATGTGATGGATGAGAAATCATCAGTAAATACTGTTATTGAATAGATTTCACCCAAATTTCTTAATGTTTTATTTAAACATTTACGTGTAACTAAAGTGCCTAAGTACTGCCAAATAAGAAAGACTACATGTCTAAAAGTCTTATTGAATCAACTATTTCTCTACTATTATACTAGCACTTAAAATCTGAGGATTAAACAAGTCCCATTCATTGCAAATAATGGTTGTGTCAGTCTTTATAAATCATAATATAAAAATTATACTTTCATTTTATTTTACACTAAAATGTATAATAACTTCTTCCTCAAAAGAGAAAAAGGGGAAGAAAACTATGAGAAATGGAAACGAATCAAACCAGAATAAAGAATAGAAAAAGGAATTTAGGACAAAATAGGATCAAAATGGACCTACAGGAAAGGTTATAGCTTATAACATTTGAAAAACTTAAATTTTTGGTTCCAGTAATATTCATGATCTAATTCATGATACTCACTTGTCTATATTTGAGTAGAACCACTCGTATATGCACCATTTATGTGCTTTGGGAAGCTTGAGTAGGTTACGTAATCGAAAACCAATCTTTTGTGAGGCTTTCTTATCTGGTGTTGACATTGTTGCTGTAAATTTCTATACAATAAAGAAACAGAGATCAATTACATTTCCATTAAGTAAAAATGAGCATCTATAACATTGAATACATTTGTAAAAAGGTAAATTGTAGTTAAGTACTCAAAAAGACTCAACAATACCCAACATGAAATTTTTGTTATTATTTAATAAGCATTCTAATGAATTCTAACAAAGTTAATTAAAGCCTCTGGTTTCATAACATTCTGACAAAGAAGGTGAACTATGTGTCCCCAACATGTTTGCACTGCAGTACAATTTCAATTAAGGCAAGCAGGAAAGAGATGCTTGTGAGAAATAGTCCTGGAGTTCTCGGGCCAGAAAAGACCAGTAAGAGAACTTTGCCACTCTTGAGAGTCAGAGAGAAAACATACAAGCAAGCACGAGGCCCAGATGGTTTCCAGTGAATTCTTATTAAACCAGGGCTCCAATGCTATTGAATTGTTTCAAATCACTGAAGAAGAAGAAAATAAAGACAAGTACATAGATAATGAAATCTGCCCACATATAATAAAAGTAAACCTCAGAAAACATCACTTATTTCTGTGAAATTTAAAATGCTTGGAAAGATATTCTGTGTTCATGGACTGCAAAAAGTAATACAGAGCAGGGCAAAAGTAGATTTACAGTTGTACACACAACTGTAAATCTACTTTTGTCCCACCCTGTATTATTAAAATGTCCATATTACCCAAACAATCTAGCGATTCAATATAATACCTATTAAAATTCCAATGGCATTTTTCACAGAAGTAGAACAAGCAATGCTAAAATTTGTATGGAACCATAAAGACCACAAATCTCCAAAGCAATCTTGAGAAAGAAGAGAAAAGCTGGAGGCATCATGCCCCCTGATTTCAAACTATATTACAAAGCTACAGTAATCAAAACAGTATGATATTGGCAAAAAAATAATGACACAGATCAATTGAATGGAGTAGAAAGCCCAGATATAAATGCATACATATGCTAAATTAATTCAAAGGAGCCAAGAATATTTAATGGGGAAAGGACAGTCTCTTCCAAAAAATGGTATTGGGAAAACTGGAAAAATACATGCAAAAGAATGAAACTTATTACTACCTTATGCACACATAAAACTAACTCAAAATGTATTTAAAAGCTCAATGTAAAACTTGAAATTCTTCCTAGAAGAAAACATAGGCAGCAAGCTCCTTGACATTGGTCTAAGTCAGTGGTCGGCAAACCGCGGCACGCGAGCCACGGTTTGCCGCTCTGTTGACTGATGAGTTTGCCGACCAAAAGCAAAGGCACTGAGCCCAGCCGGTGTTGCTCAGTTAGTTGAGCGTAGTCCCATGAACCAGATCATCATTCAATTCCTGGTCAGGGCACGTGCCCAGGTTGCAGGCTCCATCCCCAGTAGGATGTGTGCAGGAGGCCACCGATCAACGATTCTCTCTCATCATTGATGTTTCTATCTCTTTCCCTCTCCCTTACTCTCTGAAATCAATAAAAGCATATTTAAATTAAAAAAAAAAAGAACTTCTAAAACTCAATAGCAAAAAAACTAGCGATCAACTAAAAAATGGGCACAGGCCCTAACAGGTTTGTCTCAGTGGATAGAGCATCAGCCTGCGGACTCAAGGGTCTCAGATTCGATTCCAGGCAAGGGTATGTACCTTGGTTGCAGGCACATACCCAGTAGGGAGTGTGCAGGAAGCAGCTGATCAATGTTTCTCTCTCATCGATGTTTCTAACTCTCTAGCCCTCTCCCTTCCTCTCTGTAAAAAAATAAAATATATATATTTTAAAAAATGAGCACAGGATCTACATAGACATTTTCCCAAAGACATACAGATGGCTGACGGGTAGCCGAAAAGATGCTCCACATCACTAACCATCATGGAAATACAAACCAAAATGAGCCCGGCTGGTTTGGCTCAGGGGATAGAGCATCTGGCTTCGGACTGAAGGGTCCCGGGTTCGATTCCAGTCAAGGGCACATGCCCAGGTTGCGGGCTCTATCCCCAGTAGGGGGTGTGCAGAAGGCAGCCAATCGATGATTCTCTCTCATCATTGATGTTTCTATCTCTCTCCCCCTTCCTCTCTGGAATCAATAAAAATATATATGTAAAATAAAGCACAATGAAATCTCACCTTACACCTGTTAGAATGGTTATTGTTAAAGAAATAACAAGTGTTGGTGAGGATATGGAGAAAAGGGAACCGTTGTGCACCATTGGTGGGAACGTAAATTGGTGCAGCCACTATGGAAAACAATATGGAGGTTTCTCAAATAATAACAGAACTACTATATGATCTAGCAATTCCATTGCTGGCCATTTATCAGATGAAAATAAAACACTATTCAAAAAGATATATACCCCCTTTTTATTAACCAATGTCACCCCAATAAATGTAATAATAAAAAGAAAAGATATACCCCATGTTCACTGTAGTATTATTTACAATAGCCAAGACAAGGAAGCAACCTAAGCGTCCATCAATGCATAAAAGAATAAAGAAAATGTGATACATAGACACACACACACTAGAATATTATTCAGCTATAAAAAAGGCAGAGCTCTTGCTATTTGCGGCAACATGGATAGACCTTGAGAGTGTTATGTTAAGTGAAATATATTAGACAGAGAAAGACAAATACCATATGTTCTCACTTATATTTATAATCTAAACCAAACAAACAAAAACAAGTCCATATTCATAGATACAGAGAACAGATTGGTTGCCACAGGTAGGAGGTGGGAAATGGGCCAAATAGGTCAAAAGGTAGAAACTTACAGTTACAAAATTAGTAAGTCATAGGGATGGGATACAAAGTATGATGACTATAATTAATACAGTATTGCATATTTAAAAGTTGCTAAGAGCCCTAGCTGGCTTGGTTCAGTGTTGGCCTGCAGACTGAAGGGTCCTGGGTTCGATGCCGGTCAAGGGCACATGCCCGGGTTTCAGGCTCGATCCCCAGTAGGGGGCATACAGGAGGCAACTGGTCAATGATTCCCTCTCATCATTGATGTTTCTATCTCTCTCTCCCTCTCCCTTCCTCTCTGAAATAAAAAAACATATATTTTTAAAAAATAAATTAATTAAATAAATAAAAGTTGCTAAGAGATTTTAAAAGTTCTCATAATAAGAAAAAATATTTGTGCCCTGGCCAGCTTGGCTCAGTGGACAGAGTGTCGGACTGTGGATTGAAGAGTCGCAGGTTCGATTCCAATCAAGGGCATGTACCTTGGTTGCGGGCACATCCCCAGTGGGGGGGTGTGCAGGAGGCGGCTAATCGATGTTTCTCTCTCATCCACATTTCTGACTCTCTAACCTTCTCCCTTCCTCTCTGTAAAAAAATCAATAAAATACATTTTAAAAAAAAGAAAGAAAAAATATTTGTTACTGCGGTGACAAATGTTAACCAGACTTATTGTGGCAATGATTTTGCAATATATACAAATATCAATCATTATATTGTACACCTGAAAGTAATATAATATTTATGTCATTATATCTCAATTTTTAAAAGCTTAAAAAAAAGAATGTTACCAGATAAACACCATCAGAACATCAAAAGAATACAGCAAAACCAACTGAAATTTATGTAAAAAATGCAAGGATTATAAATAAACACACAAAACAAAATGCAAGGAGAGTCCAGTATTAAAAAACTGTTAATATAACTTGCCATTATTAATAAATCAAAACAATAAAACTCTTATGATCACCTTTAATGATGCTAAAGACACGGACAAAATTCAATATCCATTAAAGTAATTCTTAACAGAACAGAAATAAAGGAAATGACTGAAAAAATACAATAAGCTAAAAGTTAAATGATACACCTAAAGTAATGCTTGGAGGAAAATCTATAGGGTAAATGCCTATATTAGAAAAGAAAAAAGATCTCAAATATACAACCTACCTTTCCACTTTAAGAAACTAGAAAAGAACAAATAATACCCAAACCAAGCAGAAGAAAAAAATAATCAAGATTAGAACAGAAATAAATGAAATAAAAAACAGAAAAACAATAGAAAAAAATTTTGATAAAACCAAAAGTTCTTTGAAAAGATCAACAAAATTGACAAACCTTATCCTGGCTAGGCAGCTCAGCTGATCAGAGCATTCTCTTACACCAAGACTGAGAGTATGACCACCCCCCCACCCGCCCCCGGTCAGGGCACATACAAGAAGCAACCAATGAATGCGTAAATAAGTGGGACAACAAATCCAAGTTTCTCTCTCTCAAATCAATCAAATAAAATGAATTGACAGCCCTGGCCAGTGTGGCTTGGCTGGGTGGAGCACTGTCCCATGCACCAAAGGGTCACAGGTTCCATTCCCAGTCAGGGACCGTATCCAGGTCAGGTTGCTATGCATTGATGTTCCCCTTTCTCTTTCTTTGTCTGTCTCCCTCCCTCTTTCCCACACTCTCTTGAAATCAATGAAAGCATATCCTCAGGTGAGAATTAAAGAAAAAATTGACAAACCTTTACCTAGATTGACCAAGAAAATAAAAACAGATACTTTCTTAACCTATACAACACATTTCTCTCCATTCCAATACAAAGGTCAGTATTCAGTATTTAAATATTAAAAGCATTCTCATTAAAGTGAGAAATATGTCAAAGATGTTGACTGTCACCACTTTTTAACTTTGTTTTGATAGAATTAGCCAATTAGATAAGAAAATTGTCAAGAGAAGACAAAACTACCATTATTTGTAGATAATATGACTGACCCAGAAAACTCAAGAAAATCAACTATAACTGTGAAAAATAATAAGATAATTTAATAATGTGGGTGAATACAAGTTGATATAAAAAATATCTTTAAAAAGTCACTATCTTTTCAATATATAAATTAAGAACTGGTTAGGTAATAAAACAGAAGAAATATCCTATTTATGACAGCAAAAACGACAAGAACAAAAGTATTAAATACCTGGGAATACACTTAAGAAATGTGCAAGACTGGCATGGAAAAAAAAATTTGAAGTCTACTAGGGACAGTAAGGTTTTTAAATAGGTGGAACTACAACCAGTTCGTGGATAAGCAGTCTCAATGTAACATACGTCAAACCCCATAAATTTATAATATTAGTGTAATACCAACAAAACTTCCATCGAGATTTTTTTTTCCTAGTCAGGTTGAATCTAAATTTTACATGGAAAAAAATGTACAAGAATACTTAGGAAAATCTAAAAAAAGAATAAGTAATAATGCCTTATAGACATTTAACCAAAATATAAAAGCAATATTAAAACAATTTGATACTAGCACAGAGAGACAGGAGACATAAAGAGAGAAAGCCTAGAAATAATCCCAAATATATACAGAAGTCTGCCTTGTGTTGTTGGCAGCATACTAAATCAATGTATAAATGATGGATTACTCAGTAAATGTGACCAGGACAAGTAGTCCTCTGGGGAAAAAAGTCAGGTTGCAGTCTTACCTCATTCCTTACTCCAAAATAAATTCCAGATGGACTGAATATTTAAACATTTAAAAAATAAAATTATATAAGAAATATGAGAGGTGGGGGTGGGCTAGAAGGGGTTAAAGGGGGGGTAAGGGGAGCATATGTAATACTTTCAACTATGAAGATTAAAAACAGAAATTTGAGAGAATTCTAGAACTATAAATTTTATACTAGGGAAGGTCTTTCTGAGCATAAATTCAGCAAATCATATAAAGGAAAGAGTTATATTTGACTTTTAAAACTTTTATTCAATCCTGCATGGTGAAAAATACAGAAACAAAGTTAAAAAAAAAACCAAAAACTAAAAAAAAAAAAAAAAAATCCTACAAACTCTGAAGAAAAGTACAGCCAATATAAACAGCCCTAAGGCTAATATTCTTAATATATACAAAATTCTTACAAATTAATAAGAAAATAACCGCCCAGCCAGGTATGGCTCAGCAGCTGAGCATCAACCCAGAGGTCACCAGTTCGATTCCCAGTCAGGGCACATGCCCAGGTTGCGAGTTCAATCCCCAGTAGGGAGTGTGCAGGAGGCAGCTAATCAGTGATTCTCTCTCATCATTGATGTTTCTATCTATACATGTTGGGAGTTGTTAAGCATAAATAATAATCAATTTACTAAAAATTATTATCAGAAAAAGTGTTATTTTTCTTTCCTTTGAGTTACTGACCCAGATTTTTAAATGGCTCACTGGATATAGTAAAACTGTATTAAAGATCCCTTGTTGAGCATGGGGAAATATATTCAAACTATTAGTGGCAAAAAAAGTTATTCCAACTTTTATGAATTGACTTTTTTGGCACTATCTTCTAAAGCTTAAATGTTAATACCCTTGTTGTAGCAATTACACCTTTTATTCAACGCATGGAAAATGAAGTGACTGTGCAGGGTACAGGGTTTCTTCGGTGTGATGAAAACATTCTAAAACTGGTCGTGATGCTTGCTCAATTGTGCCTATATTAAAACCATTGCGTGTCACTTTAAATAGGTGAGTGGTATGATATGGGAATTGTATCTCAATAAAACTGCTGAAACATAAAAAAGCAGGGCTCTGGAGACAGGATGTCTGCCACTTTAGTAGCAGCCTTCACTTCCTAGCTTGTGGCCCTGAGCAAGGTACTTCAGTGTCTGTTTTCTCATCTGAAAAATGGGAGATGATATAATAGTAACCTGTCTCATCAGGACTGCTAAAGATCAAATCAACATAAGACACATGCTGGGGAGGGGTAGGAGTGGGAGGAGAGGGGCAGTGGGGGAGGGGCATCTGTAATACTTTCAATAATAAAGGTAAATTTAAAAAGCAAATAAAGGGATATGCCCCAGCCAGTGTGCTCAGTGGTTAGAGTGTCAGTCCCAGAAACCAAGGGTCGCGGGCTCTCTGGTCAAGGGCAGGTCCCTAGGTTGCCTGTTCCCCGCCCTGGGTGGGGTGTGTGTGGGAGGCAACCACTTGATGTGGCTCTCTCACATCAATGTTTTCTTCTCTCTCTCTTCTCCTCCCTTCTCCCTTCCACTCTCAAAAATCAATGGAAAAACTATCCTCAAATGAGGATTAACAACAACAACACACAGACAGAATACAAGAATTCAGAGGAAGATAAGGGAACAAGTCATGTCATGTAAATAAAACTTGAAAGAACTAGGCACGTTAAGGCTAGAAAGGACAGACTCAGAAGTCTCATGCTCAGGGGCACCAAGGCCTCTGGTAAGGCCGTCCTAGAAGGAACGATGTGCCTGGGAGGAAGGCAGTGGATGAGTTGAGCAGGATGGCTTTATAGTCACAAAGACTCAAGTTTCCTGAATGCTTGGACATTTTCCTAAGAAATAGCTACAGGAAAAACAGAAGTTTTAAAACAATCCACATTTAGAGAGTTGTTATTCAAATTATCCCAAAACACACCTCTCCTAAAGTCAATAGAAGGAAAAGTTATTTAACTGTTTCTTATATTCATTCAACCTTGTATCCAACATCTACTGAGTCAAACTATGCACATTTTGTATTATTTCCGTTTTTTAAACTGAATTTTAGATGCTTATGCACATTTGTTATTGTCATTAAACATTTTTCAAAATACCTTTTTGTTCATTTTACAGAACATAAACATTTTTACTGAGATTATCACAAGGAATGTAAGACGTTTTATGTGTTTGGTAGGGCATATTGCTGTTCACTCCTTTAATTCCTTTGATGCCAATCCCTGGTTGAGAAAAATCACCTTTATTATGACCACCATACTGAAAAGTCTTTAACACTTTTTGGGGGGAAAACGAGCCCTGGCCGGTGGTGTTCATTCAGTGGTTCGATTCCCAGTCATGGGCACATAACTAGGTGGCAGGTTTGATACCCACCCAGTAGGGGCTCGTGCAGGAGGCAACCAATTGATAAGTCTCTCTCACATTGATGCTCCTCTTTCTCTTTCTCTCTCTCTCTCTCCCCTCCCCTCCTTCCCTCCCTCCTTCCTTCCCCTCCTCCCATTCTTCTTCCCTCTATCCCTTCCACTCTATCTAAAATCAATGGTAAAATATCCTTGGGTGAGGATTAACAAAACAAACAAACAAAAATGACAGGGAAGTAGGGAATGACTTTCGAAAAATAAAACTTTGATAGGGGAAAAATCACATTATTCTTTTTTAAAAATATATTTTTATTGATTTCAGAGAGGAAGGGAGAGGGAGATAGAAACATCAATGATGAGAGAGAATCATTGATTGGCTGCCTCCTGCAAGCCCACAACTGGACATGTGCTCTTCACTGGAATCGATCCTGGGATCCTTCAGTCCATAGGCTGACACTCTATCCGCTAAGCCAAACCGGCTTGGGCCACATTATTCTTGAAGTTAATATTTCCTTACCCAATTTTCATTCATTGCTTTGATTCTTACATGTCCACCATGACTTTTTAAAAGATGCCAGCCCTAGCCGGTCTGGCTCAGTGGATAAAGCATCAGCCTGTGGACTGTAAGGTCCCAGGCTCGATTCCGGTCAAGGGCACATGCCCGGATTGTGGGCTCACTCCGCAGTTGGGGGGGCCTGCAGGAGGCAGCTGATCAATGCTTCTCTCTCATCATTGACGTTTCTATCTCTCTCTCCCTCTCGCTTCCTCTCTGAAAATCAATAAAAGTATATTTTAAAAATACTAATAATTTTAAAAAATACAAACAAAAAATGCCAAAAGTGAAAAGGAGGTATTATTTCATGGTATATATGTTCCTCTTTTGGATAAAGGAAGTCTTCAACATGCTTCCCTGAGTGAGAAAGCAAAATTCTCTCTCATCTCCATGCCAAATTCCAAACTGATTCCATATTGCCAAACCCATTTGCTGAATGTCCACTATCTCCATTCTTATAAGAAAGTGTGTATTTGTAAAACTGAGGACTGGCTTTCTACTCTGGTTTCAAGTCCATCAATAAAATAATGGCATTTTCTCAGTAACTACAATAGCTGAGTTGGAGCACTGCTTTAAAGAAAAGAATCTGTTACTCAAAAGGTACTATAAATAAAAACGTATTACACTGAGCAATTGCTCACTTCCTATCACATGAAACAAAATTTTAGCACACACATACCTGTGGAACCATTGCAACCCTCTGGTTTCTTTTAGGTGATCTTGTATTTATTTGTCTGTCATCTTCATCAGAAAAGAATCGACTTCGTTTTGAATTTCTGAAAGGCTATGATATAAATTATTTTATTTCATGAAAAGACTGAACACTTCCCATTTTTGTTCCAAAATATAATTCTATATTGGAAAGTACAGCTAACTCTAGATTATCAGTACAGAAGGATAAATTATAGGTAATACAAAGTACAAATGATCTCAGATTTAGAAAGTAGTAAGATACATATTTATGCAAAATGTTTACAAATAAAACACCTAGCTGATGATTAAATTAGAACCCAAATCTCATCAGTACACTAGCAGCTCTGAATGAAGACCGGAAGATAAATTCTGGAAATTCCAGTTCTTATTCTGTGGGTGTCTGGGTTAACACCAGCTAGGTGTAGCACATATGCTGCTGCACAGGGCTGGGCTAGGCCACTCTAGAAGGAAAATATAAATGTATATAATACACTAGATCTGAGGTCAAAAATTGTTAACTGGAAAAAAAATTGTTAACTCAATTTCCATTTATAGATAAAAATATGAGATACCTATAACAGATACCTGATAAATGCCTGTAGAACTAAAAAAAAAACTTAAGTGCCCGAAGTACATCATATACTCAAGGGTGTATAATAAGAAAAATTTTACAGTCCATTCTAGGTTCAGAGGTCTCATTAAAAGAACAGAAATAATATCCCATAGTACCTGCATCCTTTTTCAAATCCTTCTTCCACTATTCAAGACAGAGCTTCACGCCTATTTAGAAGGGAGGGAGGTACAGAGAGCTAGCAACATATGGGTAGCATCCAATCGGGTCAAGGTTAGAGGTTAGGATCTTGAAATTAAATCCACTGAGAGTCTCAACACTCCATAGCCCTGACTGGAAGCCCTTCTCCCCTGCTTCCTCCCAAGAGGAGGAAGGGATTGATGGTGACAGAACTGACAGTAGTGTAGAAAGTCCTGCACATTCACTGTGGTCAATTGTCCAGGTAGTGTGACCACTGCTGTGTATCCCAGCTCCAGGGTTGTTTCAAGACTGATCCCTAAAGCCTCCTGGGCAGGGGAGGAGCAGAGGTCCCCCAAATCATGAGTCATGCCAACTATATGCTCACCTGTACTTGCCACCCCTAAACGCAATAACCCTTGACCTACACAAGATGTTAACATTTTACTACTTACTTATATATCTTTTTGTAGGGACCAGAGCCATGCAAATTTTACTATCTAATAAAAGCACGAGTTTGGGTTGTTGGAGTTTTTTTGTTTTTGCCTATTTAAAAAAAACTACAATTACTTAACAAATGCTTAATAATGACCAGATTATCACAGGCTACAGATTATTTACTTATATATGATCATATACTGCTCAATGGCACTTAAAGACTCAAATGCTTGCCCTGGTGGGGTAGTTCAGTTAGTTAGAGCGCCTTCCTGATATGCTAAGATTGTGGGTTCGCCCCCCCCCCACCCCCCGCGCCAGTTAGGGCACATACAAGAAGCAACTAATAAATGCATAAATTAGTGAAACAACAAATTGATGTTTCTCTCTTTCTCTCTCTCAAATCAATGAATTAAAAAAAAACAAACCTCAAATGCTTAAAGGTGGGGGGAAACCTTGGAAAATTTTTACTCTGCTAAAGAACTTGCACATGACAATAATACAAACAATTTAGCTATCATATTCTAAAAACTAATTCCTTACCATTTCCACAGCAGAGCCTGTATTCCTGCCTTTCCAAACAGGTGTTTTTTGTAAAGAACTGAACTTTTCATTCCATGTGTTAGATAAGCTTCCCTCTGTAATAAATAATTATTACTAATAAGATTTAAGTTTAGTTCAAAGGATTTCATACTATGAACATTGCCTTTTAATAACAGCAATATAACTGAAATATTTACCAAGATGAAAAAAAATACACTGATCATAATAACTTTAGTTTATTACAAATGAAAGGTCTCATCTGTGTTTTTGTTGGGTTGTTTTTTTGTCAAACTCTAAGTAACTTGGCAAGGCAATGCATCTTGAAAATATTAAATTTTCTTATTAAAATATGTGTGGCTTCTTTCTTCTTGGTTTTTAGTAATTCCTCTATTCTAATTTTCCAAGAACTATCTCATAAATGCAATCTAATCGAAAGCAGGCAAAGAAAAAAACTTCTTCTAACCTTCAATTTAGAGCATATTTCTAAATGTTTTCTACTTCAATATATGAACCCTTGATATTCAAAAAAGGAAATGTGTGGTGTTTCTGTTTTCCTTAATTCTAAGAAGTGTCTTGAGTTGTACGCAACCAGAGAGATTCAATCAAGTGGCTGATTAGACATACTATGAAAAGAAGGATGAGATTAACTTTTATAAAAAAGGATATCTTTATACAGAGAGAAACACAGAACCCTGGAATGGATATACCAAATGCAGTTAGCTTCATTTCCTTCTAGCTGCTCATCAGTATTTTCTAATTTTTTTCTATATGAAACTTTATCGTGTGTGTGTGTGTGTGTGTATGGATATATGTATTTTTAAAAGAAAAGTGATTTTAATATTGAGGAAGAATATTTTTATTAAGTACAAAAGAAAAAAAGTAGGATGGGGTTGATCTTGGTAGGCAAATAAATTAGGGTAACTCTGGAAGACAAGTGTTCTCAAGCCAGATTTAATTTGGTAAATCAACAATTCAAAGCACAACACAGTAGTTTTAAAAATTAAAAGGACTGATGATCCTTAGAATATCTAGCTTAGTTACAAATGTACTTACCTAGTAGAATCTTGCTCAAAAGGTAAAATTTCAAAATGAGCTATATTAAGAGGGTTGGTCTAATTAATGTACTATTTACAGAAAGAAATAGCAAGACCAAGGAACATTATCTTTTTTCTCAGAAAAGGAAATAATTATTGTTCTTTTATTTTCAAGAGATTTGCATTATTACTTAAAGGCAAGATTCTTAAAAAATAAGCTATTACGCAAAAATACAGCTTAGCGCCCTAACCGGTTTGGCTCAGTGGACAGAGCATCGGCCTGTGGACTCAAGGGTCCCAGGTTCGATTCCGGTCAAGGGCATGTACCTTGGTTGGGGGCATATCCCTGGTAGGGGGTGTGCAGGAGGCAGCTGCTTGATGTTTCTCTCCCATCAATGTTTCTAACTCTCTCTCCCTTCCTCTCTGTAAAAAAATCAATAAAATATATTTTTAAAAAATACAGCTTAGCATAATTGTTTAATGAATGTTTAAAAAATAAATGTTTTAAATCTAATAAGAAAGTTGTTTAATCAATAATTCTAGGGGGGAAAATTCTTAGTAATTTCTAACATCCAAGGACCAATTTGTAACGGCATATGAATGGAATGTAAAACTGTCAACAGTGAAAACCAGTATTGAAAAGCTATAATGAATCATAACTCAGAAGAGAGAAACACTAACCCACATTCATTCAATGAATTAAACCTCTAGCTTATGCCATACCTACAGAATCATGGTGGGACCCTTACCTTTTAAACTGACAAGGGCTTTTGCTGAAGAGCCTGCAATTAAAACAAATCACTATTATTTCATAATCAAAGTGAGAGAAAAAGAACTTGATTTGGGGGTAAAAGCAACCCATTTAGTTTTAGCGATGTTGAGTTTGAAGTGATGGTGGGTGTGCAATTAGAAATAACTAGTAGACAATTCAAGCTATAGACCTGAACTCAGAAGGTAAGGAAGAACTGGAGAGAGACATCTGGGAGTCTTACAGAAGTTGTGAGAAGTGGAGACCTTTCCCAGGGAGAATATGTAGAAAGAGGGGAATGAAGACGACTTAAGGACAGACACAATTTTGCATCTTCATCTAGAAGTGTGCTGGTGTTGGAGAAGGAAAAGAGAAGGGAACCGACATTTGCTGAGGCAGAGTTCAGAGTGGCAATACAGCAGGAAAATCAAAATGACCCCAGCAATGTCGCAGCAGGCAGCAAGTCCCTTGGACATGCAGAATGCTGGGATGTGCCACACTTCAAGATCCAGGCTGCAAAAGGGGTTCGGGAAAGGCAAGGGGGACTAACTTAGAGTTGGAGGGTTCACTGGCTAACTTTAGTGCATATTAGACTAATCAGGACGCTCCTCCAACACAAAGAACCTGTGCGACAATAAAGGTCGCTAGGGCAGTGGTCGGCAAACTCATCAGTCCACAGAGCCAAATATCAACAGCACAACGATTGAAATTTCTTTGGAGAGCCAAATTTTTTAAACTTAAACTTCTTCTAACGCCACTTCTTCAAAATAGACTCGCCCAGGCTGTGGTATTTTGTGGAAGAGCCACACTCAAGGGGCCAAAGAGCCGCATGTGGCTCTCAAGCCGCTGTTTGCCGAGCACTGCACTAGGGAATTCTGGTGCAGGTAACCACAGGCTCACTGAGAAACACTGAGCTACTGGTGTGAATAAAGGATAGGATTTTTATGAAAAAGGGAGAGCACTAAATTGAAAATCTCTGAATTGAACATGTGAGCTGCAAAGAAGTCTAAGTCATCTGAAAAATAATGAAGGGTGATCTCTGTCACTTATATGGGGCATCTAACAAATCAACAAACTCAGACAGGTACAGAGAAGAGACTGATGGCTGCCAGGGTGGGGGAAATAGGTGAAAAGTACAGACTTCTAGTTAGAAGACAAACACATCCTGGGGATGTGATGTGCAGCATGATGACCACAGTTAACAATACTATGTTCTATATCTGAAAGCTGCTAGAACAGATCTTAAAAGTTCTCATCACAAGGAAAAAACTTGTAACAATGGGTATAAATGGGTGTTAGCAGGATTTATTGTGGTAATAACTTTTGCTCTATATAATAAAGAGGTAATATACAAATTGACCCTCACACCCTTACAGGATGGCTACCTATGACCAGGTCGGCAGGGGGGTTAGTGAGGGACAACCAAATGACTGAACAGCAGGCTGCGTGGGGCGACCAGGCTGGCAGGGGGGCTGTGAGGGGCGATCAGGCCGGCAGGGGGGGGTCAGTTGGGGGTGACCAGGCCAGCAGGGAGGGCAACTAGGCCAGTGGGGAGGGGAGTAAGAAGCGGCCAGGCTGGTGGGGGGGGGGGGCAGTTAGGGGCGACCAGGCCAGCAGAGGGGGGCACTTGGGGGCAACCAGGCTGGCAGGGGGGCAGTAAGGGGTGACCAGGCAGGCAGACAGGTGAGCAATTAGGAGCCAGCGGTCCAGGATTGAGAGCGATGTCCGACTGCCGGTTTAGGCCCAATCCCAGGGACATCCAGCAGTTGGACATCCGCCAAGGGGTCCTGGATTGGAGAGGGTGCAGGCTGGGCTGAGGGCACCCCCCCCTCCCATGCACAAATCTCGTGCACCGGGCCTCTAGTATATCTATAATTAAAAAAGCGTACTATGCTAATTAGACTGGATGTCCTTCTGGACAAAGTTGCCGCAGTGGGGCTGAGGCCAAGGCAGAGAAGGGGGCCAAGGCAGAGGCAGCCACCGCAGCAGCGGCGGGGCCAAGCCCCTTGCACAGATTTCGTGCATTGGGCCTCTAGTATATATATATGTGTGTATATATATACATACATTTATATATATATCAAATCATTATATTGTACACTTAAAACAATACAATGTTATATCATTATAAAAGGAAATTAACCGAGGGAAAAACACCCTTTCTATGCTCCAAACAGAAGTTATTCATAGACTTATAGATGAACAAATCTTCTTCTGTTTAAACCCCTATTATTTTCTTTTACTAGTCAAATTATTCATCATTCCTAGTTTTCAATTTTGTTTTATTTCATAACCAGCTACTTTCTCATCTCAGTTACTGTGACATCCATTTATATTTGTAAGACTACAATCTAAGTCAGACAGCAGTGAAGTCATTTGAAATGTGGTCAGTGATTTGCATTGAGAAAGGACAATTTTTTAAATGACATGTTCAAAATGTGTGTAAACATCTTTAAGGAGCCACTACACACATTAACACTGATAAATAAAAGATAATCTCAGGGGATAAAGAAAGAACATGAACTTAGTACAGAAATCAGTGAAGAAAGATTCTCAGTGTTTAACAAAGTAGCAGAGAGTTACGACTCATATGAACAAACAGACCTTAACTGAGAAGCAACAGATACAGTATTGCCGTTCTGGCTATGAAACATTTTGATGCATCTCAGATCCTTAAACCTCAACTGACTTTTCCTCCACTGGGCAGTAGAACAGACAACCCATAACATCAAAGCCACTGCTGCTTTCACTCCACCCTCTTGCCCAGGTGTGGAGAATGGTTAATTTCACAGCTTGTGTGTGGCAAACTGAAGTTTACTGACCAAAGGCAGTGAAGCTGTGGGGGAGAAGTTGGGGAGAAATGCTGTCAAGTCTTGCTAAGAAACCTCAAACAACACAACACAACAGAAACAGTGGTGGTGGGCAGGACACACCCACACAGCGTGGCTACCCTGAGAAATACGGCTCATTTGAGAACAAAGAGTGGTCTTGCACTCTTTTGGGAGTGTGTACAGACTGCCAGCTGCACCCGTCCCTGCTTATAGGAACACGGGACAGGACAGCATGCAAAGCAGCTGGAGTCCCGGCTCTCACAGAATTTATATTCCAGTGAGGGGAGACAACCACCACCTGAGCAAAATAATGCAGGACGGTATGAACAGGGAATATGGAGTGGGCGAGGAGGGAAGACTATTTTTCTATAAAATGCTCATGATTAGCTTCTCTAAAGATGATATTTGAGCAGAGATCTGAAGGAGAGGTGTGAGCAGCAAGGATAGCCATTCCAGCTCCATGAAGGCAGGAACTCTATCTGGGGGTTCTGACCTATATCTCCTTTCACCTTTTACCTTTTTTGAGAGAAAGCGTTGCAGAGTGGCTGAAAGCAGATTGAGACTAGCTGTATTTGAATCTTGGCTCTTCCACATTCTTGCTATGTTACCTTAAGCAAGTCACTTAAGCTCTCTGTGCAGCTGATTCATCATTTGTAAAATGGGGATTACATGAGTTAATGCATGGAAAAGTATTTAGAGAACAATGCACATAGTACATGGCTAATTCTTATATCATGCTGTTAGTATGACTTTTGTCAATAAAAAACCCCCACAACTATTAGGTTAAGAACATAGATTTTACAGGCATGTGAATTTAAGTTAGAATCCTGCTCTAACTGGCTATGTTCATTCATTCATTCAACAAATACTCGCTGAGTGACAGCACTATTCTAAGGGCTGGGTTCCAGGAAGGAAAAGGTAAGCAACACCTCTGCTCTCTGGAGCCTGCATACACAGGAGGCAAGTGCACAGTGGGAGGAGACACACAGTAGGCCACCACACAGAATGATAATCACACTTGGGCAGTTGTTATAAAGGAAACCAAGGCGGTGAGCTGAGTGTGGGGAGTGACTTTACACAGGGCAGTCAGGGAAGGGTTCTCGGAGGAGGGAAGTTCTGAAAGGGACCAATCATGCGAGAGCAGGAAGTTAAACCAGAGTTTGGTAGAACAGTAGGTAAAAAAAAAACAAACACAAAAAAACAACCTGAGGTAGAAAGTTTAGCATATTCAAGAGAGGGAGGGAAGGAGGGAGGCCACCAAGTTAGAGGAGCAGCTAGCAAGGGGCATGGTATGAAAAAAAGCCAGCCAGGTGCCATGCATGGGACTGGAATGAAGAAAAACAGTAACGGTACCTTCTCTAGTGCAACTTCTAACCAGAGTTCACCACCACATTGACAAATGTAAAGCTGCAACTGTGACAGCTGCCACTCAGAAGTGACACAGCAGTATTGAAAAGATTTGGTAAGAAGATGCCATCTTTGTCAGGGAGGAGAGGAAAAGCGTCTGAAGACATGTAAAAAGGGACCTAAAGGATAAGCAGCAGTTAACCAAAGTGACGGGAAGAGCATTCCAAGTGGAGGGAAGAGCAGGCACAAAGGCCCTGCCTGGTGAGTGTAGGGACTGAAAAAGACCAGAAAGAGAAGAACAGTGCTATCAATCAAATAAAGCGGGGGGGGGGGGGGGGGGGGGCAGGTCATGGAGGTGTTTTAGGCAGCAGGGTGGCATGTACCTATTCCGTCACTCTACTGTGTGTAGGTTGAGGTGGGATGGCAGGGGTGGGTCTGAAGATTTTGAGAGGCTGAAGTCATTAGTGCAAAAATGGATGCTGACAGCGTGGACTGGGGTGTGGTGAGAAGTAGGTAGAATTTTTTTTTTTTTAAGGCAAAAGTTACAAGACTTAGTAGAGGCTTAAATAGGGAAAGTAAAAAAGGGGGAAGTTCCAAATATAACCTCTAGGTTTCAGCTGAACGCACAGTGAAGCCATTCATTAAGACAGGAACCACTGGAAGGGTCTCTCTCCTGGGATGGGATTGTGAGGTGGATCTTGAACCCGTGAAGTTTGAGGGGCCTCAGGCATCTAAGAGGAGATGTGAAACAGGCAAGAGATATCAAGAACAGGAGTCCCAAGGGAAGACCCGGGCTGAAGATAGCCTCAGTTTCCTCCAACATAACATCAAACGAGGAAGAGTACTTACCGCAACTGAAATGAGGGTTAAACGAGCAAATGCGTGTCACACAGCAGCTGGTTTACCCTAAGTACTCAATAGATGGCAGCTCTTGGCAGTGATGACGCTAGACCAGCTACTGGCTAGTTGACTCGCCAGCCCCCTTGACCAAAACTGGCAAAGGGACCCATCACTATTCCCTGTGTCCCTTCTCAAGCTTCAGCTCCAGTGTTACTAGTAATGCCTCTTTCCCTACATTCAACTCCGTGTAAATGAAGTTTTTCCACGGGCTGATTGTGGCACTGAGAGACAAGCCAGGTCGGGCAATCCCTGCTGCCCACACGCGGCGGGCTGGCTCAGCAAGAGCTGCCACACCTGCCGCCCCGCCCCGTGGCCCGCGACGTCGCCAAGTAACAAGCCATGGGAGCGTTGGAGAGCGCAGCTGGAGCGTGAACACCGCTGAGGCGCAAATATTCCAAGGACAGCTGTAAGGAAACCACTTAAAACACCCTTCCTTCTGCCAGAATGACTACAGTGACCAAGATAACGGCTCTCGTGGTTGCGACTTCTAAGAGGTGATAAAGAATCTTTGTGGCCAAGATGGCGAGGGCTTTAGATGACAGCCCACGGCGCTCGTGGGCCCGTCCGCATTGGGGAACGTCCTGCAGCACCAGCAACCGTGCTCGCCACCCCGCAAAGCTCCTGGGTGCCGACAGCTGCGCCCTGCCCGGCCCGGTGGCCGCTAGCCACATGTGACTATCTGAAATTCAACAGAACTAAAATTACATAAAATTGAAAATTCAGCTCCTGTCACTCCAGCCACGTCTGAAGGGCTCCGCAGCCGCCCTGGCCACGGGAAACATGTCCGTCCTGCGGCTCAGCCAGGGTCCGAGCACACGCCCGGCACCGACCTTTAACCTGGGAGCAGGTGAGCGCACATCACACGGAAGCAGCGAGGCTGTCGTTCTCGGGGCCACCTGCCCCTGGCACAGGTAAGACCTAGCAGTGACTGGCCCTTCCCTGCCAACTCTCGGGACTGACACAGCCCATAACGGGGCAGTGAGTGGGGCAGGACCTCCTAGTGATGACCTGAGGCGGCTGCCCTTCCCACGCTGCACACCACACGCGCATTACACGCACCACCGAGGCCACCGCGCGCGGGGGTTCGCCTTGTTTACTTGCTCGACGCGAGCGAGCGCGCAGGTCCGGGCAGGTGGGCGCCGTGAGGCGGGTGGGGCCGGGAAGCGCCCCCGCGCGCGGGTCACGTCCGTGGGGAAAGGTCCCCGCGACTCTGATGCCGCCGTCGCCCAGAGCAGCCGGCGGGGCGGGCCGCGGGGAGGGGCCGCCGGGCCCTGGCGCCCCGGGGGAGGGCGGCCACCTGTGGTCCCGGGGAGGCCAGCCTCTGACACGGAAACACTTCCCGGTGGACACCGGGTGCGGCGGCGGGGACCGCAGGGCCTGGGGGCAGGATGTGACAGGCGCTCGGCGGAGGCGGCGCCGGGGCTGGGACCCCTCCGCCGAGCCCTCCGCCCGGGACAGCGAGTTACATAACCCGCCGCGTCCCTCCGCGCCGGGCGAGGGGCTGGCGGGAGGACAGTCCCCGGCCAGGGGCCCCCTTCCCGCCTCGGCCCGCCCCCGAGCCGGACAGCCCCCGCCTCCGCCCCGCACGGGCTGGGCCCCGGGCTCTCGGTTTCCGGCCCTGGCGCTCCCGCAACCCCAGAAACCCACACACAGACACCATAACAAAGGCGGCGACGCGGCGGCCGCCGGGGGAAGGACGGGTGACCGCGGCGGGGCTGGGGGCCGCCCACCTGCCGGGCGGAGGGCACAGGCGCCCGTCGCGGCCGGGGCCGCCCGCGGGCAGGCGGCCGGCAGGAGGAGGGGGTGCTCTGCGGTGCTACTCACTCTCGTCCGGCAACTGGTCGAGCTCCGCCATCTTGAACGAGCCGCGCCGCTTTTTCAAAGGCTGCCCGCCGCGGTGCATTGTGGGGCGGAGGCTGCTGCGAGGGAGGTTCGAATGCGAGCGCGGCCGCAGCGCCGCCACCCGCCGCTCCCCGCTCCCGCCGCGCCGGCCGAGGGCGCTGAGGGCCGGGCCCCGCCGCTGCGGAGGGGGCGCCGCGGGGGAGCAGCCTCGCCCTTGCGCCCGGCCCGGCCGGAGGGGAGGCCGCGCCGGGAGCTGGAGCGCGGGGGTCGCCGCGCGAGCTCTCGAGTCCCGCCGCTCCCCTGCCCCCGCCCCGGGCTCGCTCCCGGCGCGCCGTTCGCGGCGGGCGCTGCAGCTGCGGGAGCTGCGGGCTGTTTGCTCCGAGGGGAAGGGAGCGCCGGTGGGAGGGGGCGCGGGGCGGGGCGGCACCTGTGGGCCGGCGGCGGGGAGCCTCTGGAGCCGGGGCGGCACCCGAGGGAAAGCAGCTCGGAGTCCTTTTCCACGCGTCCCCAAACACACGCTCCCCCGGCGTCGCCGCCCCCCTTTCTCCGGAAAGCTGGGGGAGGGCTCAGGCCGCAGCCCGCCGCGGGTCCGTCCAGAACTCGAGGTTCCGGTCGGGTCACCCCCTTCCCAGTGTGGGACCCGCGCCTGGAAGAGGGACCTGGAGAGGTCGCGGCTCCGCCGGCGAGGGGGCAGCTCCGGGCCGCCTCGCTCAGCCTGGCGTCCACTCGCGCCGGGGCGCGGGAAGCGCGTGCGGAGCCGGCGGGGGTGGGGGGGCGGGCCGGTGCGGAGGTCCCGCGGGGAAGACACGGACTGTCCGTCGCCGCGCGGGGCCCAGGAACCCCGACCACACGGGGTGGGCGCCGGCGAGGACCCAGCCAGGTCTGCAGAAGCCGGGAGAGACTCGCCGTCCTCGGTCTCGCTGTCGGGAAATGAGCCCTGCCGACTCCCCACGACTCCCACCGCCGTGGTTGCTGAGTCCCCCTCTCCCCTGGTCCCTGCGGGGTGGGGACGGGGTGCCGCCAGGCGGTGCCGAGGGCCAGCGTCCCCGGCTCGGGGCCTGAGGCGGGGCTGCGAGGCCCGGCCCGCGAGCAGGGGGGCGCGCTTGCTCGGAGCCCGAGACCAGGGGTCGGGCTTTCATGCAGGCGGTGCTCGTGCCCACTTGTGTGTAGAACGGAACCGTGAGCGATGGGTCGGGGTGAGACGAAAGGAGAGCCTGGAAGCCTCCAGGAGGAGGCGTGAGGGGCAGGCGGGGCCTGGGTCCGAGGCCTGACTGGGATTCTGGCTGCTGGTTTTATAACCTCAGATTTGTTTCTTAATTCCTCAGTTTCTCGTGTGTGAAATGCAGACAATAACAGGGTTGTCTTGAGGATTAAATGAGTTGATGGATGAAAAAAAGCCTTATATAATAGTTCCTAGCAGCCATTCTGGTTCAAATGTTAGCTATTGCTACCCGCTTTTGAATAGGGGGTGTTAACGATGCCAACTTTGTGCCTTGGGTAACTGGGTGCTGCTGGCGGGTGGGGAGGCAGGATGTGAGCAGAGGTTTAGAAATTAAATTTTACCCAACACATTCTGATCTCCTTTCTAAGAGTATAAAATCCATTGACCCCTATTGTCGGCCCCTGGGGTGGGGGTAGGGGGCAAGGTGAGGAGGAAGTAGGATACTATCCATTGGAGCTGAAGACCAGAAAAGGTCAACCCTCTGAAAATGAAAAAAATAGAAACAAAAGCGAAGTCGATTAGGGGAGTGGAAGTAAAAGTTTGAATGTAAGCCATGGGCGAAGTGTCATTTACCAAGGCTAATCCTAAGGCAGGTTTCCCACACAACAGCAGGTCTGCTGGGTAAAGTGTTTTCATGCCACTCCCGGTAATCTGTGTTTTGGACAAACACCCTCCTAAAGGGGTTTTCACACTCAGGCCTGAAGTTCTATCCCAACAGCAGGCCTACCGCTTATCCCTGTGCGACTGCAACAAGGCCCTTAGCTGTTATTCTCAAAGACGTTCTTTATTGGATACTTATGAGAGCAGTTTTAAAATCATCGCCTTACGTGATTCTCCCCAAAACCTGGTTTCTTGTTCAAGGACAACAGCCACCACCAGGTGATAGAATCAGGAATCGGGCCCACTTTCCTCGCTTCATTTTCTCCCTCTGTGATCTTAGGATAACATCCATCACAGGGCTGTTAAGTATTAAATTTTGTATTCCAGTTTCCAATGACATGTCTGCATAGTGTCATTGCTTAAGAAAAAAAAAACTGGACAAGGACACTACGCCATGAAAAATCTAGATAAAAGGACACCATAAAAAAAAAGCAGCTACATTTTAGGCATATCAGGTTTGATCATTTCCTGTCCTGTGGCCCATTTATCAAATATTGAGTTATTTCTGTGTAAACTTGTGTGCCCCAAAGGACATTATCAAGAATGCAAAGAGAGCCCTGATTGGTTTGTCTCAGTAGATAGAGCGGTGGCCTGCGGACTGAAGGGTCCCAGGTTCGATTCCAGTCAAGGGCATGTACTTGGTTTTGAGCACATCCCCAGTGGCAGCTGATCGATGTTTCTCTCTCATTGATGTTTCTAACTCGCTATCCCTCTCCCTTCCTCTCTGTAAAAAAATCAATAAGATAAATATTTTTTTAAAAAGAATGCAAAGAGACAACTTTCAGAAAGGGAGGAAATACTTGCAAATCATATATCTCATAAGGGACTTACTAGTAGTATACCTAAAATATATAAGGGAATTATATCCAAAATAATCCAATTCAAAAATGGGGAAAGGCTCAGAAGAAGATACAGTAAACCAATATGCACAGGAGAAGATGCTCAACATCATCAGTCATTAGGGAAGTACAAATCTAAACCACAATGAGAGAGCACTTTACACCCACTGAGGTGGCTATAATCAGAGAGACAGTAACAAGTGTTGGCAAAGTTGTGGAGAAATTGAAACTTGTCCACAGCTTGTGAGAATGTAAAATGGTGCAGCCACTGTAGTAGTTCCTCAAAAAATTATCATAGAATTACCATATGATCAAGTAATTTCACTTCTGAATATGGACATATGTTGGAGATATTGTGGGTTCAGTTCCAGGCCATCTTACTGCTTGGAGGAGCTGGCCTTCAATTTGTACAAAAAAAAAAAAGCCACATCTGCGAAGCACAATAAAACGAGGTATGCCTTTATATACCAACAGAATTGAAAGCATGATCGTGAGATACTCGAACACCCTTGCTCATAGCATTATTCACAGCAGTCAAGAGGTGGACGTAATTCAAGTGTCCCTCAATGGATGAATGGATAAACAAAATGCGGATACACATACACTGGAATATTATTCAGCCTTAAAAAGAAGGAAAGTGACACATGCTACAACATGGATGAACCTTGAGGATATTATACTAAGTGAGATAAGGCAGCCATCAGAAGACCAATACTCCATGATTCCACTTACATGAGGCGCACAGAGTGGTCAGCATCACAGAGGCAGGAAGAAGACGTGGTTACCTGGGGCCGCACACAGCCCACAAAGGGGTGCACCAAGAGTGTCCACCTTAGGTAACTGGGGGGAGAGGGTAAGGGAGAAGTGGGGAATTACTCTTTAGTGGTATGGAGTTTCAGTTCAGGAAGATGGAAAAGTTCTGGAGATGGGAGGTGTTTGATTGCATAGCCACATGAATATACATAATGCAAATAAACTGTACACTTAAAAATGGTTAAAATTTTATGTATATTTTATCACAATAAAAAATTCTCTTTTGCACAGGCAGTACTTAACAATATGATCCCAATTATAAATATACACCCATGATTAAAGTCCAGAATGAGCCCTGGCCAGTGTGGCTCAGTTGGCTGAGCATCCTGCCATCCACCAAGAGGTCCCAGTTCCATCCCTGGTCAGGGCAGTGCTTGGTTCGCAGGCTGTATCCCCAGTAGGATGTGTCCAGGAGGCAGCTGAGCAAGTGATGTTTCTCCCTCTCCCTTCCTCTGTAAAATCAATAAAAACATTTTAAAAATCCAGAAGGAAAGATAGCCAGTTGTGGCTAGCCCTGGGTGATAGGATTATGGGTAGTTTTATTTTCTTTATATCACTTTTCTACAGTAACATTCTTACTACTTTTATAATAAAAGCACCTATTGAAAAATGTATATTCATGGCCATAAGAAGAGATGAGGAGAGAAACCAAGATGGCAGCATAAGTAAATACCTGAACTTGCTGCCTCGCACAACCACTTCAAAACTGCAACTAAAAGACAAAAAGGACATCATCCAGAACCACAGGAAGGCTGGCTGAGTGGAAATTCTACAACTAGAAGGAAAAAGAAAAGCACACTGAGAATCAGAGGAGTTGCAGAAGTAAAGAGCAGAGGTACGGAGGTGCACGTGCAGAAACTGCTGGTAACTGAATATATGGCTGGATTTTTCAGTCCGGACGGAGACACAAGCTCCCGACAGCTGCTCTAAATTCCAGTTCTGGGCCAGACTCTAGGGACCCAGACTCATATGGGGAGAAACTGGACTGTCTGGCATCGGTTGGAACTTGAGGGGGGCTTGCTCTCAGAGGTGCCTGCAGTGAATACCGAGGGACACTGAGAGCTGAGGCCTCTTAGGGCAGGGCTGATGAGAAGCCATTGCTGTTTGCTCTGCCCTGAGGCACCGCCCCTCCCAAGTGTGTGCAGAGGCTATTGCATATGAATGGCCTCGTCCTTTAAAATCTAAACTTACCTAACAAACTGCAGCTGGGTTAGACAGACCCAGAACATCTGAAAAAGGGCCAAGGCCCCACAGCAGCTTGCATTGCCTCACAGCTGGGCCTCACCTGGGCACCTCCAAAACCCAAACAAAGAAGAGGAATCTGCAGATCTCTCCGTAGCTCCTGTTGTGTGGCCTCAGGCAGAGGCTAAATTAGCACCTCCTTAGCGATCCCAAGCCAGTGTACCCAGGGGTCAGAGTGGGACCATCCAGATTACAACTCCTCAGATCCATAAGGGACACACTTGGGGCAGACTCAGTGAACACCAAAGCCCCACTGAAACAAGTCTTAGCTCATAAGGGTGTCTCCAGCACGGAAGTTCTCCCATTGTAGACACAACTGATTCTCACAGCCAATTGGCCTGGAGGTCAATTCCTCCCAGTGATAGCAACAACAATCAAGGCTTAACTACAACAAGACTGTGCACACAGCCCACAAAGGGGTGCACCAAAAGTGTCCACCTCAGGTAACTGGGGAGGCTGAGCCACTGGGCCCTATAGGACACCTAGCACACAAAGCCATTCTATCAACACAGGGAAGCAGCCAAAATGCGGAGACAAAGAAACAGGTCACAAATGAAAGAAATGGAGGAAAGCAAACTACTGGATATAGAGTTCAAAACCACAGTTATAAGGTTTTTTAAGAATTTTCTAGAAAAGGTCGGTAAATTTAGTGAGACTCTTGAGGATATGAAAAAGGACCAACTAGAAATTAAGCATACACTGATTGAAATAAAGAATAATATACAGAGATCCAACAGCAGACTAGAGGATCTCAAGAATCAAGTCAAAGATTTGAAATACAAAGAAGCAAAAAACAGCCAACCAGAAAAGAAAAAAGAATCCAAAAATATGGAGATAGTGTAAGGAGCCTCTGGGACAACTTCAAGCATACCAACATCCAAATTATGGGGGTGCCAGAAGAAGAGAGAGAGCAAGATATTGAAAACCTATTTGAAGAAATAATGACAGAAAACTTCCCCCACCTGGTGTAAGAAATAGACTTACAAGTCCAGGAAGTGCAGAGAACCCCAAACAAAAGGAATCCAAAGAGGACCACACCAAGACACATCTTAATTAAAATACCAAGAGCAAAAGACAAAGAGAGAATATTAAAAGCAGCAAGAGAAAAATAGTTACCTACAAGGGAGCACCCATATGATTGTCAGCTGATTTCTCAACAGAAACTATGCAGGCCAGACAGGAGTGGCAAGAACTATTCAAAGTGATGAATGGCAAGAACCTACAACCAAGATTACCCAGCAAAGCTGTCATTCAGAATTGAAGGTCAGATAAAGAGCTTCACAGATAAGAAAAAGCTAAAGGAGTTCATCACTGCCAAACCAGTATTATATGAAATGGTGAAGAGTATTCTTTAAGAAGAGGAAGAAGAAGAAAAAGGTAAAGATAGAAATTATGAACAACTAATACATGTCTATCAACAAGTGAATCTAAAAATCAAGTGAATAAAAAATCTGATGAACAGAATAAACTGGTGAATATAATAGAATCAGGGGCATAGAAAGGGAGTGGACTGACAAATCTTGGGGGGAAAGAGGTGTGGGGGGTTGCAGGAAGATACTGGACAAAAATCATACACCTATGGATGAGGACCATGGGGGGGGCAGTAAGGGCATGGGGTGGGGTGCGGGAACTGGGTGGAGGGGAGTTATGAGGGGGGAAAAGAGGAACAACTGAAATAATCTGAATAAAGATTTATTTTAAAGAAAAGAAGTACTAATACATAGTACAACATAGGTGGACCTTGAAGAACACATTATGCTAAGTGAAAGAAGTCACAAAACACCACATATTGTCTGATTTCATTGATATGAAATGTCCAGAATAGGCAAATCGATAGAAATAGAAAGTAGATTAGTGGCTGCACAACTCTACATATACTAAAAACCATTGAATTATACATTTTAAATAGGTGAATTGTGTGGTATGTCAATTATATCATAAAAGTGTAGATTCGCTCTGTCTTCACTGCTAATCTCACTCGCAGGTGTTGCTCTGTGCCTGCTGCTCTTCTGTGCCTGTTGCTTCTCTGTGCTCACTGCTCCCACCTCCGTGCCTGCTGCTCCGCCATGAGCGCTACCGGGATGATGTGTGGTGGGTGCTCCACCACCCGGCCCACCACAGCCGAGATCCAGGCCGTCACCAACAAGGTGAAGCCCCAGCTGGAGGGAAAGGAAAACAAGAAGTACTCCACTTTCAAGGCCACAGAGTACAAGAGCCAGCTGGTCATGGGACTAACTACTTCATCAGGGTTCAAGTTGAAGATGATGACTTCGTGCACATTTGAGTGTTTGAAAGTCTCCCTCATGAAACAAGGCCTTGGCCTTGCACGATTATCAGACCAACAAGACCAAGCAGGACGAGCTGACCCATTTCTAGTTCTGGATTTTGAACTGAACCTTTGCCATGTGGTTCTCTGTCATGTGTTCGCATGCTGGGGTCATAAATGAGTGACGTCTCTGTGCTGTGCCACTTTCGATGGAGGGGCTGCTCTGCACCAATCTGGTGTCTCTGCTTCTGTCTTTAATAGTGTGATTTTCCTCCTAATCAATGATCTTAAATTGCTTTTCAAGAGGGCTTAGGTGATCTCTAAATAAATACATTTTTAAGGTTTTGCAAAATAATAAAAGTGTAATATGCTAATTAGATCAACGTCCTTCTGAATGAAGCCAGGGCTGCGAGGGAAGCCCGGGTCCATGTGCTGGAAGAAAGCCAGTGCCAGCAGTGGGGGTGGGGGGGGGTGGGGGGGAGAAGGCCTATTCTTGCACAATTTCGTGCATCAGGCCTCTAGTATCTCAATACAGCTGTTACAAGAAAAATCTTATAATAAAATGTGAAAATAAGATTTGTTTTTATAATTTTTGGTAAGCACTTTTCTAAGGCATGTAATGAAGATGCAAAGTCAGAGACACTTTGCTGGGCCACTTTAAACAATAGCTACAAAAAATATCAAACTGCTTTCCTTCCTCTTCTGTCTTTTCTGCTAAACATTCTACTTACTATTCTGCAAACTATGCTAGAAAGAGCCTCTGCTCTTCCTGTGGACCCAAGATACAAATTGCATTCTTGGGAGATCCTGTTTCTTCTTTAAAAATTGATTTTGAGAGAGAGAGGAAGGGAGAGGAGAGAGAGAAAGAGAATATCAGTGTGGGAGCAAATAATGGCACCCCCATAATTCGGATGTTGGTACGCTTAAAGTTGTCCCAGAGGCTCCTTACACTATCCCCATATTTTTGGATTCTTTTTCTTTTTTCTTTTCCGGTTGGGGTTTTTTGTTTCTTTGTATTTCAAATCTTTGACTTGATTCTTGAGATCCTCTAGTCTGCTGTTGGATCTCTGTATATTATTCTTTATTTCAGTCAGTGTATGCTTAATTTCTAGTTGGTCCTTTTTCATATCCTCGAGAGTCTCACTAAATTTATTGACCTTTTCTAAAAAATTCTTAAAAAACCTTATAACTGTGGTTTTGAACTCTATATCCAGTCGTTTGCTTTCCTAAACATTGATTGACTGCCACACAACCAACCTCGCCACAGAGGCCAGGGCAAGAGATCCTGTTTCTTTAGAATAGCCCAACCCCGAGGAGGGGCATCAAATACCTATTTCTCCTGGAATCCAAGTAAAAGCATCATTTGATCTAAACACACACACACACACACACACACACACACACAGAGGAGGGACCCTTAGACCTATTTCCTAAGATGGTAGTGAGAATTAAATGAGATCACTTATGTAAAATACTTAACCCAGATCCCGCCCCCCTAAAAAAAAAAACGTACACATAAACACCAGCTCCCTGCCACTCTTTCCTATATCCTATTTCCCTAAATGGTACCCATAACTCAATGTTGCTAATTGTATTTCTAAGACACAGCCTTTAAAGATACTATGCTTAGGCCCAGTCAGCGTGGCTCAGTGGTTGAGCGTTCACCTATGAACCAGGAGGTCAAGGTCAGGGCACGTGCCAGGGTTGCAGGCTTGATCCCCGGTGTGGGGCATGCAGGAGGCAGCTGATCAATGATTCTCATCATTGATGTTTCTATCTCTCCTTCTCCTTTCCTCCCTGAAATATAAATAGATAGGTGATGGATAGGTAAGTAGATAGATAGATAGATTGATAGATAGACAGATAGATAGATAGATAGATAGATAGATAGATAGATAGATAGATAGATAATATAATAAAATAAAGATACTGTGCTTGGCAAAACTTACCGGCGTATCTCAGGTTACTTGTGGAGGTTTCTGTTTTTCAATCTGCAAAATGGAGCCAACGTTAAGGAAGACCACCACCTCTGTTAGGGAATACTAGCAACCTCTTTCATCAGATACCTTCTGTAATAAAATATGAAAAAATTATGGTTATCCCATGGAAGGGAAGTGGAGAGACATATTTCCCCATACAGGGACACACTCAATCACTGTCCAGAGTTTTCTAAATGAATGGGGAACATCAACTAGGGAGCACATGCGAACAGCCTCCCCAAAGAGCCTTGTCATCAGAGATGCCCAAACCAGAAAGATGAGATGGCTCAACACAGTGGATTTGTGGATTCTAACCCAGAAGGAGCTGGAATATGCCTACATGATCAGCTCACACTAAGAGAGCCCACCCCAAGTCCGTTTTGGACTTGTTGGCACACATGCCAATAATCTTTGAGAACAGAAAGATTGTTCCTTCCGGACATGTATGTGCCAATGGGATGTAAGGAAACATTAACAGCCAGATGATAATTGACTTTGCTTTCTCTTCTTAACCCCCAGTATTCTAAGCAATTTAATAGGGTAGAATTACCCGGTGGTTGGTCAGCAAATATTCACCTAGTCTATGGCAGGGGCTAGGTAAGATTCAATGTGACATTGTGACTTCATCATCTAATGGAAGACACCACTTCTATAAGTAACTAGAGGCCTGGTGCATGAGATTCGTGCACTGGGGACGGTGGCAGGGGAGTCCCTCAGCCCGGCCTGTGCCCTCCCGCAGTCTGGGAGCCCTTGGGGGATGTCCAACTGACGGCTTAGGCCCGAAGCCATCAGTCAGACATCCTTAGTGCTGCCATGGAGGCCAGAGAGCTCCCGCCACTGCTGCTGCGCTCGCCAGCCATGAGCCCAGCTTCTGGCTGAGTGGTGCTTCCCCTGTGGGAGTGCACTGACCAAGGGGGCAGCTCCTGCATTGAGCATCTTCCCCCTGGTGGTCAGTGCACGTCATAGCAACCGGTCATTCCGCCCTTCAGTCTATTTGCATATTAGCCTTTTATTACATAGGATTACAGTTAGTGTGAGGAGTGCTATCATAAGGTTGAGGACAGGATGCTGTAGGAGCAGAGTGAGTGGAGGGAGCAAGAAGGTTTCTCAGGGACATATGGTCTCTGACTGAGACCTGAGACTGAGGAGAAGTTAGGAAAAGGAACTAGGAGAAGAAAGTAATATTATTGGCAGAGGGTCATGGGCAAAAGCCCAAGGTGAGAAAGGACATAACTCTTATTCCAGGAATGTTAAGTAGTTCAAGATGGCTGGAGAGTTTAAGATATGGCAAGAGGGAAGCCTAGAGAGATAAACAGGGCACACAAAAGTTGGGGGAGCTTTTAAAAACTTTTCCTCAAGTGGGTTTTGGTAGCTATGGAGATATGGCTCAGACCTCCCACTGTGAGGAGTGTAGTTGGCTGACAACCTCCAGCTGCTACACCCTAAGATCTGACACATCGTTCGTGCCAATGCCAACCCTCCCGGGCTGCTCCTAGGCACTGGCTGCGCATGGCAGAGCTGCTCTCCCAGGCTGCCCCCACCCAGCGCAGGGCTCCTATAACAGGCACTCTTTGCTCTGGGGTCCTGCATACTGGAGCGCGATGGCGACCCTCAGCCAGGCTGTAGGAAACATTAGATGAAGTTCTGTGACCGTTTGACCTGTGATTCTCTGCAAAGCAGGACCTACCAGCTTGTCAGCATTGTTTAGTGATTGTTGCTGTCAGTGGAGCCTTGGGGATTTCAATAATGAGGCTGGCCATGGAGCTGGACTCTGCCTGCATGATGGGCTCACGCTAAGGGGGCCCCACCCCAAGTCCATCTGGACTTCCTGTACGCGTGCCAGTGATGGTTTGAGAGCTGGAGACAAAAGCATCCTGCGTGGCCCAGCAGTGGGAGGACACTCGGCCTGCGCCCGAGACCCCCAGCCCTTGTTACTGCATCACTTTTCCTGCTGTGAGTACTGAACCCTTAGCCTGTGAAAAGCTGTTCTGGGCTTTGTGTGATCATGACGAGTCAGTGCAGGTTCATTGATTGTAGGAAGTGTGCCACTCCGGCAGGCATGGAGTGAAGAGCCAGTGGGTCCCAGGTGCCAGGCCAGTGCACTGCGATGATCCCACATCCTTTCAGGGACCTGTTTCTTCGGTACCTGACAGAGGGAAGGTAAGGCCCAGACATGCTAAGGACTGAACACAGAGTCTGAGTTGACATTGATAGCCACCCGCCTCATTGTCAAATCCCCCCTTTAAAGATGGGGTGGAGACAGGAGGTAACCAATGGAGTCCTGATTGATGTCTGGCTTAGGTGGTCCAGGGGTCTGTGGGACACACGTGGTGATCATTTCTCCAGGCTCTGAGACTAGAATCTGGCATTTGGAGTAAGCCCTCTCATTGAGTCCTTGGACTGTGCTACAGAGCTACTGTAATGGGGAAAGGTAAAAGGGTAAGTGGAGCCTCTGAAACTACCCATAAAATCTATATATATAAAGAGGTAATATGCTAATTGGTCTTAACAGTGTCCCAGTCACAACCGGTCAAAGGTGCACACACACAGGAGCTGGTGGACAGGGACAGGGGCGGGGATTTGCGCCACCGGGACATGAGGCTGGAGGGGGGCATCAGGATGTGGGTGGGGCCTCAGCAGAGAGCTCTCAGCACTCCTGCTCCAAGGTCTGAAGGCGCAGAGAGGAAGGGAGAGCACATAGGCAGTTAGGGGGTTTAGGCCAGGAGGCGAGAGCAGATAGGCAGTTAGGGGGATAAGACAAAGAGGAAAGAGCAGTTAGGGCCATCAGGCCGGCAGGGGAGCAGTTAGGGCAGTGGTCAGCAAACCACGGCTTGTGAGCCATATGCGGCTCTTTGGCCCCTTGAGTGTGGCTCTTCCACAAAATACCATGGCCTGGGCGAGTCTATTTTGAAGTGGCATTAGAAATTTAAGTTTTAAAATTTTTTCTCTCAAAAGAAATTTCAATCGTTGTACTGTTGATATTTGAGTTTCTGTTGACTAATGAGTTTGCTGACCACTGAGGGGCATCAGGCAGGCAGGTGAGCACTTAGGAGCCAGTGGTTCTGGATTGCGATAGGGATTCCAGATTGGAGAGGGGGGAAGGCCAGACTGAGGGACCTCCCATGCATGAATTTCATGCACCAGGCCACTAGTCTACACTAATAAAAGAGAAATATGCAAATTCGCTGTACCTCTGCTACATCCACCAGCCAATCAGGAGTGCATATGCAAATTAACCCACCAAAGATGGAGGGTTAATTTGCATACGCAGGCATACAACGAAGACTGGAGACTGAAGATGACTGAAGACTGAAGAGGCTTGGCTTCTCTGCTGCGGCCAGAGCGAAGGCCTGGGTCCCGGGTGCCGGAGGAAAACCGGTGCCGGCAGCCAGGGGAAGGAAGGCCTATTGCACGAATCTTCATGCAATGGGCCTCTAGTATTAAATAAACAACAAAGTCAAATCCTGGGAGTGGGGATAGTAAAGATTAGTGCCACCATTAAAGGATGTTGTGCCTGGCTGATATGGCTCAGTGGTTGAGCATCGATCTATGGTCACGATTCGATTTGGTCAGGGCATGAGCCTGGGGTTGCAACTCCATCCCCAGTAGGGGGCATGCAGGAGGCAGCCGATCAATGATTCTCTCTCATCACTGATGTATCTTTTTTTTAAAATATATTTTTATTGATTTCAGAGAGGAAGGGAGAGGTAGAGAGAGATAGAAACCTGTTGCACATCGAAGTTGTCAGCAGTTATTTCAGAAATGTTAACTCGAGTCTGTTGGGTCCTAAATGCCCATGATCTGGCTGCAGCAGAGGGTCACATGGCCCATCAGACAGCAAGCACCCAGCTAATGTTGCAGGCTTACAATGCCTCTTCCTGGGGCCACCCCACATTTCCTTTCTCACACTCAGCTACTGATGACAGTGCAGGAGAGGGGCCACGCCACCACACCTCTCCTGTAGGGACTGTAGAATGGGGTCACTTTCCAGGCAACTACAAAATAAGGCAGAAATTGTCCTTTCCTCTTCCTATGTTTTCTGCTCTGGGGCTAGAAAAAGTAGAAGAAGCCAGTCCACAAAGAAAAGAAAGGGGTGGCCTCACAGGGGTGGGGTGCTGGGAGAGGAGGAGCGCCACCCGCCCGCAGGGTTCCCACCTGGTTCCACTCCCCGTCTTCCTGGGGCCTGGCTGCCCGGGTTACTTGGAGCCCGAGGCCTCACTAACCTGTATTTCTATGCTGTGGTTCAACTAACCTGCATAGGTGCAAAGGGTGGGGGCCCAGGAAGGAAGGTCAGAACAGCTCAGTTTACTTAGGAGGTGGCAATGTGGGTGAATGTTGGTCTTATTTATTTCTACAAATAGTTTATACCACAATCAATTTTAAGAATTTTTAAATTGAAGCATAACATATAGTTAGTAACGTGCACAAGTCTTAAATGTGTAAAATCTTGGCAATTTTAAAAAAATCAACTTGCCCAGCTGGTATGGCTCAGAGGTTGAGCGTCGACCTATGAACCAGGAGGTCATGGTTCAATTCCCAGTCATGATACATGCTCAGTTGCGGGCTCTGTCCCTGATTGGGGCGTGCAGGAGGCAGCTGGTCAGTGATTCTCTCTCAACATTGATGTTTCTAATTCTCACTCCCTCTCATTTCCTCTCTGAAATAAAAAAACAAAACAACAAAACCAACTTTATTGAGGTAAAAGTTATAGTTATAAAATGTGCACCTTTTAAGTGTAGTTTAAGTGAATTTTGACACCTACTAGTGTGTATTCATCACCATACATTTCCATCACCAAAAATGTTTCACTTATTCTCCTCTGCAAACAATCCCAACCCTCCCAGTGCTGGACAGCCACTGAGCTGCTTTCTTTCTTTTTTCTTTTTTTTAAAATATATTTTTATTGATTTCAGAGAGGAAAGGAGCGAGATAGAAACATCACTGATGAGAGAGAACCATCAATCAGCTGCCTTCTGCACGCCCACACTGGGGATCCAGCCCACAACCTGGGCATGTACCCCAACCAGGAATTGAACTGTGACCTTCTGGTTCATAGGTCGACACTCAACCACTGAGCCAGGCCAGGTGGACTGATCTGCTTTCTTTCCTTTGGGGATCTTGATGCTTTAGCTCAGCAATATATCTTTGTAATTTATCCATGTAGCCACGGGTACCAGTTTAACCCTTTTCTTTGCTGACTAGTATTCCCCTGCATGGACATACCACAATTTGGTTAGGTACTTGCCTGCGGTGCACGTGTGGATTGTGTCCAGTGTTGGTGCATTCTGAATAACGCTGCCAGGAATAACATGTGTGTACAAGTCTTTTTGTGATTATGTGTTTTCATTTCACTTGGTTAAAGGCCTAGGAGTGAGATGTCTAGGTCATATGGTCGGTGTATGTTTAACTTTATCAGAACCTACTGAATAGTTTTCCAAAGTGAGCATGCCATTTGCTGTTCCTATCAGCAGTGTCCGAGAGCTCCAGTTGTTCTGTATCTATCAGCAAGTAGTACTATCATTTTTTGTTTGCTTGCCATTCTGACAGATGTGTAGTGATATTTCTAGATTCTTTTGTGGTTAAAGAACGTACTCTATATTGTTTCTGTCCATTTATTTATTTATTTGTTTGTTTGTTTGTTTGTTTTTAATCCTCACCCGAGGATATTTTCCCATTGATTTTCAGAGAGAGTAGAAGAGAGAGGGAAAGACAGAAACATCAATGTGAGAGAAACACATCGATTGGTTGCATCCTGCATGCGCCCTGACCAGAACCCGGACCGGGGAGGAGCTTGCAACCAAGGTAGGTGCCCTTGACTGAAATCGAACCCGGGACCCTTTGGTCCACAGGCCAACGCACTATCTACTGAGCCAAACCGGCCAGAGCTGTTTCTGTCCTTTTAAATGTGAGACTTATTTTATGCCCAGGATATGGACCATCTTGGTGAATGTGTATTTTGCAATCAGTTAGGTCAAGTTGATGGATCATGCTCAAATCTTGGCCTATTGATTTTCTCTCTACTTGTTCTATCAATTACTGAGAGGTGATTGTTGAAATATGTATCTGTAATGGTGAGTTTGTCTATTTCTCCTTTCGGTTCTGCCAGTTTTTGCTGCCTATAATTTGAACTTCTGTTATCAGAAAATACATGTTTAGGGCTCTTGTCTGATGAATGGCCCCTTTTGTCATTATAAAATGATTTTTAAAAAATCTCTGGTAGTATTCCTTAAGTTTACCTTATCTGGTATTAACTTAGATTGCTTATGATTAGTGTCTGCATAGTACAGCAGTCCCCCCTTATCTGCAGGGGATATATTTCAAGACCCCCCAGTGGATGCCTAGAAGTGCAGAGAGTACCAATTCTACACATATGATGCTTTATTTTTCCTTACACTTAGATACCTTTCCACTCAAAGTATTTTATGGCTTCTCTTCGGCATTCCAAATTTCCAGATCACTCCTCTTGCACTTTAGGGCATTATTGTGTGAAATACGGTTACTGGAAACCAGCACTGTATACTGCAACAGCTGACCTGGCAGCTCAGGTGGCTGCTACGTGACTACTGGGCGGGACAGGCTGGACAAAGGGATGATTCGTCTCCCAGGCAAGTCAGAGCTGGATGGCTCGAGATTCATTATGCTGCTCAAAACAGTGGGCAATGTAAAACTTTTGAATTATTTCTGGAATTTTCCATGTAATATTTTCAGACTGCTGTTGACCACTGGTAACTGAAACTGTGGAAAGCAAAACTACTGTTTATCTTTTTAAATGGATGAAACTCTGTGTCTATATTCAAAGTACACTTCCTTAGTGCATAGTTTGGTCTTGCTCTTTTAATCAGCCTGACAATCTCTGACTTCAGTTGAAATGTTTAGATCATTTATATTTAACACTAGAGGCCTGGTGCATGAAATTCATGCACAGGTAGGGTCTCTAGGCCTGGCCAGCGATCAGGACCGATCAGGTTCCCTGCCCCCTGGCCTCCTCACCTCCTCACCTCCTCCTTCCCTTGCTCCCTCTGTGCCCCATCGCCGCCGCTGGTTGCATGCCATATTCTGCGCTGCCCCAGGTATTCAGCACATGTCACAGCAAGCGATCAAACTCCTGGTCTCCTGGTTGAACTCCCAAGGGGACAATTTGCATATTTGCCTTTTATTATATAGGATAATTATCATATGGTTTAATTTTAGTTTGCCATTGGATTGTTTTCTGTATGTGTCATCTATTCTTTGTTTTTTAGTTTTTGTTGCTTTCTTTTGATTATTTTTTATGATTCCATTTTTTTTCCTTCTCTGTTGACTTATTAACTATACCTCTGTGTTATTTCCTTTTCTCTGATTGGTTGGAACTTGCCATTGACTAGATAGTTGTAATTCGCCACAATCCTGATGTTGACACTGGGTCCTCCGTGGGATGGCATTTGGCGGTGGAGCCTTGTGAACGGCACTGGTGCCCTAGAGAGGAAACCTGGAGCTCTCCTCTGCCCCTCCTGCCATGAGAACACAGAGAAGATAGGCATTTGTGAACCAGGAAGCAGGCCCTGGCCGGACACCAAATCTTGACACCTTGATACTGGACTTCTCAGCTTCCAGAACTGTGAAGACTGGATCTCTGTTGTTTGTGAGCCCCCCAGTCTGTGGTGTTTCGTTAGAGCAGCATGAACGTCCTAAGATAGAACTCACATATCTCTCAGGACAGAGTGAGCTCTGGGAACTGTCCAACATCTCCCCATAAGGACTTTTGCCTGGCTCTGTAGGGTTTCATGTTAGATACACAGCACAAGGCTCAAAGGTTCCCAGTGCAGACTTCCTGGGCCCTTTCTCCACGCTCCTTTCTCCGCTGCTCTGCCTCGCACATTCGATTCCAGCCTCCTGGAAGCAGTCTCCGTCCTTCCATGCAGTGAAGCTGCCACAATGAAAGCTGCCTGCTCCTCTCTTCCTGCACTACAGCTATCGGGGAGCTGTCTCCAGGCAGAAAGCCTCAGGGGCTCGGGGCTTGTTTCATTCCTTTTCCTTCTCAAGGATATGGGGTTTTGTTGCCAACTGTACCATGTAGAACATTTGTTTCTTCTGTGTTGCTCAGTTTCCTTATAGCTGGAGAGCATGCATGGTCCCTGTCATGACAGGAAACAGAAGTCCCCTCAGTAAATAAGATCTGGGCCATTTCATGCACTAACATGCCCCGTTGATGCTGCCTCCCTTCCTTCGGCTCTTTTTAATGCTCGATGAGTGAACAGAACAAAAGAGACAACACAAGTGGACACTACTTGTTTCCTTGGAGATTGCCTTCCAAAATGTGACCATCTGTTTCACTTTGGGGTAATCAGATTCATCTTTGAATAAGCAACTGACCATGTCAGTTATTCTGTTGCTGAGGTGAGCAGATACACCTGCTTCCAAGTGAGCAGGTAGCTCAGCTGCTTGTTGACGCAGTAAAATGACGGCCTTCCATCTGTGTTTCTTTGTGGTTCAGAACTGAGGCTCTTCAGTGGACATTTCTATTAGAAAGAAACACAACTATATTGTAATGCACCTGATGATCAAATCGTGAGCCCCCTTCTCTCTCTCCACGCAGGCCTGGGGTCTCCGCCGCTCCTCGGAGTAGCCAGATTCCGTACGTGGGGCCTCAGGGCTTCCAAGAGCAAGAGATAGCAGCTCCCTGGCCTCGAGCTCAGGCCTGGACACGGCCCCGCGCTCACCTCTGCCACATCCTCTGGGTAAAGTGAGCCCAAGTCATTCATGCAAGATGAAGGAGCATGCACACTGGGAGGCATGGCGCACGGGGCATCGACACAACAGACCACCACAGTGACCTCGATGGGTGACTTACAACTACGCGCCTGTAACGCTACGCGAAAGCATGATTATAATTGAACCCACGTTATCAGAATGTAATGAGATCAGAAGAATCAGATACGTGAGGCACCTCACGCAGTGCCTGCCTTGCACCCATGTACTAGGCGGCTGGTGACAGTATGCAACATCCAAGACTCCTCTAGGGTCTCACCTGTGTCAGGCAGCCTCCTGACATGCCTGCCCTCAGTAAATGCTGCTGCGGGAGACCGCCCTTTGGCGCTCATGCTTCCCAAGCCGCTTCGTATTCTACGTTCATTCCACCCCCTCATCACCTCACTATCACCAGCATTTCACAGAAGAAGAGACTGAGGCGCAGAAAGGTTAGTGACTTGCCCAAGATCACCTCCGTTTTCATCCCCGGAACATTTACGGGCGTGTCCTAAGTACGAGGCCCGAGGACGAAGTCCCTGCAGCTAGCGGGTCCAGGCTGGTGAGGCAGGCCTAAGCCCACGGGCAGAATGTGACGCGCACAAGCCACACTGTGCAGTGCGGGGCGCAGGCTGCACCCAAGGTCAGGAAGCCCTGCTGGCAGGGACGATGCGTGAGCTGAGTCTTACAGGATGACTTAGCTAGTCAGTGCAAAGGGAAGTGCACCCAGGCCCAGGGAGAGAGGCTCCTACGTGCTGGACTGGGATGCAAGTCAGGCCTTCTGGTTTCTAGTAGGTGAGTGCCCAGAAAGTCCATTGTTGAGAGAAGAGTCAAGGTCATGTAAAAAATGAGTGTCATAATGTAGATATGATTCTGTTTGGCCACGTGTGCATAACAATGAGAGAGAGGGAGGGGCAGGCAGAGGGGAGGGGAGAGAAAGAATATCTAATTTTGAACAAAGCTGGCTGACCTTAAAATGGTCTCCTTAGTGAGCCTCAAGCAATCAACATCCCTGTTAACCCAGGTACTAATCCATTCATTCATCTCTTCAGCCAATATTTCCTCAGTGCTGCCCTGATGTCATTTGCTTGTTTGGAGCTAAGAGTGTAAAGTTGAGTCAGGTGGTGCGCACTGCCATGATGAATCACAGAACAAAGAGCATTAATGCTGACACTTCAGAGTCCCCAAAGCATGGGCAGTTCCCAAAACCAAAGTGTTAGCAACAAGAAAGCTCAGAAGACTGAACCTGTACAGACCTCAAAATATACTGTAGAGTGAATTGAAGGTGGTGGATTTTTTTTTCTTCCTTTTTTTTTTTTTTTTAAATTAAGGGTCCCTTACTGGTCCTGCTTCCATGAGTGGCTGAGACCAGGTGGAAAAGGGGAGGGGAACCAGGCAGCGTGGGGAAGGGTTATCTTCACAACATTCCACTTATACACAGAACTAAACAGACAAGCACAGTCACTATTGCGGTTAGAAGTTGGCAGCATGGGAAAGGGGGGGAGGAAGAGGTTGCAAGTAGGGGTGTCGTTAAAAAAAATACAGGCCCTCTCCAAAACTGGGGTGCCTGGGGTAGGGAGGACTTGGTCTGTTTCAACCCAAGAGGAATCAGAAGATCAAAAGCTGTTTGGGAAGGCCAGAACCGTCAGGGGTGGAAGGAGAAGGAAGGTTCAGGGGGTGGGGGGCTGTTTGGCAACTGGGTGGAGGGATTGCCCTCCCCCTGCTGGGATCCCTCCAGCCCCTCCGGTCTGGCAGAAGGGGGGCAGCCTGCAACCCCCCACAGGCAGGTCTGGGGCTGCCAGATGCTCCAGGCAGGGGGCTGGAGGGGGCTCACAAGGGCTTGCCCTCCAGGGAGATGACAGCACTGCCCCCCAGCTTCTCTGCCAGAGTGCAGGGGTCCTTGACCTCCGGCAGTTTGCTTGTAATTCATGCTCGATCCCTGTAAGCTTCTTCTTGATGGCATCCTTGGAGCTGGCACAGATCATTTTGCTCTTAAGAGGCGCAGACTCAGCGGCCCAGAAGATAAACACCAGGTCCTCCTTCTTGCTCTCCTTGGTCTCAGAGGTTGCATCATACAGGGCATAGCGGCAGTCTTTGTCCGGCAGCATCTTGACGAAGGTGGCGTAGGGGTGGTCTACTGTCTGGCCCACATCATCTACCAGGATCTCCTTGCCCTCTTCCAGAATGACGTTCTTCTTGTCTTCACTCCGGCAGAAGAGCACCGGCTTCTTGCGCTTCTTCACCTCCTCTGGTGTCGAGGACTTACGTACCTTCACCTTCGTCATTGAACACTGAAACTCCATCAGAGACAGCCACACCAGAGGCTTCGGCCTGCGCGCGACACAGGCTGCTCCACGAGGGGTGGGCACGCGCGCACGTGCGGGGTGGGGGAGGGGAAGGGAGCCCAGGGGGCGCGCGAGCGACGTTGAAGCCGGCCCTCCCCTCTGCCCATCCCAACGCCGCCCGCCCCTCCGAGGTGGTGGATTTTTAAAAACTCCTGGAAAAGTAAATTGCAGAACATACAGTAAGGTTACAACCTAAACATTTTATATAAAAACAAAACTGGAAAGAAACATGTCAAAATATTACTAGTAGCTAGCTCTGATTATTAGATTATGATTTGGTAATTATTGACAACTCTGACTTCTCAACAGCCAGAGCACCAAGCTCCAGGCCTTCAGGAAGGCTTCTAGATGGTGCCCATTGATTAATTTAAAAAAGATAAAAACTGCTCACTGGGGGGTGGGAGTGGCGGGGGGTGTCAATCAGGGGAAACAGACATATGTAATACTTCATTATTTTTTTTAATATATACTTTTATTGATTTCAGAGAGGGAGGGAGAGGGAGAGAGAGGTAGAAACATCAGTGATAAGAGAGAAGAGAATCATTGATTGGCTGCCTCCTGCATGCCCCACACTGCGGATTGAGCCGGAAACCCCAGGCATGTGCCCTTGACTGCAATCGAACCTGGGACCCTTTGGTCCACAGGCTGACGCCTATCAACTGAGCCAGAGCAGCTAGGGCGACATATGTAACACTTTAAACAATAAAAAAACAAACCCTGCTAACATTGAAATGAATGGCGCAAGGATTACACTAGTATTAGGCACTCTCAAGTGCACATACTTTTCTATGGGAATGGAATATTTCGCATTTTTCAAATTAAATTCTTAGTCACACACCGAATTCCACTGCAGTCAGTCATGTACTTGTCTTTGGAGCATAACAATAGGAAGTATGGCCTGAAGCCATTGCCAGGCTTCTCTCAGGGAGAATTCACCCACCAGGTCCAAGTCTCTCCCACTTCCTGTGACCAAATAAATGCTCTGTGACTGTCAGGACCCGGCCCCTCCAGCCACTGTGCCGGCTCCCTGTCTCCACCCTCCAGACCCGATAGTCCTGACCCCACAATTTGCTTCTCGATCAACCAGTTTGCTAGTTGATTCAACCAATACGCACGCGCATCCTTGGTGCCGGACGGAGAGCTTGCCAGTGGCCTTTGAAAGCAAGCCCTGGACCTTGGTCGCAAGTGTTCTTGGATTTATCGTGCCACCTGCATGAGCGGACGGACACAGCAGGCATTTAATCCCTGTCCGTGCGTTTCCTGGCTCGCACTCGCGCACTGGCAGTGTCTGTCTCCTACTACCTTAGTTCTTTCATTCCAACCCTTCCTTGGGCCTTTGTGTTCAGGAGATTACATTACATCTCATTAATCATTAGCATTTTTACCTTCTCAAAGTGATTTGGCACCTTCTCTTACTTCATTTCTTCCTGGGTCATCCTAATTCCGCTCCTACAGCATAATGTCCTCCCAACGACGTGCATGAAGTTTTGTCTAACTTTGCTCTGGCTCTTTAGGTCCCTGCCTTCCTCTGCCCTCCTGTTCTGTTGCACTGCCCCGCACATGTTGCTGCATTTCCTTTGAGGGAAACACACCCAGAGTCACTGACCTTCCCACTGAGGAAATCTGTAGTCCTTCACGCCCTGGCCGTGTGCTCGGTGGTCAGGGTTGACCCGTGCGCTGAAGGGTCTCGTTCGATAACCGGTCAAGGGCACGTACCTGCGCTGCAGGTTCGATCCCTGGCTCCCGACAGGGCGCGTGGGGGAGGTAACCAAACCATGTGTCTCCTCACGTTGGTGATCTCTCTCTCTCCCTTGCCCTTCCTTCCACTAGCTCTAAAAATCAATCGGAAAAAATACCCTGGGGTGAGGATTAAAGGAAAGTTGAGGTTTCGTAGATTCCAGAGCCCCTTTGTGGATCCCTAAGTTAAATACCTCTAAGTTGCTCTCAGCTACAAGAGCTACAACCCAATAACCCATGATGAGGGGATATGCAAGGACAGGAAACACTGGCCAGGCAACAGAAACCCAAAGACTCCACATTCAAGCTCTCGATTCACATTATACCTTCCCAATTCTCCTCCTGGGTTTTCCATCCACAGTCTTTGCAACTCAGTCGGTGATGTATTTCATTCCAAAGGCGAGCAGAGGTGTCGAGGCCCTGACGTTTACAGATTGGGGAGTTGAGACCCCATTTCAAGAGGGAAATTGGCTGAGGGTTCAAGACCTCTCTCGCCGTGGGACTTGATGCCAGCGGGACTGTTGATGCTACACGTACAGGCCGTTGTTACTGTCTCGGCAGAAATGAAGGGCAGCTGGGGAAGACGGGTGCTCAGATTCAGTTCCCGAGTCCCTGACACCTTAGGGCACTTGCCTATTAACTTGCTTGCTTTCTATTAAATAGGAATCATTTCTGTAACAGTAATTCCAAGAGGGTTCCTTGGAATAAGGAAAAAACGATTTAATTTTTTTACTTGGTTTTCAAGATTTTCTCCAAAATCATTTCTTTGTGGTTTTGTTTTCGAACGGGAGAGGAACGCATTTGAAGCTCTGGGTGTCAATGGCTCTCACTCCTGCGCTTTGATGGGTTCAAGGGGGAAACTCCATGGCATGTGGCTTGCTCCTCAGCTGAGCGCTTGAGGCAAAATCCTGACAGAGCGAGGGGCTTTCGGTCCAGGGTCCAGGTGTATTCCTGACCCGAAAAGCTGGTTTTGCTTCTTGTCACCTTTGGAACGAGCAGGGCTGTGAGGAGGACTCAGGCTCCGGCACGCCGTGGTCTCCTGAGACCCGTTGTAATGAAAGGTGCTGGAAGAGGCATCTGTCCGGGGGCCTCCCTCACGGGCCCCTGGATGGGAGCGGACCGTCTGCGGGTGAAGACCCTGCAGAAAAGGGACCCTGCGCCAACGCTTTGGGAGGCAGATACCACCACCGCCCGCTGACCTCCCACCAGGAAGCCCAGCTCCTCCCAGTGGGGCTCACCCAGTGCTCCTGGCATGAGCACACCATCATGGCCACTGGCAGAGGAAGAGCACACAGTGCCCCACAGAGAGGCCTTGGTGCTACCAGCCTTCTCAGGGCGCTGTGGCCAGGATGTAAGGGAAAGGGAGTTTCGCTGGGACGCCATCCTAAGCTTCCCACTGCGCAGGCCCCAGCAGCTTCTGCTCCGAGGGGCCTTGGAGGGGCCCCTACTCCTCCACCCCTGGAGGGCTGGGGAGTGGGGCCGACTCCCTTGCTCCCGCTTTCCTGCTGTGAAAGCCGGATCGGCCGCTTTCATTTCAAGCGTCTCCCAGCTCATCGTGGGGAGCGGCCACCCTCAACAGTTGGGGCCAACGTGAAGTTCCAAGGCTCCAGGACCTCACTGTGGTCCCCAGTGGGGACCGGCCCCCGTTTCCCTCCCCCCCACCAGTTCCCTCTTCCCCTTAACCAACCCTCAGGGCACACATTCCCTCCCCTTGGGGTCCACCTTTTTCCCTTAAGACCCAACTTCCCAGTCAGAAAGGCAGGCCATCCTGTGTGAGAAAACGGAGTGCCCCTGTGTCTCCAGGGCAACCCTGTCTCCAGGTCTGGAAGCGAAGGCCCAGCGGCTGGGAGGTGGCAGCCCGGCCTGGCTGAGGTGCGGGAGGGGCCAGCGGAAAGCCGCCCTGGTGCCTGGGCCTGGCCAGCGTTTTTGTTGGGCTGAGTGCACGCAGGTCTGTCAAGGGGAAAGCTGATGGAGACTTCAAAATGCAGTGTGTAAAAAAAATAAAAAATGCAGTGTGTGAAAAAATGCAGTGTGTGAAAAAATGCAGTGTGTAAAAAAGTAAAAAAGGCAGTGTGAAAAAGCAGTGTAAAAATGCATTGTGTAAAAAAAATGCAGTGTGTAAAAAAACAACAACAGGGAAATGCAGTGTGTGTCGCAAAGGGGTCTGAGGAGTTCCAGGACGCCGACTGGCTGCCTCCTAGACGTGGTCCGGGCAAGGGACGTGGGTGACCAGGGGGCCTGGAAGCACGAAGCTGTGGGAGGCATTTGCCCACATGACCACCGAGCATCTGTAAGATTTGCACAGGTGACCACAACAGACACACACCTGCCAGGTTCGAGGAGCCCAGTGGGGACCCCTGAAACGCTGATGAGCGCATCCCAAGAGCCAGTGTCACGTGCCTGCCAGGGCCAGGCTCCAGGTGCCAGGGAGAGGAGACCGCTCTTTTTCCCCAGCCTTTGGTCCCCCCCTCCCCCCCCCGCCAATTCCCAGGGGCCCTGAAATGGGCTAGGAACTTGGACATGAAGTCGAGAGGCTGAGAAATAGAGAGCAGCTGCCTCTCTTTCCCCGCCAGACCTCCAGCCTGAAGCAGGTCCACTGGAGCCAGGGGAGGGAGGGTCACGGTAAGGCTATAAGCTCAGACAGGACTGTAATCTTGCCCTGGGCGTTCCGGTTGCTGAGCTGAAACTGTATGAATCTTGGAGTCACAGAGGGGAAGTTGCAGGGCCTGAGCTTCCACCAGTGACAGGAGTCTCACTGAGCAATCTGTAAAGGGCATGGGAGAAAAATCAATGGTTCTGATCCCAAGCTGTGCTTGTTCAACATAATGGAGGTAAGACGTGTTTTGTCAAGCCCCCGTTAGCTTGGCAGGGGCGTTTGAGGTTTTCTCCGTTGCTGTCATGAGCAGGGCCTGCCTGGCACAGGTCCTGCCCTGGGGAGGCTGCGGGAGGTGCCCACTGCCTGGCTGCAGCCCTGGGAGACCTGAGCGGGGCACAGCCCGTTGGCGCTGCTTCCCGGTGTTCTGGGCACCACCCCAAGGAATGGAATCAGGCAAAGGCTTTCGACTCCAGGCAAGCAGAGCGGGACCGTCCTCTGGGCAAGGACACGGGTTCACAACCAACCCGCTGAGGAGGAAAGGCTGAGCGGCCTGTCCCAGGGGTGTCCGGTGCCGGCCGCAGGGCGTCGCTGAACCCCATCTGAGGTCAGCACTCGGCACCGCCACACAGACTATTCTGGGCAACTATGCCTATTCCTGGGGTGACTGACGTCTTTCTCACAGGAGGGAGGGACTCTACAGTGTTTCTGCAAGTCCTAGCACTCAGCCACCGAGGACCTGAGGGCTATGGACCCAGCGCCCAGAGAGTGCCGTGGGAAGCTGCCCTCACTTCAGGAAGTCATGTGCTCAGCCTTCCCTGCCCCTCCAGGTCCTAATGGCAGACCACCCCCCACCCCGACCCGCCCCCGAACAGGCTAAAAGCCAGGCATTTCACGCTTGGCCTTGCCGCCGGCCCCTGGCCTGTCCCAGCCCTCACCGAGCTGGGTCTGGGGGACAACGGAGTGCTTTTCTGTACAAACGGCGGGATGAGCAGGTAGCTCCTTCCCTCTCCTGCCTTTGGATGCTGATGTCAGGAGTCCAGGTGCCATCTGGCAACTGCGGAGGGAGGACCAAGAGGAAAACCAGCTGATGAGCCAATCCTGCCACCATCCACTTCTTGGCAAAGGGTCACGTGTGTCCTTCCTATTGGAGCCGTTGTTGCAGGGTTTTCCTTTCCTCGTGGCTGAGATTCCCCAATGACCACCGAGCATCTTCCATGCGTTCACGGCCCAGCTTAGGAGGCGGAGAACTCGAGTCTGGTCTCCTCATTCTACTAATGTCTTCTCTGGTCCTCAGCTTCCTTCAGTGACTAGTCATCAGCGTGGAGAACGGCACAGGCGGCTGGGGCACAGATCTCCCGGCCCCCAGGGGATGTCTTTCTGGGGGAATTTCCTGTCTGGGGGTGACGGGGAACGAACTTCATTCTAGGAAATACGGGTCCTTAACCTGCTCAATTGCAGCCTGTGCTGTGACCTGGGCAGTCTCCTCTGTGCCTGTGTCCACACCTGCCTGCTCCACAGAAGGGGCCAGGAGGTCCTGACTGGCATGTGGTCAGTTTCTTCCTGATCACAGTTCCTCCACAGCAGGGGTCCTCAAACTACGGCCCGCGGGCCACATGTGGCCCGCCGAGGACATTTATCCGGCCCGCAGGGTGCCGCTGCCTGTCCTGCTTAGCAGCCGACTCGTCCCGGGCCCTGCAGTGCGCATAGAAATTTGTTCAGTTTTTGTTTTTTTTAACTATAGTCCGGCCCTCCAACGGTCTGAGGGACAGTGAACTGGCCCCCTGTTTAAAAAGTTTGAGGACCCCTGCTCCACAGCATCGACACACAGCCACTCTTGTTGGAGTGGCTCAGAGCTGAACCGGGAGCTCAGGGCTGGCTCTCTTCCTTCGTGTTGCTGAAGAGCAATGAGAGGTCCGTGCCCAGGATACGAGGATGCCACTTGCCCGTTATGAGCGAGGGCCAGGCAGGAGCTGGGATCGCCACCTGCTTCTCCCGGCCTCCACCAGTGCTGCCTCTGGCTGCCCTCAGCACCCCACGGGCCTGGCTGCCTGTTGGCTCTAGTGGATTCACAGAAACAAAATTCTCTTTAAATACCGTATTTCTGGAATGCCTAGAAGCCCTAAGCAGACACAGATCACAAGGCAGCCTGGTTACTGGCTCCTAATCAACGCGGCGCACGGGCTCATTCAAACCCAAGCAGCCCGGCCTAGCCTGGGAGGGGACCAGCCAGGGAGGGGACCACATGGCTAAAGTTAGCCCGGCACCTGCTGCAGCAGCGCTATTCTGGGCCCGGGGACAGTGTGAAGTTTGGTCCCGCAGTCAACATGGGGGCGGGGGGCGGGGAGGAAGCCGCGCTGAGGGAGGCCAGTGTCACTGTGCCATTTCCCAGGAAATTAAAAGGGGCAGATCTCTCTGAGCCAGCGTGGGGCTCTTCCTCCACGACTGCCCAGCAGCTCCCTGCGATGCACAGGACTTTGTTTCTTGTCCTGGTCCCTGGTTTCTCCGTTTTGACCCAGAGACTCCTACACTATCAACACCCCCTCCCCCCCGGGGTTTTAGTAGTAACGGCTGAGAACTACTGAGGGGTCACTGAGGCCAGCACAGTGCGAAGAACTTTACAGGGTTAGCACTCATCCTCCACACCACGCAGACGGAGGCTAGGTACCCAAGGTTTCAGGGACGCCGAATGGCTTGGTTCATCTTCCGGCAGCCAGAGAAGCTTGGCTGAAAGGGTGTGACGGTGGGAGCCCTGGCTCAGACGACCGGGAATACAGGGTTATCCCTTAGGGGCCTGGCCTTTGCCTACCAGCTGAGCCCATAACTGGCTCTGGAAGGCTGGGGAGTGGAGGCAGGCAGCAGCAGCCCCCACAGACCACTGAGAGACTAGGAAACGGAGAAAGCAGGCCCTTCTCTCGGAAGCCAGAAAAAGGGGCAAACAGAGGCTGCTGTCTCATCTTCCAGGCAATCACCGGCAGAAGCCAGGAGGCACGGGGTGCTATCACTGCACCAGACCCCTGAACCAGCTTTAGCCCCAAACGAGGCACCACGTGAAGGGCCCTCGGCAGAAGGGTGAAGACACCGTTCCTTAAAATGAAGAGAATCTCTCTATATAAAAGCCTAGGCGACTGGGCGGCTGGTTGACAGGTTGCTATGACACACACTGACCACCAGGGGTCAGGTGTGCAATGCAGGAGCTGACCCCTGGTGGTCAGTGTGCTCCCACAGCTGGCCAACCTCCCACAGCCCCTCCCCCCCAGTCGGCGGTCTGTCCTCCCCTACCCCCCGCCCTCATCAGCCCCGATGGCCAGCCAGGCCGAGGGACCCCACCCATGCATGAATTCATGCACCAGGCCTCTAGTAAATAAATCAATCCCAATCTTCTGGGAACTGAAACACAGAATTTAAGGGAAAGGAATGGACACCATTTTGGGAAATATGAAATCCTTAACATATGTGGGGGATATTGGAGTGAAATAAAACCAGCCAGGCCTAGCCAGTTTGCCCACGTGGATAGAGTGTTGGCATGCCAACCAAAGAGTCCCAGGTTCGATTCCTATCAAGGGCACATACCTTGGTTGCAGGCTCCTCCCTGGCCTGGGCCCTGATCAGGGCTCATGCAGGAGGCAACCAATCCACGTTTCTCTCACGTAGATGCCTCTCTCTATCTTTCCCTCTCTCTTCCACTCTCCCTAAAAATCAATGGAAAAATACCTGTAGGTGAGGATTAAGAATAAATAAATTTATAAAACAAAAACAAGAAAAATTAGCCCAACAGGTCAAAGATAAACCATTCCAGATACTCAGACCTCCACAGGGATAGGACACACAGCTGGTGCACGCCCTGGCCGGGGCTGTTGGTTGGAGTGCTGCCTGTACACCAAAAGGTTGCAGTTCGAGCCCCGGTTGGGGTGCCTCCCACACGGGTCAATGTTTCTCTCTGCCCCCTTCCTCTCTCTAAAATCAGTAAAAAGCAAAAACAAAGGCCAGTGCACCCTAGGCTCTCAGTGTGAATGCTTCACAGAGCTCGTACACACTACGTGAACACTCTATGCTAACACAAGGGCCAGGCTGCCACTGGCCTTCCCTCTGGGACTGCCTAGGCTGTGCTGAGGGTTGCCGAGGGGAGCCCCACACACAGCTCTCTGCTGCAGCCTCCATGGGTCTGGGATGCTAAAGGGGCAGCTATTTTCCTTTAAAAAAAAATACTCTTACCGATTTCAGAGAGGGAGGAGAGAGAAATATCAATGATGAGAATCATTGATCAGCTGCCTCCTGCACGCCCCACACTGGGGATCCAACTGTGACCTCCTGGTTCATAGGTTGACGCTCAACCCCTGAGCCATGCCAGCCGGGCAGGCCTCGAATTTTTTAAGGTGTCAAGTTTTAACATGTGAATACCGGAACATGATGTGGCAGCTCCCATGTTTAGAAGCAAAGAGAAACGAGAATCTCTTTGAAATCAGTTTTGATGATGGGGGACCCTTTAAGCGATCACTCCACCCTAAAGGCTATTTAATCGGGGGCTGTGAGGGCAACTGCCTCTCTGTGCTGATAAAAAGGGCAAAACAAAGGATACAGAACATTGGGGCTCCAGGGAGCCTGAGAGCCTTGCTGAATGGCTGATGGGGGGGGGGGCTGGTCTCAGGTCAAAGGGGCTAAGGGTCCATAAACACCGAGGACGCCAAGGACATAAGAACTCCACTGTGCTCAAGCTGATTGCTGTGTTTACATCTGAGACCGAGCACCTCTCCTGGTTTGCATGGCCTTCGTACTAACTGCATGTGGTCAGACTCAGCTGCTCACAGAGCCAGAGTTCAGAAATGGCCGCTATTACCCTCACTCACTAGTACATGAAGCTCAGTTCAGAGAAAGCGGAACCGCTTCTCTTATTCCCTGTCTGGAACAGTAGGTCCTTGTCTCCCTTGCAAACAAGTCCAGGGCAGCTTTGGGGTTCCAGACCACGGCTCACACTGCTGCCTTCTCAGCCTGTGACTCCACCCTTAGGCCCACACTCCCTTTCTTCCTGTAAAAGGTCGAAAGTGCCACAAGGTACCACCCACGCTTTCAAGGACGTAAGGGTAAGCATTTTTAAGTGCTGTTGTCAGATGTACAGTCGTAGCACGAGGCCACCTGGTGCATGCATGTAGAGCAGCCTCCCCAGGACTGTGCGCCAATGTGATCTGTCACCCAGCGCAGTGCTTTCCAGGGTCTGGTGTTTGGAAGGGGCAGTGCGGTCTGCCCCCTGGCACACTCCAGGGTTTCACGGACACTGGCCAACCTCCCTGTTGTCTTTGTGGACCTGGCACCATGAAGACTGACTAGACCTCGTCAGGATGAGACCAATACAATACACAGAAATACAGCAGCCACGTTCATATTAATGGAGAATTATTATTGGCCCTCGGAAATGTCAGTGACATAATTTAACTGGGAAGACAAAGTTGCTCATAGGGAAGTCAAGAGTTTCAAATGCAACTTTCAATTTACTCCACTACCCACGGCCAGCTGCCTGCAGAAAAGGGAGCACCTTTTGTTTCTGAGGAGGAGAAATGGTTATTGGTCTGCTCTCACCCTTCACCAGCAAACACCCCAAAGCTAAAATGGTGACAATAAACGCCAAAGGAAAAACCTAAATATTATGAAATTAGTTTTTATTTTTGCCTCAAAATAAATGCTTAACATTTTTCAAAACTAAAAAAGAACACTTAAGTGTAAGGTGGAAGATTAGGTTTTCCTTCCCTGGGGAACCAGGACGTCAGAACTTCTAGCGTGGTCTGGTCTCTCCTTAGGACTAGTCTAGACAAAACCCTGCCCCTCCCGTTTCTCCATTGTCAGTGTACCCTCAGGGTTATGGCTGGCAGGGAAACCCCCAGCCCCCCCAACCCACCTGAACAATGGATCTGAAAAGCTTGGAAAAATGGTTGAACATGTGACCCAGTGTTCAAATCTGAGGGGTTCCGTGAAGGCAGGCCCTTGGCACCCCAGCTGCAGCCTCTGCCTGCCATCAGGGCCAAGCACACCAGGCAAGTTCATGCCAGTGGCTGGGCTGCGCCTCGGCCTCACGCCAGCTCACCACAGGGACGTCTTAAAGTTGAACTTCAGCTTCAGCAGGTACTTCAGGTTCACCTGAGCAGTGTCATAGACAATGTACCTGGGGGGGAAGTGTGTCAAGGAGGCAACAGATTCCGAGTGGAGCGTGCGCGCCCCCATCGGGCAGAAGGCTCGGCTGGGCGCCCCCTGTACACTGGGCTGCTCAGGCAGGTGCCAGGCCTCACTCGGTGTAGGGAGACCAGTGAGGGAAGGATCACCAGGAGGCCATCCAAGGGCAGCCTCACCAGCCCACTGGCTGCACACGGGACTACACGTGAAGGATACTCGTTGTACAGCAGGGAGGTGTCATCGACACCAGACGACACCCCAGTCCCAAGAGGAACTTCCACCCCATCCAGAGTGATACTAGCGGAAGGGTCAGGGGTCGTCTTGCCCAAACCTGCGAAACAGAAGGCACGGGTGAGACCACTGAGAGCCGACGCCAAGCATGTGCCAGGGCAACGAACCCCCTCATGTCAGATGTGTTCATTTTAAAGACAAATTTCATCCTCTATCTTCTTCCAGACAGGAAACTGTAGGCTATAATCGCATTCCCAGGGCACCAGCCTCAGGTGATTCTGATGAGAAGGTAAGGTGCATGCTGCACCGCCCCCAACTATACTTTGAGCAGAATTTCAAAGCAGTCCTTTCACCAGGCAGCCGGGACTCCCGACTCCTCAGGTGCCACCGGCTCCTCAATCCCCTAGGCGCAGGGGCCACCTGGCCCCTGAAGGGCCCTCGGCGCTGGAGCGAGGAGTGGGGTTAAAGAGCAGCGCCAACGCACCTCGCTGCCGGTGCTCACAGATCCCCATGGCAGTTAGGACACCAGGGCAGGCAGCGAGGGAAGCCCCAGGCCCGCTGCTTCCGGGGAGAGAGAGCTCCCGCCTGTGCCCCAGGTGACGGGAACAGAGCCGCAGCTCCGGCAACACTCACCTTTGACACTGTGCTTGCCCTTGGGCAGCTTGCTGACGTGCAAAGCGTGCTTCAGCTCGTACCTGTTCGAGAAAGGACCGTCTCAGAGGGCCTCCGGGGACATGGCTCTGACTCACAGACAAGGTCAAGGGAGGGAGGGAGATAAGCCCCAAGAACCTAGCCCATCGCCCTGCTGGGGCTCCCTCCACTCCAGCTCCCTCCACAGAAGGCTCTTCTGCACAGCTCGTGCCAGCAATCCCTGCTCTGCAGCCACGTGCACAGGACGGTCCTGTGCGGAGCCGTGGCAGCCACTCGGGGAGTGTGTGTGTGTGTGTGTGTGTGTGGGGGGGGGGTTTGGGTTGTTCAGCCCCCCATCTCTGGACCCACAGGTTTTCTCTGCAGGTATTTAGAACCGGGACTGACTCCACTTTCATCCGAGTTGGTCTCTGAACAGCAGTGGGAGGGGCAACGGGTGACCCTCCTCTGTGTAGCGCAACCTCTCTGCTTCCCAGCTCCCGCCTTGGGCTAGTGAGGCCTTCTTCCACCTCCCCTGTTCACCTCCCTTCACAGGTTCCTGCTCCCCACCCCCCCGCGGGGCCTGTAATTCTGGAGGGAAAGCCCAGGGACACCCCCAGCCCAGGGGACTCTCTTCCTGGAGCCGACCTTCCCTCCCCACCAAGGGCCACCAGCCCCAATGCCAGGCACACTCACATGTTCCCAAGGGCAACCTCTCCCAAGAGGATCAAGCCCACCGGGTCTCCCTGGGACGTGTGGCAGTAGTTGGCGCTCTTGGAGACCATGTCGGCGAAATAGATCCCTTTGCCGAACATGTAGCCCGTCTGCAAGGGGGGAAAGGACAGCTGAGAGCCTTCTGATGGGCGTAGTCAGCAGCTCCGCTTCCACTCTCTCACGCCCCTCGCAAGGCACCGAGCCTGAGCTCCCGGCAGCCTGCTCCGACCCCGGGTCTGCCAGGTTCTAAGCGGCCTCAATAAGTACTTCATCTCTGGACCCATGTCCTTCTCCTCTGAACAGAGGAAAGACCTGTCTTCCTCAAGTATCACCGTATCCCTGAGGAAGACAGGGAGCTCCAAGGAGGTCACCCAGCTGGGGGGGGAGTACCGCAGGTGGAACTCAGCTTGGCTCACGGCCAGTCTGTTCTCTGCATGTCAACCCCCCAGTCAGCACTCACAGTCGGGCCTGGACACTTCACGCACGTGCAGTCACACTGAGCAACAGAGTTCGGATCAGGAGAATGAGGGCGAAGGCCCCACTCAGGGGCTGTGCTAAGGGCCTGGCAATAGCCATCTGTCAGCCACAGCCAAGCCCAAACCTACATCTTTCCACCGGGCCCTATTCACTGAGCATGTGCATGTCGCACCCAAGTATAGATGAAAGCTCTCTATGGAGCCAGCTGCAGAGACAGGCACTGCCACCCACTCTCCAGGCCAGGCACGTACCACTGGTGCTTCAGGGGGAGCGATCCGGAGACCCTGGGACAGAATCCCAGCGAAGTTGGTGGTTCTAGACCCGTGCCACAGCAACCTCCGGTTATGCAGCTGCTTGAACGGCTTGTAGCGCTGGTTTTCCCCTTCACGCTCGATCTTAAAGATCTTGTTGGAGTTGTCAGTAAAGGAGAGAGGTGAGAGAAACCATGTTACTCTGGCTAACCCAAGGGCCTGACTAGATCCAGAACTGAGCTGGAAAACCTAACGGATCCTAAAGTAAGGTGTTCCAATCAGGCTGGGAGAGAGCAACCCGACTAGCCAATGTCCCATCTGGCACAGACCAGCTACGAAAACGAGTCATAGGGGTAGGAGATATACAACTAAGGCGCTTCATTAAAAATAAAATCCTCACCCGAGGATCTTTTTCCCATTGATTTTTAGACAGAGTGGAAGGGAGGAAGAAAAGAGAGAGCCACATCGATTGGTTGCCTCCCTCAGGTGCCCCGACTGGGGCTGGGGATCGAAACTGCAACTGACTGGGAATCGAACCAAGACCCTTCAGTCTGCAGACTGACGCTCTAACCACTGAGCCAAATCGGCCAGGGCAAGGCACTTCATTTTGGGTCTCTGATATTCCCTGATTCTAAAACCAGGTTTTAGGCTAGGAAACGTCCTCTAAAACAGAATAAACCCACCCCCAAACCAGGAGACCAATAATTTTTCAGCTCAATAAATGAAATTTCCCCTGGTTATTTCAAGCAAAGTTAACTGCTTTTTTCTACCCAGGGCCAGGTTGGAAGGAGTAGGAAGAGCCAGCGGAGGGCGGAGGGCCTTACCTCCAGGACTTTCAAGTCATAGGCATTGTGTGTGGTCGCGTGAGTGTTCTTCACGTACTTCCTGATGACCTTGGCTTCCTCGGAATCCTTGTCCACCACCTAGGAGAGGGGTCTGCGCATCAGAGCACACAGGTGGGAGGAATAGCACAGGCCCAGGTGCACAGGTCACGTGGCCACGGCCTTCAGGGAAGTTCCGATGGGACAGAGCGCCCAGGGCCCAGGCCCCACAGCTGGGGAGGGCCCAGGGCAGCGGCCCACTTCCTTGGACATGCCTTCTCTGGGCTACGAGGAAATTAGAAACCTGGGCTCTGTCAACAGAGCCTTCAGAACAAGGAGCCAGCTCCCAGGTCCAGTCCAGTACATGGAGGTAAGATATGTGGGCCAGGAGGGGCGCCCCAAAGCCAAGACCTGCAATCCAAAGCAGCAAGGAGGCTGTCAACCGCACTGGAGGGTGGGGCTCTGAACTCCTCGGGCCATGCACACCACAGCTCAGGCTCCGCCCACTCCCTACGTGTCCACGAGTTAACGTAATCCACGCTAAACGAGAGCGTTAGGAGGAATGCTGTGTCCCATTTCACATTCGTATCCGGTGTTCCGAAAACAGGAGTTCTGCTACTCCTTTCAGCCTCTTAGCACAACAACCCCTTCACAAAGAACCGACCCCAGCCTCCCATCATGAAGGCGCCCCAGGCACCACACACGACATGGGATGCTCCCTGTGCTTCGTCCTAAGTGAGGAGCAAGGGCTCTCTTTAGTGATGCAGACCCGCCCTCCCAGGCTCAGCAGACTCCAGGGACCCGGACCCTGTGACTCTGCAGGGAGGACACAGGGCTGAGCAGAGAGGCGCCTGGGAGACAAGACCAGCTCCAGGCCAGGGCAAGCTAGGAGCCGAAGCTAACATCCCTCTCAGGCCAGCCTCCCGTGCAGAAGTCCAAGGACTCTGGGCGTGACCTGGAGGACAGGGACCAGCACTGTCTTTATTAGGTGCCATCAGGCACTTCAACCTCTGAAATGGACACTGTAACTCATGTAGGGCTCCTACCACAAGCCTCCAAAAACAGCCCCTGGCTAAGGACGAGGCCGCCTGTCAGGCCCCTCAGAACCGTCTCCACAGCAAGCTGAGGCCTTGGCTGGAAGCCTGCCTTGCAACCAAGGTGCTCAGCTACAGGGGAACGGCCTGCGGCTCTCCAAACACAGCGCCTGGGACGTGGCAGCCAGGCCAGTGTGTGGCCCAAGCCACCTGTGTGAGGGCGCTCTCCAGGAGACCCTGGCACACATGGAGGTTTGGGGACCACGCACTTGGGGCGAGCACTGAGGATGCTTCAGAAAGGGTGGGCCCTGTTACCTTAATGTCAGTTTTGAGCTTCTCATAGTTGACATCGATGGGGTCCTTGCTGCTGTCATCAGACCCTCCCCTGAGCAAACTGTAGGCCACTTCTATGTCCAGCAGGTTGTCCAGCATTTCCACCTTGGCCTGGAGGGACAGAGATAACCCTTGAGCGAGGGGCCATGTAAGGGAGAAAGACTCACCCGTTCTGGAACAGAAAACCTAATGCAGATAACGGCCTAAGCCGACAGTGAAGGGGGGATGCCCAGCTGACCGGGCAGCCTGTCGCCATCCGGTGCACACCATGGAGTGTCCCTGTGGCGGGGAGGCGGAAGCCGTGAGGTTGTGGGAAGGCCCGTCTCTCCTCTCGCCCACACTGGTGACAGGTGGCACTTACACTGGCTGCCTTGCGAGGCAGGGAGGCTCTCCCACTGCCGGCTGTCCCCAGATGGGTGGGGGGAGCAGGGGGAAGCACCACATCCGTTCTGCCCATGGTCTGTCCCCACCCACGTGGGCAGAACTCCACTTCACAATGACACCGAAGGGGCCTTCCCAGAGCTGGCCCTGCCCTTAGGGACCATGATGTGGAGGGAGTCGCGGGACAACACCGGAGCAGCAGCGCAGCGCAGCCCAGCAGACCCAGAGGCGCTACCTGCACGCTGTCCGCGTTGCTCAGGAGCGGAGGCTTCTTCATCCCGAAGTCGTGGGGGATCAGGGTGTAGAAGCGGTTGGAGAGATCCAGGATCTGAGAGTCGCTGCTGCCCTGGGACAAGGCCTTGAGGGGCGGGACAGACGGACACAGGCTGAGGCAGCCGCGAGGCCCAGCACGTGGCTGGGCTGCTTCTCTAGGAGGGGTGGATCCCGTGCCCCAGTGAGTGCAGAGCCTTCCTGCACAGCTTCCCAGGAAGACTGCCTTCCTGTTGGTGCCACACCCCCTGCAGCAGCAGGACCTCCGTCCTCAAACTGCGAGGCTCAGCACACAGCCCGCTGCCCATCGAGTCTCACTGGCACAGGAGCTGTGGTGTTAGAGCTGCTGCGCAAGGTGAACTGTGTATCCAGGTGGTGGCTCATGGGAGTTGCTGTAAAATTCCTTCCACTTTTCGTATGCTTTGAAAACTTTTCATAATGCAATAAAAGGGGAAAAACCCTCCGCTATAAATTCAGTCTGGCCTCCTTCATCCACTGAACTTCACCTTTAAGACTAGGATTTCCTTCTAGGAGGCCCAGGTGGCAGGCACAGAAGGGCCAAGTCCCCCTTTCTGCCACAGTGACAATCAGTGCTCGAGATGCAAAGGTGTCAATAAGCACACAGAGAGATGGAGGAGCTGGACCAGAGAAAGTGCAGGCTTGGCAGACAGCCTAAGTGGACCAAGGATGGCAGAGGGGCAGCAAGCTGGCATCCTGCAGGCCCGAGGCCGCAAGTCTGCTTCTCACAGGGACATCGGCGTCTCTAAGTCATACAACTTGGGCCGGCTGCCGCCTCCTGCTCTGTGCAATGGTAGGGACACCGTCCCAGCTGGTGGGGACACTGCTTGAGACCAGCTCTACGTGACTGAACTGCTACGTGTCAGGGACTCTACTCCAGCTCCAGCAGAAAGCATTTCCCCGGCCCAACCGCTGCTCCGTGTGTGCTTTTCTTCTTTCACAAGCCAAGCCTGCCCACCCCACCCAAGTGGAACCCTCCAGAGCACTGCTGAAGGCTCTGTGGAGGGGGGAATATGAATGAAAGTGAGACATTATTTAGCTTCCTACTCAACCTCCTAGTAACTGCATAATAAATTCAGCCTAATTCTGAAGAACACACAAAATAAAATCTGAATTTTATGAGGTAGGCAAACCAAATTCCTCAGCAAGTTCACAGGAAGTTTACTACCCATCATCACTGGAAACACTGCAAATTCACTGGTTCTGTGATCTTTCGCGGCAGCACTTGTCAAACTGAAAAAAATCTCAATCAGCACGAACTGGGGCCAGTACATTCATTGACCTTGATAAACGTACAGCTGCACCCCGAGACCCGGGGCTGACCAGGGGAGGCTGGCCCAGGAGAGCCAGAGAAGGGCCGGCCCCTTGCTTACCTGCTGGACCTCACTGAGGATCGAGTATGCGGCCTGGATCTGCCTTTTGCTCAGCTTCCCCAAGGGCATCTTCTGAAGGTCAATCTGAGGAGACAGGGGATCCCCTTGAAAGGCAGGTTCTGTGCAGCATAGCGCTGGGCGAGGTGGGTGATCACCTTCTCAGGCCTCCTGGGGCCCTGAGGGAAGCATCCAGAGCTGCCCCATCTTCCTGGGGAGATGCAGTCACCCAACTCCGCATATTTTGCAGTCAGACCCCCACTCAGGGGCCGAGAGTCTATGAGGAGATTCTTGCTACTCATGAGTGTCAGGGAGAAGACAGCCAGGCTCTGCCGCCCCCGCGTTCGATGGAAAATAGCCACGCACTCCCAGAAGATGCAGCACATTCCCAACGCCTTCCCAAGCAAGGATGAGGTGAGCCAAGGCAGTCCCCGGAAGGGAACCATCACCAAGTGACCTTTAAAAGAGCCCGCTCCTCAACACACGTTTATAGCGTCGCCAGTGTCTCGTCACATCAGCCACCACACGGGTCAAACGTTCGCGCTGACAGTACTGCTACTGTGCACCTCCCCCCCACCCCGGGAACCACCACCAGGAGAGGGAGAAGCTGACATGGAGAACAGCAAATCTGCAGCCAGAAGGCCTGGTCACCAGCTACTCGTTGTGCACCCACTTCTCAGCCTTGGGCTCCTATCTGTAATCGGGGACCCACATCCACTCTAAGTGACCTGCCTGGACTGCTCCCCCGGCCCTCACACATCTGTGCGTGGGGACCCCACTCTGTATCCTGAGACACAGTCTCTGGAGCTGTTCCCAACGGATCCTCTGTGTTCCAGGGCCCAGACCCCCTTCCCCACACCTGCATCGCCAGCACCTGCAGTGCCCGGGACACAGATGGAGCCGAATAAGTGCCTGAGACATGGAACCACCTGGGGAGTAAATGAAATAGACATGGACGTGCTCACAGTTCACCAGGCACCAGCGGGCCAGGGTCTAAGAGCTCCTGCGGCCACGGGACACACGTGTCGCTGCACCCTCAGTGCTGCCGACCCTGAGGGAGGACTGGCTTCCGGGGAGTTTAGTAGTTGGAGCTAACTCTGGGGAAGAAGGTGGACAATCTCTTTTGAACCAAGGAGCTATAATAAAAGAGCCGATCTGTAGTATGAATTACAAAGTGATTCTGAAAGCAGATCTAGAAGGGGAACTCCAGAAGACGTCCTGACCCAGGGCAGCGTGACCAGAGCTGAGCGCAGGCACTGTGAGGGGAGCAGTCCTCCCCACGCGGTACATTTATCGTTTATTGAAAAAGACCGGTCTCTAATCTGCACCCTCAAAACACACACACACAGGCCAGGAAAAGAGGCTGAGGCAACACGAGCCGCCCCCACGCTCGGCAAACAGACTCGAGGCACAGCCCTGCGGCAGGCCGGGCAGCAGCTCCAGCAGCTCGGCTCCGGGAGGATCTGCGAGTAGGCGATGCCGGGGCCCAGAGCCGCCCCTGCAGCACAGGGAGGCTTCCCGGGCGTTGCCAGGCTCTGGGTGGAGCATCCTCCCTCCCCTGGCACCACTCTGCTCTGGGCTCAGACGTCACCTCCTCGCAGGGAGCACCAGGTGCCCCTCCTGGACACAAAGCTCCCAGGGCTACCATGTTTACCATTGACCTGGTTACCTGGCCCCACGGGAAACCCGCCAGGCAAGGAGCGGGCTCCCTCCTCTCCCCCTCTCATGGGTTGCCTCTAGCCTGTTCCTGGGCAGGGCCCCAGCCCTTTAGGTGAGAATTTCTGTAAATCACAGAAAAACCAGAGTACAGGAAGCTGGGAATGACATGTGGGACAGTCCATCCGGGGCAGAAGAGAGGGGCTCAAGCTCACCGCCCTCACTCAGCCTGGGGCCCGCCCAACCTCTTCCTAAAACAGCTGGAATGAATTTCATCTGTGAAGCAAGTGTCAGAAGTTCCCTGCACTGTTGTCAATGGTGATCACAGCAGTTCAACTGGAGTGGGCTGCGCCCTGGACTTCCTGCTTGTTGGGCTGCAGAGAAGATGCTACAGACCCAACGATGGCAACAAGGAGGAGCAAAGGGCAGGGGGACCAGGAACCCAGGGGACACTCTCCAACACACCTCTGCAAGCACCCCAGGCCTCAGTACACCGCATCTACCTCTGGCTTAAGAACAGGCAGATGCCAAATCCAATAAGAGCTGCCCACTGCCCCCAGCACAGGCTCTGACAGAACCACCAGTGCACGCACCTCATACTCCACCATGGCTTTCTTCATACTTTCCACATCGAAGATCATCTTAATGAGGTTCTGGACCGGCTTGGGGAGCTTGGACTTGGTTCCAGGGTTTACTGTCAGTTTCCTCACCGCCTCTTCATCCTTTGGGGGAAAAGGTATGTTACGGAGGAAAAGAATCAGTAAGAGTAACCAGGATGGAGTGCCACCGGCAAAAGGCTAGGCATCAACCCACGGGGTTTGGGTGGTAGCTACCAGAAAGAGGGTGAGTTTGCAGGGAACAGACACTTCCAGGCACCAAGTCCTCTGGACTGTCCCATATTCTTACTCCAGCTGGCAGTGCCGCCACTCACATTCCCCTCACACCCTCACCATTCCTGCTCCTTGTCTCCTGCCCTCAGGCTGCTGGTGTCCTGCATGGGAGTTTGTTCAGTGCCCACTTGTGCCCAACCCAGAAGGGCTTGGCAGCCAGGAGGGCAAACCCTGGATCGAGGGGACAGTGGACAGATTCTCCCCGCTTCTCTTGCACCGCCTCCTCCCAGACTAAGTCTATACAGCCTTCTCCACAGCCCCAAAGCCTCAAGCCAGGCTGCCTGAGTGTTCAGTGCATCCGACTCAGCCAGCCCCACCCCAAACCCTACCCCTCTTGATAAACTAAGAGCAGGAGGCTCGACCTCCACTGCTGGGCAACCCAGGCTACACCAAGAGCACACTGTACCAGATATGCCTCAACGTCTCTTACTTCTGAGCCATGTGGGGCAGGGCGATGCTGCCCATCAGTGTCCGCAGAAACATGTGCTTCGAGGGAAGGGAGCCGGCACTGGGTGCTGCTCCTGGGACCCGCGGGGCTGCACCCGTGCAGAGACCTGTGCCATGCCGTGCTCACGGCTGTTGCGGATGAACTTATTTTGGATGTACTCTTAACACGGAAACACTCAGCTTCTGGTTCTAACCTCATCGAGCAACAAACTCTTAACGTGTCAAAAAGCCTTATTTAAATGCACATACTCTGGCCCTAGCTGGTTTGGCTCAGTGGATAGAGCATTGGCCTGTGGACTGAAGGGTCCCAGGTTCAATTCTAGTCAAGGGTGTATGACCGGGTTGCAGGCCAATTCCCAGTAGGGGCTGTGCAGGAGGCAGCCGATGAGTGATTTTCTGTCATCATTGATGTTTCTCTCTCTCCCTCTCCCTCCCCGTCCCCCTTCCTTGCTGAAATCAGTAAAAATATATTAAAAGTAAATAAATAAATGCGCACACTCTGCAACTCAGGAACTCCACCTCTCTGGTAATAATCAGAGGTATAGGTATTTATGTTTACCAGCACTGTTACATCAAATACCTGCAACTAATCTAAATCCCTACTGGGGGGAGGCACAATACGTTGTTTGGTAAATTACAAATTATGGCCACCCACAGGATGGAGTCCTATAGAGCCTTAAGAAATGATTCTCTTCAGGGGTCCTCAAACTACGGCCCGCGGAGGACATTTATCCTGCCCACCGGGTGCCGCTGCCTGTCCTGCTTAGCAGCTGTCTCGTCCCGGGCCCGCAGTGGAATTTGTTCATAGTTTTGTTTTTAAACTATAGCCGGCCCTCCAACGGTCTGAGGGACAGTGAACTGGCCCCCTGTTTAAAGTTTGAGGACCGCTGCTCTAGTTTAGTTCAATACAGTAGTCACTAGTTTTGACATGCGGCCAGTCTAAACTGAGATGTACAGTAAGCGTTAAAAATACACCAGATTTCAAAGAAAAGAAGTTAAAACCTCTCCACCTCACACTCATGGTGCAGATCACATTCATGAAGGGTACTGGATTTTACTGAATGCTTTTTCCTGGCCTATTATGACGATCATGTGGCTTTTAGCCTTTATTGTGTTCATGTTATGTTACACTCATTTCCGTATGGTGAACCAACCTTGCATTCCTCGGATAAACGCCTCATGTGCTGCTAGACTGCTAGTAATTCGTTGAGGGTTTTGCATCTAGACTCACAGTGATATCGGTCTTCAGTTTTCCTGTGATGTCTTTATCTGGCTTTGGTATCAGGCTGACACTGGCCTCCTCCTATAATGAGTTGGGAGTGTTCCCTCCCATTCTGTTTTTTGGAAGAGTTTGTGAAGGACTTGTACTAATTCTTTAAACATGTGGTAACATTCACCAGTGAAGCCATCTGATTCATGGAATGTCTTTAAAGGCGTACGGTAATCCTTCCCTTTACAAACACTAGATGGCGGAAGAGGGTTCCGTGATTACCTGGCCATAGTCGATCTCTAGAGGGTAGAACTTTTTGGGATACTTTGTGAAGTTCTCTGAGTGCCAGGCATTCCCGGTTTTCTCTTCATATAATTTCATGAAGTGCTCAACGGCATCCTCCTTGGACGGCATCTGCTCCAGTTTGTTACTACCAATCACCGTGCCCACGCGGCCCCAGGACCTGAATATCCAGTACCTGTGAGGGCAGCAAGGGAGAGAGGAGGAGCAATTACCAATCTGTGGGTCCGCTGGTCACATTTCTGGAGGAGGTCCCTTCCTGGACAGTCCACTTGGGCGAGAAAGAACTCAAATACACTAAAATGACGAGTGACAGCGGAACAAAGGGAACTGACATTACACTAAAGAACATTTATTTTACTTTTATTGAATTGACGGTTATAAGTTTAAAGTAATTAAAAAATGGCCTTTCAAATTGCCTATAAAAAGTGCCCAAAGAAATGCAGCAAGTATCATTTAGAAGTCATGTGCTTCAAGAGATGCAGCCATTAACAACATACCCTCAAGATAACACAGAACTTTTGGTTCAGCTCAGAAGCTGAGGTGCGATGAATGGCAAGGTGTGGGACAGTGGCATACAGGGTCAGCCACCTTCAGACACAGGTTACCATTTGTTTCCATCTCAACATAGGGCACCCATCATGGGTACTCTCTAGCTCCTGTGTTGCCTAGCTTTGGCTAAGTTAATTTTTCTTAGTGGGAGTAATGGGTAAGTTAAATCTTACATCACTGGAAGTATAAATATAAAACTTGTATGCGTTTTAAGGTAAAGCCAGAGTTCAAAGGCTTGGCCAGTGTGGTTCAGTGGTTGAGTGTCAACCTATGAACCAGGAGGTCACGGTTCGATTCCCGGTCAGGGCACATGCTTGGGTTACAGGCTCCACCCCCAGCGTGGGATGTGCAGGAGACAGCTGATCAACAATTCTCTCTCATCACTGATGTTTCTCTTTCTCCCTCTCCCTTCGTCTCTGAAATCAATAAAAATATATTTTTACAAAAGAAAGAAAATTTTGGGCTTTCTGCTGTTTTCCTGGGCTGTGGCCCCAAAGCTTATAGATTTATTCTATTAGGTTCTTTTGCCTGGAAATGTTTGGAAGATAACACAGTGACCTATCCTGAAAACATTTTCTGACCCCAGTAACCCACACCACCTTTCACTCTCAAACCCAATGAACCCCGGCCCAGGAGAACGCGTACATCCACAGCCACCGTTAGAATCTTGCTGGATTCTAATTCAACGTTATTCGCGTTGCCTGTCATTTAACAGACCATGACTGCATTTCTACAAAAACCCAATCCTTCTCCTGCAGTACAATACATCTAGCTTTCCGAAGGTGTATTTTTACAAGCAAGAAACCATATTTGACTTTCAAATCTCTGACCAGAGTAGGTAATGAACTAAATGACAGTTGCGGTATATTTCTTTAGACATGTTTGGTAGCCAACCAAATACTTTGTATTCTTTATGGTCACCTCTGACGTCCCCTTTTTAAGTGAAACGTTTGTGAAAGATGAAGAGGTAGGAAGAATGTGAGCTTACAGACAGAAGCTGCAGGGTTTACCAGCGCTGGCTTTTCACTTCCTGGGGCTGCCCACCCCAGGGGTTTGCCTTTCCACTAGAAAACCTTTTGGATCTCCTGGAGTTACAATGGGTAAGTGGTTTCCATGTGCTATAGGAGTTTAACATATGAAAGTAATTTTTTAAAAGTATTTTCACCATTAGAATGAGTTCCTTCCACGCAACATTCCACTCACACATAGCCCCACTCCACATCGGCTGTAATAGGGACACCCACCAGTGGTGTGGACAGAGAAAGCAGTCCAGCCCCTTAGTACCCCAGAACTGGCCCTCGCCTCGTTCTATCAAGTTTAAAAAATAACAACAAAAAAGGCAAATCCAAACCTCTTTAGTAACTAGAGTCTGAAATAAAATTTGCAAGTTCAGTTCTTGCCGAACTTGACTTGCTCCAGAAGTGGAGAAACATGAGGGTATGAGAAACTCTAGAACCTTCAAGGGAATGTAAGGAGAGCTGGGAGATTATGTGACACGCAGGTGTGGACTATGAAGATGGCCCGCTGGACCCAGCAGAGCCAGGCTGTCGGGGAGGTGGCATCCTTCCTCTCCCACGGAAGCCTCATTACACCCCCTGCTCCTTGGGAGGGGACAGAAGGCCCAGGCATGGAGAAACCTCATGCGGGTCCTGAGGCTGATGGCACAGCAAGGCGGGCCCCCCTCTCCCGGAGCACAGCTCCCCGAATGCCCGTCCCAGGACACACCTGCTTCCTTTGTCATCTTCCAGGAGCTGCAGCTTATAGTAGGAGTTGGTTCCTTTAACAATGTCCACCAGGCCCAGCGTGGCGCTGAAGACCTTCCCGCCTTTCTCCAGGACGTGTGCAGAGCGTTCCAGACCTGTCATGAGGCAGGGCGCCATAGCTCCTCCTCCAAGAGGGGCCACGTGCTCAGGGGCGAGGGGTCTGTGGGCAGAGTCCACACCTGCTTGAATACCCCCACACCGCGGGAGGTTCCCCACAGGTGTGTGCTCTCAGGACAGGACGTGGTGGTGGTGGGAGCCCCTGAGGGCAAAGGCGGACCCCATCCTGCTCCCCTCATCCCTGCTTGCTTACCAGAATCAGGATCAACAGCAGCTCCTCCTTTAAGAGTTAATTTCACTGTCTTTTCAGACTTGTTTCCTGGGAGGGGGGAGAGGAATGTGAACATTAAATTAAAAAGGGGAAGCAAGACAAGGGGGTCGCTTCCACTTGCACCCTATGGCAACACGGGACCCGTGTGCCTTCCACACCCAGGCCGTTTCAGGGGCACATGCAGACTGGGACAGACAGTGCCCTGGCACCACTGCTCTGTCTCCAGATGGCAGCTCAGGGCCTCACCTTCCTCTTTGACGGGGGCCTTGCTCTTTTTGGAGACTGCAGTCCCCGACTTCCCTTTTGGGGCCACGACTTCGACAGGCTCCTCCTTCACCTCAGCCCCCCAGGGGGACAAGAGGTGGGCTGAAACCAGCTCCTGGAAGCTCTTGGTTGAGGCAGCAACGTCCTGGAGGAAACCCTCAGACACCACTCGAATGTTGCCCTCTTTTACTTCCTCCATCTTCTTACTCATCTTTTCCACCTCCTCTGTTCAAATCAGGTGGGAAAGGGAAGAATAAACAAGTGCCCTCATCACCCACAGCTCTCCTTTCCTTCCAGCCTCGTGCTCTTGGGCTATTTCTGCTACGGCCTTTGCCAACAGCATTCCCTTTCTCTCCGGCACGATGAGCCAGCACCACCTTCTCTAGACCATTCCACAGAACGAGACGTTAACAGAAAGAAGGCCCGGAAGTCAGCATGTTTGGAAAACGCTGCACGCTGTTTCTCTGCCTTACAGATATTACAAAGGTCGTCGGTATAATAATGGTGCAAATAAACTCATTTACCGTTGTTTAGCTGCATTTCACAAACGTACTTAAGCGGCAAACTTTTGTTTTGGCAGCAAACCTGCGAACCCTTGTGGCAGAGCGCCAGGAGATAAGAGGAAGAACAGCAGCCTCAGTCTTTAGCGGGAGTAGAAGGACCTGACACACTCCCGTCCAGAGGCACACCAGCTGCTGCCCTTCCTCCAGAGCACAGCAACCACACTGTGCGTGTGACAAGCTGCGTGACCTCAGCCTCACCTCATTCAATCCTCATCACGACCGCAAGAGGCAGAGCGCATTATCTCGGCTGCCAGTGGGGCTGCACTCACTTTTAGTGCTGATGCACAGGGACGCCTTGTTGGCCGTCCCAGTCAACTTTCCCCCGAGTTTCTCGACAGTGGCCTTCACTTCATCCTTGTTCCGGGTGAGTTTCCCAAGAGTCAGGATCTTCATGTTGGACAGCGGCTTATCTGGGATGGGAGAAGAGAAGCGTGCGGCAGGGCTGCTCTTCAGGAAGGGGGGTGCGGAGTGGATAGGAAATCAGACAGCTCTCAGGAAAAAGCCGAAACAGGCTACAGGGCCCCTGGACAGCCTCAGCACCCCTCTTTCGTCAGCTTCTCCCACGGGAAGAACATGGAAACAGAAGAAAGGCTACTAGGAAAGCAGAGGACAGCCAGTCAGTACCACTGGAGAACGGCACTCATCCCTGGGCACAGAAGGGCTGTAGTTGGAGCCGGGGGACCAGGGACAGGAAGCCGACAGAGAATGGGAAGGAAGCAGAGAGGTAGGTCATGTGAATGCCCAATCACTTTTAATCTTCTCCTCCTCTCATTTAAACGCCAACTGCAACTTCTTACACAATACTTAAGTCATTAACTCCATTAAAAATCGGACATGTTCTTGACAACGCAAAGCTTCTACCACAATGACCGGAGACAACCGATTCCAGGGAAAAAGAAGAGCATGCACTCAACCCCACCAGACGGCCCTGGACGGGGCGCCATGTTTGCGGCTGATGGGAATGCAGTGCTGGCGGCTTCCTACGACAGGAGGTGCTGCAGGGAAAAGTCCTGCCAGTCCCCCTACCCCCCCGCCCTGTGCCCTGAGGACAAAGGCAGTGGGGCTTTCTCCTGAGAGAAACACAGACAAACCCCACTGCTCTGTTGGTGTGGAGCATTCTCACTAATGCTGACCAGTAGACAGAGGCCTCTGCATGCAAAGGAGGCCAGCGCCACCTCAGGCTCTGGATGCCTGGTGGGTACAGGGCTACAAGAGGCAGGAAAGCGAGACCGGAAGATGCTCTGCAGTAGTTGGGCAGGATACCCTGCAGGCCATTCCAGGTAAGGCTGTCTACCTGGCCTCCCTGCTCCTGCTGGGGGGAGGGGCGGGGAACCAAGACAGGGCTTCCTCACAGGATCAGCAACAAGGACCAGAGAAAGACAGACAGCCTGTTCCTCCAAAGCACAGGACCTCAGCACCCCCAGGCCCCGCACCCCACCCTGGAGCTCTACCTGGTGGGGCAGAAGAGTTCATGGTGGTGGGCGCCGAGGCTGTGGGAGGCGGCGGTGCTGCTGCCACGGGGGCACTGGTCTCGGGGGGGAATATCCGGTCCTGCTTTTTGACCTTCAGTTTCTTGAGGTAAGGGATTTCTCGGAATTCCTGAAGAATTTAAGTTTCAGTTAAGAAACCAGTTCTCCCTTGAAATAATCACCTGATAGAGCAAAGATAACTTCTGTTGTCCAAATGAAAAATCTCTTTTGTAGGGAGTGGGTATAGGGTTAAGCCTCAGACGGACCTGTTGGCACAGCCCTCTTAGCATCATGAAGCTTGATCTTGTGCGCTCCCTAGATCATTCCTGGGTCGCTAACGGGCTGTGGGAGGTGCAGCGAGTGCTGCCAAAACAAGTGAAACTCACAAGAACACTGTAACTATGGTGACCACTGCCTTGTTTACCTCTGGCTATAAAATAAAGGCTCAGCTTGCCTTCTGGATCTTTTCTCTGTGGCCTCAGCCAGGCATAGGAGATACACCTAGACCCAGCTTATTCTCTGTCTTTTCTACATCCTTCGCCACCCTCCCTCAGGCTTGCCAACCCTTGGCTGTGCTGGCACGGCACACTCATTCTCCTTTTTATAATAAAGAATAACATTAAGGCCCTGGCTGGTTTGGCTCAGTGGATAGAGCATTGGCCTGCGGACTGAAGGGTCCCAGGTTCTATTCCGCTCAAGGGCACATGCCTGGGTTGTGGGCTTGATCCCCAGTAGGGGGCATGCAGGAAGCAACTGATTAATGATTCTCTCTCATTATGGATGTTTCTATCTCTCTCTCCCTCCCCCTTCCTCTCTGAAATCAATAAAAATATATTTAAAAAAATAAAAAATAACATTAAGAAAACGTGAGGCTCCTAGTATGAATTATTACAGAGATGGAACTTAATTCTAGCTCTCCCTCCATTTATGTTAGAGTGTGTGTTGTGGATGCGGTAAAAAACGGACGGCCACCTCCAGGCCTCATTCTCAAGTTGTTCCCCTCCAGTCAACCTCTCTGGGTTCCCATGCCCGTCCCTCAACCAAAGGCCCACCGACTGCACACACTGGGAGGTTCCGCAGAGGGGAATCAGGGCAATTCCCTACACTTTTAGGAAAAACACACAGCAGAGCCCAGTCGTGGTCAATGTTCCATGCAAATCCCAGGATCAGCACAGTTCTCTTCATCCCACGTGGTCTACAACGGGCTGTGCTGAGTGGTCACTTGATTAACACCAAATACAGTGGGTCCCCCACTTAGCTGCCTTTAAAAATATATATTTTTATTGATTTCAGAGAGGAAGGGCGAGGGAGAGATAGAAACATCAATGATGACAGCAAATCATTGATTGGCTGCCTCCTGCTCGCCCCCTACTGGGGATCGAGCCTGCAACCTGGGCATGTGCTCTGACGGGAAATCAAACTGCAACCTCCTGGTTCATAGGTCCGGGGGCTAGCCGCAGTTTTGGAAGTTTTAAAGCTCACACCATCCTGCAGGGACATGAATGGTCCCTTTGTCCAGCATCTCCTAACTATATATGCTACCTGCCCACTAGTTATTTAATAGCCATTCCAGTTATGGGGTCGAATGTCATGACACTGCAAAGTTCAGGGAACACCACAGGTCTCATGCAACTAAGTCTTCACCCAATCAAGAAGCAGCCCTCCCTCCTATATCCACGTTCACTGAACGCCTGCGGGATGAAAGGGAAAAGCCTTATTCCCAACATATGCTGAGCACACACCATGTGTCACGTGTCACAGTGAGGCTGAAAAGAGAGTTTCTGCCCTTGAGAAAGTTCCACCAAGGCAAGCTTTAACCTAGGAGCCAAGTTCTAAAGCAGAAGCGTGCTCCGGGGCTGCAAGACGGGGAATGCTGGAAGGGCTCCTCAGAGGCAGGGGCCACTCAGTAGCCTCTGACAAGGGCTAAGCAAAGGCATGCGACTGACCTATCGTGGTTTGCTGGGAACTGCAGGTAGTTAGCTCCCTGTTGCTGGAAGTACAAAGAATTAGAGGTTTGTGTATACATAGGGCTGGTGAGAGTAGTATGTAAAGAGGAGAAGGGTGGCAGGAAAGGGCCACAGAAAGCCAATACAGCCAGATCATGAAGGGCTTTGGTTAGGGCTGGGGGTTCCAAGCTAAGGAGCTGACCCTGACTCTGTGGGCCAAGACCCTGGGCACAGCAGAGGTACTGCATAGAGTGTACAGACCCATGCACTTGCATGGGTAGCAAGCAAGCCGTGGGCCTGAGGAAATGCCTCACATGTGCAGACACCTTTGATTTTTGTGAGGAAGGGAGAAACATCGATAGGCTGCCTCCCGCACGCCTCCTACCAGGGATCGAGCCCACAACCCGGGCATGTGCCCTGACTGGGGATCAAACTGGGGACCTCTTAGTGCATGAGGTGATGCTCAACCAAGTGAGCCACACTGGCCAGGGCTGCAGATACCCTTTTAAAATACTCCTTTAAAAATATAGGTAGATGCTAGTCCTGGCTGGATGGCTTGGCTGGAGTGCTGTCCAGTACATTAAAAGGTTGTGGGCTTGAGTCCCGGTCATGGCATAAATAGGAGGCAGCTGATAGATGTTTCTCTCTCTCCCCCCCCTTCTCTCTCTAAAAATATCAATAAACTTATCATTGGGAAAAATGTATTCGTGTGTGTGTATACACACACATACTAGAGGCCCGGTGTGTGCATGCGTGTGTGTCTCTCAGCCCAGCCTGCACCCTCTCCTATCTGGGACCCCTCGAAGGATGTCCTACTGCCGGTTTAGAGGGATCAGGCCTAAACTGGCAGTCGGACATCCCTCTCGCAATCTGGGACTGCTGGCTCACCTGCCTGCCTGCCTGCCTGATTGCGCCTAACCACTCTGCCTGCCAGCCCACTCACCCTCAAATGCCCCCGCGACCTGATCACCCCCAACTGCCCCCAATGCTGGCCTGCTCACTCCAAATTGCACCCCCACCCCACTGTCCTGATAACCTCCAACTGACCCCCACTGACAGCCTGCTCGCTCCCAACTGGCCCTCCTGCTGGTCTGCTTACCCCTTACGGCCCCGCCCCCCACCAGCCTGATCACCCACAACTGCTGTCCCATCCTGGCCTGATCACCCACAACTGCCCTCCCCTCTTGGCCTCTAACCGCCTCTACCTCAGCACCGCCACTATGGTTTTGTCCAGAAGGTCTCCTGGAAGGTCTCCCAGTCTAATTAGCATATTATTAGTATAGACAAGAGGCCTGGTGCACTGGTGGGGGCCAGCTGGTTTGCCCTGAAGGGTGTCCCGGATCAGGGTGGGGGTTCCCTTGGGGCATGGAGTGGCCTGGGCAAGGGGCCTGTGGTGGTTTGCAGGCTAGCCACGACCCCATGGGGTGGGGGTCCCCGCTGGGGTGCCTTGCCAGCCTGGGTGAGGGGCAGATGGCTCCCAGGCCCTCTTTATTTTTTTTCTTCAGCACCTCCTTGAGTGGAGGCCAGGGCCGGGTGGAAGCAGGTATCTGGGATTTATTTATCTTCTATAACTGAAACTTTGTAGCCTTGAGTGGAGGCCAGGGTGGGTGGGAAGCTTGGCTTCCTCCATTGCTGGGGACAACCCAAGCCTCCTGCTCGTTCCAGCTCCATGGCCGCCGCCATCTTTGTTGGGTTAATTTGCATGTTTCTCTTTTATTAGTGTAGATACTGTGCAATCTAAGCAACCATTCGACTGGTAGCTATGACACTCAATGACCACCAGGGGGCAGATGCTCAACGCAGGAGCTGCGTAGCAACAGCAGTTTTGCAAACTGCCCTCTTACACTCTGGGGCCCCTTGGGGGATGTCGGACTGCCGGTTTCGGCCGATCCCCATAGGCCAGTGGATCCTCACAGGCCAGTCCAAGGGACCCCACCTGCCCGAGGGACCCCGCTCACTCTGCAGACGCCCCGGCGCTGCCCCAGAGGCGGCGGCCAGGGAGGGACTATGGGAGGCCGGCTCCAGGGCGTGTCCGGCCAATCTTGCTGAGTCCTGCCCGCTGTCACCTTCTAATTTACTTTCCATGTGCACAAATCCATGCACCAGGCCTCTAGTTGATATATAAAGCACAAAATAGTTCACATTATTTACTTTAATTTTTTCTCAAAGATAGAAGGAATATAAATACCACAAAAGGGCCTATTACATCTGTATATCCAGAAAAACTGGAAACACTAGTATTTCTATAGGAACTGAGGAATCGCTATAAGGTATTAGGGGTGCGGGAAGCAACAAGGCCAAATTTGCTGAATGACCACACAAGAAAAAGGACCAAGCGGGAAGGAGTAAATTATGGTAGTGGACAGAGGAGGCAGGAAATGAATGAGCCCGGGCAGGAGGGCCGGCGGAACCATGGAGTTCTGTTCCAGATGCTGGGTTAGCAGTGCCAATAGGACACTCAAGTACCAATGACCAAGTGCTCACTACATGGCACCCTGCCAAATGCTCGCCCCTCAGAAGTATGCACAGGGAGAGAGAACTGGAAGATCAAATCCCGAATCCTAGTTAGTGGCAGTCCCAACTCTGCTCCAGGCAGCTGGGCGCCAGCTCAAACTGAGTTTGAGGACACAGGTGGAGCCCTTCCAGCAGACAAGTCCTCAAAGACACTGTCAACCCTCCACCCCACCCACAATTCCAAATGAGGTTCCTCAATTGAGATTTTGCACTCGAGAATTCAACATGTAGTTCCATTATAAAAGAGATCAAAATAGAAGATAACTAAACTCTGGAACCAGCTCCCCCTTTAGCATAAAAGCAAAGAAATATTCTTAAGAAAAGCTCTCCTAACATAAAGGCAGGAATGATCCACTTACTCACCATCCCTCCCCTGTGCTTAGAACAGTGCCTGGCACAGAGGAAGCACTTGCTGAGCAGGAACAGAAATGATGCACATTCTTGGCCCGCAGAAGGACTTTACTCCAACTGGACAAACCTGTATCCCAGTACGAAGTATTTTGGTTCTACATTTGTGAAGTTTTAAACCATGGAGCCAATAATATAATATAATTTTACATTCTAATTGTGAGGATGGGCCAGATGTAAAAAAGCCTGAAGAATGCTGCCCTGCCGTCGTGGCTGCTTGGAGTGAGGGGACCACATTTTTCTGTCCACAGACCCCAGGAGCCCCCACTTACCTTTGGAGTCACCCATTCCTTCCGGTTGGGCGTCTGCGTCCTAACCATACATTTGGTCCAGGCAGTGATGTCCCCCGTGCAGTAGTAGGCGTCACTCTTGAAGACCAGCTGGCCTGAGCACTCCTCGCAGGGAAGGAGGGCACCGAACACAATGCCGTCAGCCACGCGGTCCAAGATCTGCCAGTGGAGAAGCATGTCAGAGACAAAGCGTGACAGAGACAAGGAGGGCCTACAGTGACGTTACCCATGTGGGATGAAGAATCTGCAAACTGCACGCACCAACACAGAAGAGAGTGCTCGCCCCAGGCTTGCTAACTGCCCACCCCTGGTCGGCTGGTTGACAGGTGGAGCTTAGATTTTTGTACTAAGTCCACGCACGTTTCTGCAGTTCCCACTGCCCTCAGGGATTTAGAAGTAAAGGGAGAGCCAGAGCATCCACTCCTGCACAAGAATAGTGCCACCCTCTCCCCAGAGCCAGCAGGACCAGCCTGCTGGGGAAGCTGGTCTCACGAGGTGGTCCTACTCCCTCCAGACCTCACAGCCCTGGGGCAGTGTGGGCAGAAGGCAGCAGAAAGCTCCTCAGGCCCATGTGGCCTGAATATACAAGGCAAATAGAAGGCCACTCCAGTCCTCACCAAAATCCTAAACCAAGGGCTACCTCGGGAAAGATGCTGGAAGGGCCTGGGAGAGCCTGCTCCTTCCTGCCCCTGGGAAATGGGGCCACGATGATGATGACCATGCAACACAACCACGGAACTGTCACTCCTCCAATGAATACCGGCAGGTGTCCAACTGAGGGCCTCCCACATCCGAGGACAGTCACTCCCCAGTGGCCTGGCCGCCTCCCACGGCTCCCGTAACACAAAGGCAACTCACCGCCGCCTCCCCAGAGGGCACCTGCTGCTTGTTGAAGATGAGCAGCTCTTTCAGGTCATTCGTTGAGCACGCTTTCTTGAGCTCATCCTTGGTGTTCCAAATCAGGTCGTTCTGGGCCTGTGGACAAGCCCCAGCCACTGAGCGACCAGCTCTTTTCAAAGAGAGAAACCCACCACTCAGGAGATCCCATTGGCCTTGCTCGTCTCCAACCTCATCCTTAACTGAGCTGCTCTCCAACGTCAACATCATCAACAGGGAAGTGTGTGCCCAGTCCCACTCCTATGGATGCCAAGGTAAGCCCAGAGCGCAGCCTCTCAACACCACCGTGGAAGGTGGGGAGACCATGGAGGGACATGGGGAAGGCTGCTGTCAGGAACCAGAGTCCCTGGAAACAAATGCCCAGAGACTCAGGAAGGAGTCTGGAAACCCAGGGTCATCAGCCCCACATCCGGTACTAGGGAGGTAGGCGTGGCTGCTCTCCCCAATCTGAGAGTGCATGGAGAAGGAGGGTGTCCAAACACATATTTCCTCAGTGCAAAATAGCACAGCTCTACTGCAGCCAGATGTGGACCACAACAAACGTTTTTTACAAAGGGCAACCACACCAAATTGTCCTTATCAAACAACTGGAACAAGATCAGAAATCGCTTCTAATTTTCACACCACTGGAAAAAACTGAATACTTATGTAAGACAGCCAAGCAGATGCCTCACAGAAAGCAAGTTCCTAAGAGAGACTGCATGTTCTCCCCTAGATCCCCAAACAGCTACCACTTTCTGATTAACAATTTGTACTTTGCTTCAGTGCATGTGTCATCAACAGCGATGAATCTCTGGTCAATGACTACTGATTTAATGGGGAGTCTTCTTTTCACTATGTTGACTTCTATTCCTCTTTCTTTTAAACAAGAGCTTCATTAAAAACAAAAACAAAACAGCAATAACAACTTTATCTCTTCAAGGCACTTGCCTACGGCAGGGGTGCGGAACCTTCTTTCTGCCCAAGGCCATTTGGATATTTATCACATCATCTGTGGGTCATACAAAGTTATCAACTTAAAAATTAGCCTTCTATATTGGTCAAACATTGCATTAACTCACCCCTAACATCTACGCAGGGCGAGACCGTGATTTCATGGGCTTTATATGGCCCCCAGACCCAAGGTTCCCCACCCCTGGACTAAGGTAAGAACGTTTGGCATTTTTAAAATTACTATTCAGTTTGCATGCTCACCAGTGACCCTACAGGTCCAGGATGCAGTGATGTACTGTGTGGCTGAAGCAGGAATCTACCAGCTCAGTGAGGCTGGTGCATGGGGCCTGACTCTCAGCTCCTAAAAGCCAAGTTCTTTTCTGATATAAAAATCAGCTCCTGCCTGAGCCTGGGTGCTGTTCTGGCACCTGGAGCCCAAAGGGAGTTCTCCTTCAAATAAGAACTGTTTCTTTGGGAGGAAACCATGCTTTTTAACAGTGGCTATCAACTTGGGAATTCCTAAAGGTCTTGGTAAGTGGGACACACACCTTCTTGAACCTTCTTCCCAGAACGAGGGAAGAACTGAGGCAGAATGGCGAAGGACACGGCTCAGCACTCACCTTGAGAGCCTTTTCAAGCTTGGCATCCTTGTCTTTCTCTTTCTTAGGTTTCTTCTTGGGCACTTGGTCTAGGCCATCTACCTCGTCGCCTTTCCTCTTTCTGAAAGAGGCACAGAACGTAAGGAGAACAGAGCCATGAAAACTCGGACATCCAACGTGGGCGCCACGTATCTTATCTCAACTCTCCGCAGGCCCCACTTGCCGTCTCTCAGGGCGTTTGCGCGATGTCATCCCCTTTAGAACACTCTGTTGCCAAGGAGCGCTATGGGGTTGCTCCAGAGCCTTGGGACAACCCAGTACAGAAGTCACTGGTGGGTCCTCCCATCCTAATGGTAGCACCATATGAAACCTACACCCTTCTAAATCTTCAACCAGGGAACTGCTCCCCTCCCAACTCATGAAAAACCCGTGATGATCCTCCTAGCACCATTTCTCAGGGACACCCAGACACAAAGAAACATGTCCATAGGAGGAGGCCATGGGGCCAGGAAAGTGGGTCATGCAGGGGCCACAGGATCAGACACCAGGAGCACCCTATAGCCCTTCTGTGCCGCCCTCCACTACCACAGTGGGCGAAGAGGCAGCACTGAGCTGTCGCCATCCCTCAGTCTGCACCCTGGCTTTCTCAAGGTTAGCAAGGGGACACAGGACTGGTATGGAATCTGTGGGATCTCTGGGCCTCCACCAAGCCCCTCATTGAACCCCCCTAACCCTCCCGTTGGCCCTCCACCCACACTTCGGTCTTGACTCCCGGGAGCTGCTTCTCCAGGGCTTCCTTATCCTCTGGAGCAAGCAGGCTGAAGCCCTTGAGCTGGCTTGCACTGTATTCGGGCCGGAAACCCAGCTCCTCCCTTTTCTCAACAAAGCATTCTGGGTGGTACCAGCGGTCAATCATGCCCAGCTGGGGCTTCTCCGGGTCCAGCATCTTCTTGGACAAGCGCACCTGGCCCTACAGGAAAAACCACATGTGGTACTGAGAGACAAGGAAGGATGGGAGACATCAGGCTGGGGGTGACCAAGCCAGCCCGTGCTCCGGCCAGTGAGGGCCTCAGGCCCATCTCAAGGGCGGCGTGAGGACTGCGGGGAGTTTTTGGCACTTTTATACCACCAGTGAGTGTGTGTTACCCTCAAGCCCCTGCACCCCATTTTCAATGGACTCAACTTCCACTAGTTATGTATTTGCCTGGGCAAGTCAAGGAAGTGGTAACTGAACCTTGAGAAAGACACCTGCTAAGAAGGGCTCGTGGAGGCTAACGAGGCTCATATTAAAACAAAACAAAACAGACCCCAGCAGCGGTTTCTACAGAAGGGCCTCTCGCGCCAACTGCCCTTCAGGGAGAGGCCTGCACTGCATTTTTGCCACCCGAGTCAGCCCTGATAACGGAGTTCCTGGAATCTTATTTTAACCACCAGGACTGAGGCTTTCCCCATCCAGAGCTCTGACCAATCAGAGTGGCTCTATTTTGACCCATCAGGACAGTGCCTTCTGGACCAATCAGAGAATCTGGAGTCCTCATTTGCATAAGGATGGAACAACTAGGAGCCATGAAGGGCCAGGGGCCCTCGCCTCTGGCTAGGAGACCCCCGAAGATGGGACCGCATTTCCCCAGTATATTTCACAGCTGTGCTCTATCATCAGCATTGAAGCTATCTGCAGTGAATGAAGCTTCCTTCTCCACCGCACCCCAAATTGGAGGTTCCTGTACAGCAGACTGGGCAGAGCTGAGGACCTGAACTGCACCTGAGATGCTACACTCCAGGCCCAGAGCCTGAGGCAGGCCTGCAGTCCCAGCAGGGACTTTCTGCCCCCCACCCCCATCCCCACCCCCTTTCTTCTATCTGTTGAAACCAGCCCTTCCATCCTGCCCAGCTTCACAATTCCAGGCCTGACATTCCCAGAAGAGTTCCGTGACTGTGAGCCCCAGACCCGGGCAACACAGCATGAGGGGTGCTGACACTACGCAGAACTCCATTTCAGGGCAAGCATCACTCAGCGGCACACAACTTCTGACATTCCCCTCAGAATCTAAACTTTTGTCTCATTTTGTAGTGATTAAAGGTAGCTGGAGATCTTTTAATAATGTCATGATTTTCCTTTCTAAATCCTATTGCCCATTTCCAAATTTCTGGCACAGTACTCCAAGGAGGCAAAGCCTTAGACCAATCAAATACAGTATTTGCATAAGATCAGGGAAGGGTGACGAGGCAGAGCACAGCCCCATCCTTGCACCCCTGTGCTTCCACTATCGTCCGGGTAGCGTTCCCAGTCGGCTGTCATTCTCCAGGGACAACTGGCAGGAAAGGGTGGTTAATGAAGTCAACGACATCCAGTGGAAGAAACCCCGAGTCAGGGGTCTGAGCCCTAACCCTCACCTTGTCTATCCTCTCCAGACAGCCCTTGCAGGTGCTCCTGTTGGACTTGGCATACTCGGCCGCAAAGTCGCCCAGTGTCTTCTCCGTCTTACTGCCAGCTCCGCCGTGGCCTTTGCCTGAAGAGTCAAACACAGCAATGCTCAGCTCACAGCCGCGTCCCTGGGGTTCTGCTAGAACACTTGTTCCGGGCGACTGCGGTTGGTCCGTTTCCTCTGTGCCATTTCTAACCACTGTGGCTGCTGAACACAGCTTCCCTTCCGGCAATAAAATAAAACCTGTCCCAGACAGGCTCTGGGAAACAGCTCCTTGTTAGCTGGTGGCTGCCTCACCTTCCACCTGTCTCCACTTCCTCTGGCACCCCCTCACTGTGCAAAGTACTTACATGGATGCAAGTTCGATGCTGAACTGAAAAGGGAGTATCTTGGTACGGACACAAGTCTATGTAAGGTAGCATATGGTAGGGGGGCATTTCTCATTAGTGGGAAAAGGCTGAATCGTTCATTAGAGTTTGGGGATAGACAGCCAAGCATTTGGGACAAAAGCCAGGTTCTTTTCTGATATAAAAATAAGCTCCAAGGCTGTGTTTTTCCTATGATCAGAAATGAGAAAAGCTGTCTCCTCCACCACTTACTCAACATTGTATTTGAGATTCTATAAGTGCCTAGGGCAAGAAAAAGAAAGAAAAGGTGCAAGTTTAGAAAAGAACAAGGAAAGCTCTTTTTGTAGATGACGTGACGGTATATGTGGGATACCTTAGGAATCTACAAAAAAGCTACCAGTACGATTCAGTGAATTTAGCAGATTTGCAGAACACAAGGTCAATAGAAAGACATTTCCATACACCAGCAATAAACATGCAACAAGAAGAAAGTGAAGCACGCCGCTATGGAAACAGCCTTCATTAAGCCCCGGCCGGGGCACCACCGGCAGGAGCATCACCCGTACACCAGAAGGTGGCTCCCCGGCCCGAGCAGCTGTGGGAGGCGGCTGTCGAAGGAAGTCTCCCTCTTCTCCCTCTCCTTCTGCTACAACTGGCACTCGCTCTCCACGCCCTTGGTTGACAAATTTACTGTTACTTTTATTCACAATTCTGAGCTGTGTTTCTGATCAGTTTCCAACACATCAGAAGCAACTGGAGACACATACACTGACAGTTGTAAAAAAGACAGGAAGACAGAGAAAATAGTTTAGCATAGGCACAGCTTAGTCATAGAACAGGTTAAACTGGATCAGTTTAGGAAGATAGAGAAAGGAGAATGTGGTCTCAGAGGATCTCCTTCAAAAACTGCTAAAAAAATAAAATGAAATTGCCTATTCAAAATTTTAAGGCATCCTAGCACGTTAAGTTCGTAGATATCGACAGAGTCAAAAGATCCAGAATAGCCAAGACAATACTGAAGAACAGAATCAGAGGACTGACATCACCTGACTTTGAGACTTACTATAAAGCTACAGTCATCAAGACAGCGTGATATTGGTAAAATACACAAATTGATATATAGACCAGAATAAGAGCCCCAAAATGCACCCACACAAATATGGTCAAATTGATGTTTCAAAGGAGCAAAGGGCAATACAACAGAAAATAGACACCTTTTCAACCAATAGTGCTGGGGAAACTGGACACCCACATGCAAAACAGTGAGTTAGACACAGACTGCATACCCACTCAGAAATGAACTCCAAATGGACCACAGACTTAGATGTCATGTGTCACACAAAAGCACAAAACTCCTCCTGACACAAAGAAGAAACTCTGGTTGAGCTTGGTTGGGAATGATGATGGTTTTTTTTTGATACATTAACAGACGTGATCCATGAAAGGAATAATTGATGAGATAAATTTCACTAACATTGAAAATGTCTGCTCTGTGAAAGACACTGTCAAGAGAATGAGAAAGACAAGCTACAGACTGGGAAAATGTCTTTTCAAGCAGTTATTTAAAATATACAAAGAGCTCTTAAAACTCAAAACAAATATTAAAAAATGGGGAAAATATCCGAACAGCCTTCTTACTACAAATTAAAACAAGACATCGCTACACACCTATTAGAACAGTCAAAACACAAAACACTGACAACACCAAATGCTGGCGGAGACGTGGAGCAACAGAAATTCTCACTCATTGCTGATGGAAATTCACAAAACACTATGGCCATCTGAAAGAGACTGGCAGCTTCATACAAAACTGAACATACAACCTAGCAATCACGTTACCTGGTGTGTACCCAAATGAGTTTTGAAAAAGTTGGGTCCACATAAAAACCTACATGAGGGTGCAAACGCATAAAAATTCAAAAACCAACAACAAAAAAACCTACGTTTATACTTATTAATAACTGCCTAAACTTGGAAGCAACCACGATGTCCTTCAGTATAAACAAACTAGTTACCAGTACAAATAAATTATTACATCTAGACAACAGAGTATTATTCAGCATTAAAAAGAAATGAGCTAAAAAAAAAGAAAAAAGAAAAAAAAGAAACGAGCTATCAAACCATGAAGAGAGACTGGCCAGAGTGACTGAGTTGCGTGTTGTCCTGTGCACCAAAAAGTTGCCCGTTTGATTCCGAGTCAGGGCACACACCTGGGTTGAGGCCCCAGTCGAGGCACATACGGAAGGCACCCTATCTGTTTCTCTCTCAAACTGATGTTTCTCTCTCTAAGCACATATTCAGGTGAGGATTACAAACAACCTGGGAAAGGCATGCAGGAACCTTAAACGCATATGGATGTGAAGTAAGCCAATCTGGAAAGGCTCCCTGTGTGAGTCCAGCTGCATGACCTCCTGAACTAAGCAGAACTATGGCGACAGTATGAAGATCAGTGTTGGCCAGAGGCTGGGGGAGAAGGAAAGATGAACAGACCAAGTGCAGAGGATTTTGGGCAGTGAGAAATATTTGGCTGTGATGATAAATACATGCCCTTGTACACCGGTCTACAGAACGTACACCACGAGTGAACATGACCGTACACTATGGACTTGGGTGAAGACGCGCCAATGCCGGTTCATGGGTCGGAACTAAGGGTTCCTCCAGTGGAGGGTGCGGATGATGGGGAGGCCAGGCTTCTGCGGGTCAGGAGGAATAGAGGAACTCTCTAATTTTCTGTTTAATTTTGCTATGAATTGAAACTGCTCTCAAAAGTAAAGTCCATTAAAACAACTTTAAAGACCATGTTTCAAGCGTCGGGAAAAAGATGTCCTGCAGCCCTAACCAGTTTGCTCAGTGGATGGCGCGTCGGCCTGCAGACTCAAGGGTCCCGGGTTCGAGTCCCGTCAAGGGCATGTACCTTGGTTGTGGGCACATCCCCAGTAGGGGGTGTGCAGGAGGCAGCTGATCCATGTTTCTCTCTCATCGATGTTTCCAACTCTCTCTCCCTCTCCCTTCCTCTCTGTAAAAAATCAAAAAATCAAAAAAAAAAAAAAAAAAAGATGTCCTGAGCAGGACAAAGCCGGGTCCCGCAGATGCAGCCAAGCAGCAGGGCCCTGTTCCCTGTGGGCACATGAGAATCGGAGGGCGAGCTGAAGAACGTTCCGTGATCTCGGGGAAAGGTCCCCTGGAAGCTCCGGGGTTGGGGGTCACGGCCACCTTGGCCCTCCCAGCCCCCCACCCCGTGTGGGTGTGTTCGGACCTGCCACGCCTCCAGCCTCGGCCGTCTTCTTCACTTTCTGCTGATCGTCCCACCGGAGCTCCGAGAACCCATCCACCTCGACATCAGGCTGCCAGATGGAGTGGCCGACCTTCCAGAAGCAGGAGAAGTGGTACCAGTGCGGGACTTTGCCATCAAACATGGGCGACTGGGAGGAGAACAGGAGGGAGGTAAAGGGACAGTTAGTTGACCTCCAATGCAGCCTCCAGCCCAACCCTCAGCAACGGAACCTATCAAGGCCTTGTTTTCTTATCTGTGACGAGGGCAGCCTTGCCCCCGTCCCCGCACGGCCCGGGGAAGCTGCAAACGCCTGAGAAACAGCAGCAGCACATTCTACATGTCTCTCCAGGCTCTCCCCCCACAGCTGAGAGCTGCCCGCTGAGCCCGTGCTCAGGACATGGGACCCTGTGGGAACGGTGGCATTTTTGGACAGGACTGTGTCATGTACCTTTGTAACCACACGGCACCGTGCTCCACTGACACGCTTTACCTCTGAGCACAGCAAACATACACAAGACGCCTGTCCCGTGCCTGACCCTGCAGGGTCTGCCCAGGAGTCAGGCCGGACTCAGGGGGCCTGTGCGCCCCCAAAGGGCCCTGGAGAAAACCAGCACCCACACTGATACCAGGGGGAGGGGGTCCCCACAAAGGCAGCTCCAACACCAAGGTTCTTTCCACTTCGACACTGGGTAGAAGAGCTACTTAAAAATACACAGCGGTTCTGACTAAAGCCAGGGAGACCTCAGCAACTGCTGTTATATACTAACATAAAGCCAAATGTCAGGCAGATGAAATAGAAAGATGAAAAGCTTTAAAAGTAAACACCGGATAGAACTTGCAGGATGGAGTTGCGGGGACAGGGGAAATATTGTGAAGAGCAGTGGCAGGGTCTCCCAACTAGCCCTCACGCACTACGGAGTGGTCTTTGTAGATTTAATGGGTTAAAACGGAAGGCCGAGGCTGGCACGTCAAGGACTCCTCACATCGCGCAGTCTGGTTACAGCAACGGCAGCTGGTTCCTCAGCCCAGAACTCGCCGCTTCCGATGAAGGGCAATGGCACTTCCTGGGGTTCCCATAGGCCCTTCCCAGTTCTCGGTGGTGAGAGTATCGGCCCGCGCACTAAAGGGTCACAGGTTCGATCCCCAGCCCCAGTTGGTGTGTGTGGGAGGCAATCAACTGATGTGTCTCTCATACTGATGTTTCTCCCTCCCTCCCTCTAAAAACAATCGACGGGAAAAATGCCCTCGGGTGAGGATTAACCAAACCAACAACAATGACCCCTGTGGGTGATGGCTGATCAGTGCCTGTGCTGCCCACACTGGGTTGGAAGTGCCCTGAAAGGCACAATGTCCGTCTGGCTGGCACCTGGCAAAGGCTGCTCCTAGTGGGCCCTCATGGTGTCTGTGAAACGCCCTGAGAGTGTGGAGGGAAGGAAGAAGAAAGAAAGGAGGGAGGTCCCTGCTGTGGAAGAGTTCCCCTAAACCAGACAACAAATGGCAATCCAGAGTAGACTTGCATTCTGGCTTTCAAACTTTCACCCAGAAAGACCCGTCCTCGGGCATCAGGGCACCTCGTACACACCCGCAGTGGCCCCCACACCCACCCGGTGGCACCTCGTACACACCCAGTGGCACCTTGTACACATCCACAGTGGCCCCTGCACCCACCCAGTGGCACCTTGTACACACCCTCCTCTGTAATGTCCATGCAGGGGAGGGCCCGTGGCGCAGTGGCTTTGCCCACGCTGGAACTGTGACTGCGCCCTACCTTCTAGCTCGGCCAGGGCCTCATCCTGTCCCTTACACCTTGGTCTGGGTGCTGTGGCCCCTTCTCCCTCAAGAGGAGGAACCTTGGACTAAAGGAAAGCTTCAACCCAGACCTTAGGACTGAGAATGACATGGCAGGAAGGGAGCTAAAGCAAGGTCAGTAGACGGTGGCTATCACTTGGCAGCTGCATCGCTCTCGCAAGAGGCAGAATCTTTGTGTACTGAGCACCTATCCCATACCAGCGTCCTCGCCGGCCACTCCAGAGAGCAATGGGCGAAGTGGGCCCCAACCCTCCAAGACAGATAAATGGCTCACCACAGCCTCCTCCCAGCCCATCCCCTCCAGGCTGCCTGGGGCACACCAGCTGAAGTATCAGGTATGTGATACTCCCAGAACTTCCTCCCATACAAATGCAAAAGAGGGCTTTTAAGTACAAGTGCCAGAAGAATGGCTTCTTTCTTCCTGCCCACACCCTCCCCCAGTCAGCCATGACGACCGACTTGACATTCGGAATTAAAACTCTGCTCCCTCGTTACAATTAGGGACAACCACACTTACTTTTAATGACAAAGAACGTCTTTCACAATCAGTTCGCCCAAGGAGCCATCCTCCAGGCAGAGCCGCCCCTCCTCACCGGGCCTGCCCAGCACACCGGCAGCACCGGGTTTCCTGTCTGTACTCAGGGTCCCCGCTGCCTGGTGAAGCCTCCCTGTCCCTTCTCAGAATAACATTTACAAACGCAGCACAGAAGACAGGTTCACACGTGGAACCCAAAGCACCGAAATAGTTACTAAGACATTGAAAAAGCTTACTGGACCACAGTAACCCTTGAGCTTTAAGGCCTTAAGTAACAAAACTAGCCCCCAGGCGAATAACTGCACTTATCTTGAGGCAGTGATGAGCGTAAATACTCAAGAAATCCCCACCAGACGTAGAGTGAACACATCTGTAATTGCCGGTGGTGACAAAACCACAGGCGCTGCTAACACGCCTTGGTGGCCGTGCTCCTAACTGGAGGAGGTGATGCCTCCATCTAGAGGCTGGTGGAGAAGGAGATGCAAATCTGTTTTCGCTTAAACTCACAGACCTCTGCCGGGTCAGGAGCCCCGGCGTCGGAAGAGAACGTCTCAGGATCAGCCGCACACGCATTCAGGGTACAAAGCTCAGCTGCGCAGTGGGGGATGCGCTCCTCAGATGGCATGTCTGCTGCTCCACCCTCAGCTGCCCGTGGTCAGGGGTCTGGGAACAGGACACCTGACCACGCTCCGCCTGGGCACACATGCCCGAGGCACAGCGCCATCAAGGGCGCCCACCCCCGGACAGTGCGCACCATCCTCTTCCTTTTAACCACACTGAAGCTCTCGGTGCCCCTAGGACCCAGCGCAGGGCCTCGAACCTACCAGGTGCTTGGCCAGTGTTGAAGTGATTAGGAGTCAGGTACCAGCTAGGGAAGCCCCCTGGACACTCCGGTCATAAGATGAGATAACCAACCACTCCTCCCCACTCCCCCCGGGAAGCACAGAAGTCCCAGCGAGAGCTCTGCGGTCACTCCTCACACACCAGGCCTCACACGGGGAGGGAAAACCAAGTTCCCTGGACCCTGAGCACCGCGCCGGGGCTCCAGGCAGCTTTATGGAGGCCGGGAGACAGGGCGGGCGAGAACCAAGACCACATGAGCAAAATGGAAGCGGGAGGAGGCGGGAACCCCTGTCAGGGCCTGCAGACACCACCTCGGAGCCCTCCAACCCCATGGGCGTCCCTGAAGCCCAAGGGAACCCGGGAAGGAGGATCCCCAATCTGTCAATTAGTCCCCAGGAGGAACCCTGAAGCCACTCTTACTCAAACCGGACAGCTGCACACTGCATCAAGAGAACTCCACTAGGAACCTGGAAAGTTTGGGGAAATGTTACTTTACGTTAAAAAATCAGGCCAAAGTGAACGCACTGTACAGAAATGACACCAACGTGCATAGCTTTGCATAATTTTAAAAAAATGAGGGTGAGCGGGTGTTGAAATGATAGCCTAAAATAGCTTTAGAAATCCTCATGGCAGTCGCCGCCACAGAAGTAGGACAAAAACCGCCAAAACAAGGTCGCTCCAAGTCGGACCCGCCTCGAAAGACCCGCACACGCCCCGCCCCGCCCCCACCCCCGGGGCGAATGGGGGCAGAAACGGTTCCTTCCTTTTACCAAGCAAAAGGCACCCGGTTCCAGGCTACTTCCCGGGCTTTTCCTGCAAGATCAAAGCCTGGCGGCGGGCGCCCCCGACGGGCTCCACGCCGGCCACGAGCAGCAGCGCCCCAGGCCCCGCGCGGCTCCCAGGCCCGGCCGCTCCTCCGCTGAGCCCGCCCCTCCGGACGCGGAAGCCCGCCGCGCACAAAGCGGCCTCCCCGCACCTGCACCATGATGGCCATGCGGAGCGAGTCCTTGGGGATGCTCTCGCTGCATTTCTTGCAGGAGGCGCGCCCGCTCTTGGCGTACTCGACCCGGTAGAGCTTGTCCGAGGACTCCGCCATCCTCCCCTCGTGCCGCTGCCGGTCCCGGAGCCCGCCGCCGCCGCCTGAGGACACACAGCCGCCACCCGCCGCCTCGCCGCCTCGCCGCCCTTCGCGTGCGTGCGTGCGTCCGACCGTCAGTCCGCTTCGCTCCGGAGCGCGAGCGCCCAGAACCGTCGCCCAGCACCTCGCGCCGACCACCCGCCGCTCGCGGATAGATTGCTGATGCCTGGCGGCGGGCACGCCCCCGCGCACGCGTTCTAGGGGCGGGGCCTCTGCGCGCGCGCCCCCTACCGGCCGCGGAGGGCGGAGCTCCTCGGCGCCTGCGGCGGCGCGAGCTAGGCGGGCGGCGGCGCTGCGGGCTGAGCTTAGGTTTGCTGGGCGCCAGGAGCTCTGGGAGGAGCCCTTCAACCGTTTTGTCCGCTGAAAGGCGTACTGGCTTTCCCACTTAATCCCACCTTCATTCTCTCCCCCGAGGGCTGAGAGGCGCTGGCCCCGCTCGGGAATGTGGTTGATCTGCCAAGGGGAGGTCCATCCGGCTGGCCCTCGGCGGGGCGCTAACTGCGTTCTGCAAACCGTCGGGACGAATACTAACTGAAGTCCAGCATCGCCTTCATTATGGATTTTAAATGTATGAATACAACCCCCAGGCGGCAAGTGATCACAGATGTTTTCATGCCACTGTACACGTGTTGGAGGCAGCTCAGGACTGTCACGCTCATCACGACTTGAAGTTGCGGGCGTTAAGACCTGCTGCTACTAGATCTTGCCATTTAATGTAGAACTATTTTTTTTATTACTTTTTAGTTTATAGAACTATATTTTTATATAATTGATTTCTCTTTCAACCATATGCAGTTTATTCTATTTGTTTAAAGCGCAGTGTTCTGTGTTTGAGACTATTCAGCCCTGTTATAGAAGACAAGAAAATAAACAGGACGAACGAAACTCACAAAACGTGTTTAAAGCACAGAGAGGAAGAAGGTTAGTACCTTAAGAGATAGGGATGTTGAGTAGGCAAACAGATTATGAGAGGTGGGCCGAGCATCCTAAATTAGGATTCCAAAGATAAATAGAATAAGTGGATTATGTCATGGAACGGATAAGAGCATTTAGAGAGCAACCAAATTAGGCACCACCATGACCAGTCAGCCTCTGGCTTAACCACCCGCCATCCCTAATGCCCACCCCCTTACAATCAGCTGTGTCCACAGCTGGCCCCCTCACTAGGTTTCCGTTCTTGGCAGAAACTGTTTTATTCAACTTCCCCTCTCCCCCCGCCCTGCACCCTCCCCCCGGGCTTGCTTGATGCTTGTCATTTAGTTGGCCCTCAGAACATATGTATTTATTCAAATTCCTGTTTTTAAAGCATAGCCTCAATTGTCTCTGAATGTTTTAGGTGCCTGTTACTCTCAGTTGCCTGTGCAGCTCCAAAGGAACCCCAATTCCTGGTGTGGTGGCGGTGGGGGACTGAGCAGGAGCAAGGAAATGTCCCCTGAGCTCACCGTATCTGGGGACATTCAGAGATGCCTGAGGAACCCCTGAGCCCCAATACTGCTGTCTTGCTGGGGGACAGGATGTGTGGGAGAGACAGAGTCAGGAGCTTAAGGATTTTATAGTGGTTTCCTGGATAAAAGTAAACACAAATAAGACAATTAAATAGTATAGGCATAAATCGAATAAAGGGTGAAAGTTTTTCCTCCTTACTCACATAGCCCGGCGGCCATCACTCCTCAGTTTATAGTTTGGCCTATATCTTGCGGGATTCTTTACACACACACACACACACACACACACACAGAGTTTGAGATCTTACCTTAATTTTTTTAATATCCCAGATTTATCTATTCCTGTCAGAATCAGGGGGTCTTTGATCCCTTTTAACAGCTGTATACAAATTCACAATAGAGATGAACATACTTTGTTGGTTTGTTTGAAGGGATGATAGTGTCATTTATGTTTATTTTATTTATACAGAGTTTTCATATTTCTATAAAATATTGAGATCTGCTCTGTCTAATACAGCAGTCACTAGCAACATGGCTACTGAGCACTGTGAGGGACAAGTTTGACTTGGGATGGGCTGTAAGTATAAATTTACATTGAACTTTGAAGACTGTATGAAAAAAGTAAAGTAAAATATCTCATTAGTAATTTCTTTACATTGGTTACATGTTGAAATGATGCTATTTTGGAAACACTGGTTAAATATTGGGTTAAATAAAATGTATTATTAAAATACTAGAGGCCCAGTGCACAAAATTCATGCATCGGTAGGGTCCCTAGGCCTGGCCGGTGATCAGGGCCGATCTGGCCTTCTGGCTGCTGGCTGGGGCCTCCCTTCGTTCCGCGCTACCCCCCGGTGGTCAGCGCATGTCATAGCAAGTGATTGAACTCCCGGTTGAACTCCCAAGGGGACACTTTGCATATTAGCCTTTTATATATATAGATTTTGTTTCTTTTTACTTTTTAAATATGACTAATAAAAATTCAAAATTATGTATCTTGCATTGTGTTTCTTTTGGGCAGAGCCCATTTAGATAAGATAAATGTACAGAGCAAAAGATGAAAGTTCTGTTTCCTCATCTACCTCCACTCCCCCACCCTGAGTTGTCATTTATTATTATTTTTCCAATGCCTATTGAAGGCTATATACTTTATCCTGAGTTAAGCCCTGGCTGTAGTCTTCAGATTTTGAATGTGTGTTGTACTTTGGTTTGTTTGTTTTCATATTCCATTGGCGATTTTAATTTTTTCTTCTGTTAATTTCCCATACTACCTTTTTGCCCATTTAAAAATATTCCCCACAATGTTTAAGCTTTGTAGGTTTGTTTTTTTAATGGTGTAAACATGTCTTACTTTATTTCCCTGTTTGCTCCTAACTTCCAAATGCTCTTTACCATGCATTATGTTGCCTGGTTTATTAACAGAGTGAGACTCAAGGAAACATGCTGGTGCCTGAGGGGAGACTGTGGTGGGCGGTTCGAGCTGGTCTGTGTAAGGGTGAGAGGCAGAAAGGCTGTTTCCATGGCTGCCTCCACCCACTCGCCTAGCCCTCCTTTCCATTTTCCTTTGAAAAAAAACACCCCACAATATAAACATCAGCCTTCTTTCCCCTCCCCCTGATTATATAATACCGTCAGCCTGTAAAACCATTAAAAAACACACACACATTACTTTTGAGTATGAGGAAGAATGTAAGACGCCTGCAATTCTGTCAAAATTTTGGTGATGATCCCAGGAAGCAGGTGGCTGGCAGGCAGGGCTGTCTGCATGAATGTGGCCCATGAATGGCTATGGCTCTCCCTCACTTGGAGGACCACCACCCAGGCCTCATGCAAGAGGAAGACTTGTGGTTTGAGCTGAAGGAGCACCTTGAACATGAAGGCCTCGTGGAGGCCAGGCTGGGAGACAGGGAATGAATGACCAGGAGGTTATAGCTGTTTAGTTCAAAACCAAGGCCATGGTTGTGCTGGAGCCAGTGCCTCCCCTCCCCCAGCAGTCTGAGCCCTGGCATCTTCGGGGACCTCATGACCATCGTTGCCCATGGACCTCAGATGGAACCATTTTAATCAAAGACATTCTGGTGGGTGGATGGAGAGAGGTCCCACTTATTAAAAACTATATGTTTTTATTGATTTCAGAGAGAGGAAGGGAAAGGGATAGAGAGATAGAAACATCGATGAGAGAGAGAGAGAGACATTGAGAGGATTCCAAGATGGCAACTGACAGGATGGCAGTAAGGAAGAGAGTGTGAGTGAGTAAGGGAGTGAAAGAGGGATGGGTGGTGTGTGTGTGTGTCTGAGTGAGGGAGAGCTAGATCTTGTAGGACCTTAAGGGGCTGGCGGACTGAGCTCGCATAGCTGGGCAGCCTCTGCTTCTGCTATAATCTCTCCTGGAGCTCTGGCTCTGCCACAGAGGCTATGCCATCTTTAAGGGTAGAGCTGCTGTGAATGGGAGCCCAGCCTCACCTCCTCCTAGGATGCTCTCAGACATCACCTGGGAGCCTACATCCATTCAGCCAGAGACCTGCTGCCTGGGCTGCTGACCCACAGACACTGGGACTTAAGCCCTCCCATTGGAGGGCTCTTGTGAGTTCCAAAGGGCACTCCCCTCCCCACAGCCAGAAGCTTTACCCCAGGCAACAAGACTGCACATGCAAACAGCTAAGCCTTATGCAGCAGCCCAGGGCTCTGAGACTGTGTGAGCACAAACAGCCGAGCCTTACCCAGCAGCTCCGGGCACCACGACGGCTCCAGTAGCCATGCAAGCAGCCACTGCCCGCAACCACACGAGGAGCAGATACCCTGCAACTCCCCCAGGAGCAGCCACTGCCTGCAACCACACGAGGAGCAGACGTCCTGCAACCCCCCAAGAGCAGCCACTGCCTGTGACCACGCAGGGAGCAGCTGCCTCCCGTGACCGTGTGAGAAGCAGCTGCCCCATGACCCATGAAGGAGCAGCTGCCTCGCAACCACCTGAGGAGCGGCCACCCCATCCGTGAGCAGCCACTGCCCCACGACTGCAGAGGAGTGGCTACACCATGACTGAGGAACAGCCACCACCCGCGACCACCCGAGGAGCAGATACTGCCCAAGATCACCTGAGGAGCAGCTGCCACCCATGAGCACGCAACCCGCCACCAAGCCCACCACTATAGCCACAGGCCCTGTGCGACTCGACACCTAGATCCTTTTGTGAGAGCAAAAATGGGGAGACAGAATAACAACCTTCAAAGGAAAGAAATGGAGGAATCACCAGGAAAGGAACTAAATGAAACAGAGGCATACAACATGTCAGAAAAAGAATTCAGGCTAAGGGTCATACAGTTCATAAACCACATGGATGAGAAAATCAACAACCTATGTAAGAATCAGGAGGAAATAAAGAGTGATATAGTTACAATAAAAAAACCAATATGGAAGCTTTCAAGAGTAGACTAGGAGAAGTGGAGGACCGAATTAGCAAATTAATTTTTGCTAATTACATCCAATCTGAACTGTAGTTGGAGAAAAAAAATCAAAAGACAGGGGGAGAGCCTGAGGGAGCTTTGGGACAACATGAAATGAAGCAACATATGTATAATAGGGGTGCCAGAATGACAGGAAGAGGAGCAAGGGTTAGAAAACCTATTTGAAGAAATAATGTCAGCTCTAGCCAATTTGGCTCAGTGCATAGAGCGTCAGCCTGTGGACTGAAAGGTCTCAGGTTCGATTCTGGTCAAGGGCATGTACCTTGGTTGTAGGCACATCCCCAGTAGGAGATATGCAGGAGGCAGCTGATCGGTGTTTCTCTCTCATCGATGTTTCTAACTCTCTATCCCTCTCCCTTCCTCTCTGTAAAAAATCAATAAAATATATATTTTAAAAATCAGCAAAGAAACAGCTATCCTAAATGACTCACTAGATTAGATGGACTTAATTGGCATATTCAGAACATTTCACCCACAGAACATACATTCTTCTCAAGTACACATGGGACATTTTCAAAGATAGACCACATATTGTGTTATAGACAAAGTCTTTCCAAATTCAAAAGGATTGAAATTATATCAAGCATCTTCTCAGACTACACTGGCATAATATTAGAAAGCAACTACAATAAAAACAATAAAATATTCAAACACTTGGAGGATGAATAGCATGTTGTTAAACAATGATTGGGTTACCAAAGAGATCAAAGAAAAAATTAAAAACATCCTGGAAATAATGACAATGAAAACACAACAATCCAAAATCTATGGGACACAGTGAAAGCAGTCCTGAGAAGAAAGTTCATAGCATTACAGGCCTACCTCAAAAAAAAAGCAAGAAAAATTGGTAATAAATTATCAAACTATACAACTTAAGAATTAGAAAGAGAGCAACAAGAAAAGCCTAGAGAGAGCAAAAGGAGGAAGTAATAAAGATTAGAACAGAAATAAATGACATAGAGACCAAAAACACAATACAAAAGATCAATGAAACTAAGAGCTGGTTCTTTGAAAGGATAAACAAGATTGATGAATCTCTAGCCAGACTCACCAAGAAGCAAAGAGAGATTACCCAAATAAACAAAATCAGAAATGAAAGAGGCGAAATAACAACAGACCCCACAGAAATACAAAAGATTATAAAGAAATATGATGAACAACTCTACTCCAACAAACTAAACTACCTAGAGGAAATGGACATAGTCCAAGAAAAATACAACCTTGCAAAACTCAATCAAGAAGAATAAAAAAAAATCTCAACAGGCCAATAACTAAGGAGAAAATTGAAGCAATCATCAAAAAAACCTTCCAGCAAACAAAAGCCTAGAGCCAGATGGCTTCACAGGGGAGTTTTATCAAACATTCAAAGAACTAAAACCTATCCTTCTCAGATTATTCCAAAAAATTCAAGAGGACAGTACACTTCCAAGCTCTTTCTATGAAGCCAGCATCACCCTAATCCCAAAACCAGATAAAGACACTGCAAAGAAAGAGAATTACAGGCCAATATCCCTGATGAACATAGATGGTAAAATCCTCAACAAAATTTTAGCAAAACAGATCCAGCATTACATTAGAAAGACCAAGTGGGATTTATTCCAGGGATGCAAGGCTGGTACAATATCCACAAATCAATAAACATGATACATCACATAAACAAATTGAGAGACAAAAATCACATAATCATATCAATTGATGCACAAAAGGCATTTGACAAAGTCCAACACCCTTTCCTGATAAAAACTCTCAGCAAGGTGGGAATAGAGGGATCATACCTCAACATTATAAAGGCCTTATGTGACAAACCTACAACCAACATCATACTCAATGGGGAAAAACTAAAACCATTTTCCCTAAGAACAGGAACAAGACAGGGATGCCCACTCTCACCACTCCTGTTCGACATAGTACTGGAAGTGCTAGCCATAGCGATCAGACAAGAAGAAGAAATGAAAGGCATCCAAGTTGGAAAAGAAGTAAAACTGTCCTTATTCGCAGATGACATGATATTGTACATAGAAAATCCTAAAGATGCCATCAAAAAACTACTACAACTAATAAATGAATTCGGCAATGTAGCAGGATACAAAATTAACACCCAGAAATCAATAGCTTTTTCATACACCAACAAGAGGCCCAGTGCACGAAATTCGTGCATGGGGGAGGGGGTTCCCCTCAGCCCAGCCTGCACCCTCTCCAAGCCAGGACCCTTTGGGGGATGTCTGACTGCCAGTTGCGGCTCAATCCCAGGGATCGGGCCAAAACCAGCAGTCGGACATCCCTGTCACAATCTGGGACTGCTGGCTCCTAACTGCTTATCTGCCTGCCAGCCTGATCACCCCTAACTGCCCCACCCCCACTGGCCTGGTTGCCCCCTACTGTCCCCCTGCCAGCCTGATCACCCCTAATTGCCCCCTCACCAGTCTGGTCACTCCTTTAGTGCCCCCCTGCTGGCCTGGTCATCCCCAACTGCCCCCCTCTGCTGGCCTGGTCACCCCAAACTACCCCCCCTGCCAGCCTGGTCACCCCTCACTGCCCCCCTCTGTCAGCCTGGTCACCCCTCACCGCCCCCCTCTGTCAGCCTTGTTGCCCCTCACTGTCCCCCCTGCCGGCGGTCACTCCCAACTGCCCCCCGCTTCTGGCCTGGTCGCCCCACACAGCCTGCTGGTCAGTCATTTGGTCATCCCTCACTAACCCCCCTGCTGGCCTGGTTGCCCCACACAGCCTGCTGTTCGGTTGTTACTGTGAGGGTGTCATGACCAATTTGCATATTACCCTTTTATTAGTATAGATAATGAACTCACAGAAAGATAAACTAAAAAAAAATCCCATTTACCATTGCAAAAAACATTTAAGATACCTAGGAATAAATTTAACCAAGGAGGTAAAAGACCTGTACTCAGAAAATTACAGGACACTGAAAAAAGAGATAGAGGAAGACATAACCAAATGGAAGAATATACCGTGTTCATGGATTGGTAGAATTAACATCATTAACATACTACCCACAGCAATCTATAGATTCAATGCACTCCCCATTAAAATACCAACTGCATATTTCACAGACCTAGAACAAGCTCTCCAAAAATTCATCTGGAATAAAAAAAGACCCCGAATAGCTGCGGCAATCCTGAGAAAGAAGAACAAATTTGGAGGAATCACAATATGAGGTATCAAGCTATACTACAAAGCCAGTGTTCTTAAAACTGCCTGGTACTGGTGCAAGAAGAGATATATAGACCAATGGAATAGAAAGAGAACCCAGAAATCGACCCAAACCACTATGCTCAATTAATATTTGACAAAGGAGACAAGAGCACACAATGCAGTCAAGGCAGTCTCTTCAATAAATGGTGGTGGGAAAATTGGACAGATACATGCAAAAAAAATGAAACTAGACCACCAACTTACACATATACAAAAATAAACTCAAAATGGATAAAGGATTTAAAGGTAAGACAGGAAACCATAAAAATTCTAGAAGAAGCCATAGGCAGCAAAATAGCAGACATTTGTCATAGCAATCTTTACCCATACATCGCCTAAGGCAATGGAAGCTAAAGTGAAAATAAACAAATGGGACTACATGAAAATAAAAAGCTTCTGCACAGCAAAAGAAACCATCAACAAAACAACAAGAAAGTCCCCTGCATGGGAGAACATATTTGCCAATGTCATCACCGATAAGGGTTTAATCTCTAAAATTTATAGGGAAGTCATACAACTTCACAAAAGGAAAATAAACAATCCAATCAAAAAATGGGCAAAGAACCTAAATAGACACTTTTCAAAAGAAGACATTCAGAAGGCTGAGAGACATATGAAAACATGCTCAAAGTCACTAATGATCTGAGAGATGCAAATCAAAACAACGAGGTACCACCTCACACCTGTCAGAATGGCTATCATCAACAAATCAACAAACGACAAGTGCTGGTGAGGATGGGGAGAAAAAGCAACCCCTGTGCACTGCTGGTGGGAATGCAGACTGGTGCAGCCACTCTGGAGAACAGTATGGAGTTTCCTCAAAAAGTTAAAAAAGGAACTCTCATTTGACACAGTAATCCTACTTCTAGGAATATATCCCAAGAAACCAGAAACACCAATCAGAAAGGATATATGCACCCCTATGTTCATAGAAGCACAATTTACCATAGCTAAGATTTGGAAACAGCCTAAGTGCCCATCAGCAGATGAGTGGATTAGAAAACTGTGGTACATCTACACAATGGAATATTACACCCCTATAAAAAAGAAGGAATTCTTACCGTTTGCAGCAGCATAGATGGACCTGGAGAGCATTATGTTAAGCGAAATAAGCCAGTCAGAGAAAGATAAATATCACAGGATCTCACTCATTTGTGGAATATAATGAACAGCATAAACTGATGAACAAAAACAGATCCAGAGACAGAGAAGCATCGAACAGACTGTCCAACAACCTATGAGGGAAGGCGGGGGGTGAGGGGGTAAGAGATCAACCAAAGGTCTTGTATGCATGCCTATGAGCATAACCAATGGACACAGACAGTAGGAGGGTGAGGGCATGTGCTGGGGGATGGGGGCGGCTAGGGAGGGGTCAATGGGGGAAAAAGGAGACTACCTGAAATACCTGAAACAATAAAGAATTTTAATTGAGAGAGAGAGAGAGAGAGAGAGAGAGATTGATCAGCAGCCTCCTGCCGCCTCCTGCACGCCCCCTATTGGGGACTGAGCCTGCAACGACGCTCTATTCCACTGAGCCAAACCAGCTAGGGCCCATTACCCCTTTTTGAGGCAGCCTCAGAGGTGCTCTGCCCAGTACTCCTGGGCATGGAGAGTGGGTACTGGGATGTGTATGTTGGGTGGTGGGGGATACAAAACTGCCAGAGTGCCAAAGAGACTCTTGAGAGAAAAAGGCAGGACCCAGGCTGTCTGGTGTGGCACAGTGATTGAGTGTCAAACCATGAACCAAGAGGTCCCGATTCGATTCCCAGTCAAAGCATATGCCAGGTTGCAGTTGTGGCCTGAGCTCCCCCAGCCCTGGCCCAGCGCCAGTGCAGGGGGTGCAGCCTCAGGTCCCCCGGCCTGGGGTGTAGGGCACACCCTGAGGTCCCCTGGCCCAGCACCGGGGTAGGGGGCATGCCTTGAGGTCCCCCGTCAAGCCCCGCCAGGTGGGAGGCTCAGCGTGAGGTCCCCTGGCCTGGCGCCGAGGCAGGGGCCATGGCCTCAGGTCCTCCAGCTCGCTGCTGGGGTGGGGGGGCGTGGCCTGAGGTCCCCCAGCTGGGCACCAGGGTGGGTGGCACGCCTTGAGGTCCCCTGTCAAGTCCTGCCGGGCAGGTGGCACGGCCTGAGTTCCCCTGGTCCGGGGCAAAGGGCACGGCCTGAGGTCCTTTGGTCCAGCACCAGAGCAGAGGGCGTGCCTTGACGATCCCCAGCAAGCCCTGCCAGGCGTGGGGGCATGGCCTGGATCCCCCTTCAAGCTCCACTGGGTGGAGGGCACAGCCTCAGGTGTCCTGCCCCAGCCCGGCGCCATGTAGCCTCAGGTCCCTGCTGATCGCTTGTTATGGGAACCCTGCCTCCGCTGTGGGCACAGCCACCTTGTGATGGTGTGAGGGTTAATTTGCATAGTCCCTCTTTATTATATAGGATATGTTTTTATTGATTTCAGAGAAAGAGATTGAGAGATAGGAACATCCATGAGAAAGATTGATCAACTGCTTCCTGCACGCCCCCTACTGGGGATCGAGCCCGCAACCCAGACATGTGTCCTGACTGGGAATTGAATCAGTGACCTCCTGGTGCGTCGGTCATTGCTCAACCACTGAGCCACACCGGCCAGGCATAACTAACCTCTGACTGTTTAACCAGGAAGGGATTCGGCGCCGTGTCTGGTCTCCTGGACTTACAGCTGAGGTCGGAGGTAATGAGATTTTCCAGTGAGTTGGCAGAGTGGGGGAGGGACAATGCCTTCCCCACACTGTCCCAGTAGGAGCTAGTGCTCTGGGAAGAAGCGTTCTCTACCTGTGAGATGAAGGTGTGGGCAGGGCTGTAAGGCAGCGGCAGGGAGCAGGTCTATGAGGACTCAAACTCAGGGAGCCAGGTGTACCCAAGCCACGTCCGACCTGATGTGACACCGATGGGGCACGGGGGCAAGGCCCCTCTTCACTCCCAAGGACTGTGTCCTGGGACCACGACCAAAGAAGCCTTCTCTCACAGCTGCCCAGAGCCCGGCTGAGCGCACGGACTCTCCTCAACCATAGGCCGCGTCCAACTTCACAACCATCAGCTCACAGGGCTGGTTTATCCCTCCAACCTGGGAATCCTTGAGGACAGAGGTGATTTGGCTCATTTGGAAACTCTCTACCTAGCACAGTGGTGGGCAGGTGGCTGTAGGCTATAAACCTCCTTTGCTATGTTGACCTAATTGTGGGATCAAGAGTAATCTTTGCTTTTAAAATCTGGCTCCATCCTGAATCTTGGATGTTAGGAAGCTTGCCTAGGGCTTGGGGAGTTTATTCCATAGCCTGAAAATAAGTTGCCCTACCGTCCACTAGATGGTGTCTCACACATACACACACACACACACACACACACACACACACACACACACACACTCAGCCTGCACACACATCCCTGGAAACGAAATGCACAGCCAGGCGTGAGGTTGAAAGAATGCCACCGGATCCAATCCATCCTGCTTGCTTGTCTTGTTTTGCTTGCTGGCAGCGTGCGCTAGGAGATATTTGGGAACGGTCATGAGAGGAGGAGGAGGATGTGCCTGAGACAATCCCTCTGCAGCACTGTTGCAAGAGGGGAGGCAGAGAAAACCACGGAGCCCTCCTGGTCAAAGGGGATGCTGGCCTGGACCAGGGCTGCGGGCAATGAGGCTGGGGAGGAGTGGATGGATTAGGGGCAGGAGAGACAGGCTGTGATGATGGATGGGATATAGCACTCTTTGCATCCACTAGTTTCAGCCTCTCCCTTTACAGTTGGTATTTCCAGGGCTGCATAGAGTAGATACTCAGTAGGCACTTTTTGGATCATAAATAAGTAGTTATCATGTATTGAGTGCTTTATGGACCCTTCTACGCACTTTACATATATTAATTTCCTTTATTCTCCCACCCCAACACACATGTCAGGCCCCCTCCCTGCCCACATCAAAACCTCTGGGACAGTCCTGGCCAGTGTAACCCAGTGGATACAGTGTCGGCCTTTGCAACAAGGGTCCCGGGTTCGGTTCTGGTCAAGGGCATGTACCTTGGTTGCAGGCTCCTCCCCGGCCAGGGCCCTGTTTCTCTCACATTGATGCTTCTCTCTGTCTTTCCCTTTCTATTCCACTCTCCCTAGAAACCAATGGGAAAATATCCTGGGGTGAAGATTATCAAAAACCCCCACAAAAAACCCACAACAACAACAAAAAACACCTCTGGGATGACTGGGCCGGAGCCACTGTTTTTGAGAGAAAGCACAGGTGACCCTTCAGCACTCCCCGCCCTGCTGGGAATGCATTGAGCCCAAGCAGGCTTGTCCGGAGATGGGGATGGGGCGTGGGCTCTCTGCCGCCACTCAAGCCTTCCTAGTGGCCTCGGACACGTTTCTCTTCCCAGTTGACCTCATCACTTCCATCAGCCACACACCACGCACACTCTTTTCTCCTTTCTCTCTTCTTCACTGAGACCCCAGGCTCTGCCCCGTCCCTCTCCTGTCCCTTCTCCCTTCCATGAACGGTGCTCAGGTCTGGAGCACATCCATGGAGTTGGCCCTGGTCCCCTCACTCAAGTAGCCCTGCCCTCGAGGTGCCCTCTGGGGAGGCTGTCCTAGCAGGCTCCTGGCTCCTGACCCTGCAGGGCGGCTCCATCTCACCCCACACCCGAGCCTCTGGCGCTACTCATTCCTTCTTCTTCTTCTTCTTTTTTTTTTTGGGGGGGGGGGGTGGTTATTTGTCTTTTTATTGTTACTTATAATAGTTCTTTTTTAAAAAATAAATCTTTGTTGTTCAGATTATTACAATTTTTCCTCTTTTCTCCCCCCCATAGCTCCCCTCCACCCAGTTCCCACCCCACCCTTTGCCCTTACCCCACTGTCCTCATCCATAGGTGTACGATTTTTGTCCAATCTCTTCCCGCACCCCCACACCCCTTTCCCTCCGAGAATTGTCAGTCCACTCCCTTTCTATGCCCCTGATTCTATTATATTCACCAGTTTATTCAGTTCATCAGATTTTTTATTCACTTGATTTTTAGATTCACTTGTTGATAGATATATATTTGTTGTTCATAATTTTTATCTTTACCTTTTTCTTCTTATTCCTCTTCTTAAAGAATACCTTTCAGCATTTCATATAATACTGGTTTGGTGGTGATGAACTCCTTTAGCTTTTTCTTATCTGTGAAGCTCTATATCTGACCTTCAATTCTGAATGATAGCTTTGCTGAGTAGAGTAATCTTGGTTGTAGGTTCTTGCTATTCATCACTTTGAATATTTCTTGCCACTCCCGTCTGGCCTGCATAGTTTCTGTTGAGAAATCAGCTGACAGTCATATGGGTGCTCCCTTGTAGATCACTAACTGTTTTTCTCTTGCTGCTTTTAATATTCTCTCTTTGTCTTTTGCTCTTGGCATTTTAATTATGATGTGTCTTGGTGTGGTCCTCTTTGGATTCCTTTTGTTTGGGGTTCTCTGCACTTCCTGGACTTGTAAGTCTATTTCTTTTACCAGGTGGGGGAAGTTTTCTGTCATTATTTCTTCAAATAGGTTTTCAGTATCTTGCTCTCTCTCTTCTTCTGGCACCCCCATAATTCAGATGTTGGTATGCTTGAAGTTGTCCCAGAGGCCTCTTACACTATCTTCATATTTTTGGATTCTTTTTACTTTTCTGGTTGGGTGTTTTACGCTTCCTTGTATTTCAAATCTTTGACTTGATTCTTGCGATCCTCTAGTCTGCTGTTGGATCTCTGTATATTATTCTTTATTTCAGTCAGTGTATGCTTAATTTCTAAGTTGGTCCTTTTTCATATCCTCAAGGGTCTCACTAAATTTATCGGCCTTTTCTAGAAAATTCTTGAAAAACCTTATAACTGTGGTTTTGAAATCTATATCCAGTAGTTTGCTTTCCTCCATTTCTTTCATTTGTGACCTGTTTCTTTGTCTCTGCATTTTGGCTCTTTCCCTGTGTTGATAGAATGGCTTTGTGTGCCAGGTGTCCTATAGGGCCCAGTGGCTCAGCCTCCCCAGTTACCTGAGGTGGACACTCTTGGTGCACCCCTTTGTGGACTGTGTGCACAGTCTTGTTGTAGTTAAAGCTTGATTGTTGTTGGTATCACTGGGAGGAATTGACCTCCAGGCCAATTGGCTGTGAGGATCAGCTGTGTCTATGCTGGGAGAACTCCTGTGCTGGAGACACCCTTATGAGGCAAGACTTACAAAAACCTCTGTGCTCAGCTTGGATGGGGCGGAGTCTCAGGGTGAAGCAGACAGCAATGGCTTCCCATCATCCCTGCCCTAAGAGGCCCCTGGGTGTGTGGGGGGGCATGGAAAGGGGAGATGCGACCAGGAAGAAAGGAGACAAAGGCACACAGCCAGACTGCTCACTGCCCCTCTTCCCGGTTGCTCTCTGGGATATCTGAGCAGCATGCGCCTCCAGAACCATCAGCTTTGCGGGCCACTGGCAGAACCAGGTGCGTTTGCTGATCCCCGTCCTCTGTGGGGCATTTGCATGGCCTAAAAGGGAGGTGTGTGATGGCCTCACACCCCTGGGCACAGGGGCACCCTCCTTTCTCTGCCTGCCCAGCAGCCAGGGCTGACTCTGCCGATCTCCTCGCCGGGTGAACTTTAGACTCACCAGGGAAGCTTTTTAAAAAATCCCGATGCTTTATTTAACTGGGCTGGGCTGGGCCTCAGGGAGTGTACGTTCTGAAAGCTCCTCTGGTGATTCTAAGGCTCAGCCAGGGCCGGCAGGGCCCTGCCTCCGCATGGCCTCTCCCTGGCCTGCTCTGATCTGCTCCCAGCCTCCTTCACAGCAGTTCCATCTCCCACAGCACATGCCAGAGCCCTCTCAACACGGAACATACACCCCGCAGACTGCTGCCCTGCTCTGAGGCCAGAGCTGTGGAGACAGCTCCTGGCAGACACATTAGAGCGAGCTCTCAGTCAGTCAGCAGGAGCCTAGCAGAGACTCTCAGCCCCTGGAGAGAGAGGTGGGGAGTGATGGGAGGGGGGTGACAGGTGGGGGAACGATGGAGAGATCAAGAGAAGGGAACAGGAGCTTGTAAGGGCTGTCTCTCCGAGAGAAGCCTCTGGGCAGAGGGAGAGAGGAAGGAAGTCATAGGGAGCATAAGCCACCTCAGGTGAAGAGCCCCTCTGCAGGGTTCTTGTTCAGGCATTAAGAAGGGTTCAGCAATCTGGAGAAAGGCTGTGTAACTGAAGTAAGAATCCAGAGACGAAAGATAATTTTGAAAGGCATTGGGGGTTAGAGCAGCCTGGCTGAAGAAACCAAGTTCTCCTTGTCTCAGGGCTCCTTGCTTTTTATTAACACAAATTGTCCTAAGGCAAGGTGGAAATATACACTTCAAAGGGTAGGGTTTCTACAGAAACATTGTCAAATTGGGGAATTGCCTGCGGCTGTTCAGTGTTTGGCCAGTAGGAGGCAATAACATGTAGACTGAGATGCCCTGAGCTGTTTGGCAGCAAACAATCATCCTATTCAGGTTTGGGGGAAATGCCTTTAGCCATTCCAACAGGTGATAACATATGTGACTCAGCCCTTGTTGAGTCCCCAAATTCTATCAACCTTTTGATGAAACTCTTGCAATTATGACATGCTGGCACTGGCTTCCAGCACCCCTCCCCCAAGTCCCTCCTGGGAGGCTGGGACAGAAGACACTTGTCTGGTGTGGAGGCTGCAGGTGGCAGGGAGGTCACAGGCAGGCAGCCCCCACGGGTTACCACTTGGGTGGTGGGTTGATGGGTGTAAAGGCCTCTCGGGGCGCAGTGAGCCCTTAGTCAGGTAAAAAGGGGGTGTTTGAGAGCCTCTTCTATCAGCCCTTTAGGGCCTGAGCCAGATGTTTCCATCCTAAAGACCAAAGACAGGATGTCCCGGCCCTGACGGCAGGGGCTTCTATAGGCAGGGTCTCCTGGAAGTGCTCGGTCATTGCTTCATAAATTTTATTATTGATTTGAGAAAGGTGCAGATTGAGAGAGAAGAGAGGCGGGGGGAGAGAGAGAGAGAGAGAGAGAGAGAGAGAGAGAGAGAGAGAGAGAGAGAAATTGGTTGCCTCCCATATGGAGATCATACTTGGGTATGTGCCCTGACTGGGAATCAAATCGACTACCATTTGGTGCATGCATGATCAGATAACCCATGCTTGGCTTTCAAAACTTTACAGCTCACATGCCGGAGTCTGGATCAGCTCAGTGTTAAAGTGAATCACTACTCTGATTGAATCATAGTTAAAAGTTTTGTGTGTGTTGAAATAAGTGAATAAAAAGATGAATTCACCGACGATGAAGAAGAGGCTGTCCAGGCCCTCTTGTTAAGAACTGAAGGCTGCCTCGCACATCCTGGAATTGTACCGGGAGTGGAGGGGCCTTGTGGGGAGTTGGGCAGCTCCCCCTTGGGGCACCTGGACTCCGGAGGAAGGAGTAGATGTGTCCGTCAGGAGGGTGGCTAGACCGATGAGCAGGTGTCTATCCAGGATGAGGGCCTGAGGCTGGCAGGCTGCTGGGAAAGCTCATTTATCCCTCACCCGGAGGCCACCCCCATTTCCAATTAGCTAGAGGCCTGGCAGGCAGTGGCGGGCTCCAGACTCCACCACACTAATGAAGGCCTGCCCCTGCTGGAGACGGCCCTGAACCAGAAAGAAAGTGAATTAGCTTATCCCCAGAGGGCCATCCAGCTTCAGTGGGGGTGTGGCTTCCCTCAGTAGGGCCAGGGTGCTGCGGGTGGGAGACGTTCACTCCTGGAGCTAAGCCTCAGGGGGGAAACAGGGGCTGAGATCAGAGCTGGGGCTTCTGTCATTTTAGGCTCGCAGCAGAGAGGAACCCTGCGTCCCGGAGTGGAAGGACACTGGGCATCGTCTATCCTCATGTCCATGAGGCAGGGACGGGGGGTGGAGGGGAGGACTAGGAAGGCTGGCCCCTCAGAGTGATGGAGGCTGCCCAGGCTCCATGAGGGAAGTCTGGCCAAGCCGCAGGCCCTGGCTCTGTAGACAGAACGGAGGAAGGAGGGGCTGGGAGCTCCTGTCTCTCCAGGCAAACACCGCATGGCCCTGCGTGCTCCTGGGCAGTTGTGGGGGAGCCCTGGGAAGCAGCCCACACTCCCAGGGGAGGCACAGCCCGGGGGAGGGGGGAAACCAGCCATCCTTAGCAATGTGCCCTCTGCTATCAGATGCAAACAAGCTTGCACAAAACTCAGAGAGACATCTGAGGAAAATAACATAACGGCAATAAAGTGTGCTCTGGGGAGCTTGTTCTTTCCTGCTTCCTCTCCTCTGGCTGCTCAGAGGGCTTGGAGGGGGAGATGGAGACCAGTTGGAGAGCCTCGTGCTAACCCCAGGCTGTCCAAGGGCCAGGAGCAGCCCTTTGCCCTTTTGCCTGGATCCTCTGGACAGTGGAGATGAGGGGCCCAGGTGGGGGGCCCAGCCGAGGTAGACGGGCCTGCAGCTGATGACCCCACCTCCGGCACCTGGTCACCACCTTCATGACCATCATGAACACAACGTGCTGAGTGTGGCCAGCATTGGACCAGGAGATCTGGAAGGAAGGGGAGCATGGACCACAGATGGAAACGACACTTCCTCAGTGGAGCCTTGAGACTGCGGAGCCGGGTTCAGAGGATGGGTGGCTGGAGGGGCCAGGTCCCAAGGTCTCGGCATGCAGAGTCCCGAGAGAAGCGAGATCTGTCCACAGACTCAGTCTCACAGGGTCCTTCCCAGGGCCCGGCATGGAAGCGTGGTCCATCCAGAGGCAAGAAAGGGCACCAGCCAAGTGAAGTCCACGGAGAATGGCCCGCAGGAAAGTGCAACTCACACCCGTGCTTTCTGCACTAGTTACCTCATGGCAGTTCTTAATCTCTAGATTCTAGAAGAATCTTGAGGATGAGGTGTGCCAGGCCTCACTCCCATAATTCTGACTAAGGAGGCCTGGGGTGGGGCCCTCTTAGTAATTTGATGAATTTCCGCTTTTGTAAGGAAGTCTAATGGGGCCATGGAGCCTGCATCCTCTCTGGAGGATGGGTTCTCAGCCTGGAGACTCCGCCTGCCCCAGGGCCCGGCTGCCAGCCTTCCCAGCACAGGTCTGGGCGGGGATGGAGACAGGGTCTGGCCAGGTGACAGGGCAGGGCGTAGAGGTGGCCTCACCTCTGTGGGCCGGCAGCACCCCGGAAGCCGCGGGATGGCAGCGCCTCGCCTCCTGCTCTGGGTACTGATCTGTGCTGTTGCTCCGGGTCTCCCCTCTGCTGTGGCTGGGCAGTGTGCCCGTGGGAACCAGAGCCACTGTCTTGTCTCTCCCAGACACGGAGGTTAGAGCTTCCTGACTTCAGGGAAAAAGAAGTAAAGCCAGCATTCACTGAACACACCCTGCTCTCCAAGTCCCATTTAATTTTCCCTGAATAAAGTGTCTGTAAACATTCATGTGCAAATAAATCTCTTCGTGCTCATGTGTTTTCATTTTTTTTCAGTAAATACAAAGAAGTGGAATTGCTGAATAATATGAAACATGTATGTTTAACTTGATAAGAAACTAGCCGGTTGTTTCCCAAAGTAAGTGTATCATTTCACACTCCTATCAACAAATAGCTTTACATTTTTATCAACACTTTGGACTGTCTTTTAAATTTTAGCCATTCTAGTGGGTATATAGTAGGCAGTATCTAATATAAATTTAATTTGCATTTCCCTGATGATTAATGATGTTGAGCATCTTTTCATGTGCTTGGCCATTTGTAAACTTTTGTAAAGTGTCTTTTCAAATCTCTTTTCCATTTTTTTATTGAGTTACTTGTCTTCTGAATATTGAGTTATGAGAGTTCTTTATGTATTTCTCCCTGAGAGTTTAATTTGCATTCTTTTGTTATGTATGAGGCTGGGCATCTTCACTTGCTTCGGAGTTATTTGTACTGCCTTTCTTGCGAACTGTCTAGTAATATTCTTTGCCCACTCTTCTTCTTTTTAAAATATTTTTATTGATTTCAGAGAGGAAGGGAGAGGGAGAGATAGAAACATTAACGATGAGAGAGAATCATTGATTGGCTGCCTCCTGCATGCCACCCACTGGGGATTGAGCCCATAACCTGAGCTGAGCATGTGCCCTTGACCAGAATCAAACCTGGGACCTTTCAGTCCATAGGCCAACGCTCTATCCACTGAGCCACACCAGCCAGGGCTGCCCACTCTTCTTTTGAGTTGTGTCTTTGTTCTATCGATTTCTAGGAGGTCTCTATCCATTAGAGAGGTTAGCCCTCTGAGATAGGAATTGCAAGTACTTCCCCTTGCTGGTTGTCTGCCTTTGACTTAGCTTACGGTGTTCTGCGCCATGCAGAAGGGTTTTATTTTTATATGTTTGAATTTGCCAATGTTTTCTTCTGTGACTCCTGGATTTTGTTAGAAGAGACTCTGTCCAAGATTACAAAGGAAGTCCACCATGCTTCCTTCTCGCACGTCTTAGCCCAGGTGACCTTTCTTTCTCCTTCTCTAAGAACCTCCTCTTTGCTCAGCAAAACTCCTCTCCCTTGGTGGTGGGAGGCATCAGGCTTTGCTCTGGAATCCATTTTTGCTATCAACGCATCCCTGCATGAACCAGTAACTTTGCCTGCTGAGTACCAATCACAAAGATGCTGCTGTCCCAGCCAGAGAGTTGGGTGATTATGAGGGGGAGATGGCAGGAGGCAGTGGGAAGACAGCTTGTGAGGTAGCCTGGCCAGGAGTCAGTCCTGCCCTCTGGGGCACACAGCACGTCGGGGTCTACAAGGCCACCGCTCACGTTTCCAGCCCAGATGTCTCCTCTTTCCCAGGCCAGAGGTTGTGGTAGAATCAGGGGAAGCTCTCTGCCTACATGCCAAGAAAAGTTTCTCACTTAATGCTTTTAAGAAATGAAATAAACGTTTCTTCCCAGGATTGGCTCACATACCCTGTTGAGCCATCTTTGTTTTACTGTTTCCAAGTTTTATTCGGCATTACAGCATTTTAAAGATACTTTGGGGAATATTAATATCTTATGCTTCTGTGCTTCAAAGAAAGGCAGGTTGAAGCAGTCTTATCTGGGAAGGTGAGGCAAGAATCCAGGAGACAGAGAGACGAGGCTCTGGGTGCCTTGGGGACGGCTTTGGCCAGTTTTTCAGAATAATATAACTTGCGCTTCCTCTCTTTCCCTCCCCTCATGCCACCCCACCGGCTCTGAACCTGTCATTTGAGTTGCTGTTGGGCTGGTGGGAGAGTCTGACGCTCATGGCCAAGCTCTCTTATGTAAAACTCTCAAACGCCCCCAGCACTAGTCTTATGATCTCCCCTTTCCTCCTCTACTCATTCTCTTGGGTTTGCAGAGCCTTTATGAACGGGAGGAAGTGAAGTTCATGAGTTGGCTAATTAGAATTTGGTTGCGAGAGCCCTGGTCCCACCTGCGTTGGGTCAGAGTCTAATCCAATAACTTTGTTGAAGGAGATGAGCTTTGTATGCTCTGCCCTAGGATACCAAACAAACATGCCCGTCTCTCCAAACACGCCTGTCTCTCCAAACACGCCTGTCTCTCCAAACACGCCTGTCTCTCCAAACACGCCCGTCTCTCCAAACACGCCTGTCTGTCTCTCCAAACACGCCTGTCTGTCTCTCCAAACACGCCCGTCTCTCCAAACACGCCCGTCTCTCCAAACACGCCTGTCTGTCTCTCCAAACACGCCTGTCTCTCCAAACACGCCCGTCTCTCCAAACACGCCTGTCTGTCTCTCCAAACACGCCTGTCTCTCCAAACACGCCCGTCTCTCCAAACACACCCGTCTCTCTAAACACGCCTGTCTGTCTCTCCAAACACGCCTGTCTCTCCAAACACGCCTGTCTCTCCAAACACGCCCGTCTCTCTCCAAACACGCCTGTCTGTCTCTCCAAACACGCCTGTCTGTCTCTCCAAACACGACTGTCTCTCCAAACATGCCTCAAACCAGGGAATGCTCCAGCCAGGTTGCCTGCAAGTAGCAAAACACACGGCTGGACTCACGAAACCGCAGAGACAGCTACTGGCGCGCGCTCAGTCCCGGGGGCTGCCTGAACGTGGACGCCGTCCAGAGCCCCTGGCTGTTCCTCTCACTCAGCCCTCCTTTGGGTGCTGGCTTCATCTTCAGGCTGGTGCAAGTTGGCAGCCCAAATTCAGCTTCATGGTCAAGTAGGATAATGTTTGCAGAAGCCGTGCATCTCATTGGCTTAAACTAAGTCACATGCCCTTTTTGGAACCAATCACTTCAAAGGACATGAGAGTAACTTGAGACTAATCAGACCTACTCCTAATATTGGACGGACAAACGTGACTTTCTCTGAAGCACATGGGCTGCAGGGTGAACGAGAGACCTGAACTAAATTGGAGTCCTGTCAGGGGCGGGGAAATGGGTGCTGGAGTCCCCCAGAGCTGGGTTCCAGCTCCGCTTTGAACCATGAGATCAACTTGAAAACACAGAGAAGAAGGTAGAGAGAGACACTGTTTGAATCTGTAAGGGTTTCTTAAGAAGTCTGTGGCTCAGTCTGGTGGAGGGAGCGCTCTGACTTGTGGAAATGGCCATCTGATCAGCAGACAAGCTGGAGGCATCTGGTTATTCCAGCTTGATACAATAACATGACTATCCAAGACCATTTGTCTTTTTCAGTTATCCAATGGCCTTCTTAACTCAATTTCTCAAGTAGATTTTCTTACCAAGAAGACAATGTTCAGAGTGTTCCACGTAAGTTTTCTGGTCATCTTCTTGTCAATTAAAGATTAAATGCCATATTTCTCATTCTAAGTTAATAAATAGTCATTCTGGTTTCTCAAGTAATTTCTTTGGAAGTTCAGTTAAATTAATTTGCTGAGGCCTGAACATCCCTGGTGAATGAAGGACACTTGGACCTCCTGAACTGAGTAAAACAGTTGGTGGTAGATTCTAAGTGACGGTAACAGGGTGATAAGCTGGGTGTTCCATTCCAAAAACAATTTCCCTCCCCCCCTCCAATCTGATTGCATGATTGTGGTTGGCAAGAGATAAGTGAACAGCCCTAACTGGCGTGGCTCAGTGGATAGAGCGTCAGCCTGTGGACTGAAGGGTCTCAGGTTCGAGGCTGATCAAGGGCATGTACCTTGGTTTCGGGCACATCCCCAGTAGGAGGTGTGCAGGAGACAGATGATCAATGTTTCTCTCTTATCGATGTTTCTAACTCTCTATCTCTCTCCCTTCCTCTCTGTAAAAAATCAATAGAATGTATATATTTTTTAAAAGAGATAAATGAACAGGTAATAAGACTGTCCAGGAGACGTTGGACATATTCGAAGAGTGAGGTGGGAGCTGGGTAGCCTGCAGCCCATGGAACTCTGTCCTGGGGACTGCCCCATGGCAGTTAGCTTAAACCTTGTGAGGGCAACATAGCTGCAGGACTTAGCTACTATATTTCATCCTTAATTAGAACGTCAATGAACACTTACTAATCACTCCTCTGTGAATGCCATAAGGAGATACGAAAGTAATAGCATGAATACACAATCATCATATTATCAGAACTTCTGGGTTTAACAGAAAAACCGAAGTTTCTTGTAAGTAGAAAATCTGCTTGTATAACAGAGGTCCTGTCACTCAAAGTTCTCAGCATCTCTCCCTTTGTCTCTGGCCTCCCTCACCCCTGCTTGTGTTGTTTGCATGCAGGGTAGGGCTGCTGGTTGCCCTGGATGCGCATCCTCCTCACCTGGCCACTCCCGATGAAGGAGAGTCTCTCCCAGAGAATCTCAGGAAGCCAATGTGTGGCTCCAATTAGGTCACTCGTCCCTTTGTCAACCAATCACTATGGCAGGAGGCTAAGGTACAATGACTGGCCCATTCTGGTCCAGTTCTACCCATAGGGGTTCTGGTAGAAGAGGTGCTTCCATTATCATCCCAAACCATTTTGCAACCCTGAGTGCAGGTGTTTGCAGGGGACATTGTCTAGGGATGTAGGAGCAGATGGAAATGGTCCCTGAACGCCAGGTATTTACAAGCTCTGTCTTTGGCTCAGGTTCCATTCCCCATTCACTAGGGGCTTGTTGGGATGCAGCAGTTTGAGAAGAACTAGAAGAACAGAACTGCCCTTAGAATTTTGATTCTGTTCTAAGGGAGATTTTAAGCACATTTGTGTAGAATGTTTGAATTATGACTCAAAACCGACCCAGGAGGCTGTCTGCATCCTAATAAGGCCACCTCATCCTGTGTGCATTAGCAAGTCTGGCTGGCTAATTTGCATGTCCATGAAACTACAACCAGATGGTGGGAGTGACAGAGCCAGCAAATCCAGTCATCAAATCTAGGATCACTGTAACTGGGTTGCTGTTTTGCTATTTTGGAAGTCTTCACACTGGACCCAGTCCACAGGTTGGCCTGGGCGGCTGCTCGGGAGAGAGAATATTCATTTTGAAAGGTCACTGAGGACCTGCCCCAGACAATCACCCAGAGATTAAGGTACAAGTGGCCTTTTACCCCAACTCTGAAGGAATGTGTGCATCCTATATAATAAAAGGCTAATAAGCAAATTGAACTAAGGGCAGAATGACCGGTTGCTATGACACACACTGACCATCAGGGGGCAGACACTCAACACAGGAACTGACCCCTGGTGGTCAGTGTGCTCCCACAGAGGGAGCGCCGCTCAGCCAGAAGTGGGGCTCACAGCTGGCGAGCGCAGCTGTAGTGGCGGCAGTGCTAAGAATGTCCAACTGCTGGCCTAGTTGGACATCCCCTGAGCACTCCCAGACTGTGAGAGGGCACAGGCCGGGCTGAGGAAACCCCCACCCCCCAGTGCACAAAGTTCGTGCACCTGGCTTCTAGGCTACACTAATAAAAGAGAAATATGTAAATTGACCATACCTTCGCAACACCCACCACCCAATCCGAAGGGAATATGTAAATTAGCAGGACAAAGATGGCAGTGGCCCCGCCCCCAGCGGCTCCAGGTGCAGAGCGGCCAGGCGGGGCAGGACACCTGCTATGAGGGGGAGGACAGGGGGAGGAGGGAGCTACAGGAGTGTTGCTCCAGCCGGAGCGAAGCGAAGACTCCGGCCAGAGTGAAGCCTGTGACTCCAGCTGGAGTCGGTGAGTGAAGGCAGAAGGCGGCGGCCAGGGCGAAGGCCTGGGTCCCAGGTGCTGGAGGAAAACCGGTGCCGGCAGCCAGGTGAAGGAAGGCCTATTGCACGAATCTTTGTGCAACGGGCCTCTAGTTTTAAATAAATAGAGTTCATTTAGATAATGTGGGGCTGGATAACCTGTTTTTGTGTTGAACTATCTTATAACAATGGTAAGTAATTTGAAAAGTCTGCCTCTGGGCCGGTGCCACCAGTTGCATCCAGGGGGTGACTAAGGAGGGTTCCGGGAGGCTGACCTTCAGCAGGCCCCACTGGCGGACTCAGTGGGGGCCCCACAAGACACCTACTTTGCCGAGCGAGGGAGTGAAGAGGAGGATCTTTGAAGCCAGTCAGCAGCCCTGCTGAGAACAAAGCCCACTCACTGCGGGGCCTTGCTCTCCTCCAGGGGCCACAGCGGCAGGAAGACAGGGCCGCTCCTCCAGGTTTCCTGGGGCTGAGGGCCGTCTCCCACTCCCGCACCTGCTTCTACACAGCCGGCCGAGGACAGCTTCTTTATGGTGCTGTAGATGTTGCTCAGAAGAGCTGGGGGCACGTGGACACCTGTCCTTGCTCTCTGGAGGAGGGTGGGGGCTGTCATCTCAGATCTAAGGCACTGAGGGTGGCCATGGGCCACGTTCCCACATCAGGCCTGCAGCAGGGGCTGAATGGGATCCCTGAGCCATTCAAGTTCCTCCAAGGAGGGAGAGAGAAATGCCATCGGCAGCAGGCAGCCTTCTGCAGGAGGCTCTTGGGAGCGAGGGGGAGATTCTGAAAAGCAGAAGGTAGCGCCCAGCCGTGGCCGTGCCCTGCCCTCAGCAGAGGGGCCCAGCTGGGGTGTGGCCTGAGCCCACGCGAGCACTGCTCTGCATCGGACCCCATTGGCTCCCACGTGCCTACAGAGGAGGAACTGCAGGCAGCACATGGCAGAGGGCAAGAGGTCTATGGACCCCGCTCTGTGGAATCGCCTTTTCTGTTTTGATGGTATCAGGACTTCGGGAAGAGGAACGCACACTTTAGGGTCGTTGGACCTGCTATTTCTGCTTCTCCTTTGTGAGCATTTAGCCTGCAGAGCATTTCGCCTTAATAATAGCGATAGTAACCCCAACGCTGCCGCTTCCCTCCGCCAGGTGCTTCCTTCAGCAGCCTCTCTCCATCACCTCATTTTAGCAGCCCTGGTGATCCTCTCTGAGGCCCTCTGGGATGGGAGCCAGCTCTTCTGCGGCACTGTGAGGCCCTGGAACCTGGGCGGGGGTGGCGCGTGGAGGGCGGATGTGTACTTGGCCAGGGACACCATCTTTCCTGGAACTGTCCTCTCCAGCCCAGGGCAGACCTTCTGGTGGCTGATGGCGCTGCACAAGCCAAGAGGCATCTTCTTATGCCCTGACTCCCCCGGGGGAGGTGGGCGGTTTCTGCTTCGCGTATCATGAGATGTATCCAGCTGGGGGCTGGGTGCCTGTGAGCGTGTGAGGATGGCGTGTCTCAGACAGGACTCAGCGGCTGGTGGGAAAGAGAGGGTGAGGGGTCAGGCAGAGCTGCCCACCTGCCCACCTGCCTGCCCACCGCCCCTTTCCACCGAGGACCTGGGCAACACATGGACCCTGGTGGATGGAGAAGCACCGAGAGGAATATTGACGAGCAAGGCCTGGGCCAGGCCCTGACTTGGGGCCCACCAGGTTCATTATAAGTTCAATTTAAAGGAGCAGAGCAACTCGACGGAGAAAGGGAGGAATTCTTTAAGTGCCTCTTTCAAAGCAGGTGAGTGTAGGTGGCTGGGGGGTGACTGAGCAGGAAATGGTGACAGGTTCAGCTAAGGCTGCGCTGGCCCCAGGTGACAGTTGGAATTCGCGCTCAGGAATCACAAAGGGGCTGCCAGGCACGTGGGACGAAAGCATGCTCTTCCCAGGACGAGGAAGGGCAAGATCCAGGGCAGGTGAGAGGCATAGAAGAGCCTCTCAGAGGCTGTGCAGAAATACGCCAGTCACATGCAAATCAGGCGCCGGTGATCGCGAGACCCATTTCCCACGGTCTTTGGCCCTGAGGAGGGAGGGGGTTAAGGAGTGGCGTGCCTCTGTGTCTTTCTGGGGGCACTACGAGCTGCAACAGGGCTGCCAGCTGGGTTAAGAGGCTTCCCTAGGGGATTTCATCGCTGGGTCAGGGGCGCCCCACCCGAGTTCTGTGCTGGCTCCCCATTCGACAGAGCAGCCTCTGCAGGTGGACAGCAGGCCCCGGGCACACCTGACCACAGGCTCCTTTTATTTAAAAAAACATATTTTTATTGATGTCAGAGAGGAAGGGAGAGGGAGAGAAACATCAATGATGAGAGAGAATTATTGATCGGCTACCTCCTGCACGCCCCTGACTGGGGATCAGGCCGCAACCTGACCGGGAATCGAACCCTAACCTCTTGGTTCATAGGTCAGCACTCAACCACTGAGCCATGTGGGCCGGGCTGGGCGCATTTGATTATTGACAGTGCACCCGGGTACAGACAGCTCAGCTTTCTGAGTGTCAGATCGTGCTGGTTGGTGCAGAGAGCACCCACTTGGGAGTCCAAGTATGTGGGCTCATCATTTTGGAGCTGGGGAACCCAGCTGGTCCCCCTCTTGAGCCTGGGTGGCTCAGGTAGAGGTAGAGAACACTGAGTCATTCCTCCCTCGCCCTGACAACTTCTCTAAAGGACAGGGACTGAAATGCCTCCCTGCCGCCTCTCCTCCCCCAGCCATTAGAGCTCTGGGAAAGGCGTGAAATACCTGAGATTTCGTGGACAAGCTGTTATTACACGTTATTTCCTCTGTCAACTTCGTGTCTGCAAAGCACATTAAAGTAATAACGAAGACAGCATTAACCACGTGCACTTACAGAGGGATTTTGCTTCTAGGGCACTTCCACCCGTTATCTCACTGAAATAGTCCCATGATTCCACCAAACAACGACAGTATTCACGGTGGAAGGAAACCCGCAGCTCGAGAGCTTTGTGGGGTCCCAGGCGCGCGCTGGCACTCTGCCTGGGGTCTCGTTTCATCTTCACTGCTCCCACCTGGCCACCGGGCCACCTGGCCATTTGGCATCAGGAGCCCAATTTGTCGGATGAAGAAAATGAGATTCAGAGAGATTAGGACTTGCTTCATCTCAGGTCCTTTCCCCCCACCCCCCAAAGAGCAGACATAAGTTAATCAATACTAAATAAAAGCCACTTGCCCAAGGCAACCCTATGGAAGCCGCGGCCCCCACAGCTCTGGCCTGGAGCTGGGTCACATCTGAAGAACCACTTAGGAAACGGAGTAAATAATTGAGGAGTGATTGCACCCGAGAATCAAGTCTCTTGAAGGGCAAATCCAATTTATAATTCCCAGCTGTACTCCGATTCATCACCTCCCCCAGACCACTCCTCACTCGGCCCAGCTGGCTTCGCGCCCTCGTCTGCCCTCTCTTTTGTATTCTTCTTGTCACTTGGACTTCTAAAATTTATACTTGTTGAAAGAGGTCTTTCAGACTTAGAGTTTTGCCACGTGTCATTCTGTGCACGCATCAAGAAGAAGATATAAGCGAAAAAAATCGGTTAGGGTATTTTTCAGGCAGCGACAACCACATCATCCCCGCTGATGGCAACGTGAAGATGTCAGAGCTGTTAAGCACCCGCGCCCAGCACCTGGCTTAAGAAGCAGAATCTCTCCCCGCTGCTGAAAGGCTCTGTGCTCGCCTCTGTGACACACCGTCGTCCTTTCTGCCTGAGGCATGGCCGTCCCCCTGAGTTCTGTGTTTGGCCATATTTGTATCCTACACAATGCGTTGCTGGGTCTGGCTTGTGGATTGCCCCACAAATGGGACTACAGTCGACCCTCGAACAACACGGGTTTGAACTGCATGGTTCCGTTTATATGTCGATTTTCTTCTTCTTCTTCTTTTTAAAAAATCTTTACATATGTCCCCTTTTTCCTCCTATCAGCCCCCTCCAGTGATTTTTTTTCTTGATGGGAGGTGGGGGTGTCAGGCACAGTTGATGTTACAAAATCCATTCTGAGGTCTACCAGGCTGTGGGATGTGACAACCCAAACAGAAGACGGCATTCCACTCTGACTGCACGCTTTTCCTTCTTATTTATTTAGGCTGTGCTCAAGAGAGCGGGAGCGGGTTCTCTGGGGTACTTGCTCGAGCCCTGGTCCCCTCTGCAGCTCCCTGCCCTGGCCCGGGGTTTTGGTGTGGACATAAGTTTTGCTCCTTTGGGTAAATACCAGGAGCATGATTGCTCCCACGGTATGTGTGCGCTTAGTTTTATAGGAAACCAGCCGCTGTCATCCAAAGTGGCTGCACCATTTTGCATTCCCACCAGCAGTGAGCGTTCCTGGGGCTCAGCATCCCGGCCAGCGTTTGGTGGTGCCGAGTTCTGGATTTTGGCCATTCGATCAAGTGTGTAGTGGTGTCTCATTATTGTGTGAATTTGTATCTCCCTGGTGACATGTGCCATGGAGTATCTTCCCATGTGCTTCTGCCATCTGTATAGCTACTTTGATGAAGTGTCATTACCTGTGTCTTGCTGAGTCCAGATCCACACCCCGAAGGTAGGACAATGAGAGCGATTCTGAGAACTCTCCCTTGGAGCTGCCTGACAAGGTGGAATTGCTGCTGGTGTTGACGTTCACTTTGCCTGGTCTTTTTCATTTCGCACATCAGCCCCTCTGCCCCCCCTCCCCGCCACTGACTAGCATGTACAGCGCAGGCGCTCACGGGCACCAGAGCCCTTTGGTCAATATGAGTGCTAAGCGGAAAGGTAGGACGGATAGGAGGTGTTGCTACATAAAGCCCCGTGGAGTCCCTGGCTTTAGGAAGCTCATATTAAAAAATCAGAGTTAAAGTACAGCTAGACTAGGGACTAAGGAAGCCAGGATTTCATGTTTAATAGCAACGAGAAGGACACTAGGCCTTTGTGGGCACTCACCCAGGCATGCACCCGTGCCAGGAACCTGAGTTCCTGCTGTCCAATGCCTCAGCGTCACGCAGGAATGCAGACAGGAAACATGGACAAGTGCTCATGGGACCATGGACTGAGTGTGCGCACGGCAGAGGCACAGGGTGGGGGAAGTAGCTAACGCCATTCCGGGGGCTGTGTTAGCCTGGGTCTGGCATAACACTCCAAATAAGAGAGGCTCAGAAGGGTTTATTCTCTCTTTCTGCAAAAGCAGGCCTGGGGTAGGCAGCCCAGGTGACAGGATGCACCTGTCGTCATTAAACCCTAGTCCAAAGCAGCAGGAAAGAGGACAGGATGGAGAGCAATGCAGGATCTCCTTTTAAAGAAGACATGCTGGAAGTCCCCCCACCACCTCCCACACGTGTCAAGGACCGGGCTGTAGCCACAGGCCACACCCAGCTGTGAGAGACTCGGGCAATGGAGCTTTCAGCTGGGATCATGGCTAGAAACTCAAAATAAATTCAGGATGCCACTGCTATGAAGATGGGGAGAATGGGTGTTAGGTTAGCAGATCTTGCCACAAGGACTTGGGTACGTTTTCCAAGGAAGATAAAGTTTCCACTACTAAACGCTGTAATTTTACAGAGAAACCCTACAGTCCAAAGCTGTAAGCCAGAAGAGAGATGTCTAGGAGATAATTTGGCAGGGGAAGGACGAAGAGAAAGAGGAGGAGGAGGAGGAGGAGGTGGAGAAGGGAGAGAGGGAAGAGGAGGAGGAAGAGGAGAAAGAGAAAAAGGAGAAGAAAGTAAGGCTTTCTTTTTTAAAAAAAATATTTTATTGATTTTTTACAGAGAGGAAGGGAGAGAGATAGAGAGTTAGAAACATCAATGAGAGAGAAACATCAATCAGCTGCCTCCCACCCACCCCATATTGGGGATGTGCCCGCAACCCAGGTACATGCCCTTTACTGGGATTGAACCTGGGACCCTTCAGTCTGCAGGCCGGCGCTCTGTCCACTGAGCCAAACCAGTTTCAGTGAAAGTAAGGCTTTCAACTGTCAACATACTCCTCTAACTCCCCTTTAGAAACCGTTTTTCCCTCATCTAGCCTCAAACCACGATCAGAGTAACACCACATGCAAGTGTCCCATCCCTAACACTAACCTGAACACCAATCACAACTTTAACACTAACCCTAACCTTAACCTTAAAACCTTTGTTCCCTATCCTAATATTCTAACTCTAACCTTAACAATAACCCTCACTTCAACCCAACCCTAATTCTCTCCCAGCCTCTAACCTGAATCCAAACCTTAGCCTGACCCCCTAACTTCAACTTCAACATCAATAACAGCCCGGATCTCAATTCTAACCCTAACTCTTGCCCTTCCTCTAATCTTACCCCTAATTCCCAACCCTGACTGTAGTCCCTGCCGAAACCCCAACCTTCACTTTAACCCTTAACGCAGTCACAGCTCTGTTACTGTCGGGTTCTTCAGAGAAACAGAACCGAATGGATGCGTGTACAAAGAGAGCTGTGCTTGTTTTAAGGAACTGGCTCGCCTGTGTGGAGGCTGGCAAGCCTCACGTTTGCAGGGTGGGCTGTCGACTGGAGACCCAGGGGGAGCCAGGTTGTAGCTCAAGTCTGAAGGCCGTCTCCTGCAGAGTTTCTCTTGCTCTTGGTAGGTTGGTCTTTTGTTCTACTCAGACTATCAACTGATTGGGTGAGGCTCACCCACATTAGGAGGACAATTTTTTTTACCCCAAGTCGCTGATTTAAATGTTAATATCATTCAAAAACACCTTCAGGAAAACATTCAGAGGAATGTTTGACCACATAGCTGGGCACTGTGGCCGGCCAGGTTGACACGTAAGATAAGCCACCATAAACCTCAACCCAAACCCAAACCTTCATCCTAATCTCCTCCAGAAGGAATCCATTCTCTCCACCAAGACAACTTCCCCCCTGCAGGTGGCCTGGTGACTGGCGCCAGGGGGCCACTTGGTTGTTGGAGTGAGTGTGGGCACCCGGCCTCACGTAGCCCCGCCTACAGTGGGGCTAACAGCCCGGGGGGGGGGGGGGCCCAGGAAGGGTGTAGAGCCGAACCCCAGCAGGAATGTCCTGGTCTCAGCCTGGCCCAGCAGGCTGCAGGACCTCGGGTGTTCACTGTGCAAGGCGCTGGACCTTCAGAACGTGGCTTCATCACTGTGGCTTTCACCTTGAGTTTAAGTACAAGTTGTGCTGATTTCTATTTCGCATGGTAGGGTTCAGTGGCTTTTGAATTCTTCTAAATGTATATAAATTAGCCACTCTGGTCCAACATCCAGCAGTTTCATAAGAGGACTGTTATTTGCTTTTGCTCCTTTTGTTTTCAGGACTGTAATTCCTGTAGGTGGACTTCATACCAGCTCTTGCTAGCACCCGTGCACTGGGCACGGGCCCAGCGGCAGATTCAAATGGGGAATGAAAGGGCATTGCTGAAATTCACAGGAACAAAGAACGCTTTTTAGAGAGCAGAAGAAAAGCAATGGATGGTCGTGATCTGTACAATTTTGGATGTGCGCAAACCTGAGAAGGACGGTTACCAGGCCTGGGGGTGGGGACACCGGACAGGCCAACACACCAGCCCCTTCTCACTCCCTCATTCTCTGCTTCAGCGTTAGTGTCAGGAAGGCGTCTCTGTGCACTCTGCAAAAAAGAGGCAAACCACGCTTTATGAGTCCCAGGTCCCTTGGGAAACAGAAGGTACATTGCCCAGGGATGTTGAGGGGTATTAATGCAGAATGGAGGAGCTGGGAAAGCAAACTAAGTAAGGATAGTGAGGACGTGGGGACCAGCATCATTGAGAAGCTGTTTCCAACCGGAAGAGGCAGGAGGAGGAAATCTGTGAGCGAGAGCTGTTCTCCTGGCCGATGGGACGGAGGGTGGGAGGATGTGGGAGATACTTTCCCAGACCTCCCTCTCCTGCCACCAGTGCATTGAAACTGGCTCATGCTGGTTCCCGAGGGCCAACTGTACACTGCTCTTCCCACTCAGCATCAAGTTGGTAGTTCGAAATCTCTCAAGGTGGAGTGTTTACACCACAGAAATGGGCAGATGTACAAGCCAGGGCGTTTCCCCTGGAGAGCTGCCTGATGAGCCCCTGCCAGCACGCACTGGCCGTCTCTCATCTCTTTCTGCCTTCTCCAACGGTACTGTGTGTGAGTTACATACCTACGAAGCTGCTGTTTAAAAGTTATCACAACAGCTCTGGCCAGTGTGGGCTCGGTTGGTTGGTACATCATTCCATACACCAAAGGGTGGTGGGTTCAATTCCTGGTCAGGGCACACACCCAGGTTCAGGTTCAACCCCTCATCTGGGCACGTGTGGGAGGCAACTGATTGGTATTTCTCAGTCTCTCTCTCTCTCCCCTTTCCCTCTCTCTAAAAATCAATTTAAAAATTTAAAAAATTATTACCACATATTTTTACTTACAAATACATACCTTGTATTTCATCTAATCTAAGGCATCATTGATTATTAGAAGCATCATTATTTTATGTCCCACCAAAAAAGATACAATTTTACCAAAAAAACTATGGCACAGGGGTATTTTTTCCTTATCACACTGATTGTGAGATGCATCCCAATTTCAGAGAGATTAAAAAAATTTTTAATTGATTTCAGGGAGGAAGGGAGAGGGAAAGATAGAAACATCAATGATGAGAGAGAATCATTGATTGGCTGCCTCCTACACGCCCCACACTAGGGATTGAGCCCGAACCCCGGGCATGTGCCCTTGACTGGAATCGAACTCGGGACCCTTCAGTCCACAGGCTGGCGCTCTATCCACTGAGCCAAATAGCCAGGGCGAGATTAAAATTTTAAAGTGTGTGTTTTAGAATTCGTGAAATAAGGTACATAGTATGCAGAGGAGGCAGGCGTGGCTGGATACAGGCTCCATTCTCTCATCTCAATAAGTATAACAGAATGTGTGCCCATGTGCCCACCACCAGTACAGCTGTATCCTTTTGGCATCCCTCTCCCTCCCCCATGCTGATCACCATCCTGTTGTTGTTTTTTAATGTGGTGCAATATGCATATCATAAAATATACCACTGCAATCGTTTTAAGTACAGTTCAGTTATATTAAGTACAGTCACATTGTTGTGTAGCCATCACCACTATCCATCTCCAACACATTATTATTACCCCAAACTGAAGCTAAATAAGCCGAGTTGAATAATAGCTCTTCATTCCTCTCTCCCAGCCACTGGTAGTCTCTACTCTACTTTCTGTCTTTGTGAATTTGACTACTCTGGGCCGCATGTAAGTGGATTCATATCCTATTTGTTCTTTTGTGTCTGGCTTATTTCACTCAGCATGATGTCTCCCAGGTTTATCCATGTTGTGGCATGGTCAACAGTCTTTAAGGCTCAGTGCCGTTCCATTGTATGCATGCATCACATTTGGTTCATCCATTCATCTGCTGATAGACATTCGGGTTGTTTCTATCCTTTGGTGGTTGTGAATAATGATGCTGTGAACATTGAGTTCCAGTTTCCAATTCTTCTGTGTCTGTAGCCAGAAGCAGAATTGCTGAATCGAATGTAATTCTATGTTTAACTAGTAGCCCTGCCCACGAATCTGTGCGCCAGAAGCTCTCTGCAGGGCCTGGCCGCTCTGCACCTGCTGGCCAGAGGCTCTCCATGGCCCAGAGGCTCTCCATGGCGAGAGGCTCTCCATGGCCAGAGGCTCTCCATGGCCCAGAGGCTCTCCGCTGCCCAGAGGCTCACCGCGGCCCAGAGGCTCTCCGCGGCCCAGAGGCACTCCATGCCCAGAGGCTCTCCATAGCCCAGAGGCTCTCCATGGCCAGAGGCTCTCCATGGCCAGAGGCTCTCCATGGCCAGAGGCTCTCCATGCCCAGAGGCTCTCCATGGCCAGAGGCTCTCCACGCCCAGAGGCTCTCTGCTGCCCAGAGGCTCTCCATGGCCCAGAGGTACTCCATGCCCAGAGGCTCTCCATGCCCAGAGGCTCTCCGCTGCCCAGAGGCTCTCCATGCCCAGAGGCTTTCCGCTGCCCAGAGGCTCTCCGCGGCCCAGAGGCTCTCCATGGCCAGAGGCTCTCCATGGCCAGAGGCTCTCCATGGCCAGAGGCTCTGCGCGGCCCAGAGGCTCTCCGCGGCCCAGATGCTCTCCATGCCCAGAGGCTCTCCGCGGCCCAGAGGCTCTCCGCGGCCCAGAGGCTCTCCGCGGCCCAGAGGCCCATCCGTGCCAGGGTGATGACGCAAGCGTTCCACACCCCGGCCTGGTCACGCTGCCCGCTCTCAGCAGCCACCCCCCTGGGACTGGGAGACTCTGGCAGGGCTGAGAGGACTGGGCGCCGCCATCTTTGTGATGGAGTAATGGTTAATTTGCATATTACCCTTTTATTAGACAGGATAGTGTGGGAACCTGCTGTCTGTTCTTCCACAGTGGCTACACCTGTCACATTCCCACCAGCAATGCACAAGGGTCTCAGTCTCCAAATCCACACCAACACGTGTTGTTTTCTGTTTGTTTTGTTTTACGATAGCCATCCTAATGGGTGTGATCACCATCCTGATTCTGAGCGTATAATTCTCTTGCTTTTCCTTGCTTACTAAATGCACGCACCTCTAAATAACACATCGTTTAATTTGTAAGTTTTAAAATTTTATTTCGAGAAATCAGTTCCTCATTGAGCATCTGCTTGATGCAGGCACTGCGCTGGGTGCTGGGGAGCCACAAGGAACAGGGTGGGCTAGGCCCTGGGGGGGTGGGCAGGAGGGGCCGGTGGCCTAACGGGCCTGATGCTTTCCTGACGGGGAATTATGCATAGGATGCCTGCTCCCAAAGGGACTTGTGGGCGAGGAGCTGGGAGTTTAACCCAGTTCCTGGGGGCAGGGAGGCCTGCTGAGGATTTAACTGGGGGAGATTGATAATAAAGAAGAGGCTGTGTGGAGGGAAAGCAGATCAAGAGGTTTTTGTTTTGGAAAAAAGCAATGTTCACCAAAGGAGCAAGGGGAGAGGGTGGGTGGAAGATGCCAAGCCCGCGGGCTGCACAGCTCCTGGGGGCAGGTGGCCTGGGTGGGAGCCCTGCCCAGGTGGCCTCTGCCACGGTGATTCCTGTGCTGCAGGCCCCTGGGGAGGGGGGGGGGTTCCCCTTGAACTGGGGCTTGCCCTGGAGAATTCCCAGGTGGGCGCCTGAGGCCCCAGGGGACGGCTACCCCCTGCTCACTCACCCTGCAGCCCCTCTCCCAGAGGCCTTTGCAGGATCTCGGGGAACAGGGAACCGGCAGGTTGTGAATGAAGAAGCTCAGTTCACGTGGCTGAGGGGATGGAGAGGAGGGAAGCCACAGTGCCGCAGCAGCAGTCTCACCACCCACCCTGCAAGCTGCCGCCCGCACCCGCTGCTTCGGCCTATTGATAGGCTCAGCAAGCACGTTCCAGCGCAGCACAAAACCAAGCGAGTCTGCTAAAACCTTCTTCTGCAAAAAATAAAATAAATAAATAAACCTTCTTCTGCAAACAGTGGGGGTGGTGTGGGGGTGCGGGGCAATGGGGTTCAAGCCTCCCTGGACCCCTTCCCCTCCACGTCCAGTGTGCAGAGTCCCGTGGGATGGCAAGGTAGCCAGACCTTTCCCACATTCCCCAGGGCCTGTGGGGTGGGGCTGGCAGGGAAGGTCAAGGCATCTTGTGGCTGAAGAGCCGGGACATAGGGTAGGGTCAGGCTCTCAGAGGGAAAGATGCACATGGCAGCAAAACCCAAATGGAGTGAGACTGAGGTTCAAATCCTGGAGTGAGAGCTGGGTGACCTCTGGGAAGTTACCGAACTTCTCTGAGCCTTGCTGCCTCACATGCAAAGTGGAGATCACAGTTCTCCTTTGTGAATGGATGTGAGGATTAAGAGATAATGAATATGAGATAATGATACAGGGTCTGGCATATAGGAAGCACTTAATAAAAAGTAATTGTCCTATCTCATAAAAGAGTTGACCGTCACTCCAACACACAAGATGGCTGCTCCCATGTGGTAAAAGATGTCTGCCCCCATGTGGACACAAGATGGCCGCCACAAGATGGCCTGCAGGGGAGGACAGTTGTGGGCAATCAGGCCAGCGGGGAGGGCAGTTAGGGGTGACTGGGCCAGCAAAGGAGGGCAGTTGGGGGTGACCAGGCCGACAGAGGAGGGCAGTTGGGGGGAACCAGGCCTGCAGGGGAGGGCAGTTGGGGGGAACCAGGCCTGCAGGGGTGGACAGTTGTGGGCAACTAGGCTGGCAAGGGAGGGCAGTTAGGGGTTACTGGGCCAGCAGGGAGGGTAGTTGGGGGCAACCAGGCCTGTAGGGGAGGACAGTTAGGGGCGACCAGGCTGGCAGGGGAGGACAGTTAGGGGTAATCGGGCTGACAGGGGAGTATATAGGTGTTGACAGGCTGGCAGGGGAGTGGTTAGGGGGTGATCAGGCTGGCAGGCAGAAGCGGTTAGGGGCAAGCAGGCAGGCAGGCAGGCAAGCGGTTGGGAGCCAGCAGTCCTGGATTGTGAGAGGGATCCCAGATTGGAGAAGGTGCACCAGGCCTCTAGTATTTATATAACGGAACATCATCCTATATAATAAAAAAAAGCCTAATATGCTAAGTGTCTGGTTATCTGTTCAACCAATCAAAGTGTAATATGCTAATGATACACTAAGGCTGCTGAACTGCTCACTATGATGTGCACTGACCACCAGGGGGCAGATGCTCCAACCGGTAAGTTAGCTTGCTGCTAGCAGCCCATCTTGACTGAGCGAGACAGGCTGGACACGCCCTGGAGCCCTTCTGCAGTCCCTCCCTGGCTGGCCAACCTCCCGAATCCCTCCCCAGCCCCAATCGTGTACTGGTGGGGTCCCTCTGCCTGGTCTGCACCCTCTCACAATCCGGGATCCCTCAGGGGATGTTGGAGAGCTGGTTTCAGCCTGATGGCGAAACAACTGGTCGCTATGACGTGCACTGACCACCAGGGGACAGATGCTGAATGCAGGAGCTGCCCCCTGGTGTTCCATGCACTCCCACAGGGAGCTCACAGCTGGTGAACGCAGTGGCAGTGCTGAGAGCCTCTCCTGCCTCTGCTCCGGCCGGAGCCACCTTTCCGCCTTCCCATGCTGCCCAGAGGCCCGGAGCAGCTGGGTCAGTGTGGAATGCCTGCATTATTGCCATAGTGACGATGCAAGTGTCCCACCCTGCCCCCGGCCGCTTGATGCCTGCATATGCAAATTAACCCTCCATCTTTGTTGGGTTAATTTGCATACTCACTCCTGATTGGCTGGTAGGTGTCACGAAGTTATGGTCAATTTGCCTCTTACTCTTTTATTGGTGTAGATGGAACATCATTTAGCAATAAAAAGGAGTGAACTCTGCCAGCCACCTAAATGAGTTTAGAAGGCAATTCTTCCTCAGTCCAGCCTTCAGGTGTTCTGACACCGCCTTCAGGTGTGCTGACACTGGGGAGAGACACTGCAGAGGGTCCAGGCCCAGACTCCACACCTGTGGCAACTGTGAGGTCATGAGCACATGTTATGCTGAGGTGCTAAGTTTGTGGTTATTTTTACGCAGCTATGGAAAACAAACACACTCTGGAGCTGTGTCTTCTGGTGTTTATCTCCATATTGCTAAGCGATGTGCTTATGTGGCTCTTCTCCATTTACCACATTTAGAAATGATTGATGTCCTATTATGGCAGACACGGATTTGTTTTTTTCCCACCCCCTGCCCCCTCCTCCCCTCTCAGGATAACGGCTTCATTATTTCTAATTACTATCCGTAGGCAGTGTTTAATTATTACAACTGTGTAAATGTTGTTTATAGCAGGGCAAGTAGTATGCAGTGATTACATTTCCTTTCTTCCTTTGTTGATCTTGGAGCTAATAATTAGCTCATTTTAAATTTACCTACTTTTCTATGTGCCTTGCCTTATTCCCTGCCCCCCAGCCTCCCAGTTGCTCCTTCAGCTCTTGCAAGTGCCTAATAATATGGTTTCTGGGCAATGAGACCTATTATTTAAAATATCGATCACGTTTTCCCCTGGCGTCTGCCTCCTGAGCAGCTCTCCCTCCTTCTCCAAGCTGTTTGCTTGCTCTCCAGGCCTGCGGCCCAGCTGTCACTCGGAAAGTTGCCTTCCTGCTCCACTCAATCTTACTGGTAGCTCTGCTTTCCCAGCCAGCATCTTCTCAGTGGGTCTCAGCCGATGTTGGTGGAGAACATCCTTCAGTAGTTGTTTAAAGACAGGATACATGGAAGCTCTATTTGTCTGAGTCCCTTTACATCTAACAAATGGAACACTTCCTGATGGGGCTGAAAATGGAATCCTGCGTTGAAAAGTAATCTTCTTCCCCTCAGAAATGTTGAAGGCACGGTTCCCGAGTCTCCTGGTTCTAGTGTTGCTGCAGAAAAGTCAGTGCTACTTGGGCTCCTGGTTCTCTCGTTGTGCCTGCGTTAGCTCTAGAAGCTTTTTGGATCTTCCATTGCTGGTGTTCAGAAATTTCAAAATTAGTATAGGTCTTTCCGCCACCCATTTGTAACGATGAACCCTCAATGGGCCCTTTCAGTGTGAAAATTCAGGCCTTCCTATTCTATGAATATGTTTATATATATTTTAATAAAAATTATTTCTTCCCACCTATTTTCTTTGCTGTCTCCTTGATTCTTTAATCTTCTTAATTCATCTTCTTTTTGTCCTCTTTGTTAGTTCTCTTTTCTGGCAGGGTTTCCTTTACTGAATTTCTATTTCTATATTACATGTTTTTAATGTCCATGAGTTCCTTCTTTATGAAAATGTTTTTATTGATTTCAGAGAGAAAGGGAAAAGGAGAGAGATAGAAACATCGATGAGAGAGACACATCGATCTACTGCCTCCCGCATGCTCCCTATGGGGATTGAGCCAGCAACCCCGGGCATGTGCCCTGACTGGGAACTGAACCTGGGACAATGCTCAATCCCCTGAGCTACACCAGCCAGGCCATGAATTTGTTCTTGTTCTCTGATTATTCCCTTTCCCGCAAAGGGCAAAGTCTTCTCTTACTTCTCTGAGAATTCGCACTAGAATTCTTTCTGAACATGTCTTCTGGGCCTTGCAACCCCACAGCCATGCCTTGATTTGATTTCATTTTTATGTTGGAGTCTTTCCTGAAATATCTGTTACTCCCTGCCTATCTCTCCCTGGTTCCGAGAGACTCTATAAATCTTTTTTTAAAATATATTTTTAAAGTGATTTCAGAGAGGAAGGGAGAGGAAGAGCGAGATAGAAACACCAATGATGAGAGAGAATCATTGATTGGCTGCCTCCTGCACGCCCCCCACTGGGAATGGAGCCCACAACCCGGGCATGTGCCCTGACCAAAATCGAACCGTGACCTCCTGGTTCATAGATCGATGCTCAGCCTCTGAGCCAGGCCGGCCGGGTTCATAAATCTTACTGGAAGCTCACTGTGGGCGCAGCATGAGGACAGGTGGGGCTTTTACTGTGGAAGTTGCCAAATGTCAGTGTTTAGTGATCGTTTTCTCTTGCCGGGGAGCAGGATGCCTGCAGCAGGACCAGCAAACAGGACCCACAAATCCACTCTGGAGTGTTTAGACTGCAGCCCCAAACCCTTTACTTGGTAGCCCCAAGTTCACCTGGGTAGGGGTGAGGAGGATGTGAGCTGCCCAGCTGGGTGAGGCAAAGGAGGGAATCTGGGGGTTTCCCCCAGTATAGACTCCCACCCAGACCCTCTCTCAGCCCACACGGGACCACACTCTGTTGCCGCTGCCCCGCCCCTGCCTCAGAACAGCCTCCTCCGCATGTGCTTCCTCTTACCTCTTCCTCTGCTCATTTTCCTCCACCATCTGCTTTCTGTCTCCCAAACTTCGTCAAAACCTCTTATCTATAATCGTCTCCTCTCTAGTCTCCTGGTCTTTGGGTTTATACTTTCAACAATGCATTTGTGCCTGGCCGGCCTGGTTCAGTGGTTGAGCGTCGACCTTTGAACCAGGAGGTCACTGATCAATTCCTGGTGGGGGCACATGCCTGGATTGAGGGCTCGATCTCCAGTAGGGGGGCGTGCAGGAGGCAGCCGATCAATGATTCTCTCTCATCATTGATGTTCCTCTCTCTCTCTCCCTCTCTGAAATAAAAGTAAATAAATAAAAATAGAGTGGCTCACCCCAAAACCCTGGCCTGACAGAAGCGGCTAAGCAGATGCCCTGTGTCTGTTCTCCCCAGCACTCAGCCTGGGGGGTGGGGGGTGGGGGGCAGTGAGCCTTTGGAGCCAGGAACAGGATTTAATATGCAAGGCTGTTCTGAGCGCTCCTGTCTGCCAAGTTAATTGGATCTGGGGCATCTGCGAGCTGGGCTGAAGCATCTACATCACCCAGGAAGGCCTGGTCCCTCCAGTCCCGCTAATATGTGTCCAAAGTCCTGAACCCAGACCCTCCAGCTGCTGCCGGGGCGCCGGGAGTGTCAGAACTCAGCGCTCAGGCTCTGAGGCAGATGCAGATGGGAGACAGGTATGAAGATAGAGTTCACGGTCTAGATGTGAAAATAGAAATAGACGCAGATGCATGGATGCGGATGTAGACGCATAAATGTAGCTATTGAGACAGATGCAGATGAAGAGACAGCAACAGCACCAAAGCCAGACCAGGCGAAGGCACACCTGGGAAGCAGCCACCACTTAGGACGCTCATCGAGTCCTCAGAGGAGCCTCGTGAGGTGGGTTTTCATCCCCATTTGGCAGACAAGAAAGAAGGGCTCCTGGAGGCTGAGCCTCACCCAGGTCACACGGTGATGGAGACCTGACCTGCGCCTTGTCCGGTGGCCCTGGGGTTGGGCCTTCCTGGCTCCCGGCAGACTCCACAGCCCTGGGACTGCAGCAACACTGCCTCCTGGAAGCCCCCGCCTGTCTCTGTCCCCTCCCTGTGGAGGTGGCCTCCCCGAACTCCCCGACACAGGCTCTGCCTTTTCTCAAAAATCCCTAAAACCAAACACTAAGGAATGACTCACATGAACTGCCCCAGTTACATGCCATGCCCAGCTGCGCCCCAAGGTCTCAAGCTTTACCTCCCCCTCCCCATATACCCTTTCCTAATGCCACATAAGTTCTGGCAACACCCAAGGCGAGAGGCCCCCAAGCCTTAATTTGCAATCCGTTGGTCAGTGGGGTTTGCTGCCCCAGGACCTCAGGGCAAGAGAGAGATTAAAGGACGAACCCCTGCAGCAGCGCTTTGATGAGGAGGCTGGAGACCCCGGGTTTGACCTCCTGACCCAAGTCCAGTCCGAGTCTGGTGGCTCCAAGAGCGGTGGACGGCCCACAGCCTCTCCACCTGCGGGCGAGTCACCTCTAAGCTCCTGTGGGCAGCCCTGGGGGAGAGAGGCTCAGAGAGAAAGCATGAGAGAGATGCCGTCAGCAGGCCCCGCTGGGCGCTTCGGTACATCCTGCAATTCTAGAACCAGATCGACTCTGTTATTTCCTTTGATTAAACTTCTGTTTCCCTCAGCCCACTGAATCCATCTTCCAGTTATTTAATTCCAACTGTAATAAAAACCCATTGAACTGCACCCTAACGCAATATGAGGCTGGCAGCAGGCCCGGGGGCAGAAGGGAGCGGAGTGGCATCCACCAGGCTTTGTCATTTTTCTGCCTCAGGCACAGAGACAACTGCATGGTGTTTAAGTCGGAATGTGTGATGGGAGACACTCAGTGAAAGCTGGGGTTGGGGCAGGAGCAAGGACAGTGCTGCCTGGCTGATAGCAAAATGCTGTCCTTTCCTAGTCACTGCTACCTTCCTCGAGGCTTTTGGGGCGCCCAGGTCCCCCACCCCCCCACCCCCACCCCCCGCCGGGCTCAGAGCCTGCAGGCCACAGAGCAGCACCATGTGGGCCTGGCCACAGGCACCCATATGACACCCCGTCTTTAGACTGGAATTATGTGCTCACTTTCCAAGCCTCTAAGCACATGTGTTTTCTGCACTGTCTTAGAGGTTTATTTCCCTCCTGGGCCTTGTCCCACCCTATTGACCCAAGCTCAGAGCCGGTTGTCTGGCTTTGACTCCCTGCGCTTTTGGTCCCTGCAGGCCACCATAGACCCCTCCCTGGATCATCCTTCCAGCCAGCCTGGCTCACCAGGGCCTCACAGTTGGTTCAAGAGCCTTGGGTGTTGCCCAGCTGGTTATGTGGCCTCTGACAAGCCCTGGCTGCCCCCTGCCTTGGGCACCACACCCTCTGTGCTGTGAGGTCGACCCCTAGATGCAGCTGGGTCAGGGCAGGTGGACCCCTTCATCCCAGGCTCAGGATGGCTGGGGGTGCCCTTTAGACCAGCAGTGCCCCTAGGGGGCGGGTCCCAAAGGAGACTTTCAAAATAAAAAGAAAAGGGACCAGCACTGACCAAGCACCAGCCAACCCTGGAGCAGGGTCCAGGAGGCCCTGTGCAGGGCCAGGCGTTAACCCTTGAGTGTGGGGCTCCTGCACGGTCAGGTGAGGGGCTTAGGAGGGAGATGTCAGGACCACAGCTCTTGCCAACTTGTGTGGCCGCATTGTGATGTGGTACCAACGGGTACAGTGGTGCCACCAGCCAGCGGGGACTGGTTCTGCCGAATGACTTGGATAGAGACAGGCTCCATGACAGGCCTCCTCTGTGAGCAGCTCCTGCCTGAGGGCTGCCCTGGAGCTGGGGCTTCCCTGGGAGAAGGCGCCGCCCAGGATCTTGGTCCTGCCCCTTTTGCTCTTTGCGAGAGGAGGGGCACCAGGCAGCAGTCAAGGACTCGGGCTCTGAGGTCAGACGGTCCTGAGCTTCACGACTGGCTCTGTGGCGGGCTGTGTGCCCTTGGGAAAGTTGCTTAACCCCTCTGAGCCTTGGCATCCTCATCTGAAACCCGGGGCTAGTGACACTTCTCTCACGAGGGGCCCATAAGGGTTCCGTACGTTAAACGCTTGCAAAGCACCTGGCCTGGGTAGGTGCTTAATCAGTGGTAACTAGTATCATGTAATTAATTTGGCTCCGACGGCCCAAGCTGGCTATTTCCCCTCTCCAACTCGACCACGCACACACCCAGCCCACAGCTCCTGGGATCTTACCAGGTGCCACACGCCCGGGACATGGGTTTCAGAAACAAACACTACAAACTCTATACTAAGTGCCACGCGGCACTTCAGGAAGCGAACAGGGCAGATCACCACCTGCTCTGTGCCCCATCGCCCAGCCCTTCACCTGTCTTGCATGGAGACACCCCTGAATGTCACAGACCCCCAAAGGTCGTCAGGCCTCAGGGCGGGGCTCTTCAAAGCGGAGGCTGCGGGTGGAACTGCAGGTTCCCTAAGCCAGGGACCGGGAGACCCACAGGTCCAGGACAAGCCACCCCCCCCCCCCCAATCAGGGCGGGGCGGGCCCAGCCAGGGAAGGGGCAGGAGGGCCGGCTCTGGCCCTGAGGACAAGCTGTTGGCTTGTGATTTCTTCTCCCTGCACCCAGCTGGGCCTTTCAAACGGGCAGGTACATTGGAGCTGATATGTCTTACTTAAGAGTTTTTGAAATGTGTGCACTTAATCTACTCCGTCTTTCCAGCGACCTACCTCTCTCGTGCTCAGTCAGAGGTCAGGCTCAGCTCTGGTCTCCTGCCAGAGCAGACCAATCTCTGCCACACCTGCGGGCAGAACCCACCGCTGCCGGCTGTGTTACCCCCGGAGGAGCGCTAAGAGCCGCCGAGACTTCTCCCATCTCTAAAGGGAGGCACTGGCCAGTTTCCCAATCCTGATCATTTGCAAAACAACATTCGGGTGCACTGCCTGAGGCTGACGCCCCACGTGGCCACATCATTTCAGAGACACCCCCTCCTGGCCGCACCTGTACCTGTGGCCTTGGTGGGAAGCACCTGCAGGAAGGGGTCCCGGCCCAGAGGCCAGAGCCCATGTTTCTCACATTAGGGATGCGAGGAGGCGAGGCTGCATTGCCCACGTGTCAGGCAGGAGCGCTTAATTGGGCCAGAAATACCTCCTGGTTCCTGTTTCTGGAAGACGGATCTCGGCTGTCACCGAGCATCTGTGGTTCCCGGAAGGGACACGTGGAGTGCCGTGGGCTGGAGGCCTCGAGAGGGAGCAGTTTCCTTCGTGCCAATTCCGTGCGTGGTATTGGGTATTCTCTGTCTCGACCACCAAGTCTGGACCTTGGGCCCTGGGCTGACATTCTGAGCTTGCGTGTGTCCCTAGCAATGCTGCCACCACGACCCGCAGGGAGGCGCGCCAGGTGACCCCTGACATGCAGGCATTGGGGCTCAGGGGTTCCGAGTGGTGCTGCTCAGGGGAGGTGGGGGAGGGGACTCGCAGGGGCAGAGCTTGGGAGGGGCTGGCAGGGGAAGCGGGCACCAACAGTATTTGTTGAGCCCTATTGTGTGCAGAGCCATCAGGAGAACCTGTTCCTGCCATCGGGGAGGGGACAGAGAAGAAGACATATTCGATGATACCTGGGAGGGAACGTGCTGTGACGGAAAATAAAACCAGGCAAGGGGAGCAGGAGGGTGAGGGTGGTTCTGGCTGGAGTCAGGGCAGGTGGGCCAAGGGCGACTTCCCTGAGCGCCTGCCAGGAGACGCCAGCCCTCGCGCCGACCCCCCCCCCCCCCCCCGCCCCCAACCCCTGCCGCAGCAGGGAGGGCCTGGCCCAGCTCACTGCACAGAGGTGGCGCTGGGTGTGCATGTTCCGGGTGGTGGAGGACTTGCCTTCTCTGTGTATTAATCCCCGGGGCCGCTGGGCTAAGGCCCAGGCCTGGTGCAGACGCCCGTGCCTGAAGGCGTATGATTGCCGCAGGCCAAGGCCCCTGCTGGCACCACAGCTGCCTGCTGGCTGACCCTTCCCTCCGCAGGGAAGTCTGAAAGCATCTCCTCAGAGACAGTCATCAGCCCCCCATTAACGCAAAACAGAAGCTCCTCCTCCACAGAGCCTTAGCGTTAGCCGCTAGCCCGGAGTCTGTCCCTCGTTTGTCTGCAAATAGTCCCTTCTTATCAGAACAAGAGTTGAGTGAAGATCAAAGGCCTTTGCAGACTCATCATGACTTTCCTCAGCCTTCACTGAAGATGCTCCCCCTGCCCCCTGCCCCCAGGCCCCCAGGCCCCCAAGCAGCCCTGGCCTAGTCCCAGCTGGGGAACCTTGGGTCTCTCTTTCGCAGCCGTGGTCAGATCAAAGCGCTTCCATGGCTTGGGGATGCGTGGCTTCTCTACGAAGATCCCGAGCGGGGTGCACAGAGGTGCCCGAGCTGGCGGTGCTGTCCCCGAGAGGTGCTGCTGGCCAGTCAGACGGCTGGGGTGTGAGCGGGGCGCGGGCACAGAGACCAGGATGTGATCCTCAGTGGGCTTTCGCTCACGCCCCAGGCTGCTCAGACACCCACACAACACCCGATGCTCAGGGGACAAAACGGTCAACGCAGCTAGGGGGCGGCTAGCCCAGCGCAGATGGCAGAACAGCAGGCGGAGGCGGAGCAGGGCCTCACACCAGTGACCGGAGGGATGTGTGAAGGTGGCCAACTCGCTCTTCCCTTCTTTTCCCTTATGTCAGCCCCAGGAATGGCTTAGTACTTCCTCCCACACCCGGGTTGCTTAGTTCCCTTCCTGGCTCCTGCCTACCTGCCCGTTGGGCATGGTTGGCCACATCCTGGGTGGGGGAGTCCACAGCTTAGGCCCACCCTCAGGGCCCCAGTGCAGCAGGGCCTCCAGCCCCAATGCAGAGCCTGGAACCCCTCCTCTGCCTGAGCTCAGGGCCCCTCTACCCCGAGTTGGTGATGACACTGTGTTGGAACCTGCTGCCGAGCGGTCCTGGGAAGGAAGCCTGGCAGGCTCTCCCAGCCCCTGGTGTGTCCTTGACCTTGAGGCCAGTTCCCTTCCTCAGGGATGCCTGAATGTGCCCTCAGCTACCGATGCCACCCGTGCCTGGGTCACCTACCACCTGTTTGCAGTCACATTATCTTCAGTTTCCTGGGCCCACCTGCTTGACTGGCTCTTACCTGGGCCCAGCAGCGGAGCGGGGCCTCTGCTCTCAGCTCAGCAGACTTCTAGGATCTCCTGCAGTCCTTCCTTTGTGCTGGTCAGGTTATCACTTTCTGAGGTTGGCGGGTACGCCTTGGGCTTGGCTCCTTCGTCCTTTGACATGACCTCAGAGCCCCCTTGTTTTCTGTAACAAGGTACCCCACGCCCCCCTTAGGCATCTCCTGCCCTAGACCTAGACTCAGTCAGCTCTCCAAGGAGCCGGCTGTTGGGAGGACATGGTGCTTCCAGACCCTCCCGGTGCAGGAGTGCTTGCTGTTCCTGGGTTGTCATCGCCTCCAGAACTTTTCGGTGTTCAGAGCTCAGGAAGTTTCTTAAAATTAAACTTTTCATGGGAGCATAACACACACACCAGGAAAGCAAACAAATCATCTGACGTCTAAAAAGGAAAAACAACAACTTGAGTTCTACCGATACTTTCAATTCAAATGTAAGATTATAGGGTTTTCACTTAACGTGGTTGTGTTTATACTTTCATTTCTTTTCTCTTTCCTGAAAAGCTTGACTTTTAAAGACTTCAACACAATTACTTACTTGCTGTTTGACAGTTTAACTATAACAGTTTTACAATAGCTATGTGCATCTTGCTGCTAACAGTAAGATTACTGAATCCAGTATAAGACTTCGTTGTGCTCTGTTTTGCCCTTATAATAGATCCCACCAGGAGAATGCAATCAAGTTCTGTATTTCAAATTCATTTGAAGTAATTATTTTCTCTGTTGTTATGCCACCAATGCAGCATGCAGCTAGACGCCTGTCTTTTTGTTTTTGATTTTTGTCTTGCTTTTTTTGGCCTTTTTGATTTAAAAACTGTTATGAATTCAAAGCCAAAACTATATGACAAGATATATTTGGAGAAATCTGGCTTCTATCCCTAGCTCCTCCACCCTGTGCCCTCTCCCTACATCGCTGACTTTTATTAACATAGGTAATCTTTACTTGTCTGCGGGAAACCAATCTTTGTGCCACTAATAGAGAGATGTGGAAAGGAAATCTAGAAGGCCGTCAACCTTAATTACTCTGAAAGGTCGAAGCTAATCACTTACTGTTTAGTTGAAACATTGTTAGCAGAAGCAGCCTCCACTTCTGTTTGTCTCATGTAAATTTCTGTTATTGGAATTTCCTGCCTAAAGGTTGTGGGTTATCCCACAGTCTCAATAAAAAGGATAGCAAGGTCAGAGCGGGGGCAGTCTTCCCACTAGAGGTTGGCTCCCGCCTGGCCCCCAATATTCCCAAATTAATACTTTTCTAGTCTCTTTCCATTTGTGTGCGGCCTTCTCCAGAACCCGAACCCTGAACCGGGACCCTGAACCACACGGGACGTGAAAGGGGTTCCCACACTTGTCTTTAGTCAATTTTTAAAAACATAAACAAATATGTGTATATTCACGTTTCCCTCCCATTTTGTAGCAGATTGTTTTCACGCTCCCTGTCAAGGGGTGGTTTCTTTCTCCTCCCCTTGAACCTGGATGGTTGGATGAAGATGTATATATATGTGTATGTACACATGTGTATATGTATGTGTGCCTATAGATATATATGTACAGACACATGTGTATGTGCCTATAGGTATATATGCATAGGCACACATGTGTATATGCATATATGTATGTATATATGCATGTGCACGTGTGTGTATGTGTGCCTACAGGTATACCTGTATAGGCAGGCACACATATGTATGTGCATCTATGTATGTATATACATGTATGTACACATACATGTGCATGTATACACACAATGGAATACTACTCAGCCATAGGGAAAGGTGAAATACTGCCGTTTGGGACAAGGCGGACGGATCTGGATGCATCATGTCAGGTGAAAAAGCCCTGTGACTGCTTCACCCACAAGACGGCAGGGCCATGACGCTCCGCCGGTGTCAGGCCCAAGAGGACCAGCGGCTCCATTTCCTCCGTGTACTGTACACTCGCCCTCAGGACTCAGGATCCAGCTGCCAAAGAAAAGACCCCAGCTGGCTGCACCGAGACCGAGGGCCGGAGCCTCTCAGCCAGCCCGCCCCACCTGGCCGCAGCAGCAGCAGCAGACCCTGAGGCCCACCCACAGAGCTGCTCAGTCAGCCACGCCCCGGGGGAGCGCATTCATGTTCACTGACGCTTTAAACCACGAAGTTTGGGACGGCTCGTATTGCAGTGGTGGAGAACAAAACCTCCTTTCATGCGGAGGGAAGCAGGCCAGGTCTGCCACCCTGTGCCTTCTCTGACCCTCCATGCATGCGGGGATCCCTGTGTGTCACATGCATTGGCTCTTAGCTTGGTGACAACCCAGGTTGCCTGTGGAGAGCCGAGGGCCAGCGATATGAGCGGCTTGCCTGAGGCTGCATGGCTGGTGCACCGGGTTGCTCGGCTGCCGTAATAAAACACGGTGCCTGGTGCTTAAACAGCAGTGACTGGTTTCCTCAGTTCCAGCAGCTGGAAGTCAGAGACCGAGGTGTCAGGGGTTTGCTTTCTTCTGAGGACTCGCTCCTCGCCTGGCCGATGGCCACTTTCTCACACGGTCCTTCCTCCGTGTGCGCATCCCTGCTGTCTCTGTGTCCTACTTCCTCTTCCTGTCAGGTCGCCTGTCGGACTGGGTCAGGCCACCCTCCGGATCTCATTTTCACTTGATCACCTTTAAGTGCCCGTCTCCAAAGTGGTCGCCTGCTGAGGTGCTGGGGTGCTAGGGCTTTAACACAGGGATTGGGGACACGAGGATTTATGATCATCTTCACGCTGCTGCGTTGGGCTTGGTGTGGCCACTGGAGATGCTAGAGAACACACTTGTAATCTCTCCAAGTTGAGATTGTGAACGTGATGGATGAGAACTCAAGTAATGAATACTTGATTTAGAAAGCTGATTTGGCTCAGTGGATAGAGCGATACCTGTGGACGGAAGGGTCCTGGGTTCGATTCCGGTCAACGGCACATGCCTAGGTTTTGGGCTCGGTCCCCAGTAGGGGGTGTGCAGGAGGCAGCCAATCAATGATTCCTTCTCATCACTGATGTTTCTCTCTCTCCTCTCCCTTCCTCTCTGAAATCAATAAAAATATTTTTTAAAAAAGAGAAAGCATAAGAAGAGAGAGTGAGAGACCCCCACCCCCTCTGTAATGGGTGAGAGTGATTATTCAGGAAAACCTTGCTGGGGGGTTAAGGAGGCAGTTCTTCTCCTGAGATACTTCTGTGTCGTGATGATTGCCATGTTGTTTAGCACCAATTTATTTAAATATTTATCTTCTTAAATTGGAAAAAAGTAAGAGGTGTCCAGTGGGGCATAATGTTCCCCAAAATATGAATGTCACTCGTCTCTGAGCAGTGGGACGACAGGCAGTTTCTCTCTTCTTACAACATTCTGCACCTCTCCGAGCTGCCTCTGAGCAGTTCTTACTTTCACAGCAGGAAAAAGAAACACCCCTCGTCCCAGGAAGTCTGGCTGGACACCAATCCAGAGCACCAGGAAGGAAGCAGAGGCCCACGGGCACCATGAAGCCGCAGAGCGGGGGCTGAGTTCTGGGGAAAGTGTCCATCAGGGGCTAGCGGGCAACCAGGCCCCACTGGCCCTCCCACAGCGGGAACCCTGGCTCACCAAGTGCAAAACCGCCTGAGGTGGAGCTCTGGCCACAGGAAGGGCCCCCCCTGCTGCCCCCACCGTGGAGCTGCTCAGTGTCCTCACACTCAGCTGGCTGAATAGAAGGGAAACAATGAGGGTTTATTTGCTTGCGGTTCTTTCCCCCTTCTCCCTCCCCTCCCTCCTTCCAGTTCCTCTCTGCCTTTCTTTTCTTCAGGTGGGGAAGGAGGTAACCAGCCACCGTACCTTCTGACCCCTCTGACCAGCCCTCAGAACCCCTTGGGCTTTGTAGAGCAAGAGCCGCTGTGTTGAACCCGAAGCAGAGCTTGGCGTGGTGGCCGGCAGAAGGCCTTCCTGTGAGGGAGCCAGGAGGGGCCTCGGTGACTGGGCGCCCATGGGCTCAGGTCTGAGCAGCCGGAGGATGGAAGGACCTGGAAGGAGCGGAGCCAGCGAGCGGGCGGTGCTGGGAGGCACCAGTGCAGGTAGGTGTTCTGCTTTTGAACTTCACAGCTGGACCTCTGCCCTGAGGGGTTCCTGGAGCCCGTGGGCTCACCAGCGAGAGCGGGGCGGGGAGGTTGAGCCCAGTGTGCGGATGGCGGCGGGCCCTGCTGCAGTGGGAAGCTTCGGAAAGACATTCCTGCTGGAAAGATGACGGTGCTTTGCTCCTGAGCAGCGCCAGCTAAAAAATGCTCTCACATGGGGTTGTCTGCCAGAAGCTGATCTAGAAAGTTCTGCTTGAGAATAACAATAGTGCACTCACCCGGGAATCCACAACTTATGCCGTCTTTGATGTAAAGTTATTTTCTTCTAACTTGGGAGCCTGCGGTGCTTTGCACAAACCCACCCATTACACACCAGTCGGCTCCTGGGTTTCTTAGGGCCACTTTCCAGGGTGTGAGGTGCTGCGAAGTCACACAGGTGTGCGGAATCCAAGTCCCATGGCGGGTCAACCCCGAGGGATTCGAGCTGCTTGCACCACGGTCACCTGGCCACGTGGTCAGCGGAATGCCTGCACGGTTGGCTCACCTGCCGGTCTCTCCCCTTGAACAGTGAATTCCTAGAAGGCAGGCACGGTGGGTGCTCAGTTAATGCTTCTGGAGTGAAGGCATGGAAAGGAGGCTGGGACAGCATTCATTCTAGAACATTTTGCATCACTTCTCCCTATCTGGGATGCTGCTATAACTCCCAATTGATCTTGCTATTTGTTGTTGTTGTTAATCCTCACCTGAGGATGTTTTTTTTCCATTGATTTTGAGAGAGAGAGAGAGAGAGAGAGAGAGAGAGAGAGAGAGAGAGAGAGAGAGGGAGAGACACACACACATGAATGTGGGAAAGACACATCGATTGGTTGCCTCTTGTACTCGCCCAACTGGAGCTGGGATGGGACTGCAACCCATGTATGTACTTTCGACCGGCCGTTGAACCCAAGACCCTTCAGTGCGTGGGCTGAGCTCTACCCAGGGAGCCACACCAGCCAGGACATCTGCTGTTTTTTTTGCTTCTAAGACATCACCTCTGACATGTCCTCAAACCTCTTTTTCTTTTTTCCTAAAGAAAAAGCCTCTCCTCCCAGCCGCTGGGGACAGCACATGGTTCGCCCTCGCGGCTTTGGAGAGCAATGGGCGTCTCCAAGACAGCCCTCGAGACGGTCTGCATGGCGGTTTGTAGGGTAATAAAATAAAAAGTAATTTGTAAGTGGCAAGGAATGTGAATTGAAGCATAATTCCATTTTCTGCAGAAAAGCCAAGCTGTTCTGCACAATTTGTCATCCAGCCGGGGCTCTCTGACTTGCTCAAGTCGAAGGCGCCTCTCTCCGCCCCATCAGTCACTGGTTCCTTCTCATTTAATTCCAAGTGTCAGGGCTCCCAGTATCCCCAGTAAATGTTTGCTATCTCTCAGCTGAGCCAGCTGGTCTGTGCTCTTTGCAAATGCCTGGCTGACCTGGGATGAAAAAGCATGGCTATACAATCCCACACACTTGCCCCCCGCCGCCCCCTGGTTCTATCGGTGGCTTTCAGTTATCTATCACTGTGTAACCACTCTCTCCAAAATGTCGTGGCTTAAAGTCGCATTTTATTATTGATCATGATGCTGAGGGTGGCTGGGCTCAGTGGGCAGTTCTTCTGCTCCGTGTGTGGGTTAGGTCGCTCTTATGGCTGCATTCAGCTGGGAGCCCATCTGTGGCAGGAGCATCCACAATGCCCCCCGCCCCCTCCTCCAGGGCTTCTCTCCACGTGGCCTCCATCATTTGGGGGCCTAACTGGCTTCCTTCAGCACCGAAGCTGGCTCCCCAGGAGGAACATTCTGAGAGGCAAGCCCCTTTGCAAGTGCTTATCAAGCCTCACGCCTGCCAGTGTCCCCTGGGCCAAGCAAGTCACATGGCCATCCTCACATCCCTGAGAGAGGGATACGCCATAAGCTTTCTCTCAACTCTGACTATTTAGCAGCTCTCCTGGAAGGCTAAGAGCAGCACTGGCTCCCAGATCACAAGGTCACACATGTCAGGGCACGCGAGAGGGAGGCCACAGTCTTCCAGGTGGAAATTCTCTCGGTAGCTGAAGGTCTAGGGACTCAGCCTCTGTGGACTGGGAACAGGTTTTATGCTTCCATTGATTGACAGCTACATTGGGAGTGAGAGGGTGGGACTTCCTGTCCAGAGCACCCAGAGGAAGATAAACAGGAGGGTAGGACAGGGCCCTGGGCAGGAGTGTCCAAACAAGCTTTTAAGGAGCATTTGGGCCACACACACCCTCAGAGGCTCCCGGAAAGGAGAGGCTGCGGCGGGGGAAGGGGACAGGTCTCCCCCACTCAAAGCAGCTCCACCGCTGTGGCCTTGCAGACTGAGTTTTCTTCGATTTTTAAAAATATATATTTTTATTGATTTCAGAGAGGAAGGGAGAGGGAGAGAGAGAGAAAGAAACATCAATGATGAGAGAGAATCATGGATCAGCTGCCTCCTGCACACCCCCCACTGGGGATCAAGCCTGCAACCTGGGCATGTGCCCTGACCTGGAATTGAACCCGGGAGCCTTCAGTCTGCAGGCCAATGCTCTATCCACTAAACCAAACCCGCTAGGGCTCTTGTTCGAATTTTGTTTGAAGGAAGGGTTCTAGGGTTTAAACAAACAAACAAATGCAAGCAAGCTTTAAAATCACCTAGAGAGATTCCAGCCATAAGAAACATTCAGTTGGCCCAGGGTCCTGCTGCACGGTGGCACCCTCAGTGCCAGGGAAGGGAAGCGGGCCCACAGGCTTTGCCATTGAGAGCCGGGGCCAGCTGAGGTGGGCAGGGCAGGCAGCTGCCCACTCCAGGGTGGTGGGCAGGGTTCAGAGTCAGCTCCACACCACGGTACAAGTCTGCGCCCGCTAGTTGGAGGGAACAGTCCAGGGATGTTGGCCTCCTTGCCCAGGGCTGCCTAAAGGTGGCATGAGGCCTGCTGGGCCAGAGCCAGGATGCGGGGGCCACTGCCTGGGAGCACGAGCGGGAGGAAGGGAGCTGGTCCTGGCCTGGGCCTGAGTGGAAACTGAGCTTCCCCTAAGCTCCCACAGCCCATCGCTGGGGAGCTGGGAGCTGGGCACTTTGCTACGGAGCCCTCGGCTCTGCTCAGGGTGAGGCCTCTAGGTTGTGGGACCCAGGGATGCTGCCCTCCTCATAGCAGCTTTAGGGAGAGGTTTTAGGGTAGCTGGTCCCACACATACAGCCCGATCTGCCTCAAGAACAGAAGTAGAGCGGGGTGGCAGGGTGGTCAGGGTTGACTCTTGTGGCCCAGCTGAGTGGAAGCAGGCTGGCATGTACGGCGGGAGTCTGTCTCCACGCCTCCTACCTCCAGCCCAGGACGCGTTCCCTCCATTACACCAGTTTTGCATTGTCACCACCACACAGGTTCAGTGACGTGAAACAGCACACATTACCCATCAGAACTCCTGGGTCAGGAGTCCGGGCGGGCCTCAGGGGCCCTGGGGTTAGGTCTCACGGCTGCAGCCCAGGTGTCAGCCTCCTGGGGAGGGTCAGACCATAAGAAGCCGCCTCCGAGCGCTCAGGCTGCTGAGAGGGCTGATCTTCTTGCCCTGTGACCGCGGGGCTGCTCTCAGGCCCAGGACGCCAGCTCCCTGCCACGTGGCCTCCTCCCTGTGGCCGCTGACTCCCTCCGCCTGCAGGGAGAGCTTCGCAGGGCAGGCAGGGCCCAGTCCCTTTTTAGGCTCTCACCTGGTTAAGTTAGGTTCACACACCTTAGCTCGCAATCAACTCATTGCGACCCTAATGACACCTGCAAAGTCCCTTCACCGTTAGGTTCCAGCCCCAGTACCACTCTAACCCCTCCCCTTGCTGGCTAAGACCTCCCCGCCAGACCCCTCATGAACAAGTCCCCCGGACCCGCTCTTCTCAGCGGAGATGGAAGACTCAACCCTCCATCTTACTCACACCGCCCCCCGCCCCCCGCCAGGTGTTTGATGAGGTGGCAATACTTACATCAGAGAAATAAGTCCCCCAAAGGGACTCAGTCTTTGGGGACTGTACCTCATCCCAAAGAAGTGACCAGTGGGGGCATTTTAGCGATCCGGGATAGTGAGTGATGAAATGGTCCATTGGGATGCTGGGAAGGTCACTCTTGGTCACTGCTGCGATGACCACTTGCCTCGTTCCTCTCCAGCGCCCTTCTCACACGCTTTAGGGTCCTGCCTCCTTCCTCACACCAACCCCGAGGGCCCTGGGCAATCACCTGTGCTCCGTGTGCTTGTGTTTTGCAAAGGAGGCGACTAGAGGACCCTGCATCGGGAACTGCCCAGTCTCCTCTCCAAGTGTTAACGATGACAGTGGTCACACGTGCCATGTCCCGAGCACTTACTCCATGCTCAGGTACATGCCAAGCGATCCGTGCAGGCCTCACGCCAGCTTGAAGAGCAGGGACTCTCAGTGCCCTTGTTTCCAGTGTGGAAACCGAGTCTCTGAGGGTCTAAGTGTCTTGCCCAAGGTCACGTGGTTGGTGAGTGACAGAAGTAGGATTGCCCCTCTATGGCCGCCCGTGACAGTGCCTCTCTTGGGCCCTAGCACTTCCTGTCCTTGGTATGACGCGTGCATGTGTCCCACCCGCCTCGCAGGCACAGCCACACTGGGGCTCTCTGAGGTAGCCCCAGGGCCCTGGAGCGTGGGGGATGGCAATGGGGCAGGAGGAGCTGGCCTCGGGCAAAGGCCTAAGCACCTTGCCTGGGGGGCCTTTGCAGCACGGCAGCCCCCCTGAAGCCTTGGAGATGCTGGCATAAGCGCTGAGTGGCTAAGAGAAAACAAACCAAGCTACGCCCAGGAACTAAATGCCAAGAGACCCGTGTGTCATGCCTGCCAGGATAACCGAGCTGCAGGTCCCCATGTGTTATCAGAGGACACGTGAGACCAGGCAACTGTGCAAGAGCTGCCCCGGGGGGTGGGGCTGCCCGGGGGGTGGAGGGGGCTGTCGGGGATGGGGGGTGGGCTGCCTGAGGTGGGGGGGGTGGGGGGTGGGGTGGGGCTGCGGCTGCAGAGCCAGAGGGAGTGCAGTTGGAGGACGTGCAGCAGATTAGGTCTCTGCTGTGGACCCCCGACGTCCCCCGCCCCCCACCCCCCCCAGGATTCAAGGAGGTGCAGGACCAACAGCACCTGCCTTCTAGGCTGGGCGGGCTTCGTGGTTGCTGTTCGGGGTTTTGTTTTCCGTCTGTACCTTTCTTAGCTAAAAGCCAGTCGTGAGTGTAAAGGCACATGGTCCAGCCCTGTGCCCGGTGCAGGTTACCTTTAAGGTAAGAGGCAAGCTCTCTCTGTCCCTGCCTGTCTGTCTCTCTCTCCCTCTCCGCTTCCTTCTCTCTCCTCCCTGTTTCTCTTTTGACACCCCCCCCCCCCCTCCCGCTCCTGGTTTCTCCCATCCTCTGGCGTCATCAGTTCTAGGACTCCCACTGCTTCCTCAAAGGGCGGGAGCAGGCGCCTGGGACAGCTGAACAATGCGAACTGCACGTGCCACTGCAGGGACTGGCCGCTGCGGGGACTGGCCGCTGCAGGGACTGGCCGCTGCGGGGACTGGCCGCTGCGGGGACTGGCCGCTGCGGGGACTGGCCGCTGCGGGGACTGGCCGCTGCAGGGACTGGCCGCTGCGGGGACTGGCTGCTGTGGGGACTGGCTGCTGTGGGGACTGGCCGCTATGGGGACTGCCGCTGCCTGACTGAACGGCGGACTCAGTGCACTGATCAGACACCCAGGGAGGGCCTGCCCGTGCTCAGCCTGGGGTGGCAGGTGCAGAGGGGAGAAGAGTTGAGGGTGGGAGGAGGCCCAAGCTGGGCCCTGAGGAATATCTTCGGAACAGGGGTGGTTGGTGTCCCTGCCTCGACCAATGCCCTTGCTCCAACACCACTGGGTCTCTGGAGAGGGAGCAGGACAGAGAGAGGGATCTGCAGTTGCCAGGGCACCTTCGCCACCTGTCCTTCTTAGCCAGCCTCCTCCTCCTTGGTCTCCACCGTCCTGCCCACTGCTGCCTGCGGGATACCCCTCTGTTCCGGTGAGAAACAGTCCAAGTCAAATGTGGTTTCCAGACCAGTGAGGGGGCCGCCCCCTCTCAGGAAGCCCTGCCCTCTCACTTCTGCACCCAGGTGGAGGGAGAGACCCAGAAACCAAAGGAGCGGGAGTTATTGCCTACGACCTTGAGGAGGAGGGGCATTTGTGCGTAGGATGAGAGCTCTGGGGGTTCCTGCCCACCTGGGCGATCCTTTTTTTTTCTGTGAAGGTCAGGGTCTTGACCTCCAGCCCGAGATCAGAGGTCTGTTCTGGCCTCCACACACTCAGCCTCGGGGCAGCCGGGAGCAAGGTCATCTGTGGTCAGGGCCTGGCAAATGGGCCACAGGAGGGAAGAGGCAAGGTGTTCTGAGATAACCCCATTTGTCCAGTCAGTCGATTTGACTTATCGCTTAGGTTTTCAGCTGAAATTACAGGGAAACACCACTCTAATCCCAGCAGGTTTAATCAGGAGAGCAGATGTATAGATTGATTACAACTTAATAGATTTCCTGTGTTAGGAGCTGAGTGGAACCAATGAGTAATTGTGTGAGTGAGGCTGGCCTGTTACATTGGGAGACAGAAAAGAAAAACGAAACCCAGGAAGTGAGGGGAGGAAGGAGGAGGGTTTAAGATGTGAGGCGAGAAAGGCTGGGGAGAGAACCCAAGAGGAGAGGTGGCCTGGCCAGGAAGAGAGGAAGAAGCAAGTGGACTTTGGTGAATTTGGGGAGAAAGCTTTTGGGACCAATCTAGTGTAGCTCATTATTGAACTCTTCTGAGCTACAGTCTGTAAAATGGGCACACTTTGTACCTTCCTCACAGGGTGGCTGTGGAAGTAAAGTGAGAGTGTGTGTGTGGAAGAGCTGAGCGTGGCACCTGTTACATCGAAGGGGCACAGTGGGGCATGGGGTCAAAGGAAGAGGGAGGAAACAGGGGAGTGGGAGGAGAGAGAGGACAGGAAGATCATAAGAAAGAGAATGCTGGCAGACACTGATTCAGCGATGCCCCAACTGCCGTGGAAGAGACGGCTATATGCCCGCAGCGGCCACACTCCTCTGTCCACAGCCATCCACTTTTTACTTTTGACCCGAATAAAGTTTCCCAGCCTCCTTACTATCAGGTGAGGCCGCAAGACAAATTCTGGCCAGCGATGCAGGTCGAGGTTGTAAGGTTTGAGGCACAGGAAATGGAGTTGGGGACCCAGACAAGTTAAAAGAGGAAGTTTATTCTGCACTAACGAGCAAGATTCATTATGAAAGAGGGTAGAAAAACCAGGTTTAGAGGAGAAGGAGGACCGAGCCAGGCTGTCTCACAAGGAGAGAGTAGCAACACGTGTAGAGGTGAACACGCCTTTTGAGGGGAGGAACAGGAAGGGATGGGGCTTAGGGTACTCAGCACGCGCTAATTGGTGGTTTCATATAAAGCACATGATTAGGCACTTAGGTTCTTAGGAATCTAGGGCTTAGGGTATTTGGCAGGTGCTGATTGGTGGTTCAATGTATAGTCCATGTAAGGGGCCTGGTTAGGTGCTCAGGAATGTCCAGGCTGCAGGTGCAGGTTACATCATACTCTGTCCATCAGTTGGGAGATGGGAGGATCTATCATTTCAGGCTTTTGGTAATATTAAAAAAATTGAGAGTCTGGGCAAGGTCAAGGGGTGAAGGTCCGTCTTCCATAGCTACTTCCTACTGAGAGGGGGCATTGTCAGGGGCGTCTACTGGGGTCTCAAAGATTCTGGTGACATAAGTGTCTCTAGGTTCTGAATTCAAGGCCAGATAGATCTCTCCCACCTTCTGGTTGGCAAACGCCTGCATTCTGTTCTGCAAAAAAGTGCCACCACAGTCATTACCCAAGGCTCTGTCCTGGTAATATAAGTCTGTGGGGCCCTGTCAGGGCCTGGGCAGCTTCTTCTTGGCCCCTGACTTACCCACAGTTGGAGGACCAGCACATCATTTGGGGTTCGTGAGAGTGGTGGCTAGGACCTGGAAGGCCCCCTACTGGGCCTCAGCCTTAGCCTGGTCTCACTTTTGATTTTGGCTCCTTGTCTCTATTATTAAACACCTTAAAGGTAACGAGGTCTTTTTGAGGGGTTTGTAGACCTATATCTATTTTTTTTTTGAAGTTTGTGGCGTATGTTGGAAAGTAAGGGTGGTCAGGTCAGTGGAAAAAGAAACCTGAGATGCCTCTCAATCTGTGAGGCTGGACATAGAGAATGGGACGTGGACTCAGACTATGCTGTCAGTTCCTGCTGCCTCCCTCAGGGGTAGAATGGACGTGGGAATAGAAGAAGCTGTTGCGGAAGGCAGTCTGTGGGTGGCCTGAGAATGAGTGTTAGATGGGAAAGGCTGTTTTGGAGCTCACGTTCTCAGGATTTGGGCTCTCAGGAAGATCAGAAAGTGAGAAGGGAATGGCCAGCCACTGTGAAGTTGGTTGCTGGTGGTCACAGGGGCAGAGATTCGGTGGAGAGCACAGGGGAAGGCGGGCGGTTAGAATTCTCAGAGGTAGTGCGTGGGGTGCGGATTCTGTGGCAGAATTTTAAGGGGTGGTGGGAGCGGAAGAGGTGGAGATGAATGATCAGCTGGGTCAAAAGAGCAGTCAGAAGACAGAGAAAGGGGCTGAGGACAGGTTTGAGAGGGCAAATAGGATTTTGTGAGGAGGATCTGATGGGTGGAACATGAGGAGTAAAGCGAGGGGTGAGAGCGGGGCGGGGGTGGGGGAAAGCCTGTTCGTAGGGATCTCTGAGGCCTCCCTGTCCGGTGGCAACGATTATCTAGGTCTTGGAGGATATTGGAATTGAAAGTGCCGTTTTCGGGCCACAGAGAGACATTGTCGAGTCTATATTGTGGCCAGGTAGAGCTTCTTTGGTTTGATGTAGCCAGAAAGACCAAGGATCTAGAGATTGACGAGGAGACACCCTAAGGGTGTGTACTGAGAGGTCCCCATGACCAGAGGGAAGGGCCACCGGGAAGTTGGGAAGGAAAGAAGGACCGTCCTCCTGTTCCCTCAGCCAACCTGTAGAGAGAGAGAGAGACAAGAGAAGGTTCCAAGGTCGTCAACCTGAGACCTTTCCCGTGGAGTAGAGCAGAGTTTCCTGGCCAGGCACCTGGGCTTTCGTAGAACGTGTAGCCGAGTAGACAGGAAAACTCTGAGGCTCTTCCAGGTCAAGGGAACGATGGGGGTGGGGGTGTAGGGAAAGTCCCTGAAGCCTACCGGTGAGAAAGTGACAAGATCCCCACGTGTCCTGGTATGGCAAGGTTCAAGAGGTGTCCGGAGTGGGCCAGTCAACTCAGAACCATGCCCCCGAGCAGAGCCAGAGCAGGAGTCAGAAGCTCGGGGCTAGGTTTGAGGATCATCCACGCTCCCGTGCACCTCTCCCAGACTTCGGAACCAAATGAAAGATGAGACAAAGGGCTGAAAACCAGGACTACAGGCTTTATGAGAGGAGAAGGACCCTGCCTGACTGCCTCACAAGGGGAGAGAGTAACACGTGCAGAGGGGAACACACCTTTTGAGGGGAGGAACGGGAAGGGGTGGGGCCCAGGGCACTCGGCACGTGCTGATTGGTGGTTCAATGTATAGTCCATATAAGGTGCCTGGTTAGGTGCTCAGGAATGTCCAGGCCGCAGGTGCAGGTTACATCAGACTCTGTCCACCAGTTGGGGGAAGGGAGGATCTACCAGAGGTGATGCCTTTAAAGGAAAGGAGTAGCTCTCTGTTTCCTCCTTCCCCCGCTGGCACACCATCCCAGACCAGGGACCTGTAGAGAGCGCCTGGGAAGGCACATGGGCATTTCTTTAATTATTGTCAGCTGAATCCAGGGGCATCAGCAAAGCCACGTCCTGGAAACACACTTTGCCAAAAGGCAGGAGTGTTGTCAGCTTGACCTTCAGCCCAGGTGCCAGGGGGTGGGTTTTGTTATTTAAATCCAGCCAAGCACCAGGAATGAATATGACTCAGCCCACCCTAGAATGCGCATAATCTCCTTTGTCTTGACTTTTAGTAAAACTTCCTAAAAACTTGCTGTATAAAATAAACACACTATATGGGCTCGGGATCACTGTTCCTGTCCCTGTCCGTGTCAGAGGACAGTGGTCCCACCTGGCCCCAGCTTTTTCCTTCTACCTCTGTGTCTGTCTCTTTCTTTCATTTTCTCAATCCCCAGCCGCCCCTACTCAGGAACTGGACCGCTCTCTAGCCGCGCTGGACACGGAAAAGAGAGAAATATTTACAGGGACCCTGAGGACAAGGGACCGCCCAGGAACGGCAGTGTTGTGATGGAAGGGACCAGGTGAACATAACACGTCCTGGTGACCTCGGAGAGAGGCTTTACTGCCCTAGACTTGCAGGAAAGAGAAGTACACCATCATCTCTTTCGGCCACTCCAATGCTGTAGCTTCTCAATGTATAGCAGATTATAACCCAACGCAGTGCTGTTGGCCAGACTTCCAGAGATGAACGTTCCCCGTCTGCACCACCCAGTGTGGCAGCCACTGGACACACGTGGCCATCAAGCACTTGCATGTGGCCAGTGCAATCGAGGGACTGCATTTTAAATCTTGCTGAATTTTAACTAACTTATAGTAGCCATAGATGGCTGAAGGCTGCCATATTGAGATCATAGCTACTGGTCACAGGTGTGCTCAGGCTGCCCAGGCCTCTCCGAAGACCCCTCTGCCCTGTCGGCTCCTTCTCCCTGTTGGGAAGAGGCTGCTGGGGCCGGCTCCTCCTGACCTCCGGTTTGGAATTGGGCCTGTACTTAGGCAGGGGACTAGGAGTCCTTGGTTGTTAAGAGAATGAAAATCTGTTTGATTTCAGCTGCTTTTAGATCCGGCCTTTACTGGCAGGAATTTCCTGTTCCCTCTCGTAACAGCATCCACAGTTTCCTGGTAACCTGGTCGGTGGCAGCAGCCTTCCCAACTTTAGGAAAATGTACAGCTGTTTGCGTAAGAAGCGGGACTTGCTAAGGTAACGCCCTCATCTGAGTGTCTGCTGTACGGCTCTTAAAGAGACACTCGTCTCCTCCCTGGCCTTCTAGAGCTCATCGTAAGATGTTTTTCTCTGATCACCAAAACTCTCAATGTAGTGCAGTAATAACCCTTCCCTTGTCATTAAGGACTGTGTAGGGCAAGCATGTCAAACTTGCAGTCCGCGGGCTGCATGTGGCCCACAACGAATATTTTTGCGGCCCAGCTAATATAACTGTATGTAAGAAAAATTTTTAGTAAAAATTTCTGTATTTAATAAAAATTTCATAACTTAATTTTTACAATATCCTGTTATACATAATTATTAATAATGAATTACAATGTTCGCTAATGACTGATTACTATAATCATGTAGCATTCATTTCCCTTACACGCCTTACACACACCATTTCTCTCCACTAATACTAGCAGTGAATATTTCAGCAGCTGATGGCCACATCTTTAGTCTTGTACTGACTTGTTTAGTGTGAGCAACAGGAAATATTTCACTTTCGGAAAACAAGAAAAATAGGTTTATTTGTGTTACGCTTATTAATTTGTGCAGTTATTCAGTGTCTGGTAAGTTAATGTTCAAGACAAAATATTAGTTTTTATTAAAATGTTCTATTATTTTATGTTAACGATGACTCATTTATTTCAGCTCTTTGTATTCGGCATGTGTCTATCAAAATAAACCTATGTTCCTGTGAAAATGGAAGCTTTTGTGTTTTTGTGGCCCATGTATACTTCCACCTTGTTTATTTGGCCGTGTCAGCCTTTGAGTTGGACATGCTTGGCGTCCGGCACAGAACAGGCTGTGTAACAGTAGTCTGGGGGCTGGCGCTGCAGCACTGCTTGGTGGTAGAGATTTTGGAAGAGGAGCAGCTCTGGGAATGAAGGCAAGGCCCAGGACGGGCCCTGCGTGTGGGCGGCTGGCCAGCAGGGGAGACCAGAGGCACAGGAACTGGCGGTGCAGGCGGGGTCATCATGTTGTGGTCACAAGCAGATGGACACCCATGGTGCGAGCTGAGTGGGATGGTCACAGGTTTCAGTCAGGGAGGAGGATCGAGAGGGAAGGGATAGCACTTGTCAGCCCAGCAGAAGGCCTCCCTGGAGGTGTGTCTCCCTGGAGAAGGCCTACGCCTGCGTTAAAGTGCCTCTAACTGATCAAGTCAGACCCACCAAGTAAGTGCCCGCTGATGAACTTAAATCAAACTGATCAGGGACTTCATCACATCTGCAGAATTGCTTCATGAAGCACCTAGGTTAGTATTTGGTTAAATACCTCCAAGAAGGAGCGTGTTTGCTATAAGATGGCCACTGCCTCCCTTCCATCCTCCAGCTCTTGAGAGAGAGTATCACCCAAGCCCACCCTAAATGAAAACAGGCTAGAATGGGAATTCTGGGGACTGCAACTCATCCTTGACAAGTTGATATGTCAAATGCCATCACATCTATAAACTCCCCCTTATCCCCCTTAAGCTAAATTTGGGTTGGGTTTCTATCACTTGGGTGAAAAGGCTCCTGACTCAGTTGCCATTTATTGAGTGCCTTACACATGATATTTCACTTAATCCTTCCTCACACACACATCAATGAGCTAGGTATTATTTACAATTAGAGGCCTGGTGCATGACATTCGTGCACTGGGTGGAGGGTGTCACTCAGCCCAGCCTGCACCCTCTCCAATCTGGGATCCCTCTCACAATCCAGGACTGCTGGCTCCCAACCGCTCACCTGCCTGCTTGCCCCTAACCGCTTCTGCCTGCCAGCCTGATAACTCCCTAACCATTCCCCTGCCAGCCTGATTGATGCCTAACTGCTTCCCTGCTGGCCCAATTACCCCCAACTGCCCTCCCCTGCCGGACTGTTTGCCCCTATCTGCCTTCCCCTAATGGCCTGGTCACCCCCAACTGCCCTCCCAAGCAGGCTTGGTTCCCCCCGCCCCCGCCACAACTGCCCTCCCCTGCTGGCCTGTTCAACCCCAACTGCCCTTCCCTGATGGCCTGATCACCCACAACGGCCCTCCCCTATAGCCATCTTGTGGTGGCCATCTTGTGACGACATGGTCGTGGCCATCTTATGACCACATGGGGGTGGCCATCTTGTGCGAGGGCGTGATGGTCAATTTGCATAGTACCACTTTATAATATAAGGTTTTGGAGACTGAGGCTCAGAGAAGTTAAGAAATTATTCAAAGACACAGAGCTCTAAGCAAAGTCTGTCTTTCTACTGACAATGCTATAATGCCCGTCTGCCAAAAGGAGCTATCCCTGCTGGTATATGAATTACTTGAACAGTTTGGAAGCTGACTTTAGCAAAAGTATTATTATTACTTTTTCAGCTAAAGAGGTCCAAAGCTGAGGCACTTTATTCAGTTGATGACAGACAAGGCCAAGAAACAGATTCAATCTTCATGACCCAATGCCTGGCTTTGATGTGTTATTTGGCTGATGTCATCCAACTGTTTAATCTGTTTCCCTTGTCATGTTTGTGTCTAATTTTGAGGGGGATTATTTTTTAAGGTTTTAACTTTCATTTGGAGGCTTCTTCCTACCTGAAATAGCTTAGATCTTAAACTCTCTTTCAAACAGCAGCCATGATCACAATGTCCGATGGATGGGGTATGAACTCCTAGTGAGAGTGATCAGGAAAAGAGAGGAAGCCCAAATGAACAAAATGAGGACTGAAAGAGGAGACACCATTACAGATTTTACAGGTATTAAAATGATAATCAGAGTATGTTATGAACAATTATATGCCAGCAGATTCAACAACTTTGATGAAATGGACAAATTCCTTGGAAATGGACAAGTGGGTGAGATTTTTGAGCTGGGACGCCAGTGATCTAAACCTCTTAAGTGCCAAATCCATCGGGCACTTTTGGGGTCTTACTCAGCTCCTCTGTGGCATTTGACTCTGCTGTCTGCTCCTCCCTAACATCTTCCACTTCTGGTTCCCATGAAACTCTTAGTGTTTCTCCTTTTAAACCTCTTGCTCTCTCCTCCCTGGTGCTGAATTTACAGTACCCTCTAGTGAGTCTTCCGGACCCTCTTTTTAGTTCACATTTGTATATGGGGCTTTAGCTACCATTTGTATGCTGATGGTTCCCAAATCTGTAGCCCAAATTGCTTTGCTAAGCTCCAGATGGGCTAACTACCCAACTTTTGTCTAGACAATTGACTATGCTGGTCGACAAGTGCCTGCCACCCCTTGGGTGCCCTCAGACCCTCAAACTCAACTTCTCCTCTTCGCTAATAATATCCAGTTTGCATGTGGGAACTATCCTTCCTCCATTCTCAATCCCTGTAAGTCCCCTCTCGTGGGACCCAACTGTACCCTCTCTAGTCCATGCTCCGCACTGTTGACTGAGTGGGTTTTTCCCAAAACCATATCCAGTATGGTGAGTTTAAAGCCAGGGTTCAAGTTCTTTGACATTGCTCCATTGAGAGATGGGGTGTCCTCCATTGAATCTAAGCAGGTTTGTGACTGCTTCAACCAATAGAGGTCACAGAAGTGACACTATGCGACTTCTGAGGTTAGTGTCCACTGGTCCTGCCAGGCCCCTCTGTGGAATTTCCTCTCAGAACTCAGCACCACGTTGTGGAAAGTCCAGGTCATGTGCAGAGGCCACGTGCAGAGATCAGGTGCAGAGGCCACGTGCAGAGATCAGGTGCAGAGGCCACATGCAGAGAGCCACGTGCAGAGGCCACGTGCAGAGGCCACGTGCAGAGATCACGTGCAGAGGCCACATGCAGAGGCCATGTGCAGAGACCATGTGCAGAGAGCCATGTGAAGAGGTCATGTGCAGAGATCACTTGCAGAGGCCACGTGCAGAGGCCACGTGCAGAGACCATATGCAGAGGTCATGGGAAAAGGTCACGGGCAGGTGCTCCAGCCAACAGTTCCAGTGGAGTCAGCTTTCAAGTTATCCCAGTCCAGGCACCAAACCTGAGAATCACGTCGGAAGTGAGTGCTCTGGTCCCAGCTGTTCCAGCTGCCTCCACTGAGTCTTCGCAGCTGCGCTTCCAGACATAATGGAGCAAAGAAGAGCTGCCTCAGCTGCGCCGTCCATTTTCCAGACCCACAAAACTTGTGATCGTGACAAAATGGTTGAGCCACGCCAATAAGTGTTGGCTAGTTTTTACATCTTCCAGAATAGTAACTGGGACACTTATGCCACACGCCTGCTTATGCCACACAGTGACTCTACATCGCCACCAAGATAAAGTCCTAATTCCTTTGCCCTTCATTCCGAGGTTCCTGCCCATCTCCTGCCCCGCCCACATGAGCCCTGGCCCAGCCATACTGCAATTCCTGGAGTGTTCCTACCCTTCTAGGCCTTCATGCCTTTCTTTGCACATGCTGATGTTCTGCCTTGACCGCTTTCTGAGCCCCCGTTATTAAGTGAATCATCTGGGAAATTGGGGCATGTAAATCCACTTCCTCCTCTAAAACCCTTTCTTCCAGGAATAACCGAGTTTGCATGGCTCTAAAACAGTTCAGGTTCTCTGTGGAAGAACATTTTAAAATTTAAGGTTATATTCTAGGTCTCTGAGCAGTTATGTGGATCTGGAGCCAGATTGCCTGCATTCAGATCCCAGCTCTATCACTTACTAGTGGGTCACTTTGTGCAAGTTCCTTAACTTCTCTGTGCTTCATTTCCCCATCTGTGAAATGGGTAATGTAGAATACTTCACAGAGTTGTGGTCAGGATTAAATGAGTTAAAATGTGTAAAGTGCTTAGAATGGTGTCTGCAGGGAGTGCTTGGATACAGAAGTGTTTGTTTAAAAGAAAATAAATCTCAATTATTAAAAAAAATTAATACCCAACCAGAGAGAGAATTATGGAGAGAGGCAAAGGATCACATAAACACTCAATTGCTTAAATCTGTGGCACGCTATCCTATATAATATCCTATATAATAAAAGGCTAATATGCAAATTAACTGAATGGCAGAACGACTGGTTGAGCGTCTACCACCAGGGGTAGACGCTCAACTCAGGAGCTGCCCCCCTGATGGTCAGTGCACTCCCACAGGGGGAGCGCTGCTCAGCCAGAAGCCTAGCTCACTGCTGGTGAGTGCAGTGGTGGTGGCAGGGGCCTCTCCCACCTCCGTGGCAGTGCTAAGGTGCAGCGAGCAGGCAGGCGGTAAGAAGTGAGGGTCCTGGACTGTGAGAGGGATGTCTGACTGTCAGCTTAGGCCTGCTCCCCGTGGAAATCCAGGTGGACATCCCCCGAGGGGTCCCGACCTGCGAGAGGGCTCAGGAGACCAACCCCCACCCCAGTGCACAGATTTCGTGCACCAGATCTCTAGTCTTTAATAAAAGTAGCTTGGTCTTAAGAAAAATAAAATAAATCTCCAGCAAGCAGCTAACTCTAGTCAGTGCTCAAGTCTCATTCAGTATCACCTTCTTCGGGAGGCCTCCCTGCTGCCTCCCCCACAGAAGCTGGCTTCAGACAGGTTCCTATTTCCTCAGCACCTCACCTCCCGCAGTTACACCGGTCACTGTCTGTCATTCTAGCCTTGGGGTGTTAGTACCCCTCCCCATGACAACCTCCAAGGCAGAGGCCTTTCTCCCCACTGAGGTTCCTGCCCACAGCTAAGTCACAGTAGGCCTTCAATAAATGTGTATTACTTTGAGTCTTGCTTTGATTTTATAATCCTAGTAACTCCAGCCGAGAAAAGGCTAACAGAGTTCTTCATAGTGATACAGGCAATTAGTGGCTGGATGGACGCTAAAACTTTTCGTCTTGTTTTCTGCTGACTGCCAGACTCAAGCTGGTTACTGTGTGTGTGTGTGTGCGTGTGTGTGTGTGTGTGTGTGTGTGTTCACCAGTATCACCACTAACCCCTGCTGGCCAATGCTTTTAAATTACTTTAATCAGATAGCAGTAAAATATCCCACAGTCTTTGGGCGCCTCGCTCTGAGCCCCGGTGCTGTTTCACGCCTGGAGGAAGAGGGCTACTGGGAAGTGGATTTGCATCCTTCCAGTTCTCCCCACAATTTGCTGAATTTCTGGGTGCTTCTGATGCATTGGACCCCAAAGGTAAGTAGCGTTGCTTTCATCTTGAAAGTTCACTTTTTCCAGGTGTGGAGGTGAGGGCGGCATGATTCGGAAAATATAATTCAAAGCTGCTGGTTCGGACACCGATGGCTATTCTATTCCTCTTGCACAGCGCCGTGTCCTAGCTGGCTTCCTAGGCGCCCCCCCCCTCCCCCCCCCCGCCACAGGCCTGCTTTTCCTCCAGGACAGTTCAGGGGATGGTACCCAGCACCCGCCATCCCGCAGCAAGCGCATTTCTTTCCGCTTTTGGGGTGTGTATTTGTGTGTGTGTGGGGGGTCTCCTCCCCTTTTTAAAAATAATCCTCACCCGAGGACATGCTTAGAAAGAGAGAGGGACAGAGACAAGGAGTTAGAGAAACAGGTCGGTGGCCTTCCCTCCGCTCCCCATTCCAGGTCCCACCCGCCACCCAGGTATTTGCCTTGAGTGGGAAAGGAACAGCAACCCTTCGGCGCACAGGGCGGCGCTCAACCAACCAACCGAGCCGCGGGCGGGCAGAGGGGCCCATTTTAATCAGCCGCGGAGACAGACCGGCTTGAGGAGCCGTCTCCTGCTTCACTCTACCCCCAAGCTTACGATCGCGTTTACTCCGTGAAACAAACCCATTTAAACAGAATGACTTGCAGGCCTACTAGGCACCAGGCTCTCTGAGTTCCTCGCCTCCGTTTCCCTAACGTTCAAGGCCGCCTCCTCCAGATCGAAGGACTCACACTCAGCTTTCCCGGCTCCGCCCGCCCCGCCCCGAGAGCACGCGGCCAGCTCTCAGCGCCCTCGGCGGAGGGTCCCGCCCGAGCCCCTGTCTGCGGAGGGCGAGGTCTGTCCGTCCTCCCAGTACTGGGCACCGGCTCCCTCCCGCTCCTCTGCCACTTTCCTCCCGTCGCCCTGATCTGGAGGTGGCGTTGTTTGGGGGTGGGGTGGGGGCGGGGAGGAGGGCGGGGAAGGGGCCGGCGGGGAGGGGCGTCGGAGTGCTGTCACCCAGAGTCACGCCGCCCTCCCGCCCTCGGCCGGGGAGCGGGAGCTCGCGGAGCGCGCAGAGGCCGGCGCGTGGGGAAGCGGCGTGCGGGTCCTGCCAGCCGCGGGCGCCGGAGCCGCTGGCCGCCTGAGCTCGGCGCGGAGCCGGCCCTCGGAGCCGGCGCCCCAGCCCCCCGTGCGCTGGGCGGCAGCCCCGCGGCGACAGCCCGGCCCGAGCGCCCGCCATGGAGCCTTCGCACAAAGATGCCGAGACGGCGGCGGCGGCGGCGGACCCCCGGGCGGCCGCGTCCAGCGGGGTGGTGGTGCAGGTCCGCGAGAAGAAGGGCCCCCTGCGCGCCGCCATCCCCTACCTGCCCTTCCCGGTGGCCGTCATCTGCCTCTTTCTCAACACCTTCGTGCCCGGGCTGGGTAAGACGGGCCGCGGGGGGCGGGAGGGGGCGGGCGGCCTCCGGCGGCGCCGCGGCTGCGGGTGCGCCCCCGGCGGGTGGTGAGAGACCCCTGGAGGGCGCGGGGCTCCCGGCCCGCCTCTCACCTCCTCCCGCCTGTGAACGAGGTTGTCCGGCCCGAAGAGCCGGAAACTTTGCCGGGATGTTGGAGCCCGCGGGCGGCGCCACGACCCCCCCCCCTCCAGGCGCCCCGAAATCTTGCCCCTTCTGTCGCCGCGCAGCCCTTTCTCCGCGGGGCCTGGGACCGGCAGGAGGAGCACTTACGGCCACGCGTGGCGGCGACCACGTCCCGGGAGTCCGGGAAGTCGGAGGAATTGGGGAGAAGGGGGCCAGCCGGGCTCAGGAACCCGCAGCCCCGCCTGCGCCCGCGGGGACGGCCGTGTGTGTGTGTGTGTGTGTGTGTGTGTGTGTGTGTGTGTGTGGCGGGGGGGTTCTTTACCAGACACCCCTTCACTGTTTTCGGAGACGCGATTCCGCCAGCAGCCCTGCGGGTCACCAAGCACCCCCGCGGGGCGCCGAGGGGACCGGGATGTTAGTTTGGATACCTGTGGGTTTGTGTGTTTTTAAAGATTTTAAAAACTTGATATTTAGAGAGACAGAAAGGAAGGGGGAGAGAGAAACATGGTAACATCTTTGGGCTGCTTCCTGCTAGCCTCCCTAGCCGTCCCCCCGCCCCCCCAGGAACTGAGCCCTCCACGGGCAACCGGGCATGTGCCCGGACCTCGGACCAGGAACCAAACCCGCAGCCTCCAGGTGCACAGGACGAGCCCAAACCCACTGAGCCACACGGGCCAGGGCGGACACCTGCGGGATTGGGTCACCCATGGCTGGAGGTGACCCCAACTCACTCCCACCTTCCCGTTCCCTTGAACGTGGAGAGCGCGCCTATGCAATTCTGTGTTGCAGTCTGGCTGTCTGGAGGGACCCTGATGACCCCCCCCCCCCTTCCCAAATTTTAAAACCGGAGCCCGTGGCAGAGACAGGGTGCCGGCGGGTGCGTCAGGGAGGGGTGACTTTTCCCGACCACCCCTCTTCCCCCCACCCCCCTCTCCATCTGCACGCCCTCCCCCACTCAGCTTGCCTGCTGGGCTCTCCCTGCCCTTCCTGCAAGAAGCGCCCTTCCCGCTCCCGCGGGACAAGGGGGGCGGGCACCGCTCCGCCCTCGTCAGCGGCAAGCCCACCCTGCCCATCAGCCAGGGCCGCGTGGGGCTCCAAGTTCCCCAGAAGCGAGGTCGGTTCAGCTGAAGTGTCTTCTGCTCTGGCCTTTCCCGCGGCCTTGCGCTTGGCGGCTTAGGGGGGGCCTGTGCGGCGCTGGAGAGGGTCACCCCCCACCCCCCACTGTCCCTCTGCTGGTCTCTCCGCTAGCGGGGCCGCCTTCTGCCGGAGCAGGAGGCGAGGTGCAGCGGTGCCCCCTCGGCGGTGCCTCCTCCTCCCGCGCCCCCCCACCCCGCGGGCTGCTCGCCAAGCATTTGCCATTTGGGGTGCTAGTACGGCGGTGAGGGGGGGAGGCTGTGGGTCAGCAGGCCGTCAGGAACCCACCTGATGGAGTGTGAGCACGGCCCGGTCCGCTCTGTGATGTGGCCATCACCAGCAGGGCTGCTCCTGATTCCATGAATTTTTTAAAAAGTGGTGAATTCAGTAAATGCCACCCGCTGGGCTTTTGAGGAAACAAAGGAATTGTGCCAGGCGGGAGGCGCTGTACCAGGCCCTGCTGAGCGGGGAGCCGCCCGCGCCCGGGCAGCAGCTGCCACCTGTGTCAGCCCCGGGTCTCACCTCACCGGGTCCCTTTGCTGCCACGCCCCCACCGTAGGGACCCAGTGTCCCCCTCCATCCACTTTCCTCTGTTGGGTCAGAATCCCATGGGATTTTGTAAGAAACCTTTCTGAGAAAATAAGGGAACCACAAAAGCAGTAGAACAGGTGAGTCCTGGGCGTCCGTACAGACTTCTGAATTTTCCGTGAACGGATCCTGCGCGTTTCATTTCGTCCCTGTGGAGCTGACTGGGTGCACAGCCCCTGTCCCCCCTCCCCCACCGGAAGGGGTCGCGATCCTGGCTGGGTTCTCATCTGTGAATCAGGGGTGCCTCCGGGTTGCTGGGAGGGCAGAGATTACCTAGAGCTCAGGGGTCTGGTGCATGGGGAGTGCTCTGGAGGTGGTGGGCCCCTTCTGCAGAGCTGACTCTGGTTCCATCTCTGGGTGTGTGTGTGGGAGTGCCTTTCTGGACCTTTCCTCTGAGCATTTGATCTCTCTGCTCCCCTCCACCTGCATGACAAACCAGCCCAGGCAAAATGCAGGCGCCGCCCCCCCACTGCCCGGGCCCTCCTGGCTTCTCCGAAGCTCCGGTGAAAACAGGACGTTCCTGTCTGGCTCTTGCCTTTGGGGAAACGCAGCTAATTTCAGTCCATTCATTCACTCATTCCACGAGCACAGAGCGCCCGCCACATGCCAGGCACTGGGGATGTGATGGCAAATAAACCAGCCAAGATATCGGAGATCATCGGAGCAATTGAGGCGAACAGTGTTTAATTCCCTAAGTGCCCTGATGGCAGAGCAGCAGCGTTTTCACAGCGCCCAGTGGGAGCGGCATCAGGTCAGACCCTGCCGAGGAGACCCATCACCGCCTGAGCTCTCCCAGCCTCACTCCACACCCGCTCTCTGAAAACTGGGCAGACTCTGGGCCCAAAGGTCTTTCTCTTCCTGGAAGTTTCCTTCTCTCCTCTGCCTCTCCGCATGTGCAAGTTGGACAGGAATGCAAGCGTTGGGAGGAATGAAGGCGCATGTTCTCGCTGATGTAGGTGTTGTAGGTCCATGGAGGACCTGCCATGGAGAAGCCCAGTCTTTGCAGTTCCCTGGTGACGTTTTTATTATTATTTTTTAGTTTTTAAAAATATATTTTTATTGATCTCAGAGAGGAAGGGAGAGGGGGAGAGAGAGAGAAACATCAATGATGAGAGAGAATCATTGATCAGCTGCCTCCTGCACACCTCTAATGGGGATCGAGCCCGCAACCAGGGCATGTGCCCTGACCGGGAATCAAACCATAGGTCAATGCTCAACCGCTGAGCCACACCAGCTGGGCCCGGGTGACTTCTTGATCCAAGCAAGAGTGCTGTCGGGATCACACTCCGGCCAATAAGAGGGATGTTTCCTCTCCTGGGAGTGGGTGGGGAGCAGAAGTGATTTAAGATCTTTCTGACTCCTTGTTGGAACAATAAAAACAAATTTAAAAAATGGACGAGGAAGCCCTGGCCAGGTGGTTCAGTTGGTTGGACCGTCATCCTGTACACCAAAAAGGTGCGGGTTCGATTCCCGGGCAGGGCGCATACCTAGGTGCCGGTTCAATCCCTGGCTGGGGCGTGTGAGGGAGACAACCAATCAATGTCTCTCTCTCTCTTTCTCTTTCTTTTCCTCTGTCTGTAAAATTCAGTGGAAACATGTCCTCTGCTGAGGGTTAAAAAATAAAAAAAGGATGGTAAAGAGAGTGACCCAGTCTATTCAGTGACACTCTAATAATAAAGACCAGTGCCTGCACCTTCACAGTCCAACAAGTAGGGCAGTTATAAGGATACACACAATTCCTCATACACGTGAGGAAAGTTCATTGTGACGGCCTAAATAGCCAGAGAGCTTGCCTGTTGGTCAGGGGTAAATTACACTTTCATATTTTTAAATTACACCTTGATTGACTTGGTGAAATGAAAACGTTGGTAACCCCGAGAGTGGGACAGAGCGGAACTTCCGTGGACTGTGAGCCATTCTGTCAGACTGATGTTGGCCAGGAGTCTGCTGTTGAATATTCATAAATACCTAGTCTACCCCTGACATATTGCCTGCTCTCTGAACTCAGCTGAAGTCTTGCTTCCCCTGTAAGAGCATCACTGGCTGGTTCAGCTTCTCTCTTGCTTCTCTAGGCCTAAGGCTCTAATGGATATTTAATATGTTCTACCTGAGGCATCTTTTGTATTGTTGACTTTTTATCACTATTTCAAGAGTTTATTCTTTGTCCATATGGAAGTTCCTTGTGTCCATATGTAAGCAACTATTTTAAATTTCTCCTTGATATAGCATGTTTTTTGTGAATATTTATTAATGAGAATTATATTCCAGGAATAGGCATTAGCTTAATTTTATAGAAGCGAGGCAGGCCAGATCCTGAAAGTTTATATCCTACTCAACCTTTTTTTGTTTGTTTTGTTAATCCTCATGAGGATATTTTTCCTTTGCTTTTTTAGAGAGAGTGAAAGGGGGGGCGGTGAAGAGAGAGAGTAACATCAGTGTGTGAGAGACACATCCACCGGTTACCTCTCACATGCGCCTTGACCGGGGACAGGGAGCGAACCTGCAACCCAGGTACCTGCCCTTGATTGGGAATCCAAACTGAGACCCTTCTGTGTGTAGACCGACGCACTAACCACTTAGACACACCAGCCAGGTAACTTCCTTTTAAAGGAAGTTACTTGAGGATGTATTTTAGAAAACAACAGTGTAAACCAAGAAAGAGGATAAGAGATCCAGGGAGTAATGTATCCAATCCATGGCAGCCATGAAAGGCAACCTCGGGATAAAATTGTGCCCAGGTCTGGCGAGCAGTCTGTCTTATTAGCGTAGGACGGAGGCACCAGGAAAGCTGTCTCTGAGGAGGGGTGGGGCGGGGGGACCTTCCACAGAGTGGAATGGGGATACTGCAGGGGATTAATGTGATAGAACACACACACCAGGAAGTAAGCAAGGAACACAAGGCGATTAGTAACTGCAGGAAAGACAGAAAGTTTGCTAAAGGACGTTTCTATTAGGATCCCCAAATGAAGGCGCCTGCCCAGTGAGAGCAGGGGGTCAGCAGGCTTCAAGAAGAAGGACAGAAAGATTCCAAACAGTAAATGGGCGATTTGGAAGAGATTAGGGACACGGGGAAGAAGGCACAGGTTTCTTCTTCCAACTGTGAAGAGGTGATCAACACCTTCTGGAAAAGCCAGACATTTTCGTGAGAGGCATAGCTCCCACATGAAGCAAATGAAAACGTGGCCTGGTTTTGAGCAAGTGGTGGAGAGTGAGAACGGCTCCTGTGCTTGCGCGGGGCCTGTCCTGGCCCAGTGGTGCACAAGACGGGCTCTTAGTTCTCTTGGACTCTGCAGCAAAGAGTATTTGCTTCGTCATATGATGTAAAGGCTGCTCAGTGGTTTTCAGCTTCTAAAACCAAACAGACAAAGTACCGGAGACTAAAATAGCTAGGAAGGAGGACGGGAAGGCTTTCCACCTTGACAATATAAAATGAAAAGCACAGCTTGGAGCTGGCAGACATGTAAGACAAGGGAAGGGCAATTGTGATGAAGTGAATTGTTGCTCCCAATTATTCACTGTCCTCCCCTGGCTTGCCATGCCTCCTGTGGGAGGGGAATGCTTCCTTCCTGCCCATTGGTGTCAGGCTTGGACATGTGACTTGCTTTGGCCAATGGGATGTAAGTGGAAATGACATAAGCTATGTCTGAGCAGACACCTTAAGAGGAACTGTGAGCTTCTGCCTTCGTTCTTTTCCCTCTCTCATGAGAATGGCAGGTCTCAGGTGGGGCTGCTCTTCACCTGGTTCCCAGAATCAAGAGGAAATCAGAGGCAGGGCATGGCATGGCATGTGAATGAGAAGTAGCCTGAGTTGCTGAGGTTTTTTGTGGTTTGCCGTGTTGTCATTGTCCTAGCACACCCATCAAAGCTGACTAACATGTATAAGGTGGAGTAGGGATGTGAATACCTTCCTCATATAAAGTGGGGGATCAAGAGATACTGTCTCTAATCAATAGATTAAGAAATAAAGATTACCAAGGTAATCAGTAGATGAACTGAAATAGTGATATGTTGGGACAGTGGGACAATAACACTGTACTGGGGTAATGTTGGGAGAAGAGTAGAACCAAGATGGGGGTGACGTAAGTAGGCTAACTCTTATGCATCATAACATTTTCTCTAATAACTCATTCCCGGAAGCACGCACTCATGCTGAACTTATCCCCCATCTTTTAAAAATAGCCTCTGTTGATCCTACACCCCACTCTGGCTGTTGCCCCCTTCCTCCCCCCTTTACAGCTGAGTGCCCTGAGCTAGTGGCCTGGGTTTGCTGTCACCAGTTCCTCTCCTTTCATTGTCCCTTGAACCTGTTCTAGTCATGTTTTGCCTCCACCTCTCACCTAAATGGCACATCAGGATCACCAAGCATGTCGAGGCCGCTGACTGCTCCAGTGGTCAGTTCTCTGTCTTCATCTTCCTGGACCTCTCAGCAGCACTGGACATCATTCTCGCTTCCTCCTCCTCGAAATGCTGCCTTCATGTGGCTTCTGAAACACCACCCTCTCCTGGTTTTCCTTATACCTCATGTTTCCTTTGCTCATCTCATCAACCTCTAAACCTGGGAGTCCCCCAGGGCACTTGATCTTCTTGATCTTGATCTTCACTTTGATCTTAATCTCTTTTCCACCAACACTCACCTCACTCCCTTGATGCTCAGGCTTGGTCTCATGGCTTGAAATTACATCTGTATATGAGGACTTTCAAGTCACATCTGCAGCTTGGACCCCTCCCTTGAGCTCCAGAGTGTGATATTCAACCGACTTCTCAGCATCTCCCCTTGGAAACCAAAAGACCCCTTGGAGTTAACTCATCCAAAACCAAACTCAGCTCTTCTCCCCTGAACTTGCTTCTCCCCCATCTTTCTCCATCACAGCAAATGGCATTCTTTCAGAAGCTCAGGCCAAACACTGGGACTCATCCTTGACTCCCCTGTTCCTCATACCCTATTGCCAGGAAATACTCTTGGCTCTACTTTCAAAATCTACTCAGTATCTGACCACTTCCCAAACCTCCACTTTCTCCTGAGTGACTGCAATGGCCTCTTAATGGTCTGTTTGTCTTTATTGACATCCCTTATGGTCTCTCAACACGACAACCAGAGTGATCTTTTTAAAACACAAGTGAGTCAGATCATGTCATTTTTGAGCTGGAAACCCTCTGGTGGCTTCCATGTCCCTCAGAGTAAAAGCTTAGGTCCTTATCATGACCCACAAGGCCCTAGGCCAGAACTTTCCAGAAGAAATATAACATGAGCCATAGATGTACTAGTAATCTAAACATTTCTATCACTTGTATTATAAAAAATGAAAAGGAACAGGTGAAATGAACTTTAACAGTATATGGGTTGGGCAAAAGTAGGTTTACAGTTGTAATACAAGTAAATAATAATACAAGGATAAACTCTGTTCTACGTGCTGGCAGGGCTGTCTCTCCTGAGAGCTCTCGCCCTGGCATGGAGATGGCTGTCTTCTCTCTGTGTTTGTCTGTGTCCTAATCTCCAGTTCTGAGGAGGACACAGTCATGCTGGGTTAGGGCCTATGCATTTAAACTCCTTTACCTCCTTAAATACAGCCACACTGGGGCAAGTGACCCTCCACGGCAGGTCCCTCACAGACACGCGCTTGCTCCTGCTGCGGCCCAGGCCTGGCTCCAGCTCAGACAACATCACGGAAGGCACAGTCCTGCCTCACACGGTCCCACCTCACACGGTCCTGCTTCAGGGAGCTGACCCTCTGTGAGAAGGCGGGTTGTGCTAAGTGCAGACAGCGGTGTGTGCTCTCTGGAGGAAAGGAGAACATGGCTGCTGGCCCATCTCAGGTTCATGGGGGAGAGAGCATGGCTCCCGGGGGAATGAGCAAAGCTGTCCAGGGTGACCCCGAGGGCACCCAACTAAGTAACATTTCCAGTTCTGTGTCACATTCATGAAGCCACCAGCATCATGGAAAGGAGGGAGGCCCGGCCAACGTGGCTCAGTGGTTGAGCATTGACCCATGAACCAAGAGGTCGCAGGTTTGATTCCCGGTCAGGACACATGCCCAGGTTGTGGCTTGATCCCCAGCAGGGGGCATGAAGGAGGTAGCTGATCAATGTTGGTATTTTTCTCTCATTGATGTTTCTATCTCTCTCTCTCAAAATCAATAAAAACATATTTAAAATAAGAAAGAAAGTGGGGTGAACGTCAGAGCTAGTTCTGGTTCTTCAGTAGCATTGAACCTTGGGCAGGTCGCTTAACTTCTCCGAGTCAAAATGGAACCAATAATTGCTGCTCAGCCACCTCACAAGAACACTATGTTCTGTTCATGGTAATGCCCTCCATGGTCGGGAAGGGTTATCACTGCCGATTAACATCAGCAAAATTTCCTTTGTCCTGAGATCATTTCTGGGATTTTCCTCAGAGTGGCACCTGGGCTGGGCAGGAGACCAAAAAGCACTTCTGCCTTTTCCAGCATCCTGGTCCCAGGCCATGCCCAGAGCTGAGACCGGGCATTCCTGGGCTTGACCAAAGTTCACATGCCTGGCATGCGGGGGGTAAGGGGGTGAGCAGGCTCTTGGGACTTGGTTTACCACACCCAATGGGAGGTTTGCCATCCAACTCCCCAATCCCTGGGCCTTAGGCATCCGTTCCTGTGTAGGAGGCTGTGGGAGCATCAGACTGGTGAATGAGTATGGGTGTGTGTGTGTGTGTGTGTGTGTGTGTGTGTGTGTGTACATGAGTATACATGTACATGCACACACACAAATGTCCTTATAGGATTTACCTCTTAGTTATTTCACTATGAAAATTAGAGGACTGCCTGGCTGGTGTGGTTCAATGGTTGAGTGTAGACCTATGAACCAGGAGGTCAGGGCACATGCCTGGGATGTGGGAACAGTCCTCAGTGTGCGGAGTGTAAGAGGCAGCTGACTGATGATTCTCTCTCATCATTGATGTTTCTTTCCCTCTCCCTCTTCCTCTCTCTGAAATCAATAACATATGTATATACATACACACACACACACACACACACACACACACACACATATATATATATATAGAGAGAGAGAGAGAGAGAGAGAGAAAGTTAGAGGACTGTTCTCAGGTTCATGTTTGAACAGCCCAAGCTCACAAGCCCAGGGAAGAGTTGGGGGTTTACAGTCTTGAAGCCCCATCACCAGGGCAGGTGGGCCCATCTTGGGAGGATGTGTGTCGTGGGCAGGAGTGTCCTTAGCATGGAGCTTCCCAGTGAGAGCTGGGTGTGGGTCTCAGTGGCTCCACTGAGCACATGTTCTCCAAGCCGTGTTCCTTAGGGCACTTCTAGAGAAAAGCCGAGGCAGCAGTGAGGGCCAATCTCTTCCTAACAAAAGGCACAACAGAAATAAATTATGCAGTCCCAGTAAGGTCTTACATTACATTGAAGAAGCCATTTTTCTTGAAGGAATCTATATATATAAAAGCCAAATGACCAGAATAACCAGTGGCTATGATGCACACTGTGGTGGCCAACCGGCCCAATCTGGGGTGGGGCCGACCAGCCAACTGCCTGCAGCCCCTCTCCTTGCCACCCACACCCCTAATCGCCCCCCCCACCCACCCCTCCCATCAGGGGTGGGTGGCCAGACCCCACCTGTGCACGAATTCATGCACTGGCCCTCTAATAAAAGGAAATGAGACCAGTGTTGGAACCTGGAGCGTGTGGGAGACATGGCCAGGGTCCCCTGGGGAGCTCAGCACTCGGTAGACCTGGGTCTTCGTTAGCTGAGAATTTTGACCCTGAGGTCAAGAGCAATTTGGTATTTGTGGAGAAGAGCCTGCCCTAAAACCTCAACAAAGAAGATGGCCCAGCAGCCTGGCCATGGTGGCTCAGTGGCTGAGTGTCGACCTATGAACCAGGAGGTCATGATTCGATTCTGGTCAGGGCATATGCCCAGGTTGCAAGCTTGATCCCCAATCATGCAGGAGACAGCCAATCAATGATGCTCTCTTGTCACTGATGTTTCTATCTCTCTCTCCCTCTCTCTTGCTCTCTGAAATCAATTTAAAAAAAGAAAGGCCACCTTTCCGAGGGCCAGATAGCTTTAGGGCCTCTCCAGCCTCTTCATTTTAGAGAAGAGAGGCATCCCCTCGTACCCAAGGCTCTTAAATTTCACCATCACTTGCCCCAGCTCGAGGCCTCCTGCCACCGCAGCGTCTGGCTGGTGCTGGGTGGTTTATTGCTCTTTGTTGAATGGAATGAGTGCACTGGCCTTTTATAAAGATCTGGTGAGGGCTGCGGAGGATGACCCCATCAGACCCCATCACCGGACCGACACCTTCTCACTGCCCAGCCTTTTCCCTGCTAACAACTTCATTGAGATGCATTTCCATATCATCAAAGTCGCTTTTCAAGGTGTAGCAAATTCTTTCCCCGGCCCTGCCTTCCAGTCTCACTATTTGACCTCAGAAGCTCTAGGTGATGTGACAGAGCACTGTAGGCGGGTGCTGTGGGAGGAGAGACTGCGTAGGAGCCTTCGGGTCGCCTTGGCAGCGTGCTGGCCGGGCAGGAAGCCTGGCCCCACGGTGGTGCCACAGATGGGCCCGACACAGCAGCCTGGAGGCTTCCGGAACAAACACTGTTTGGGAGGTTGTCATATTTTATTTTCTGTTTTGTTTTGAAAAGAAGCATTTCACCAAGAAGGCAAACTTCCTCAATGAAAACGGATAGCACGGCGCCAAGAGCAGAACTGCGATGTGGGCCATTTCCAGGGGGAGGCAGATGGGCGCGGGCCCTGGCCGGGGGTAGGGGGTGGGGGGTTGCCTGGTTCCGAGGAGGGTCGCCCTGAGGCCACGCTGCAGAGAGGAGTGCCAGCCGCAGATCCGACGGACCTGGGTCCCAGGTCCCAGCTCAGGGCGGCTCTGGGCTTGCCACATTAAAACATTTCTGTGTGAGCAGATGAAGCACATCCTGCTCGTGTCTCAGCTCCGGCCCTTTATTCTTCTGCTCTGGAATCTTTGGTAGCTCCCCCGGTCCCGGAGCTCGGTTCCTCCCCCCTGGCCCACAAGGACCCCATGGGCTTCCCTGCTGGTCCTCCCTTTGTGTAGCTGAGCTGGGCCACTGCCTTTCACCAGGTGCTGCGCAGGGTTTCTGCTCCTGCCTGGACCTCCCTCCCCACCATCATGTCCAGCGCCCACAGCCGTCAAGGCGCCTCGCCAGTGCCCCTCCAAGCCGGGCCTGGTCACTCCCATGTGGTGAGCTCCTTCCTGGGACGCTCAAGCCACATAGGACACGTGTCTTGCTCTTCTTCCACGCTGGTCCTTACGTTCTGGCTCTTCTGCTGTTGTCTCAATCTTCTTATTCTTGAATCATCTCCTGGAGGGTGGGGGCTCTGCTTTCCTCACCTCTGCGCCCCAGCACCGAGCACCTTTCCTTGGGCGTTGATGGAAGTGAGGCCACTATGCACACTGCCTGCTGGTGGTGGAGCCAAGAGCAGGGCATGGCTCCTCTAACCTAGGCAGCCCTTATCCAAGGGACACGGGCTTTCCTGTCACCTCTCCGCAGTCCCAGCTCAGAGGGACAGAGGGACTGAGTTCTCAGGGTGGCAGGCAAGTGGGGGTTGTACACAGCCCGTGTGTCTCTGAGGAGTCCTTGGTGGTCTGGTCTCTCAGGGGAGGGACATGGGCAGAGGAGGGATGTTGGCTGCCCCATCACAGAGGCACAGAGCCTGCTCTCTGGGGGGGTTTGTGGGGGACAGTCACCCTGAGAAGAGCCAGGCCACCATCCGTCTTTTTGAGCTGTATAGCTAATGACAGATAAGTGGGGGGTGGAAATGTTCAAGCTTAGCAAACTGCTTTAATAAAGATCGGTTTGCTCAATAACCATCACATTAAATCTAGGGGGAAATTTTGATGAGGAGCAGGATATTAGCATGATCTTAAAGTGTCCCTCTGCAGAACACTTATAACTTTCAAGGAGAAAAATCACTCCGTGAAGAAGCCAGATGGCACCCTGACTGGGCGGAAAACAGCAGCCTTACCTGGACCTTGGAACACCATGCTAGGTGAACGCGGCCAGTCGCAGAGGACCACCTGTCCCCACAGTGTACGATGCACTGATAGGAAATGCCCCGGATGGGCCCATCTGTAGAGGCAGCAGTGATTGTCGGAGGAGGGCGGGGGCGGTTGGAGGACTAGAGCGTGGTGCTGATGGAAGTGACGAAAATGATCTAACATTGATTATGGTCATGGTTACATAACTCTGACTACACTGAAGCCATTGCATTATTAAGGATGGATGTTACCTTGTGTGAATTATATCTCAAAATTGTTAAAAATGAGCATCGGTGAGGAGGGACAGACAGACAGCCCATGCCCTTATGTGATATCCTGCAAAGGACACACACCACTTCTGCGGTATTCTGGCTGGAGTGCAAATCCTGAACTGACTGATGAGGAAATGTCAGACAAGCCCACATAAAAGATGAAAAAAGATGAAAAACATGATAACTATATGCAAAGCATGATCTTGGATTATATCCAATACTAGAGGAAAATGAATACCAATAAAGACATTACTGAGATGGTTGAAAAATTGGAATATGAACTGTAGATTAGATAAATTACTATATTTGCCTGGCCGGTGTGGCTCAGTGGTTGAACATCGACCTAAAAACCAGGAGATCATGGATCAATCCCGGCCAGGGCACAGGTCTGGATTGCTGCCTCATTCCCCAGTGGCGCGCTCAGAAGGCGGCTGATCGATGATTCTCTCATCATTGATGTTCCTGTCTCTCCCTCTCCCTCCCTCCTTGAAATCAATAAAAGTATATTTAAAAATATGTCCATATCACATTTCCCAAAATTGATATCCATAATATGAAGACCTAAGACAGGGGTCCTCAAACTTTTTAAACAGGGGTCCAGTTCACTGTCCCTCAGACCGTTGGAGGGCCGGACTATAGTTTAAAAAAAAAACTATGAACAAATTCCTATGCGCACTGTGGGCCCGGGAGGAGTCAGCTGGTAAGCAGGACAGGCAGCGGCACCCGGCGGGCCGGATAAATGTCCTCGGCGGGCTGCATGTGGCCCGCGGGCCGTAGTTTGAGGACCCCTGATCTAAGAGAATACCTTTGTTCTTTGATAAAATATATGGTTAGAAGCCAAACATAATGAAATATTAAGGAATAAAGGCTTATGATATATTCAGCCTATTCACAAGTGGTTCAGAAAATAATAACATGAAGAAAGAAAGAGAATGATAAACAAATGTAAAGTGTTAGAAACTGGCAATCTAGGTAAAGGGAGATGGGAGTTCTCTGTATTATTCTTGAAGCGTCCCTGTAAGTTTGAAAGTATTTTAAAACCAAAAGTGAAAATATCATATGGTTAGAAGCCAAACATACTCACAGAGTTCACAGCAATTGCACAGAACTCCAAATTACTGTGCCTGAGTTGGTCACTTCTTATCGCTGAAGGCCTGTCTACCAGCTCTAACTCAGGGGCCACCTGGAGCCACAGGAAGAAAGTCAAGGTGCAAGGTGGCATTGGCTCGCAGATCCCAGGCCCTCCAGAGAGGTTTCCCAGGGATCCGTGCTGTTAAAAGCCCACGGTCACACCAAAGCTCACAGCAGCCTTTGGGAGTGCCAGCTATCCCTCTGCTCCACAGGGCAGGCTCGATTATTACAAAAGTGCGTTTCCCAGGAGGCTGGGGCCAGTGCCCACTACGAGGTTCCTGGCTGGGGCTGGTTGAGACTGAGCGGGCTGCATTGGTAGCTGTCCTTTGGGGCTGATCAGGAATGTAAATGCTTCAGCCAGAGCTGGACCAGATCCCAATGCTACAGACCTATTTGGAGAATCTGTTCTTTTCTTGGTCATTCCTTTTTTTGACCTGTCAGGATGGAGCCCAAGAAGCATTCATGGACCTCAAACCAACCTCCCATGACCTCGCCACCCCAGGAAGGCATGGCCGAGCTGCCTCTTCGCTTCGGCTACTCTGAGGGGTCATGTGAGCTGAACACACAACTGGAATCTTTCTGTGGCCTGACTCAGAAGGGCACAAACAAAAACATTACCATCTTAGGCCCATAAGTGGGGTTGTAAGGCTGAAGGAAGAAAGGGGGGCAGAAGAGGGTGCACTAAACCATACAGGTTGGGCTTGACCAAAAGATTTGGCTAGTCTTGGGCTTCAGTGCCATGGCAGACTCTGAGTGTAATACATCCTGAAAGGGGGGCCTTGGGCATGGATCTGGGCTAAAGGAAAGCCAAGCCAAGCCATGGCTTTGGCAAGATACCTGACTGCGTGGGCTCACTCTGCTGTGTGTTTTATTTCCCTACTAGCTTCTCACCTAAGCCCAATGCAGCGATGTCGCAGAATGTTCTCTATCTCTTGGTGCAGGTTTCCCGAAGACTCGAGAGCTGGGTCTACCCTGTGTCAGGATGCTTGGCCATCGACCAAAGCACTCCTTAAAGGCAGTGGCAGGGGGAGCAGTGATGACTCCCCAGTGCTGTTTGGAGGGACATCATTTCACATTCTGGGTGGGTTCCCCACCCACCCACCACACTCAGACAACAGGGGATCAGCACAACCACCAATCATGAGGGGAAGCACACTTGATTCTTTTTATTTTTTTAAATACATTTTATTGATTTTACAGAGAAGAAGGGAGAGGGATAGAGAGTTAGAAACATCAATAAGAGAGAAACATGGATCAGCTGCCTCCCCCACGCCCCCCCCCACACACACAACCAAAGTACATGCCCTGGACCACACTCGAACCCAGAACCCTTCAGTCTCCAGGCCAACACTCTATCCACTGAGCCAAACCAGTCAGGACCACACTTGATTCTTAACGTAAGTCTGAAGACAATACCAGCTAGGGGGTAAGGGGTACAATGATGAAATCAAAATGCATTGAAATCAAGCATCTCCTTTTTTGGGTTATCTGGTCTACCTACCAGTCTAATTTTGGTTTTTCATTCATCATGTGGGTTAGTCTTACCTCTTAACTACACTTTCTCTGTGTCTCCCCCTAGTGTGTGGGCCAGTGCAGAGCACTCAGCAGAACCCCAGCAAACTGCTGACTGTGCTGGGCTGCGGCCCAGTAGCCAGCTTCTCATTCTAGTGCTGTCCTCATAGCACCCTTGGCTCAGTGGTGCTCTCTGTCTCTGTCCAAGCTCCACTTTGTACCCATCTGAAGCAAGAGTGGTTTCATTCTTGCCTCCTGTTGGTGCAGAGATTGTAAAGGAAATAAGATTCGGTGTACCATGTGCCTTTAAGTCAGAAGTGAGTGGAAGCTCTGCTCCAAGCCTGGTCTCATGCTCTCAGGTCTGAAGGAGTGAGACTTGCAACTTGCAGAGGTGGCAGGAGAGGAAGCTTTCACCCATTGCTCCCCGCCCTCCCCATCCCTTCTTCCCCGCCCTCCCCATCCCTTCTCCACCCTTCCCATCCCTTCCTCTTCCTCCCCATCCCTTCTTCCCCTCCCTCCTCATCCCTTCTCCGCCCTCCCCATCCCTTCTCTACCCTCCCCATCCCTTCTCCACCCTCCCTAGCCTGCCTCACCTGCTCCCCGTGTGCTGACCAGGCAGGGATGGAAGAAGGGAGGAGAGAGGTTGGGTGTTGGCTCCTCCAGCCCTGACCACGACTGTGGCCTCTGTCTTGCAGTCCTCCTCCACCCCAGCCCTCTCCAGACTAAGACAGTGTATCCTCCCCCTCCTTCCCCTTCAGGCCCGGGGCGGGGGGGGAGGAGGGAGGAGGAGGGATGGCCTCCACTGCTTCTCATCCTCAGCATCTCATCTCCTGTGGGCTCGCTCCCTGGCCCCTCCTGGGTCTCTGTGAATTGTCCCTTCAGCAGGCCTGGGGCTCAGGCCACTGGCACAGGATGTTTGTTTCTAGCACCCTAACTGGGCTGTGGGACCCTGACCCACCCCCTGGCACCACTGTTGCCTCCCACCCCGCCCCAGGCCCCCTAGTTTTCCTAAAGAAGTTGGTTTCTAACGTCTTCCTCCTGGAAGCCCAGGAACAGCCCGCACAGGAGCCAGAGCGCCTGCCGGCTGCGGAGCGTGGGCACCCGGCTTCCAAATGGCTCTCTACTCGTGAGATGCCGAGCTCCCGCGGGGCCGGGGGAGGGGCAAAGGAGAGCGGGGTGGGGGCCGCAGACATGTGAGCTCCGAGGGCCCAAACCAGCACTCGTCCTCCTGCGATTTCCTTTATGGGTTTCCATGTTTTTGCTTAGCACAGGTGCCAGCCTTGGCCCCTACCTTGGCAGCTCTGGCCCCTGTGCTTGGCCCAGAGATCTCTCCTCTGCCCACCTGCCCCGTGCCCTCCCCAGCCAGAGCCAGGGCTCCGCCCCTTTCCTCCTGGAAGCCCAGGTCCCTGGCAGCTTTGTGGCCCCAGGAGCCACTGCCCTCCTTCACCCTGGAGCCCTGTCTTTTCTTACCTGCTCATGACTCGGTCCACCTCTCCCCTTCCCCTCACGGCGTCCACAGACCAGCCAAGCTTCCAGAACCGGCTCGCCATTCTCAAGCGACTACGGGCTATTGTTCCATCTTCCTGATCATTTCGGAAGATGCAACCTCTGCCCGGCCTGTTCCTCCTTGCCCTTCCTGCGCTGAGAAAGACACTGAAAGCAAAGCACCGTCCTAGACCCGGGTGCTTGCCACTCCCTCAGACCCATCATTTTGCCTTTTGTCCTTCATTTCCTTCGCACCCCCCCACCCCGCCCTGCCCCCGGCCACCTCCTTTGAAGATGGAGACCCGCTAGAGAATAGAATGGTCTGTTCACACTTGATCTTCTTCCACTCGCAACGAGACCCTCGCTGTTTGAGCTGGAAAAGCCCCAATGACTCCTAGTTGTGAGAAGAGTCATCAAAATATGCCCAGTACATTTCATCTTTACCAAAGACACCAACGATTAGTGCATTGTCTACCCAAAGGATCCCCTTTGGTGCCATCCCAGTGATACTTTAAAAGCACACACATTCTAGCTGGACATGCTGAATCTGGCCTCCCCCTTCTGTGTGATTGGTGGGCAGCCTCTGAGACGCAGCTTTTATAAGGCGAGAGTCAACGGGGCTAAGTCACTGCAACAGGAGCTGCTGCACCTGCTAAAGTCAAGTTAACAATGGGCTTGTCTGCGGAGTGGGGAAGGCAGCGACGTCAGTGATGTGGCATAGAGAGGACCGAGCAGCATGTCAGCAAGGCCGCTCTCTTTCCACATTCCTCTCACCAGAGGGGCTTGCTGTCGTTTTCCAGAATAAATCGAAAGGGCAGCCTCTTTTTAGGAAAAAATCAAAGTCACACCTCACTTTCCCAGACGCAGCCCTCTGTCCCGAGAAGTCAGGGCCAGGGCCCCTGTTCCCTTTGGCTGTCACACCACGAAGCACACTTGGTGTTTGTTGCCACCCGTGTGCTCACTAATGCCCAGAAGGAAACAGATTTTAGGTTTTTCTAAGTGGGTTTGGCAATTTGCTATTTTAAAAATACTTGTGAGACCTTTACAGTTGCCATGGTGATGTAATTTCCATAAACATGATATTTGTGGGGATTTTGCACATTCAAGGCCGGGGTTGATACGCAGAGTTGGGGGGAAGTAGGTGGTGAATTTGGCAGCCGGCCCATTGCTGCTTCCCTTGCAGGCTGCAAATCTGGTTCCAAGAGCACGTGTTTATGGAGAGACCTGGCTCCGGACAGCACGGGAGGCTGCTGGGAAGACCCGGGGGGGGGGGGGGAGGCCGGCCGCTCCCTGGACCAAGCCGCAGGGTCTGGGCCCTGGGCGCCCACTCTGTGGCGCAGTGGTCCTGCCCAGGTCAGGGTGACCTGCAGTCTCTCCCTGAACCCTGGCTGCATAGAGCCCGCGAGGACCAGACACCCTGGGGCTGCCCCAGGCTGTCAAGAGCCCGAGGCCTCCTCCTCCTGTGCACATTCGTCAGGAAAACTCCCCCTTTCATGTGCAATACGGCTGCAATGCTGAACACACGCCATGGAAACCAGCAGGAGGTGAAAGTAGAGAGCAATATCAGCCTAAAGGAACCATGGGGTAAGAAACGGACAGCTGTAGAGCCATCTTGAATGCCTACAAGAGCAGCTTTAACTAGAAAAAGAGGCAGACAGCCCCGATGGCACCAGCCTCCCTTTCGTTAGAGATGCTGGTGGTGGTTGGGCTCCGAGGGGCTTCTCTGAGCTCACTGTTGCCCTTCGTTTCCCAGCAAACGGGACATACAGAGCGGTCAAGGGAGAAGCAGAACGAACAGGAGAGACTTTTCTAATAAGGAGAAGCGTTTTGGAAAAGAAATGACCCTAAAAGGAGCTAAAGGCAGGGTGCCAGCATGAGAGGACCCCAGAGGGCTCACTGGTGTGTAATTGAACACCTGGGCGCAGCTGCGGGGTTTGCATCCTGCAGAACTGTGAGTCACAAGGAGTAATAATTACTAGAAAGCCATTGTGTGGACTGTCACAACGCGTGCAGTGCCAGCAATGTGAACAGGGCCTCCCAAGAGGACGTGCCAGACTCCCTGGCTGATGTGCTCCTCACCGCTCCCTGATGGCCACGCCGTGATGCCCAGGAGAGGATATGTGTGCACACCTGGTGTGTGCCCCTGTGAACCTGCACACCTGGTGCCTTGTATATGTGCGTACATGTGAGTCTGCATGTCTAGTGTGTGCATGTACATGTGTATCTGCATACTCATGAGTGAACATGTACATCCATTGTGTGTACACACATGAGCCTGCATATACACATGCATACATGTGTGAGCCTGCACACCTAGTGCATGTGCATGTATGAACCTGCACAGCCAGTGCCCCAAATGTGCACAGGACCAGGGTTCGTTCAGAGGTTTGCACACGTCTGAACGGCGAGAGCACCAGCCCATGCGGACGGCCTCGCCCTAACAGCGGGAAAAGGCCAGGGGACTGTCCAGGCTGCAGGCTCTGGCGACAGCAGCCGCCGCTGCCGCCCTGTGATTTAACTGTGTTTATTGAGAACCAGAAAGTGATGAATGAGGGACGTTGCAGGACATTTTGTGCTTTGAGGGTTGTGAGGCTCCGGGTAAGGTTCATTCCAGGGCCAGCAGGCTGAGGCCAGGGATGCAGGGTGGGGAGGGGGGGAGGGGAGGCAGCAGCTCTACGGCTAGGCTTCCCTGCCCGGACGAGACGTGACGACGCGATGTGACGCTGTCAACCCTGGGAGGGAGCCCGTCTAGGACAGGTGCCAGCTTCAGGGATGCCTTCCAGCTGCCGGAGGGTGGCCCAGGATAGACTTTGGCCTAAAATGTCCCGAGGAGTGTGACGTGGGAAGCTGCCAGAGATGGCTCACCCCTGCCCCAAGTGGGAACCTCGGTGCCTGCAGCCTGCTGGCCTCTTCCCTGCACACATTCCACTTAAAACTGTAAAAGCCCCGGAGCAGGTGGCGGGGCGGGCCGGGTCAGCAGGGAGGGGGCAGCAGCCAGGCCCCTCTGTGGCTGCTGCTTGACTCTGGGCAGAGCAGGGTCCCTCGACAGGGGCTCTGCACTGGGGCCAGGCGCCGATGCCAGGGGAGCTGTGCCCCCTGAGATGCTCCTCCCACTCCAGGGTCAGGAAGGCCTGGCCGGCCCTGGCCAGGAATGAGAAGATTTCGTTCTCTGGGAGTGAGCAAGTAGCAGCAGAACCCCCTGCCGTCCTGCCCAGAGGCGGGGCCTGGGAGGGAGGAGCCCCCGTGGGTCCAGAGCAAAGGGCATTTGGTGATGTGGAGTCAGGGACCCAAACTTCATTTATTTATTTTTGGGGTGCTTTTCTAAATGCTGGGGACCTTTCTCTGGGTATAACTTTCTTATTTTGCTGAGGGTCTAGATCCCACTCTGCTACTGGAGAACTGTGTGACCTCGAGCCAGTTAACTACCCTCTCTGTGCCTCCGTTTCTTCATTGGCAAAATGGGGATAACAATTGTACCCACTTCACCAGATTCCTTTAAAGGCGAAATGAGCAATTACACAAAAAGTGCCTAAAATAGGGCGTGGGACATAGTATTACGTTTTATCCCCTAGTTCTGAGGAATATCTATATTTAAAGCTCCCCTCCCCCCACGCCCCAGCTTCTGGTAACTAGGAGTTTGGCTTTTTTTTTTTCTTCAAAGATTCCACATGTAAGTGAGGTTATTTCTCTTTCTGTGTCTTATTTCACTCAGCATTATAGCCTCAAGTTTCACCCTTGTCACCAATGGCAGGATTTTCCTCTTTTTAAAGGGTGAATCACACAGCTATGGACACAGCATATTCTAAAGCCCATTCAGTCACCGAGGTTGCTTCCATGTGGCGGCTGTAACGCTGCAGCGAACGAGGGAGAGCAGCTGTCTCTTGCAGACAGGACTTTGTTTCCTTTGGGTGCATCCCAGAAGTGGGGTCATGGGTCAGCTGGTAGTTCTGTTTTTAATTTTGGGGAAACTCCATGCTGCTCTGCATAACCAGCTGCACCAGTTTACATCCCCACCTGCAGTGCCTGAGGGAGTCCTTCTCTGCCACCCTGACCGACACGCGTAACTTCCTGTCTTTCTGCTGACTGCCATCTGACGGGGTGAGCTGGCAGCTCCTGTGGTTTTGATTCGCAACCCCTGCCCTGAGCGATGTCGAGCTTCTTCTCGTGGCCTTGTCCCGTCTGCGTTTAGAGAAATGTCTGTTCAGCTCCACTGCTCATTTTTGTGTTAATCCTCACCTATGGGTATTCTTCCATTGATTTGGAGAGAGAGTGGGAGGGAAGGAGGGAGGAAACTTGCATTTTCTAAAAAGAGAGAGAGAGAGAAACATCGATGTAAGAGAGACATATCAATTGATTGCCTCCCGTACACAACCAGTTCAGGGATCAAGTCTGCAACCCAGGCATGTGCCCTTGACCGGGAATCAAACCCATGACCCTTTGGTCTGTGAGCTGACGTCCTAACCCCTGAGCCAAACTGGCTAGGGCTCATTTTTTAATTTTTTAAAATTAAATGTCATTATCGTCATCCTTGGAACTGGGACTGGGTGAAGCCGGCCCTCCCAAGCTAGGTCTGAGAGGAGCCATGCGGTGTGAGCCCCCGGGCACAGACCGTGGCCCGTGGGTAGGACTGGTCCGCAGCGCTGCCCTCCAGGCTGGCCCCGCCCGCTCGCCACAGGAGCGCAGTCATCGGACAGAATAGCAGCCGGGAACACGGAGGTGCGTCCTGACCCTCCGTGAGCATGAGAACCCTGGGACTCTTGCTAGCTGTCATGTCCCAGTTCCCACCCTCACAGTCTCGTTTGGCATTAGGAGGAGTGGGGTGGGGCCGGGGAACTTGCATTTCCTAAAAAGAACCCCGTTGGAGGGAAACTCTTGGGAGCCTCATTGGGTGGCACTCTGTGGCCCTGAAGCCAGGTCTATGCAGCCGCCTCCGGGCGAGAGGTCGTGGCTGGATTTGGTCTGAAGCATGTTTAACGCGGGGCCTCTCTACAGAGAACAGAAATCCTAAAAGGAGCCCCCAGGCCAGGCCCACAGCTTGCTGGTCCTCGGGGGTCAGCACAGGTCAGGGCCCCTCCTCTCCCCTCAGCCAAGCTAGCCCCTCCGCAGGTGTCCTTAGCCAGGACGGGCCTCGTTCTGCCCACGCCATCCCCCAGCTCTGAAGTGGCTCCTCTGCTGGGGTCATTGGAGCAGGTCGTTGCCTTCGCTGGAGGCTTGCACTGAGGCCCAGAAACCAGCTGCTGGTGTGGCTGAGGGCCCAGAGGAGGCTGCAGGAGAGTGAGGAGGAATGTGCTTTTATGGAGCTGGGTGTTTGAAGAAACTTCTGGGATTTGTCTCTTAGCAACAGGCCCACCCAGAGCACACGGCACTGCCAGGGCATCCAGCGACGCCCAGGGCAGCGTGTAAAATCAGTGAGATGGCGAGGAGGAGAGGCCATCTGAGCTCGCGCCTCCAGCAGGTGGGACCTGGGCCCTGAGCAGAGGCAGCGGCTGTTGTCCTACCAAGCACGTCAAACTCCGGCGAGGGCCGCACGCCGCGTTTATTCGGCCGCGTTCACCTTTGAGCTTGACATGCTCGACCAAGAGGGACCATCACTAAACCGTCCCCCCTACCCCCCCCCCCCCCCGCCTTCTCCGGCCCCGCAGCCCAGCGCCCCATCACGTTCCGCCTGTGGCTGTGGACGGAATTGTGTCCCCGCAAATCTGTAAGCGGGAGCCCTTGCCCAGCATGTGTCTGTATTTGGAGATGGGCCCTTTAGGGGGTCATTAAGGTTTAAACGAGGCCATCAGGGTGGTGCCCGGATGGCATGAGCGCCCTTAGAAGAAGAGGCGCCAGAGGCGTTGGCCCTATCTCTCTGCCCCGTGACAGCAGGGAGCTGGTGATCACCAGCAAGGCAAGCGCTGATCTCTGACTGTGCAGCCTCCACAACCGTGAGGACCCGGCTGTGGTTAAGCCGCCCGTCCAGGTGCTGTGCGTGGCAGCCGGGCTGCCTGAGCCAGGCAGCAGGCGCTCTTAACATTGGGCAAAGGAGAGCCTGAGGTGCAAAGAGCCCAACTGCCCTGCCCCAGACTAGACGGGCAGAGCCAGGGTGCCCGTCCCTGGCCCCAGCAGCAGTTCGCTCCACCCGCCCCACCACCGCTCCTATAAGGAGCACCTTCCTCAGGGGTTCTGTGGACCCGAGGAGACTTGGCAGACTGAGCCCTTGGACAGGCCTGGCACGGAGCAAGCCCTCGGGGGTGTCACTCTGCCTCAGGCTCACGTAGGAGGGAGACGCAGGGAAGGGGCAGAGCCAGGAGCCGCCCCACCTGGGAGCTGAGGGTCCTGGAGAAGTCGATGGGTCTGCCTGGCTCTCCAACAGGCCACTCTCTGGATCCCACGCCAGCGAGGCACCCAGGTGGGTGGTGTGGGAGGGAGCAGGATAGAGGTGAGCCAGGTCCCTGAACTCAGCAGCTAGGCCTGGCTGGCCCCTGGGCTGTGGGGAGCTGAGTGGGTGGCTAAGTGGCAATGGAGACGCTGGGGCCGGTGGGTGAGAGGAGGCCACGGGCCGCCCCCGACGGCAGTGCGGGCTGAGGACAGCACGGGGCAGCTCTGGAATCTATCAGCCTTCCCCACAGTGCCACTTCTGAGAGGAAGAGGAGAACCCACTTCCCAGAGCTGCAAGTCTTCCTGTCACCCATTCCAGGCCCCTTGCAGGCCCCGGGGCCTGGAGCGGCACTGCCAGCACAAACCCAGCCCTCGCCCCACAGCCTCCTGGCCCTGATAGGAAATGTCTGGTGCTGCGTCTCCCCAGAGCCTGCCCTGGCGCCCGGCCTGGCCCCAGGCCACCCTTCCAGCTCGGCCCCCTGCCATGCTCCTGCCTGCTTAGCCTGGGGAAGGCAGTGCACTGCCCGAGGCTGAAGAGCCCAGATAGGCCTCCTCCCCAGCGAGTTCTGCTTTCCGAGACCCATCAGCGGCAGAAGTGCTCCGTGGGATGGTGCTTCCCTCCTGGGAGTCGTCAGTCGAGTCTCCCGGAAAAGGCTCACAGCACCTCGCCCGGCCGCCCCCCCAGGTGGAGTGATGGTCTGGCTCTGCTCGGATCTCATCGGAGGGGGTGACAACAGTCAGGTCGCTGCAGGGTGCTGTCAGAGGGACAGAGGGTCCTGGGTCAGGGATGGCCCGCTTTGTGTTCTGGGGACCCAGCTCGGAGTGCCCCTAAGGGGCCCGGAGCCCTAATTGGCATTCACACTCTACCTCCCTGTGGGCCGGACCTCCTTAATCTGCTTGGCATTCAAGTCAGAGGAAAAGAAGGGGTTCTTCCTCCACTTTAAAGCCGGGACGAGGTTACATCAGTGGAGGAGAGATTACGCAGATCAGCGCTCCCCACGCACTGCCTGGAGTGTCAGGTCTCAGTAAAGACATGTCTCACTGAGGTTGCCGGTGACTAATGAGTTAGTAGACGTCAAAGGTCATCTTTCTTATCGTGGTAAAATTTTCATAACATAAAATGCACCATATTAATGCTGTATGTGTACAACTCTGGCGTTAAGTATATTCACGATGCGCTGCACCCACCCTCTCAGGAACTTTCTCATCATCCCAGACTGAACCTCTGTGCCCCCTGAGCTCCCAGGTCCCTCCCCCTCTCCCTGGTAACCTCATCCTCTTCTCTCTGTGGGATCAGACAGTACTTGTTCTTTTGTGACGGCTTATGCAACCTGAGCATACTGCTCTCAGGGCTCACCCGTGCTGTAGTGTGTGTTACCATTTCCATTTTCCAGGCTGAATAACATTCCGTTAGGGATACACCGCACACTGTGTATCCGTCCTCTGTTGATGGACATGTGGGCGGGGTATTTAAAGACGCAGTGTTGTTCTAAGGGCCCTGGTGTCTAGCTGTGACGGCTCATGTGGTCTCTAGGGCTGACTTGGAGCATCTGGTTGCCTGGGAGGTGGGTGCACAGTGGTGAAGAAGAGGAGGGCACGGCTTCCTGGTAAGGGCTGTGTGTGGTGGGCAGTGAGGTTGGCTCCCAGCATCCTTTGCACCCAGATGGCAGGTGTGAGCCAGTCCTGGAATTTCAGACTCTAGTGGGTGACTGGTTCAGAAATGGCAGGTGACCCAACGATTGTTAGTCAGGGAATTGCCAGATCTGGAGCAGCTGAGCCATCTGGCACCAGGCTATGGCTAAAGCCAGCACCAAGCATGTCAGTGCAGAGAGGCAATGAGCCCGGTCCGGCCTAGCCAGGTTAGCTCAGTGGATAGAGCATCAGCCTGAGGACCAAAGGGTCCTGGGTTCAATTCCGGTCAAGGGCACGTATGTTGGTTGCAGGCTCCTCCCCGATCTGAGGCCTAGTCAGGGTGTGTGCAGGTGGCAACCAATCAACGTGTTTCTCTCACATTGACGTTTCGCTCTGTCTTTCCCCCTCTCTTCCACTCTCTCTAAAAATCAATGGATGCCAAAGCCGGTTTGGCTCAGTGGATAGAGCGTCGGCCTGCAGACTGAAAGGTCCCAGGTTCAATTCCGGTCAAGGGCATGTACCTGGATTGCGGCACATCCCCAGTAGGGGGCGTGCAGGAGGCAGCTGATCAGTGTTCCTCTCTCATTGATGTTTCTAACTTTCTATCTCTCTCCCTTCTTCTCTGTAAAAAATCAATAAAATATATTTTTAAAAAAATCGATGGAAAAATATCCTTGGGCGAGGATTAATGCCCACCCCCCCACCCACTCACCCCCCAAAAAAAGGGATCCCGGCCCTTGGTGGCACAATTGAACGTCTTAGTTATCCAACCTCTGAACCGCCTTTGGACTTCCTGTCATTTGAGACGATAAATGCTATCACTTAAGCTAGTTTGAGTTGGTTTTGTGTCACTGCCAGATCAAAGCATCCTAAGAGTCATCAGCTATGCGTAGCTGGACCCTCCAATGGCGCAAACACAGGTAACTCACCAGCTTCGGGAACGACGGGGCCTGCATTCGCTGTAAATATCGGTGTAAGGTAACCCACAGCCAGCGGTGGCTGGTGCTTCAGCTGGCTGCGCTGCATTTGCACGCTGACGGCCGGGGCCTGTGCTGGCGTTCCATCAGGGTGCATGGCACAAACGGCACATGCCTCTCTGTTGCGCCTACTTCTCGGAGCCGGTGGAGGTGGCCTGGCACTCTGGCAGGTGATGTGCTGAGTTGAGACCTGCAGGGGAGGCCTGACTCCGTGTTCGGAAAAGCCACAGCATTTCAGGGAAGCTCACCTCTACAAGACGCGCTGTCCCGGGGGACCCTCTGTCCTGAGTGCATCGGTCCCAGCAGGGCTGCGTGGCTCGGGACAAGACTGTGAACCCCCCAGCCCTGCCAGGATCTGCTCTCAGGGTGGCAACACAGTCTTTTTTTTTTTTTTAACTTATTTTTATTGATTTCAGAGAGGAAGGGAGAGGGAAAGAGAGACAAAAACATCAACAATGAAAAAGAATCACTGATTGGCTGTCTCCTGCACGCTCCACACTGGGGGATGGAGCCCAGCATGTGCCCTGACTGGGAATCGAACCTCCTGGTCATAGGTTGACACTCAACCACTGAGCCACACTGGCCAGGCTCTTTTGAAAAATTTATTTATTTGTTTTTATTTTTTTAAATCTTTATTGTCTAGATTATTACAGTTGTTCCTCTCCCCCCCCCTCCCATAGTTCCCCTCCATCCGGTTCCCACCCCACCCTCTGCACTTACCTCCCCCCACTGTCCTCATCCATAGGTGTACGATTTTTGTCCAATCTCTTGCTGCACCCCACATACCCCTAAGAATTGTCAGTCCACTCCCTTTCTATGCCCCTGATTCTATTATATTCACCATATTATTCTGTTCATCAGATTTTTTTACTCACTTGTTTTTCAGATTCACTTGTTGATAGATATGTATTTGTTGTTCATAATTTTTATCTTTACTTTTTTCTTCTTCCTCTTCTTAAAGAATACCTTTCAGCATTTCATATAATACTGGTTTGGCAGTGATGAACTCCTTTAGCTTTTTCTTATCTGTGAAGCTCTATATCTGACCTTCAATTCTGAATGATAGCTTTGCTGAGTAGAGTAATCTTGGTTGTAGGTTCTTGCTATTCATCACTTTGAATATTTCTTGCCACTCCCGTCTGGCCTGCATAGTTTCTGTTGAGAAATCAGCTGACAATCATATGGGTGCTCCCTTGTAGATCACAAACTGTTTTTCTCTTGCTGCTTTTAATATTCTCTCTTTGTCTTTTGCTCTTGGCATTTTATTATGATGTGTCTTGGTGTGGTCCTCTTTGGATTCCTTTTGTTTGGGGTTCTCTGCACTTCCTGAACTTGTAAGTCTATTTCTTTCATCAGGTGGGGGAAGTTTTCTGTCATCATATCTTCAAATAGGTTTTCAGTATCTTGCTCTCTCTCTTCTTCTGGCACCCCCATAATTCAGATGTTGGTATGCTTGAAGTTGTCCCAGAGACTCCTTACACTATCTTCATATTTTTGGATTCTTTTTTCTTTTTGCTCTTCCAGTTGGGTGTTTTTTGCTTCCTTGTATTTCAAATCTTTGACTTGATTCTTGCAATCTTCTAGTCTACTGTTGGATCTCTGTATATTATTCTTTATTTTAGTCAGTGTATTCTTAATTTCTAGTTGGTCCTTTTGCATATCCTCAAGGGTCTCACTAAATTTATTGGCCTTTTCTAGAAAATTCTTGAAAAACCTTATAACCGTGGTTTTGAACTCTATATCCAGTTGTTTGTTTTCCTCCATTTCTTCCATTTGTGACTTGTTTCTTTGTCTCTGTATTTTGGTTGCTTCCCTGTGTTGATAGAGTGGCTTTGTGTGCTAGGTGTCCTATAGGGTCCAGTGGCTCAGCCTCCCCACTTACCTGAGGTGGACACTCTTGATGCACACCTTTGTGGGCTGTGTGCACAGTCTTGTTGTAGTTAAGATCGTTGTTGGTATCACTGGGAGGAATTGACCTCCAGGCCAATTGGCTGTGAGGATCCTCTGTGTCTACGATGGGAGAACTTCTGTGCTGGAAACACCCTTATGGGGCAAGACTTGCTTCAGTCGGGCTTTGGTGCTCACTGAGTCTGCCCCCTGAGTGTGTCCCTTATGGATCTGAGGAGATGTAATCTGGATGGTCCCACTCTGACCTCTGGGTACACTGGCTCTTGGATCTCCAAGGAGGTGTTAATTTAGCCTCTGCCCGAGGCCACCCAGCAGGAGCTATGGAGAGATCTGCAGATTCCTCTTCTTTGTTTGGGGTTTGGAGGTGCCCAGATGAAGCCCAGCTGTGAAGCAATGCAAGCTGCTGTGGGGCCTTGGCCCTTCTTTTGGATGTTCTGGGTCTGTCTGACTCAGCTGAAGTTTGTTAGGTAATTTTAGATTTCAAAGGACCAGGGCATTCATATGCAAAAGCCTCTGTGCACACTTGGGTGGGACAGGCTCTCAGGGTGGAGCAAACAGCAATGGCTTCCCATTAGCCCTGCCCTAAGAGACCCCCAGGTCTCAGTGTCCTCTGAGAGAAAGCTGCCCTCGCGTTCCACCCACTGCCAGACAGTCCAGTTTCTTCCTGTATGAGTCTGGGTCCCCAGAGTCTCGCCCAGAACTGGAGTTCAGAGCAGTCGGGAGCTTGTGTCTCCCTCCCGAATAAAAAAGCCAGCCACGTACTCAGTTGCCAGCTCTTTCCACGCGCGCCTCCGTACCTCTGCTCTTTACTTCCACAGCTCCTCTGAGTCTCAGTGTGTTTTTCTCTCTCCTAGTTGTAGAATTTCCACTCAGCCAGCCTTCCTGTGGTTCTGGATGATGTTCGTTTTGTCTTTTACTTGCAGTTTTGAAGTAGTTGTGCGAGGAAGCAAGTTCAGGTGTTTACCTATGCTGCCATCTTGGTTTCTCCTTTGAAAATTTTAAATCATTTCCAGAAGCCTCACCTTAGGGGGTGACATTCATTTCCAGAAATAGGTGATTTGCAGCCAAGGGAGATGAAGGGAGTGGGTGACCAAGCTGAGTATTCTGACTCCTGTGACGTCAGGATGAACTGTGACCAAACCCATGAGTCTGAGTCCCGACTTGTGTGTGTGTGTGGTGGCGGGGGGGAGGGGGGGGTAGAGGGGAGAGTGGCTCACATGCTGACAGCATGGGGGGTGGTGGAGGGGCTCCTGCAGGCTCACGTGCTGATAGCGTGGGGGAGGCATGGGGGGTTCCCACAGGCTCATGTGCTGACAGCGTGGGGGGATAGAGGGGCTCCTGCAGGCTCACGTGCTGATAGCGTGGGGGGATAGAGGGGCTCCTGCAGGCTCACGTGCTGACAGCGTGGCGGGGGGGGGTCCTGCAGGCTCACGTGCTGACAGCGTGGGGGGATAGAGGGGCTCCTGCAGGCTCACGTGCTGACAGCGTGGGGGGCGGGGGTAGCAGCTCACGTGCTGACATGGGTGCGGAAAACAGTCCGCATTTCAGGCAGGAATGGCGCGCACTTTGAGGTGCTGTCTGTGTGGACCGATTGCTCACACGTCTGAAATGTGTCTGACATTTTCCTTTGGGGAAGGAGATGGGATCTTGTCCCAAACCCTTAGGGGAGCTTCTCTCTGGTCTGTGTTCTGTTCGTGTCCACTTGGGGGTGGGGGACAGTCTGGGACATGGAGTGCTCATGCTGCTCACACAGCTCCTCTTGTAGACTGTGCCCTGAGGGCTGTCCCCTTCCGGTCCCCTTCCCAGACCCAGGCGGGTGGGAAGCGACTTCCTGGCTCGCACAGCCTCCCAGGAGCCGGTTCAGCTCACTTTCCGACAGCAGAGGGCTGCCCAGCCCCAGCACCCTGGACTGAGTTCTGCCGGGTGCCAATCACACAACGTGAACAAGAGCCATCCCCGAGTGGGCGCCCCGAGGGTGCAGTGGCTGAGGCGCCCAGTAGGGCTGGAAGCCAGGGCGTGGCGTCCACGTACCTGTGCCAGGTCGCCGTTCCGAAGCAGCTGGGTGTGCAAGGTGCCTGTCTCGGGGGACTCGGCTGCACCTCCTCTGCGGGCACCGGGCTGGGGAGCCCACCCCCTTGGCTTGTGGAACCAGCTTCTCAGCGAAGAGGGTCCTCGTGGGCCGCGCTTCTGTGCTGCTGTGTGCAGTCCCGGGAGGGAGGGCGAGCGGGGGGACTGCGGGGACCTGGTGGAGACGTGCTTACAAAGGAAGCCGACCGCCCGGGCTTGTCCCCACGGCTACACGGTCCCCTCAAGGTCAACCACATCACAGCTGAGACGAGGACAGGAGGGCAGAGAGAGCACGAGCTCACAGACAGGCTTGTCCCGTGCGCTCCTTGCGGATGCCTCCGTGGCCATCTGTTCGTGTTAAACCCTCCCTGAAGCCTGCATGTTCCTGGGACGTAAAGGGGGGTAACATGCAAACCCTGTTCCTGGTGGAACGACACGGAGCCACACATGTCCGTGTGGCGGTGCCTCCTGGGCGTCCGCACTGTCTAGGCACCTGCAGCTCCCGTGTGCCCGGGACAGCACAGAGAGGTGGGGCTACACCAGGTAGGGAGCCAGCAGATCCCTGTTAGTGAAGCGCGTTGGAGTGGGTTACTTCCAACATAAAGGCACAAGCCCTCCTGCAAGGTGGTGAGTCCCTGTGGCCCAAGCAGCGGCGTTAGCCCTGCGTGCAGCAGGCCATTGAGCTGACCCTGCGCCCCGGCAGGAAGCTGTCCCACCCAGCCGCACACAGGCACCGGAGGGCACAGACCGCAGAGCACAGCGGGAAGGAGCAGGCCTGCCTGCCAGGCCTGTGGGAGTCCCCAGCCAGACAGGGAGCGCTTGAGCGTGAGCGCACACGGCCTCCCTCCGCCTTCCCTCCGTCCTCCCTGGTCTTCCGGGAGGCTGGGTGCCTCGCAGCCGAGCAGAGACGCCTCCTTTACCACTGCCATGTGGCCCCCTAACGACCACGGGCCCCCCCAGGTCTCTGGAGCCTGGATCATGTCCCGCTGCCAAACAAGAACCCACAGTGCCCGCCCTGGGTAGGGAGCCGCTTTGCCTGCTCACTGGGAAGGACGCCCTGGGTGGGGCTCCCTCCAGGGGCCTCCTGGGAGCTCGCGGTGCCCTGTCGCAGCCCCAGCAGAGCCCACGACCTCGCTTTTTCTCCTGTGCTCGTGCTTGCGTGCCGTCTGCCCCCTCGGGTGCTCGCTGCCCGCCTTCTCTGCAGCCTCGCCCCCGGCCTTGCAGAGTGGGCTCCTTTCCCAGTCGGGTGGTCTCCTGTTCTGTCTTCCACGGGATTTGCAAACCCGACTGCATGTTAGAATCGGCTCGGGAATGTTTTATTCTTAAACAAGCAATCCCTGGACCCCGCCCTGGGCCTACAGGGGCCTGGAGGTGGGGCCTGGAACCTGCATTTAAAAAAAACTCAGTCTGAGGTTTCTGGTGCACAAACCAGGCTGCAAAACTGCTGTAGCTTCCCCAGCCCTCACCGTCTCTTCTTATCAAGATCCCTGACACCCACGTCGCCCTCATCAGTCACATCGTCACCTCCCTGCCCAGCAGCTTCTCCCCGCAGGTGAACACGCTGGTTTCTCCTGGGACTGGGACAGCGTGTCCTCACCACATCCTGCAATCCACTCCTCATTCTCGCCTCTGACCTCTGACAGCCTGCTCCCGTCCGCCATTCCTTCTCTCCGACTGGCCGCTCTGCCTCGGCAGGTCCCTCCCCATCTCTGCAGCAGGTGACCCCGCACCTTCTCCCCTTCCGCATCTGGATGCTTCCCTCACCGCCCTGACTGGCCCCCTCCGTCCCCTTTGGAGTCATTTTCTGCACTTGTCTAAGAGCTCGATGTCCCCCAGGTCTTTCCTGGCGTTCTATGCCCTCCTGGGGTGACCTCATTCACTTCAGTCCCCATCCCTGTCCCCTGCTCTCCTCAGCCGGTGGACACGTCTCTCGCTTTCCCTCCTGGTTATGGCTGCCCCTCACCCTGTGCCCTGGCCCCTCCTTCCCCGACACACAGCTGGCCGCTGATTCTGGGGACACGACCTCCTCTCCCTCCACAGGTCCTTCCCACTGTCTCCCCCACTGCCCCTCCCGCTGGGATTTCTGCTGCGTCCCTCCTCCCAGCCTTCCTCACCCCTCCCGCCCATCCTCCCCTTGGGACCACAGCACCTTGGGGACCACAGCACCTTGGGGGCCACAACCTCTTGGGGGCCACAGCGCATTGGGGCTGGTTCTGAAACTCAGCCCTGGTTGCATCGTTCCCTGTCGAAACCCTTCCCAGGACTGCCAGCGGCCGGAAGAGGAAGGCTGGCGCTTGCGTCCCTGCCCGTCTGACCTCTGCCCACCTCAGCCTCGTTCTTCGATGTTTTTAAACCAAAGCTGAGCTGGCCTTGTTTTCCACCGTGTGCCAGCAGCCCTGGCCACGCAGTCCCTGCACCTCTGAGCTCCCGGGCATTCACGCAGGTTGTTGCTGGGATGCCTTTCGCCCTCCTTCCCTGGAACCTCCCACCAGCTTTCCGGACCTTGCCCCCATCCCTTACTCTCCCGTGGAGTCTTCCTGATATGACCCAGCGGAATTCCTCACTGCTCCTTTATGGCCAGTGTTCCCTCCAGAGCATGAGCTCCCGGGGTGGGGGTGGGCCCAGCTCCACTGCCCACGTGGACTCCATTCCCAGGACCCGGCACAGGCGACTGGTGGGTGCTCATGAATGAGAACGAACGCATCGCTGTTGGGGAGGGCTTCTTATTTATTTAAATAATTAACACCTCCATATGAAAATGTGCTAAAATTATTACTATTATTTTAAATCTTTATTTTTCAGATTACTACAGATGTCCCTCTTTGTTCTCCCCATAGCTCCCCTCCACCCAGTTCCCACCCCACCCCAGGCCCTTGGCCCCCCACTGTCCTCGTCCATAAGTATAAGGTCTTTGTCCAATCTCTTCCCACACCCCCCACACCTCCTTCCCCCAGAGAATTGTCAGTCCACTCCCTTTCCATGCCCCTGATTCTATTACATACACCAGTTTGTTCTGTTCATCAGATTTTTTACTCATTTGATTTTTAGATTCCCTTGATAAATAAGTATTTGTTGTCACTTTGTTGTTCATAATTTTTTATCTTTACCTTTTTCTTCTTCTTCCTCTTCTTAAAGAACTAGAGGCCCGGTGCACAAAATTCGTACAGGGCAGGGGGTGTCCCCTCAGCCCAGCCTGAACCCTCTCTAATCCGGGACCCCTCGGGGGATGTCTGACTGCCCTCTCGGACATCCCTCTCACAATCCTGGACAGCTGGCTCCTAATCGCTCACCTGCCTGCCTGCCTGGTTGCCCCTAATTGCCCCCCACTGCTGACCTGATTGATTGCCCCTCACTGCCTCTGTGTGCTGGCCTGATTGCCCCTAACTGCCCCCCTGCTGGACTGGCTTCTCCTAACTGCCCCCCTCCCTGCTGGCCTGGTCACCCCTTACTGCCTCCCTTGCCGGCCTGGTCGCCCCCAACTGCCCCCCCCCCCGCCAGCCTGGTTGCACCACGCAGCCTGCTTGTTCAGTTGTTTGGTCGTCCCTCACTAACCCCCTTGCTGGCCTGGTCATAGGCAGCCATCTTGTGAGGATGTGATGGTAAATTTGCATATTACCTCTTTATTATATATGATACCCTTCAGCATTTCATATAATACTGGTTTGGTGGTAATGAACTCCTTTAGCTTTTTCTTATCTGTGAAGCTCTTTATCTGACCTTCAATTCTGAATGATAGCTTTGCTGGGTAGAGTAATCTTGGTTTGGTTGTAGGTTCTTGCTATTCATCACTTTGTATATTTCTTGCTACTCCTGTTTGGCCTGCATAGTTTCTGTTGAGAAATCAGCTGACAGTCATATGGGTACTCCCTTGTAAGTCACTAACTGTTTTTCTCTTGCTGCTTTTAATAGTCTCTCTTTGTCTTTTGCTCTTGGCATTTTCATTATGATGTGTCTTGGTGTGGTCCTCTTTGGATTCCTCTTGTTTGGGGTTCTGTGTGCTTCCTGGACTTGTAAGTCTATTTCTTTCACCAGGTGGGGGAAGTTTTCAGTCATTATTTCTTCAAATAGGTTTTCAGTATCTTGCTCTCTCTCTTCTTCTGGCACCCCCATAATTCAGATGTTGGTATGCTTGAAGTTGTCCCAGAAGCTCCTTACACTATCTTTATATTTTTGTATTCTTTTTTCATTTTGCTCTTCCAGTTGGGTGTTTTTGCTTCCTCATATTTAAAATCTTTGACTTGATTCTTGGGATCCTCTAGTCTACTGTTGAATCTCTGTATATTATTCTTTATTTTAGTCAGTGTATGCTTAATTTCTTACTGGTCTTTTTCCTTTTTTTTTTTTTTTTTTTTTTGGCATTCTCACTAAGATCCTTGAAGGTCTCACTAAGTTCCTTGGAGGTTTCTGGAAGGTTCTTGAGTAACCTTATAAATGTGGTTTTGAACTCTATATACAGTATTTTGCTTTTATCCATTTCTTTCATTTATGACATGTTTCTTTGTCTCTGCATTTTGGCTGCTTCCCCGTGTTTGTTTCTATGTGCTGGGTAGCTGCTGTGCTTCCTTGAGTTGATAGATTGGCCTCGTGTAGTAGGTGTCCTATAGGGTCCAGTGGCTCAGCCTCCCCAGTCACCTGAGGTGGATACTCTTGGTGTACTCCTTTGTGGACTATGTGCACAGTCTTGTTGTAGTTAAACCTTGATTGCTGTTGGTATCACTGGGAGGAATTGACCTCCAGGCCAGTTGGCTGTGGGTACCAGCTGTGTCTACACTGGGAGAACTTCCATGCTAGAGACACCCTTATGAGACAGGACTTGCTTCAGTGGGGCTTTGGTGCTCACTGAGTCTGCCCCTTGAGTGTGTCACTTATGAATGTGAAGAGTTGTAATCTGGTATGCTCTGACACTGACCACTGGGTACACTGGCTCTTGGATCTCTAAGGAGATGCAAAGTCAGCCACTGCCTGGGGCCACCCAGTAGAAGCTACAGAGAGATCTGCAGATTCCTCCTCTTTGTATCGAGTTGGGGTTTGGAAGTGCCCAGAGGAGGTTCAACTGTGTAGCAAGGCAGGCTGATGCTGCCGGATTGATTGCTTTGGGTCTCCCTGACCCAGATGCTGCCTGTTTGACAGGTTTTAGGCTGAGAAAAGACTGCACATAGCTTGGGTGGGGTTGTAAATTGGGTGGGGGAGGGTCTCAGGGAATCACCAGGGCAGAGCAAACAGCAATGGCTGCTAGTTAGTCCTGCACCAGAGGGGTCCCAGCGCAGAAACAATGACCACTGTGAGTACTTCTGTCTGAAAGAAAGCCACCCTCGTATTCCTGTCCCGATGCCAGACACTCTAGTTTCTCCCTGTATGTGTCTGGGTCCCCCAGAGTCTTGCCCAGAACTGGAGCTCAGAGCAAGCAGGAGCTTGTATCTCCCTCCGGATTAAAAGAGCAGCACAGCCAGGTGCCAGCACTTTCTGCGCCTCCGTACCTCTTACCAGTCTCACCGTGCTTTCTTCACCTCTCTAGGTGTGGAACGTCCACTCAGCCAGCTTTCCTGTGGCCCTGGGTGGTCGTTGTTCTGCCTTTTAGTTATAATTTTGATGTGGTTGTGAGAGGCACCAAGTATAGGTGTTTACCTTGGTTCCTCAAAATTATTTTTTAAATTTCCTGCTGAATTGATTAAAATGATGTTTTTACACTATAAATCCACACACTTAATCCTTCTGTGGCATGTTAATTTATATGAAAAAGCGACCTATTACTGTTGTTTCTTAGCGAAATTATTTATCCAAATTATCGTTAATAAGTTCATTAGTAATAATGTGTCTAAATTAGTGCAACTGCAGGTCTGATATAGGTCCATGTCGTACAAGTCAGTGGCACACAATGTGCTTGTCTTTAAATGGGCGTCTCACAGTTACCGCGATGCATCAGAGTGGTAGCAGAGAGAGGTGACCAGAAGTCCCCCCACACCACCCGCCTGAGGTTGTCCCCTCTGGCACACAAGTCTCTCTCCCCCCAAATTCCTTCTGTTGTGGCAGAGTACACACAGCATGAAACGCACCTGCTCGGCCATCCTTCAGTGCACAGCTCGGTGTTAAGTACATTCATGCTACTGTGCAGCCTTGCCACCATCCATCACAGAACATTTTTATCTTGTAAACAGAAACTCTGCTCCCGTTAAACCCTAACTTCCCATCTGCCCCTCCTCTCTGCCCCTGGCAGCCTCCACGGTTCTGTTTCCTATCAATGAATTTGACTCCTCTAAGTACCTCTGTACGTGGAACCCCCAGTCTCTGTCTTTTTGTGACTGGCTTATTTAACTCAGCTGGTATCCTCAAGGTTCATTCCATGTGGCAGTGTGTGACAGAATTTCCTTCCTTTTTGAAAAAGGCTGAATACTATTCCGTGGATGGATATACCACATTTTACTTATTCATCCATCTATGGACAACGGGGCCGCCTCCATGTTGTAGCTGTTGTGAATAACGCGCGGTGAACAAGGGTGTACAGATGCTCTGTGAGACTCTGTTTTCAGTTCCTTGGGAATATATTTAGTTTTACTTTTTCTAGGAACCGCCCTCCTGTTCCCCAGGGCGGCCATCCCAGCTTTCCTGGTTTTCAGTGTATGGAGGCAGCACCCTGACCGAGGAGAGCGCATGCTCTACACCAAGCAGGGCTGGGTCTGAATCAGGGCTGAGCCATGTGGGCAAGGCTTTCAGCCTCTCTGGGCTTGGTTCCCCATCTGTAGAATGGGGTGCCAATGACCACCTCCAGAGGTGGAATTGGTCCCCATCTGTAGAATGGGGTGCCAATGACCGCCTCCAGAGGTGGAATTGGTCCCCATCTGTAGAATGGGGTGCCAGTGACCGCCTCCAGAGGTGGAATTGGTCCCCATCTGTAGAATGGGGTGCCAATGACCGCCTCCAGGGGTGGAATTGGCCCTCATCTGTAGACTGGGGGTGCCAATGACCACCTCCAGGGGTGGAATTGCTCCTCATCTGTAGACTGGGGGTGCTAATGACCACCTCCAGGGGTGGAATTGGCTTTCCATCTGTAGGATGGGGGTGCCAATGACCGCCTCCAGGGGTGGGAGAGTCCAGGGGACGTTGGCTGAGGGCAGGGCACTGTGGCTAAGTGGGTAGCGGCGTCTGTGCTTTTGCACTTGAGACCCCCCATGTGCTCTTGCTCCTCTCATGCCCCCTTCTACTTTGGTAGTGTTCTCTCTCTCTCTCTCTCTCTCTCTCTCTCTCTTTAAATTTCTTTATTGATTAAGGTATTACATATGTGTCCTTATTCCCCCCACTTCCCATTCATGCCACCACCCCCCTGTTATCTGTGTCCATTGATTAGGCTTACATGCATGCATATAAGTCCTTTGGTTGATCTCTCCCCCTTACCCCCACCCTCCCTTACCTTCCCTGAGGTTTGACGTTCTGATCGATGCTTCTCTGTCTCTGGATCTATTTTTGTTCATCAGTTTATGTTGTTCATTATATTCCACAAATGAGTGAGATTATGTGATATTTATCTTTCTCTGCCTCGCTTATTTCACTTAGCATAATGCTCTCCATCTCCATCCATGCTGTTGCAAATGGTAAGAACTCCTTTTTACTGCAGTGTAGTATTCCATTGTGTAGATGTACCACAGTTTTTTAATCCACTCATCTGCTGATGGGCACTTAGGCTGTTTCCAAATCTTAGGTATGGTGAATTGCGCTGCTATGAACATAGGGGTGCATATATCCTTTCTGATTCGTGTTTCTAGTTTCTTGGGATATATTCCTAGAAGTGGGATGACTGGGTCAAATGGGAGTTCCATTTTTAGTTTTTTGAGGAAACTCCATACTGTTGTCCCATGGCTGCACCAGTCTGCATTCCCACCAGCAGTGCACGAGGGTTCCTTTTTCTCCGCATCCTTGCCAGCACTTGTCATTTGTTGATTTGTTGATAATAGCCATTCTGACAGATGTGAGAGGGTACCACATTGTTGTTTTGATTTGCATCCCTCTGATGATTAGTGACTTTGAGCATGTTTTCATACGTCTCTTGGCCTTCCTCTGTCTTCTTTCGTAAAGTTTCTATTTAGATCAGTTGCTCATTTTTTGATTGGGTTGTTTATCTTCTTTTTGTTAAGGTGCATGAGTTCCCTGTAAATGTTGGAGATTAAACTCTTATCATTGATATCATTGGCAAATATGTTCACCCATGCAGTGGGCTTTCTTGTTGTTTTATTGATGGTCTCCTTTGCTGTGCAAAAGCCTTTTATTTTGATGTAGTCCCATTTGTTTATTTTCTCTTTAGTTTCCATTGCCCTAGGAGCAGTATCAGTGAAGTAATTGCTTTGGCATATGTCAGAGATTTTTCTGCCTGTGGATTCCTCTAGTATTTTTATGGTTTCTCATTGTATGTTTAAGTCCTTGATCCATTTTGAGTTTATTTTTGTGTATGGTGTAAGTTGGTGATCTAGTTTCATTTTTTTGCATGTATCTGTCCAATTTTCCCAACACCATTTTTTGAAGAGACTGTCTTGACTCCATTATATGTTCATGCCTCCTTTGTCAAATATTAATTGAGCATAGTGACTTGGGTCGATTCTGGGTTCTCTATTCTATTCCATTGGTCTATATGTCTGTTCTTGTGCCAGTACTAGGCAGTTTTGAGAACAGTGGCTTTGTAATACAGCTTGCAATCTGATATTGAGATCCCACCTACTTTGTTCTTCTTTCTCAGGATTGCTGTGGCTATTCGGGGTATTTTTTTATTCCAGATGAATTTTTGGAGAGTTCTTTCTAAGTCTGTGAAATATGCCATTGGTATTTTAATGGGGAGTGCATTGAATCTATAGATTGCTTTGGGTTAGTAGGGACATTTTAATGATGTTGATTCTCCCAATCCATGAACATGGTATGTTCTTCCATATGTTTACGTCTTCCTCTATCTCTTATTTTAGTGTCCTGTAGTTTTCCGTGTATAGATCTTTTACCTCCTTAGTTAAGTTTAGTCCTAGGTATCTTAATTTTTTTTGGTGCGATGGTAAATGGGATTGCTTTTTCAGTCTCTCTTTCTGTACGTTCACTATCGGTGTATAGAAATGCCATAGATTTCTTGGCGTTAATTTTGTATCCTGTTACATTGCCGAATTCATTTATTAAGTCTATTAGTTTTTTTATGGAGTCTTTCGGGTTTTTTATGTACAATATCATGTCATCTGCAAATAAGGACAGCTTTTTTGGATGCCTTTTATTTTTTCTTCTTGTCTAATTGCAATGGCTAATACTCCAGTACTGTGTCGAACAGGAGTGGTGAGAGTGGGCATCCCTGTCTTGTTCCTGTTCTTAGGGGAAATGGTTTTAGTTTTTGCCCATTGGGTATGATGTTAGCTGTGGGTTTATCATATATAGCTTTTATTATGTTGAGGTATGATCCTTCTATTTCCACCTTGTTGAGAGTTTTTATCCAAGAAAGGGTGTTGGATTTTGTCAAATGCTTTTTCTGCATCAATTGATATGACTACGTGATTTTTATCTTTCAATTTGTTTATGTGATGTATCATGTTTATTGATTTGCGGATATTGTACCATCCTTGCATTCCTGGGATAAATCTTACTTGGTCATGGTGTATGATCTTTCTGATGTAGTGCTGGATCCGATTTGCTAGAATTTTGTTGAGGATTTTGGCATCTATGTTCATGAAGGATATTGGCCTGTAATTCTCTTTCATTGTGTTGTCTTTATCTGGTTTTGGTATTAGGGTGATGCTGGCTTCATAGAAGGAGCTTGGAAGTGTTCCTTCCTCTTGAATTTTTTGGAATAGTCTGAGGAGGATAGGTTTTAGTTCTTCCTTGAATGTTTAGTAAAACTCCCCTGTGAAGCCATCTGGCCCTGGGCTTTTGTCTGCTGGAAGATTTTTGATGACTGCTTCAATTTCTTCCATAGTTATTGGCCTATTGAGATGTTTAGATTCTTCCTGATTGAGTTTTGGAAGGTTATATTTTTCTAGGAATATGTCCATTTCCTCCAGGTTGTCCAGTTTGTTGGAATAGAGTTGTTCATAGTATTTTTTAGCAATCCTTTGTATTTTGGTGGGGTCTGTTGTTATTTCATTTCTGATTTTGTTTATTTGGGTCCTCCCTTTTTGCTTCTTGGTGAGCCTGGCTAGAGGTTCATTAATCTTGTTTATCCTTTCAAAGAACCAGCTCTTGGTTTTGTTGATCTTTTGTATTTTTTGTTTGTTTGTTTGTTTCAGTGTTGTTTATCTCCAGTCTGATCTTTATTATTTCCTTCCTTCTGCTTACACTGAGCTTTTCTTGTTGCTCTCTTTCTAACTCTTTGAGTTGTAGGGTTAGGTAATTTATTAGCATCATTTCTTGTTTTTTGTAGTAGGCTTGTGGAGCTATGAACTTCCCTCTGAAGACTGCTTTTGCTGTGTCCCATAGATTTTGGATTGTTGTGTTTTCATTGTCATTTGTTGTCATGATTTTTTTATTTCTTCTTTGATCTCTCTGGTAACCCAGTCATTGTTTAATAGCATACTGTTTACTCTCCATGTGTTTGATTTTTTTGGGTTGTTTTTATTGTAGTTGATTTCCAGTTTTATGCCACTGTGATCTGAGAAGATGCTTGATATGATTTCTATCTTCTTGAATTTGAAGAGACTTTGCCTATGTCCCAACATATCGTCTATCTTTGAAAATGACCCATGTGCACTTGAGAAGAATGTATATTCTGTGGCTTTGGGGTGAAATGTTCTGAAAATGTCAATTAATTCCATCTCGTCTAGTGAGTCATTTAGGATTGACGTTTCTTTGCTGATTTTTTGTTTAGAGAATCTGTCCAATGGTGACAGTGGGATATTAAAGTCTCCTACTATGATTGTATTGCTGTCAATCTCTCCCTTGATATCCTCCAGGAGTTTTTTTTATGTATTTGGGTGCTCCTGTATTGGGTGCATATATGTTTACCAGAGTTATTTCTTCTTGTTGGATTGCTCCCTTTAGTATTATGAAGTGGCCTTCCTTATCTCTCATTATGTCCTTCACTTTGAGATCTAATTTGTCAGATATAAGTATTGCTACCCCAGCTTTTTTTTTCATTTCCATTTGCCTGAAAAACCTTTTTCCATCCATTCACCCTCAGTCCGTGTGCGTCTTTTTTTCTGAGGTAGGTTTCTTGTAGACAGCAGATATATGGGTCATATTTTCTTATCCAGTCCGTTACCCTAGGTCTTTTGATTGGGGCATTTAATCCATTTACATTTAAAGTTATTATTGACAGGTGCTTATTTGTCACCATTTTAATTCTTTACCCTGTATTCCTTCTTAGCTTCCTATTTCTTTTTTTTTTTTTTTACAGCAGACCTTTTAGCATTTCTTGCATTGCTGGTTTGGTGGTAATAAATTCCCTTAGTCTTTTTTTTTGTCTGTGAAGCTCCTGATTTCACCTTCAATTTTGATTGATAGCCTTGCTGGGTACAGTATTCTTGGATTCAGACCCTTCCTTTGCATGACTTTGTTTATTTCATTCCATTCCCTTCTGGCCTGATGAGTTTCTGTGGAGAAATCAGTTGCTAGTCTGATAGCGGTTCCTTTGTAGGTAACTTTCTGTCTCTCTCCGGCCGCTTTTAAGATTCTTACTTTGTCGTTGGTGTTTGCCAATTTATTTATAATGTGCCTTGATGTCGGTCTTTTGGGGTTCATTTTGCTTGGGGCTCTGTGAGCTTCTTGGATTTGTGTGGGGTTTTTTTCTTCCCTATATCAGGTAAGTTTTCTGTCATTATTTCTTCAAACAAGTTTTCTATTCCTTGCTCAGTTTCCTCTCCTTCTGGAACCTCTATTATGTGGATGTTGTTTTGTTTCATGTTGTCCCAAAGTTCCCTTAGGCTCTCCTCCTGCTTTTTAATTTTTTTTTTCTAGAAGCTGCTCTACTTGGGTATTTTTTCCTACCTTGTCTTCTAGCTCACTGATGCAGTCCTCTGTTTCTTCTAGTCTACTCTTGATGCTTTCTATTGAGTACTTTACAGCAACGATGTCATTTTTCATTTCTTCTTGGTTCTTACTCATATTGTCGAATTTGTCTTCCATTCTTTTCATCTACCTTATGACCATTTCTCTGAATTCTTTCTCTGGCAGGTTGCTTGCCTCCATTTTGTTTACTTCCTTTTCTGGTGATGCCTGCTTTTCTTTCATATGCAGGCTGTTTCTTTGTCTCCCCATGGTCTCTTTTCTCCAGGTATCTGGTTATGTAGTTCTCTCTCTCCTGCATTGATTTAAAGGCACAAAATACAACACAACCAGGTACCACACACAAGGCACTGAACAGAAATGTATTCATGTATATTAATAACCCCAAATAAAGGTGACCACCAGAGAAAGGCAAATTAGGGGATAGGAGAGAAAGAAGAAGAGAAAAAAAAAGGAGTGCCAAAATGAAATTGGGTAAATGAAACAAAAAGTAAGAGAGAAAAGAAAGAGAATAAGAAAGAAAAGGGGAACAAACTGTATATAAGGGGGGACAACTCCAACAGAACAGCCACTAATCCCAGCAAATGCCAGCAACAAGTACCTGGAGATGAATACAAACTACAAACAACAATTAATATCAAGCGAGGTGAGGAAAAACAGATGCAACAAACAAACAAAAACAAAGCAAACAAACAAAAAAAACACCAGAAAAAGAATAAGCAAAACAATCTCACAAACAAGCATAAAAAATCGATATAATCAACATTCAAGCAAACAATAAGAAAAGGACAGAGAGAAAAACAATTTTTTGGATAGTGAAGACAGAGAAGAGAGAGGTGTGTATGAACTCAGAGCAGGGGATTGGAAATTAGATATATAAGTAGGGTGAAATTTTAACGGGGGGTAAAAAGAAAGAATATGGAAAATCTAAAGCAGGAAAAGGGTAAGAGAAACAAGACAAAAAAAAGGGCAAGGGTTAGGAAAAGAGTGATGGCATAAAGGTAGAGTTGAGATAGAGTACAATGATTCTAAAGGAAAGATGAAAATAGAATGTAGAACACTAATCTCAAAGTCAAATAAAGAGAAAATAAAATGACACTTTTTTTTAAAAAAAAGGTAAAATAGTAGTAGTAATAATACTGATTGAAAATAAAAATGCAATAATTAAAAAGGTAAAATCAAGTGAGGAAAAAAAAGTTTCCTAATTAAAAGATGAAAAATAAATAAATAAATAAATAAATAAATAAAATGTGTAGCAGTGAAGGTCATTCACTTCCTCTATTGTTCTGTTTGGCACATCTGTTTCCCAGTCAGGACAGTATTGCAGTTCCACTGCTCCTCAGTGTTATAAGCCAGTCCTGATTTTTAAGCAGGCGGTGTGTCTTACTTTCTTGTATTCCTTAATTTGTGATTACACAGGAGTCAATTTGTGATTCAGCCCCTGGGTGGCAGTGTTTCTGGGTTGACTTCCGGTTCTCTGGGTCCTTTCTAGCCTGTGCTTAGATCCTGCTTTCCCCATGGCACTCAATACCCGTTTGTGGGAGTGGGCTACCCCAGAGCTGGTTCTCTGATGGTCACACCCCGCTCTGATCCCCAAGTTCCAGAAACACAACTTTCCCCTGTAGTCTCCTAGGGTGTCCCCAACTGGGTGATCCTATGTATTGGGCTCAGTAATCAGAAGCAAGGATTCAAAGAGGAGAAAGCAAGAGTTTGTGAACTCTGGGTCCGCATGTAAGCCTGCGCAATCCTCTTTTCCCCCTTGTGTCCAAGCAGCTGGCACACTCCCAAAATTTTTAGGCTGTCCTTCTGCATCAGATCAAAATGGGTTGCTTTTTAGAGATCCCCTCTGTTAGTAGCTCTGAGGACCCCCTTCCACATTCACAGATCACGCTTGTCCCAGCAGCCACGGATTTTTCTAGGCACAGACTTCTCCCGGTCCTCCAGCTCCCGCAGTGCACGCGCATTTCTCTGTCCTGCCGGGACCAGAGACCTCACCTTATCGCAGGCGAAATCTGACCTTTCTGTGGTGGAGTGTAGAGCTCCTCTGAATCCGCGTGTTTGCGCCAATTGGGGACTGGTGCTTTGGGGTTCGCAGCTGTTTGGTGGGTGCTGCAGTTGAAGATTTTCAGGTTTCCAATAACATCCACTTTCCCCTTCAAGATGGCGCATCTGAGCCGGTGGCTCCGGGAGGGAACTTGGCAGCAGTGGGGGCTGCCCGGTCAGGGGAACCCCATCCAGCAGTCCCCCACCTTCTCCTGGAGTATAGCTGTTCCTTAACTCTTCAACAGACATTCCCTGTGGGACCCTCAGCTGTTCTTTCTATCTGCTCTGGGACAAGGCTCAGGACACATCTGTCTATTCCGCCGCCATTTTTCCGGCAGTGTTCTCTTTAAAAACTTTTTACAATTGATCTTTAGAGAGAGGTAGAGAGAAACATCATCTGTCATCTGCCTCCTGCCCTCCCCCTTCTGGGATCAGCCTGTGCCTGATGGGGAATGAAACCAGCGACCTCTGGGTTCATGGGTCAATGCTCAGCCGGAACCCACGCCGGAAGGCAATGTTCTCTTTTTTAATGGTGTCAGCGTGTGTTCAGCTCATATGCCACCTGTGTGATGCCTGGCCAAGGCCGAGGGTGTGGTGCACTCTTCCGCATGAGCCCACAGTCCTGTGTCCTGTCCTCCATGAGCTCACAGGCCCCGCCCCAGCCTTTTTAGCTGCGCCTTCTCTGAGTCCATCTTTCTCAGACACTTCAATCCGCCAACACTCTGCCAACAAGTTACCTTTCTTAGATCCCTGCTCCCAGGGTGCCACTCTCCTGCTCAAAATGGTCAGAGCTCAGTTCCCAACAGACTGGGGCAAACCTCTCTCCAGGCATTCAGAGCCCCCACAGGTGCCCTGAGCAGCCCCCAGCCCATGCCACCACTCCTGCCCCCACAGCACCCCTGCCCTGCTCCTAATGGCAGGGACTTGCCATGCCCTCCGTGTCCCCCAAGGCCCACGGCAGCCCCATGCTGGGCCTCCTCCAGGGGCTACCTTGGCCTCTCTGTGTGGGGACAGCGGGAGTGCCCTGTCTGAGCGGGAAGGGGCTGGACACAGGCTGCTTCTCTCCAGGCTCCTGCAGGGGGGGGCAGCATCCGGGCGGCGAGGAGCATGCTCGGTGTCTCCAGCACCCTAACTCGCTGTCCCCTCGGCTTCACAGGGACGTTCGTCTCGGCCTTCGCTGTTCTGTGCGGGGCCCGCACCGACCTCCCCGACAGGCACGTGTGCTGCGTCTTCTGGCTGAACATCGCGGCTGCCCTCATCCAGATCCTCACGGCCATCGTCATGGTGGGCTGGATCATGAGCATCTTCTGGGGCATGGACATGGTCATCCTGGCCAGTGAGTAGCCGCGGGCCATGCCACCTTGTGAGCCGGGAAGGGCAGGGTGAGGGCGGGGCTGGAGGAGGAGCAGCCATGACCATGCCTCGTTGTGGGTGGGGCTTAGCAGGGGAGGGCGGGACTGGAGGAGAAGCAGTCACTGGCCACACCTCCTTGTGGGCTGGGGGCGGGACTGGAGGAGGGGGTGGGGCTGGAAGAGGAGCGGGCTGACCATCTAGTCTGGGTGTCTGTGACCCTCAGGGTGTGGGCGCGTGACCAGGAGATGTGCTGAGCCTGCTCCTACCCCGAGGGCTCACCTCTGTCCTCCTCACGGGTGTCGGTGTCCGTGCTGCCTGGCAGAGGGGCCTCACTGCACGCCCAGCCCCACGCCTTCAGGGACTCCTGGGCGCGGACATGCAGAGACTAGGCCAGGGAGGACGAGGGAGAGGGCGGGAGCCCCTATCCAGCTCTGACAGAGCGGGTGGCAGGGGTGTGGCCAACGGAGCTCGGGTCCCTGTGCCTACTGTGCCCTGCGCCTCCGTCATGCACTTTCCAGAAAGAAGGGAAAGGCCACTTGGTGCATTTGCCCACGGACACCCTGTGACTGCGTTTCACAGCCAGAGCGGCGTAATTTCTCCTTTAAACTAGCTCTTTGTCACTTGATTCCTCACTGGGATTGCGTGGCCCTTCACCAACCATTTCACACCAACTCTAGACCCAGGAACCATGGGGCCTGGGTCTCAGCGATAACCTAGAGCCCCCCTCGCCTCGCCCTAGGTGAGGACATAGAAGGCCAGAAGTACAAACGGGAACCCCGTCGCTGCCTCACTTCCCATCACCTCAGGCTGTTGACTCAGCCAGAGCCCCATCCTCTGTGGCTGGTGTGGGGGCCATAACTGGGCTGCAGGGTCATCAGATGCCAGAACCCCTTACCCCCACCCTTCCTACTGCTCCCAGCCCGAACCTTCCCTGGGGTCAGAGCCAGCTTCCTGGATGTCTGTACACGGGTCCCAGGTGCTGTCTTCATGTCAGACGTTTCAGAGCACTGTTTGGGGATGGACGTGGGGCCTGCACAAGAAAACCCGCCAGACTTCACTGCTACCCACTTTCCCGCCCTGGCCCCAGACTTGCTCACCCACCAGTACAAGGTGTCTTCGCGCTTTTTCCGAAAATAAACCCACCTCAAAGGCTGAAGAGTCGCCACTCTTGAGATGGTGTCATGGGCCTGGGTGCCCAGCAGCAGTGCAGTGTGTGTCCCAGGGTGAGGAGTTCGAAGGGAACAACCACAACTGACTTGACTCCTGGCCAGCAGCTGGACAGAGGCTGCCCTCCAGCCCCTTCCTTCCGATAAGAACGAAGAAAACGTTTCAGTTGTAACCACACAGGAGGATCTTTCGCATGGCGCGCCGCACCACACTGTGAAACAACAACAAGCTCCTCGGAGGGGAATCAGAGAAATACAGGCCAAAGTAGAAGTTAAAATGGGGAGCTTACGAGCACACTGCTCTAATATATATCTTATTGTCAGAGAAATACAGGCCAAAGTAGAAGTTAAAATGGGGAGCTTACGAGCACACTGCTCTAATATATATCTTATTGTCAGAGAAATACAGGCCAAAGTAGAAGTTAAAATGGGGAGCTTACGAGCACACTGCTCTAATATATATCTTATTGATGTCAGAGAGGAACGGAGAGGGAGAGAGAGAGAGAAACATCAATGATGAGAGAGAATCATTGATGGGCTGCCTCCTGCACGCCCCACACTGGGGATCGAGCCCACAACCCAGGCATGTGCTCTTGACCAGAATCAAATTGAACCTGGAACCTTTCAGTCTGCAGACCAACGCTCTATTCACTGAGCCAAGCTGGCTAGGGCTCTACTCTACTTATATTAACAATAAGCAAATAACAGGGAACAGCAGCCTATCTTGGTCATGGGTCAATAAATATTTGATAATTTTACAGTCACTTCTTTCTACTGCCTTGCCCATGGCAGACATTACCAATCAATTGCTACACTTTCTCCTGAACATGTCATGATGGGGGCTTCATGCAGTCACTACCAATTGATCCAAGATGCTTGCAAGATAAAATCTGCTTGCCTCCCAGGCCTGGGTCTTCCCCAGCATTAGATTTCATGTGTGGCTCCTGTTTATACAAGGGTGACCCACATGGCTCACACAGAGCTGAACTGGCAGGCGTGGCACTTCAGTATCTTTGGATTCTGGTGGTCAAACCTGTTCTGCAGCTGACCCTGCTCAGGTCCTCCAGGGTGCACCTCCAGGTAGACAGGTGTTGGGGTAAAAAGAGTGAGGGGCAGGAGGGGAGCAGCAGAGGGGGCGTGGCTGAGCTGTGGAGGGAAGGAGGGTCCCGGAGAGGGCCTCTTGGCAGTGCCTCATGGGCAGAACTCCCAGAGGGGGGGCCCTCGCGGTGCTCACAGCCTAATGGGGCCACCGCGGGCGGCATGGCTGGCCACTGGCCACCGTAAGCCCCCCCTGCTCCATTGCCTGGCCCCGAGCATCGTCCCGTCTTATATTTCAGGCAGCCCCTCTCTGCCCTGTTTTCAGACTCCTTTTTCTTTTTCTTTTCCTTTTTTTCCTCATGCTGCCTCACATCCTGCGTTCTCCAAGTTTCCCAAGGTGAGTCTGTCGGTGGGTGCCAGCGTCAGGCCTGGGCTGCCTGCCCTCCCGCACCCTCCCCCCGCCCCAATGCCCCACTCGTCCACTCTTCCAGTTGGTCAACTGGCTTCTATTTTTAGCTTTTTATTTTGGAAAATGTTGAAACACAAGCAAACATAAAGGGCCTAGTCCAGTGAGTCCCAGAAGTCCCAACATCTGTCAGCTCATGGCTGCTCTTGTTCATCAGTTACTCCCACAGCTTCCCCCAGCCCAGCCTGGGTTTCTCAGAACAGATGAATTTCCCCAAATAGATGAATAAACAGACAAATAAAGAGGAAAAAAGTTAAGTCCACTGAGGGCCCAAAGAGGGCCAAGTCACCAGCTAATAGGGGGTAACCACCAAAATTCAAGACTCACAATTTTATCCTTAAATATTTTAGTAGGAATCCTTTTAAAAAAACATAACCCCAGTACCCTTTTATACCCACAGAAACAAGCAGCAGTTCTCTAATATCGATATGGTCAATGTTTCCCATGGCCTCATAATTATCACCACATGTTTTAGAGGCTCCAAACCCTCGGTCACCTTTGCCTCTGTCCCCAGCGTCCAGCTGGTTAAAGACATGCATGCTCACTCCCTCCTGTGCGCTGTCTTCCTTCCTCCTTCCGTCCATAGGTCCTAGATGCCCGTCACTTGGTGGAGCCTGTCTGGCCCCTTCTCCCGGGCTCTGCCTTGGGAAGTCACACCAGGCCAGCCCGGTGGGGCCGCTTGTGTGGTGGGGTGTAGGCTCAGGGCGCGTGGATAACCTCCCAGCCCCCACCACAGATCCCTCCTCCCATATCCCCAGCAAACCCCAAGCTGCACCGTTTCCATTCACCCTTTCGATTCCCATGAAAAAGCCCATGCCCTTGGGGAAAGTTGGACCCTGTGGCGCTGTGACTATGGCCTCAGGAGCAGATCCTAGGTGGGCGCCTCTGGGAGAAATCCTGAAGGAAGTGGGTGTCTCACCCGTCTCCTCTGCTTCTTCCTTGCAGGCTACAAGGAGCAGGGCATCCCACAGCAGCTGTGAGCCCGGGAACCCCGAGAGTCCAGGGTGGCCCCGTGAGGGCCACCCAGCAGCACCAGGACCTCCCAGGCTGTCTCTGCTGTTTCCTGGTTTGGAGGAAAGGGAGGATTTAAAGCTGTTGTTTATTTTGGAGACACAACTGCTCTTCTCCGCAGCTCTGAGGGCTGCCAGCCCTTCCCCACTCCGAAAGCCCTGTAGGCACGGCACCCAGAGCCCCCCCCCGGGGGTGGTTAGAGACAAAGATGCAGACAGAGGCTGGAATGTGCCCCCACACCCATGTTTAGACCACTGCGAGGGCACACGGCCAGGCAGCGGGGGCCCGTCCGGGTGAGCAGGGGCTCGTGCAGGCAGGACTGTGCTGGACGCTTCCTCTCCGTCCCCAGTGCCTGCCGAGTGGCCTCCTGGGAGAGCACCAGGCAGAGTGAGAGGGATGGACTCCAGCCAGAGTGGAAGGCTGCTGTGCCCTCAGCTTTGGTGGCAGGGGACACGGATCGCCCAGGTGTGACCTGGCCCTGCCCGCCCGACCGCACCCCCAGCTCTTTGCCACTGGAACCTCCAGGCCTGCGTGTTTCCCTGAGACAGAGGGCAGTGGCCCCACGCCTGGCAAACTGCTGGGTCAGATGTTTGCCCACAGAATTACCACCCGGGTCTGCGTGCACATAGCCCGGCACCTTCCCCATTTCACTTAACACCGTGTCTGGCCCACAGCCCTTTCCCTGAATTCACTGGAATGGCTGGGTCTCTGGATTCAGGAATGTTGGGAGGACAGAAGACATGTAACTGACATGTCCTAACAGCCCGCGGCCTGGAACAGCTCTCCTGCACCACACACGTGACATGGTTCTTCTGGGGGCCAAGGGGCCGCGGGGCCCTGGGAGGTGCCGCGTGATGTAGCAGATCCCGTGGGAGGTAGATGCCCACAGAAGCTGTCCAGGCTCCTGGGGTCACGGATCCACTGAAACGAGGAGGAAGATGCTCCGAGATGCTAGTGAGGAGGCAGACACTCAGGTGTCTGTCACTGTCCTCCAACACAGGAATCGCTGAGGTGCGCACTGGCCCCACTGGCCCCACTGGCTTTTGTGCCACTGGGTGTGTCCCTCTCGGGGGCTTTTCCTGTCGTCAGGGGTGCAGCCAGAAGCCGGCCAGGACAGGAGCAGTGACCTGTCTGGATGGGCTGCCTGGGCCACAGCCGCTCAGGCCCGTGGCTCCTCCGTGAGCCCCTTTGGGGGCCAGTGTTTGCATAGTCTCTGCTCTTCACCGCCCACCCGGGGCCGTGGTCCCCCAGCCCATCCCTTGGGCTTTTCAGTTACAGTCCTGCTGGGAAGCGGGCCTCGGGTCCCAGTGGCCTGGACAGCTCCCTGGCATCCCCTCCAGCCACTCACCCCCGGGCTCCCCCAGTTCTCTGCTCCTGGCTTGATCTCCGCCCACCCCCCCGACCCCCCTGTAGTTTTGAGGAGCACCTCGCCAGGGCTGCCTGGGACGGAGTTGCCTTCTGAACCCCTGGCCGTGTCTCTGTCTCCTCCCTCCTTTCTCCTGACGCCAACCCAGGCCTCTTGGGCGCTTCCATGTCTGTGAGCCCCTGTGCTTTCTGGCGGGAGCAGCACGGGTTCCATCAGGAAGGAGACCCTGTGGCATCCTCCAGGCCAAGCAGGAGCTGCTGGCTGCCGCAGGGCAGCAGAGCCTACGCTCAGGGCTCCCCGAAAATCAGATCAAACAGCCTCCGCTGACAAAGTGGGGCATGGCCCAGCGCCCCTCCCCCCACAGCCCCCGCCGGAGTTTGTGACTCCCTGGAGTGGTGACGGGTCTGGCGGGGGTCGGGGGGGTGGGCACCCCACAGGGATCTCCCTCTCCAGGCTGGCTGGGGCTGAGAGTAGAGACAGCAGTTTATGTTGCATGCTTAGTGACTCAATCCAGACGCAGGTGGGGTTTCTTTTTGAGTGACAGGTGCCACCATGAGTCCGTGTGGAGGGACTTAGTACAGGGGCATCTCCAAACCTGTGGAGGCTTTAGGCTCAGGGGGAGCCCCTGTTCAGGTAACTGGTGGGTGGACCCCCAGGGCTTCTGAGCAGGGAGCTGTGAGGATGGCCACGTGGGCGGGATCTGCTCAGACAGCGCCATCTCCGCAGCCGCGGTCTGGGTCTCGGCATCACAGCCGCATGAGAGAAGGAGCGCGGCCGCTCGCCCCGCGGTCTGAGCCGGCCGCAGGCTGTTCCGGGCCAGAGCTCACGTGACACACCAGCCAGCGGACGCACTGGACGGGAGGGTTCCCGCGCCATGTGCCGGATGGACAGCCCTGGGCCGGCTGGAAGGCAGGCTTGGCTGATGGCCCAGCACTCACCAGGCTCCTTCCGGCTGGGCCTGTCATCAGTCAGGGCCCCCAGGACACCCCTGGCCTTGGGTGTTCGGGGTCCCCGGGGTGCAGAGAACTCCGTCGTCAGTGAGATGCTCCCGGGACCTAGTTGTGACGCTGGTCAGAGCGGCGCATCCCTGGGCCGCGGTGGGACCCAGCACAGGAATGAGCACCCGCGGGCCGTCCTGGGGGTGTGGATGGAGACTGCTGCCGGGAACAGGCCGAGGCCAGGGTCCCTGCGGAGGGAACCTGTCACCACCGACGGGGGTTTGTTTTGGCGCTTCAGCTGCACCGACCCAGCTCCTCGGGCCCCAGGGGCTGAGCCAGGAGGGTCCGACCGAGGAGAGCCTGAGAGGAGCCGGGCCTGGGCTTCGGTGCTGCCGGCCATCGTCGCCGTCAGTGATGCTGGAAGAAGGCGCCTGCCCAGGAAGCTGCCTGGGCTCATCTCCGTGTGTGTCCCCCGCCGGTCTCAGGCCTTGTGAGCTGCCGTTACTACCCCTCTTGCTCTCCTGTTTGGGGGCCTTCCCCAGAGGGGCTGGTGGCGGAAGAGGAGCATGTGAATGTGTACATGTATATATGATTGACATCAGAGAGGAAGGGAGAGGGAGGGAGAGAGAAACATCAACGGTGAGAGAATCACAGCTGCCTCCTGCACACCCTCCCCCCGCATGGGGATCAAGCCCACAACCCGGACATGTGCCCTGACCGGAACCGAACTCTGACCTCCTGGTTCATAGGTTGTCACTCGATCACTGAGCCCCGCCAGCCAGGCTGGAGGAGCGCCGCTAAAGCACTTTAGCTGCATGGCCCCTCCCCAGAGACCATGACCTTGAAGGGGTGGGGGCTTCAGGCGTGGGGAACAGCTGGGAGAGGATGCTGACCCTCTGCTGGCCACGCCCCCTTCTAGGGGTGGGGTGGGGGGAGGGGACCCTGAGGCTGGCAGAGGCAGGTCCTCATGGTCCCTGGTGCCGGCCTCACACCTATGGCCTCAGGTTAGCATTAGGCATTCAGACAGCATGCAGTGGGCACTGGTGTGGCCCAGCAGGTCCTGGCACGGCCTCGGACAAACAGATCAAAGATGCCACTTTCCTGGAGAGCATCCCAGTCCCGCCTCCCAGGTGAAAAGCACAATGAGCAGAGGGAGGAGTGGAGACCCCAGGACAGGCTGGACCCTCCCTGCAGAGATGAGGGGCCAGGCGTCAGGAAGGGAGCTGGGGCCAGCCTGAGAGTGGGCATTGCCTGGGGTCCTGGATTTTTATCAGATTTTTTTCCTGTTAGGTCCTTAGAGCTTCAAATGTTCACGGGTCCAAGGGGTGGGGTCCCAGGGGCAGGGTCCCAGTGGTGTGGTCCCAGGGGCGTGGCCCCAGGGGCGTGACCCCAGGGGTGGGGTCCCAGTGGTGTGGTCCCTGGGGCGGGGTCCCAGTGGTGTGGTCCCAGTGGTGTGGTCCCAGTGGTGTGGTCCCAGGGGTGGGGTCCCAGTGGCGTGGTCCCAGGGGCATGGCCCCAGGGGCGGGGGTCCCAGTGGTGTGGTCCCAGGGGCGGGGTCCCAGTGGTGTGGTCCCAGGGGTGGGGTCCCAGTGGTGTGGTCCCAGGGGTGGGGTCCCAGTGGTGTGGTCCCAGGGGCGTGGCCCCAGGGGCATGGCCCCAGGGGCGGGGTCCCAGTGGTGTGGTCCCAGGGGCGTGGTCCCAGCAGTGTGTCTCAGCGGGGTGGTCCCAGGGGTGTAAAAGCTCCTGGTCAGAAGCTCACGAATCCGCCCTAAACCCCATGAGACAGGATACACCTGAATGCCCTCCCCGCCTGGGTGTGAGTTCCTGCCTCAGTGTCCTTTGTCTCTTCCACTGCTCCCAGCCTCAGTTTAACCATCTGTAGATTGGGAACAAGGAGGGTCCTGGGCAGCCATTATTTTCCCCATTTCTGTCAGGGCAAGGGGCTGGGAGGGGCCGAGAAGAGGAGGAGGGACAGGGAGAGGGATAGGGAGAGGGGGAGGGGAGGAGCAGGGATGGGGGAGGAGGGGAGGAGCAGGGACAGGGAGAGAGGGAGGGGGAGGTGCAGGGAAAGAGGGAGGAGCAGGGACAGGGGGAGGGGAGGGTCCTCTCCTGCACAGGCCTGGCCTCCTGGACTAAGGCTAGACCCTGCCGCGGGGACTCTTTCTAGTAAAACAGAAACACTGGCCCGATTGCACTCTCCCTTCCTGATTGGTCCCACTTGGATGTGTCCAAGTTTCTGGTCCAAGTTGTTTCTCACTTTGGTTTAGCTGTGGAATCTGTCCCCAGACCCTCCCCCTCTCTCCTGCCTGGATTTGCCAAAATACCAGCCATCCCGGCGGGCCCAGACTCCCCGGTAGCCCCACCGCGTGCCCACCCTTCAGTGGGCCGCAGCACAGACACACACGCACACGCATGTGCATGCTCACAGCCCCTCTGTGTGCTGGGAGACGGCAGTACCAGGACGGGGCCACTGGAGGCTCAGGTTGGGGTTTCCGTCTCCAAGGGACCTCGCCTTGTCCAGGAGCCTCTCCTTCCAGCCTGGGCGGTGGCCGGTGGCACTTTTTGCCCTGTCAGCACCCTCCCCGCCCCCCTCCCCGAGCCCCAGCCCCGGGCTCACACCACGCACTGCATGGCTCTCTGTTGTGAGACTGGTCTCTTTGTTGTGAGACCGGGCCCCGATGTGCAGTCTCCTCTCTCCAGGCACCTGGTCTGGGCTCTCTCCTCCCCAGGGCCAGGGCTCCGTGCCACCCTCCCCCACCGCTGGGCTCACCCCACGCACTGCATGGCTCTCTGTGGAAGGCGGGGCTCCAGAGGACAAGGGATGGGCTGCCTCTGGGCTCACTCTGAGCTGCAGACAGCCTCTCCTCTGAGGCCTTTTCTGCTCCCACAACACCACTCCTCCCTCCCCTCCCCTTCCCCCGCCATCTGCCCTGTATGGGGAGCAGTAAGGACCGGAGGAGGATAGGTCACGGCCGCCCCACGTTCTGTTAGTGCTGGGCCCGTGACCGGCAGGGAGAGGGGTGGCGGCTGTGACAGGCCGGGCGCCCTCTCACAGGCCAAGTCCGTGCTGCTGGACACGGTGCCGCCGCTTCCTTCTTTAATTGTGAGCACACACGTAGCCACAAGCCTGGCTCTGCACACGGATGAGGATTGTGTTGTAACTGCCGTGTTTGGTACCGTGACTGGCTTTGGGCCTTTTCTCTGTGACATCAGTCGTTTTCTGACAGCACGTGCTCTCCAATCTCCCAGGCTTCCTCGACTCACTTCCACCCAGACCACTGGGGGCGGCCCCACCAGCTTCCTGCGGGCCGGCCAGCCAGCGGGCTCAATGACCGGCGCTGTGTTGGTTCCAAGAGAGAAAGGAACCCTAATGTCAGGGATGCAGGGAAGCTTGCAACCCGCCCTGGTCCCAACCGCGCAGCCAGGGCCGCCTGCGCCCAGCCTCGCTCTCCCGGGGCCTCCAGACAAGCCCCACAGATCTGCCCCCCCGCCCCCCCCCCCGCGTCTCCGCAGCACCCGGGTGGGGCTCCAATTGCCCCAGCGTCCTGCCAGCTTTGAAATTCATAACTCAAGCACCATTGCTGTACATGTAATGAAAAACCCCGTGTATGACAGCCAAGCCTTTGTACATATCTCCATGTACATATTTATATATACACACGCATTCCTGTTATTAGTATGTAAAGCGGGACACGTCTAGTAGTCCAAGTTCGTGGTTTCCTTAAATCCTGGGAAATGGCTTTGGAGACCTTTTCTCCCTTTCCCTCTTTTCTGTGTAATAAACATCCATGTGACCTTCCAGGTGGCTTCTCCCATCTGCGCTCTCATGTTCATAACCGAACGGATCGTGGCCTGGCTCCCCATGGCTCCTCCCTCTCTCGCTGCCTTGGCAATCATGGCCTTTCCGTCCCGAAGGTCGCCCTTTCCCTCCCGAAGGTCGCCCTTCCCCAGGGCAGCCTGCCATCGTCAGACCTTCTCACCCACATTCCTCTCCTCCTGGGAGGCTCGTACCATTCCTCCTCCGAGGGCCTTTGATAATCTGATCCCTTTGCAGCCGGAGATTTACACATTAAATTGGTCTTTGGGACCCAGCCTGGGTTTACCAAGAAGACGTGTACAGATGACACTCACGGCTTTGTCTTGGTCGTGCGAAGGGTTGGCGAGGCAAACGTGTGCGATGTGCGCATGTCCGTCTCCTACGTCACTAAGCAGCAAGGTGAGCATGATTAGAACTCAGAACTAGATGTTCAGCTACAGCCAGGGACTGGCTGGCCTGGTGCTGCCTCGGAGGGAATTGGCAGGGCCAACACCTCGTCTGCTTTTTAAAATACATTTTTATTGAGTTCTGAGGGCAAGGGAGAGGGAGAGACAGAAACATCCATGATGAGAGAGAATCATTGATCGGCTGCCTCCTGCATGCCCCACACCGGGGACGGAGCCGGCAACCCTGGCACGTGCCCTGACCCGGAACCTAACCATGACCTGGTTCATAGGTCAACACTCAGCCCCGGAGCCACGCCGGCCGGGCCAGCCAACATCTTTAATAACTGGGTGAAGCCCTGACCGGTGTGGCTCAGTGGATGGCGCGTCAGCCTGCAGACTGAAAGGTCCCAGGTTCGATTCCGGTCAAGGGCATGTACCTGGGTTGCGGGCACATCCCCACTAGGAGGCGTGCAGGAGGCAGCTGATGGATGTTTCTCTCGCATCGATGTTTCTAGCTCTCTATCCCTCTCCCTTCCTCTCTGTAAAAAATCAATAAAATATATATTAAAAAAAATAACTGGGTGAAGACCAGACAGCTCATCACACTTGCGGGTGAAGGGAGTGAGGTCCGTTAGGACAAATCGGAGTTCACAACGTGCTCGCCAGGCAGAGGCAGCTCACAGGCAGACTCTAGTGACTAGACGTGACGGCTACATGGAAAGGGGCGCTCACTGCTCCCCACCCAGGTGTCATCTGGGCCGAGGCTCATGGGCACCGTGGCGGCAACGGACGCCGCATCGGGAGCAGCAGGGTGCATCTGCTCCAGGCGCGGCAGGGGGGAGGGGGCGACTCTCACACCCCAGGGAAAGACCCCGCCCCTCACTGTTGCCTCATGTGAGCCCTGGCCCAGTTCAAGTCCGGGGTCAGACAGCACCATGACTTTGTTTGCTCTGCTCCCACCCTGTCCCAGTGCCAGCTCCTCCCCTGCTTCACCCCTGATTCTGGGGCGCCTGCCAATCATAGGCCCCCCCCCGCCCCCCGCAGCCAGGCCCGTAGCAGGGCCCTCTCGCAGAGTAACCTGCAGGGGCGGGGTCTTTGCTGAGAGCTTCCTGGCTGCAGTCAGGGGGCAGCTGCTTGCTCCCTGGTGCGAGGCTGCAGTGGGGAGGCCTGTGCTGCCTGGGACCAAGGTCCACCTCGTGGCGACAGGAAGCTGCAGCAAGACACGAGACACGACACAGCAGAGAGGAGCAGTGGAGCGAGTCATCCCGTGACCCCACAGCCATGCTGGCCTCGCCCGCCGGCCGGGCTTCAGTGCACAAGCCACCTGCGCGCCTCCCTCCATCCCTGTCTTCCTTCCTTCCTCCCTTCTTTCTTTTCTTTTCTTTTCTTTTCTTCCTCCCCCTCCCCCTCCCCCCTCCCTCCCCCCTCCCTCCCCCCTCCCTCCCTTTCTCCCCTAAATGCGTTCAGAGTGAGCTTCTCTCACTAACAACAACTGCAAAAGTCCCAACTGAGTATCTGCCCCAAAGCCTCCTCTGGCTCCCTCGGTCTCACCGTCTCCACCGTCTTCACCGTCTCCACCGTCTCCACCGTCTTCACCGTCTTCACCGTCTTCCCCGTCTTCACCGTCTTCCCCGTCTTCACCGTCTCCACCGTCTTCCCAGCGAGTCCACAGTGAGACCCACTCCGGGGCTCTCGGCCGTGACCTGGGTGCACACGTGCACATGCGCGCACGCCAGGCCGGGGCACACATGTAACTGTCTTCCACGTGGGACGAGTGATGGATGTGGCGCTTACACGGGACAAGATTTTATTCCTTCCAGCCCCGTCCTCCCACCGTCCCAAGCCACCTGACCTCTCCTGTGACACAGAGTATTGGGGAGCAGCGGTTAAAAAAGTGTGGCTGCCACATGCATGAAGATTTCAATTGAAAGTGTTCATAGAAAAAGTTACCGTGGAGGCTAACAGACACGCGCCCCCCCTTTTCCCGTCACCCCGACGGCGAGGGGAGGGAGAGCGGGGCGGGGGGGGGGGGCATGGAGACGCCTGGCGAGGCTGCTGGCCGGGGACACGGAGCCTGGAGCCTCAATCCCCATGTTTACATCTCTCCTTTCGAGCCAGTGTGAAAACAGAACCAGAGCTTGGCGTTCCGAAGCCCCCAGGCATTCTCGGATTCTCGGCCCTCAGCCCCCGGCCTGCTGTCCGTCCAGTCTGCAAAGTTACTACGGCCAGCCGTCCTCAGGAGCCAGGTCTCTCAGACACGAAGCCCCCAGCCACCTCCTGGGAGGTTTCTGTTCTCCTCCTGCCCCCCCCCCCCCGCCCCCCGCGCCCCACGCCCCACGCCCCACGCCCCGCCTGGCTGCCTGGGAGCTCGCTGCACCTGCCCGGGAGGAGCAGTTAGAAGCAGGTCTCACACCGATAGGAAGTGCCCCTGCACCTGGCCCCTCCCCACCTCCCACCTGACATGGGAACCGGGATGCAGAACCCTCTCAGGACAGAGGCAGGCTGTTCCCACGGGCTTCCTGCCTCTCGGAAGGGCTGGAGACTGGGCCGTGCAAACAAGCACAGGCCAGCAGGCCTGGGAGCCCCAAGACTTCCCCTTGGGCCGGCCCCTGAGCGCCGGGCAGAGAGAGGAAGAGAGCAAACACTTGGAAGACAATGAGCAGCCAAGTCCCGGCCTGGTGGCCTGACCAGGATTTCCAAAACGACTCGCAATTCCAGCGAAAGCATCTCCCTTCAGGCTTTAAACAAGATTGATTGGTTTAGAGGAGGAAGGAGAGGGACATGACCCGTCGTCCCACTTATCCGTGCCGCCATTGGCGGCTGCTTGCACGTGCCCTGACTGGGCGCAAACCCGTAACCTTGGCGCATGGGGATGGCGCTCTAACCAAGAGCCGCTGGCCAGGGCCCGGGCCATTGTTCGAGGGGCCCCTGGGCAGCCCAGAGTGTGGGGCCCCAGGTCATCTCAGAGTGGGAAACGCCGTGTGCGCCAAGGCCCAGGGTGAGGAACGGTGACCGCAGAGAGCAAGCCTGTCTGCTGCCCTGGCCGAGGGCCAGCCTGGGCGGGGGCCTATGATCCCACCTACAAACACCTTCCAGTGACACCGGTGGGCTCACAGAGCGACACACACCTGGTTTCTGCAAACAATAACCGTGTGGAAGTAGTAAGGATGCACACGCATCACGCCTCCGAGAGCTGGTACGGCTGAAGTATGAACGGTGGCAACGCAGGAGAGAGGAGCGCAGACGCATCGCTCCCAGATGCATCGCTCCCAGACGCAGCGAGTTCCCCAGGGCGCCTGTCCTCCGTGCCGGGCTCTTAAGTCCACGGCGAAGGGCAATTGCCTTTCTGGTTAGGTTTTCTGAGCGACGTTTCCACGTTAAATTTTACCCTTCTGTGGTTTATACACAGTCCTGTGCACAATCTGTCAGACACGCGCGCTGTAGAGCCAGGACTACAGCGCAGGGTTCCTCCACCCCAGGGCCCCTCGGATCCAAGCCCTGGGGTGTGACTGCTTTCAGACCTGAACGTTGATCAGTGCAATTCGCTGCCTCAGCAGCTGTCAGGCCAAAGGGTGGCTAGGCTGGGACGAGTGACGAGAGGACGGGCTGTCTCCCCGTGGGCATCAGGGACGGGATGTGTGTGTGTGTGTGTGTGTGTGTGGGGGGGGGGTGGCTCCCTGGGCAATGGACTTCCAGACCTGCACGGTGGATGACTTCCCACCCTCCTTCCTCAGGCGCCTTGTAATGCACATGACTGTCCAGAAGGGGGCGGCCTCCCCGATGGGGACCATCTCTCGCTCCCTCCACAGGTGTTCGCAGAAGCAGGACTAAGACTGGGTGTTTCCCGCCTGAAATAACGCAGGGCTGCTGGCGAGTGCATTCTCTCAGCCAGGTAAGGTTTGTCCATGGTTTGCAGAAACTATTTTTAAAACAACCCAAATACACGTCACCACATTGAAAACCAGAGATGAGCATGGCACCCCCCTCCACCTGCTTCACTCGCAAGTTTTGGAGGTACAGGCGGAAGGTGGAGTTGGAGACAGTGTGTGAAGTTAGTTAGCAAGGGGGCACTGCTGTGGCTGAACGCCTGTGCCCCCCACGCCCCCCTCAATCCCTAACCCCATGTGCTGGTGTTTGGAGAAGGGGCCGGTGAGTACCCAAGAAAGGTCAAGTGAGGCCATCATGATGGGGCCCTAGTGAGGAAGAGACACCAGAGTCCCCCCCCCACCCCCCTCCCTCTCTCACACACACAGACACACATACACACAGGCACACACACACACACACAGAAGGTGGCCACCTGCCAGCCGGGAAGAGGGGCTCCCCAGAGGCCAGACCCTGCAGAGCTTGACCTTGGCCTCCAGCCTCCGGAAGGAGAGACACTTGTCTGTGTCCAGCCGCCCGGTCACGGGTGTCTTCAGGGCGGCCCAAGCCGGCTGAGACTGGCACTTACTCAGGGAGGCACTTCCGTTTTTAAGTTATTCTTGTTGTCAGCATGCTATCAGACTCTTTATTTTTTGCTTTCATGAAAACCCTGCCACCCCTCACATCTGCTGAGAGTGACCCCCGCCCCTCACCACGGGCCATCTGCTATTCCCTCCGCACGTCTCTGTGGAAGATGCCCCTCAGGCTGAGCAGGGGCCACTGAGTGCCAGGAGCAGGCCAGCGCCCAGGAGACACGCCTGCTGTTCCTGGGTGTTCGTGAGAACTGGGATGTGCTGGTGTGGGGGAAGCATGGGCCTTGGCTGGAAGGTCTGTAAGGAGAAATCTCCGAAAGGTCAGGCCCCTTAGAGGGGCCCTGCCGAAGGCGGCAGCCCCAGCCTTGACTTTTCCAAGGAAGTCCGAGCCCCAGGTGTTTTGCTAGAATCTCTCTTTAGACTTCAGAACGTCCTTGTTTGAGGCACTGCAGGTGCAGGTGCTTTCTCAAGGATGCTTACCCTGCTGGTAGTACCCAGGGTTAAATTTAGTTCAAGCTGTTGTGACAACGAAGGCCTAAGGAGGCAGGTGAACAGGGCTGCTTGGAGGCTACAGCCAGGCTGTCCCTTAGCCTCTTTCACAGAACATGTGTCAGTCATCATCCGCCCATCGCTCAGGGTCTGCGGCTCAGTCCTGGCACACTGGGATTTTCTGTGGAAGGGCACCAGGTGAGCAGCAGGTGACCTTGGCTCTGTGGCTGCCTTGGCGGGTGGGGGAGGGGCGGTAGTGACTGCGAGTCTGTGTCCTGGGGCTGAGGGGACAGAGGGCTGCGCTTCCTTGCAGGTCACACAGAGCCCGGGACACACAGTGCCCGAGTGTCCGAGTGCTCCCGGTTCAGGGACCCCCCCCGCCACACACACACTCCTGGGCTGACTGAGGGTCTGGGCGGCCAGAGTTTGGCCCCACCCCTGGGACCTGGGCCAAGAGAACACAAGTCCTGTGCCCACCACACACTCCCAGGGAGGAAGACAGAATCGGTTTAGAAACCAGGCAATTTCTGGATTTGGATCCCTGCTTCCCACTTACTCCCCAGGTCAAGGTATTTGATCTTTTGAAGCCTCAGTTTCCCCATCTGTAAAATGGAGACGACACAGCCTTGTTCATGGAGTTGATATGGGGGAAAAGGGGACCATAGCCTGACCAGTGTGGCTCAGTGGTTGAGCGTCAGCCCATGAACCAGGAGGTCACGGTTTGATTCCTGGTCAGGGCACATGCCCAGGTTGTGGGCTCAATCTCAAGTAGGGGGCGTGCAGGAGGCAGCCAATCAATGATTCTCTCTCATCATGGATGTTTCTCTCCCCCCCTCTCTGAAATCAATAAAAGCGTATTTTTTAAAAAGGAGACTACAGATGTGAGCCCCCCAAGGCTGTAGGGGCTCCCCAGCCTGGGGGCAATGCCGGGGGAAGCACTGCTTGTGGCTAGTCAGGGGCCCTGAGCTACGCGGAAGGTTTTGTGGAAGAGGCAGAGAAGACTAGCTTTGAAGCGTGTTTTAAGTCCTTTGCAGATTAAAACGTTATTCAGTCAGACCCCTCTTCTATGGGGTCATTACAGCCCGACTCAATCCTCCCGTTTCCGGGGCCCCCCCGACACCCCCCACTCCAGGGCTAGGGGAGGACACACTGCAGACGGCATCGTGGCTCCAGGTCTTTATTAGGAAGGTGCAGAGCGGCTGCAGCCTGTCTGACAGGCACGTGCGGGGGTGTAACCGGTCAGTTTTCTCCACGGTGACGCGGGGAGTGGGGTGCGGAGGGCAGGAGACCCCTCGGGGCGTCCTCCCTCCAGAGAAAAGGCACTGGCTCGGGGTGACACTGCTCCTTCCAGAGAAGGGCTGGGTTATGTATACAAAAGGGCTGACCGGGTGGATGCAGAGAACTCAAAGCTAAATACAGCTAATGAGGCGAGAGTGGGGAGGGGCTGCATCTGGCCCCCTGGCAGGAAAGGAGGTGCAGAAAGAAGACAGAGCTTGGAGGAGACACAGAATCCAGCCTCTCAGTCTTAGTGTTTTGTGCAATTAACAACAACAACAAAATAAATATAACTTACAACTTCTTACATGACTCTCAAGGTAAGTCGGGGCCGAGCAGTAGAGAAAACCTTCCTCGAAGGCCAAGCAGTACTGAACCCCAAGAATGTGGGGGAGGGGGGACAGGACAGGCAGGGAGGATGCTCACCCCCGGCACCTGCGTGGCCAGGCCCCCGAGTCCTGGCCTGAACCGGGCTTGGTGGGGAAGGCCCTTCAGACAGCCTGGGAGAGCTGCTGGGAAATTCACTCCAGGGTCCGTATAAGGAGATGGGAGGTCAAAGGGCAAAAGGGCGAGAAAAGGCAGCTAGCACAGGGAGTACAAACCCTGCCCCTGAAGGAAGAGCCCTAAAAAGATGTGGCTTCAGCCACTCTCACACGTAAATGTGACAAGGCCAAGGGCTGCCTAGGGGCCGGTCTCCTTCACGGACCAGCCACTTGCCCGTTAGACCAGCCACTTGCCCGTTAGCCCGGCGTTTGGGGCAGCTGCTGCGCTAAAGTGCTCGCTTGTCGGGAGGAGGGAGCTGGTCCCGGGTGCTTTGTTCTGAGCGTGAATCTGCTTTACAGCAAACTCATCCTGGACAGGAGGCCACTGCCGGCCAGCTCACAGCCAGAGCCCCGGAGGCGACCTTGGTGAGGCCCCTTCCCCAGGAGCCCACGGACTGGGCCCCGGCCCACGTGAAGCCGGCGGGGCTCAGCCTCCGAGTCACGTGCCGTCACAGGCTGTGGCGCGGGGGTGACCTTGAGCAGGCCGACCCACCCTGGAGTTCACCACTGTTTTGAACAAGAGCCAGGAAGTTGAAAAGTGATTTCCTTTTTAAAAATCTGAACGTCTACATCCTCACGTCCCACCCTCCGCCCCCATCAACTGTCACTAACCCAGCGTGAAAGGGGAACCGTGTCGTGTGGGCGAGCTGACAGTTCCCCCAGGTGACGGGGAGCCCTCCTCTGGACTGGTTCCTCCAGGTACACACACCTGGGCACACATGGTCTCCACGTGTCCCTGAAGCAGCACTCCGTGGAGGAGCTGGCCCCCGTGGCTGCTGGCCTGGTCCCCACCTCTCCTCCAACAACAAGAGGGGCCCCGGGGCCACTGCTCTACACGCCACAGCCGGGAGTCTGCCTTTAAACGTCATGCGAGTTTTACATCCTTCTCGGTGATATAAACTCACTCGCTTTACAGTGAGAATAAGGCTCACAACTGGGTCCTCGCCAACCTTCACGCGCCCTGGACTCCAGGAAGAGAGGCAGGCACACCGGGCGCCACCGTGCCCCGGAAGCTGCCCACCACATGGGAAGTACAGGACTCAGCCCTTCAGGGCCTAGGACTTATTTCGGGGGAAAACAGGTGCCAGGAGCCAGCTTCCTGCTGCTTCCCCCCTGCCCAGGGCTGGCCTGAAGCCCTGCCCGGAACTGCAGGGGGCTCAGGGCCTCACAAAAGAACCCCAGCATGCAGGCAGGGCCACTGAGTGCCCCCAAGAGGCGGGAGCAATGAGGGCGAGGTGTGTCCTATGCAGGTCTGTCTCTCCCCGGGGGTTGCCTGGCCCTGGCCCACTCCTGGCACCCCTGGCACCATCACACAGGCCAAGGGGGAGGTGGGAGGCACAAGTGGCCCTGGGTGGGCAGCCTGGAAGCTCTGAATTCATGGGCGGGAATCGCAGATGGAAGAACTGGGAGGCAACACCAGAGGGCACACTGCTCCTGTCTCCCAGGCCTCACAGGCCGCAGAGACCATGAAGGCCCCACACGTCCTGGACCCCCCGCTGCTCATTGGAGGGTGCTCTCCTCAGGGCCGAAATGCATTCCCAGTGGTTCTGTGCCCCAACAACAAGAAAGCGGGACCAGGCACCCACCCAAACAGGGCTCTTACAGCCCCTGCAGGGCAGGGAGGATGGGGCAGAGACAGGCTATGCTGGCCAGCGGCACTAATGGCACTGGCCACCAGGGGGCAGCAAGCGCCCACAGGTCGCCCGCCCAGAGGCCCGGCACCCCAGGGCCACCTGAGCCTTCAGCCAGATGGAAGCCCAACTGACCTCCCTGAGCTCCCCATGGGCAGCGGGCAACAGAGCCTGGCGTGGACACCGCTCTTCTAGAAGGAGATCCTGCTTACGGAGAGAAATGGAGGCCCAGGCCAAAGCCCTTCAGTTAGGAGAAGAACGAGAAAGCTTCCTCTCCTCTTCTACAGTGTCTTGTAGTGCAGTTGGGAGGGTCAGTTCTGGCTGGCACCCAGGTGGACGTGAAAGAAAATTCAGGAGGAGAAGGAAGGAAGGGAGAGGAAGGCGGCCAGGAGCGCAGGGAGGCGGGCCGGGCGGCCTCAGGCCACCGGGGCACTGGGGCCCGGGCACATCTCCGTCAGGATGTCGATGAGGTTGTTGAGGCCCGAGAGGTAGCCGTCCTCGCGGTTCCCCTCCTGCCAGGGGACGTCGTGCTTCAGGGTCTGGCCCTCGGGCAGGGGCGTGGTTTTCCCAAAGTCGATCATCCACACCTTGGCCTGTTCCTTCTTGTCGTGAATGAAGAGGAGCGAGCTGCCAATGACCTGCAGGGAGCAGGGAGGTGAGTGGGGCGCAGAGCCCGCCTGCCCGCCCCTCCCGTTGCAACCTGGCTCCTGGGCACCCAGAAACCAGATGGAACTGGAGAGGTCGCTCAGGTGAGGCCCCCAGCCGGCAACTCTGCCCACGGAGAGGCCATGAGGGGCAGAGGACATCCGATTCCAGAACAGCAGCCACCCCATGGGGGCAGCGGCAGGAGGAAGTCCCGATGGAGGATTCTCTCCCCGCCCCAGCTCCAGCCTGCACACTTTCCACTATTTCACACCACAGCTAAGACTTGGGGCTCACCCTTCCCCTCCTAGACCTTGACTCCCCAACATAGGAGATGCCACACGCTGCACTGGGGGTCTCGGGGCGACGGGTTACTCGGCTGTTTAGCAGCTCAGAGCGCTTCTGCCCTGAGACCCTCGGGGAGGGACCCTGTCCAAATGCACACACAGCCCCAGGAGGGCAGGCAGCGAGGCCGGATCGCCCCCCTCCCAGCAGGAACCCTTGCAAGTCCTGGGCACAGGCCGCGGGGTGTCTGAAGCTGGGCTCTGGCTGTGGTTTCAGCAGGGGCAGCAGCACCAAGGGCCCCTGCTCTGGGCAGGTCAGAGCAACAGCACGGGTAAGTGCGTTCCCAGATAGAAACAGCACACACCCTCATCTGCGTCACCCATGTGGGGCCAGGAGCTCGGGGCAGGGAGGGCTGGGGGCTCTGGGCAGGGCAGGGAAGACCCCCGGAAATGCCGAGCCCAGAGGAAGGGCTTCTTCCCGGTAAGAAATAACAGAACCACAGGTTCTGTTTCCCAGGGAGACTCGCGAAGAGCACAGAGAAATAAACTTCAAGGAATAACACAAAGGTGCTGAGAGCAGAGAGCAAAGCGGTGAGACAAAGCCTGGGCTGCCGAGGGCGTCACAGGCGGCTCTGAGGCCTCCGGGAGCCCTGTCCCTGGAGAAGCAGGCAGGATGGAGCGAGGGAGGCTCAGCGGGCTGAGCAGAGACCTTGCATCCAGCTGGGAAGACAGAGGCCCAGGAGCAGCTGAGGACCCGGGACAGCTGGGCTTCAGTGAGGACGAGGGGAGGGAAGGTACCCGAGAACCTAACCATTCCTGGGGAGTGGCGGGCACGCCGAGAGGCTGCAGCTGTGTGTGCATACGTGTGCGTGTGCAGCTGTGTGTGCATGTGCTTGCCCATGTGCGCACACAGGTGGGGCTGGGGCCCTGGACGCCCTGATGTCAGGTCTTATAAACCCTCCAGCAGAGGGAGCCTGCTGACAATTTCCAAACCCTCTCTCTCAGGGGTCTCGTTTCCTGCCTGCTGCCCTGCTGACGGAGGTGGGAGCAGGGGTCCTGCGGGTCTCGGGGTGACGGGTTACTCGGCTGTTTAGCGGCTCAGAGAGCTTCTGCCGAGACCCTCGGGCGTGTGGGACGAAGTCCTGCCACAGCACCCGGAGTGGCTGGAGGGAGAAGGAAGGGCACGGCCCTACCTCAGGCAGGGCAGTCCCGAGGGGTCACCCCGGCTCCTGGCAGAGCGGGGGACGCGGTCCCTGCGTGAGCCGGGCCGCCGGGGGCTTCTGTCGCCCTTGCCTGGGGGAGCAGGCAGATCGTTTGTGCGAGAGGCGGGTTCACACCCAGGCCCAGGTCACGGGCGCCACAGGAGCGCAGCCCTGCCCAGGACGGCAATGGCCCGTACCCACCTCGTGGCCCTTGAAGAAGGGGGACACCTCCAGGGTGGCCCGGATGTCCTTCAGCCGGTCCCGGTAGGCGATCTGGGAAGAGAACGGTGACGGGTTTTGAACACTTGGGGCTGGAGCTGGGTTTTAAGCCCATTAGGGTCCCTGCATGTCAGGGGGAGGGACACGCAGGTAATGTAAGCAACTGAGGCCCAGAGCAGACGGGGGAGAGGGGGGAGCTGGGCTCCTGGCCGTGCTCTCCAGGCTGCTCTCCAGGCCGCACGGTTCCGGTTCCGTGGGCCGCGGCCGGGCAGCTCACACAGGGTTAAGGTGACTCTGGAAGGCAGTGCAGAGGCGGGCAGCATCCTGGGAGCCCGTTGCCATGGCGTCTCCCTGACACAAACGTCAGTGCCCTGACTTCTGAAAGGGCAGAGCGAGCGGGAGAGCCACACATCTCTCTCCAGGGGCCTCTCCATGGAGCCCAACAAACAGGGCCGACCGTGTGGCCCTGGGGGTGCCGCCTCCCCTGGGGACACGGGGGAAGCCCGCCACACAGGCACAAACGGCCCTCAGTGCCGCTGGGGCAGGCCAGCCCGGGCTCGGCCCCAGCACAGCCCCTCCCTCGGGGCACAAAAAGCAGCCTTCTGAGCTGCTCTGCCGAGGAGCTGGTGAGCCAGCACCCAGTGCTTCAGGCCCTGGAAGGGCGGGGTGCGTGCCCCATGGCTGAAGCCTGGGCACTCAAAGGGGTCAAGGGAAGTCTCCCCAGTGGAAGGGGAGGGAGGGAGCATCCCCAGTTCCAGCCGGCGCCAAGTCTCCTTGGAGAAAAGGTGTCTGCTCCAGCCTCCCTGCTCTGCAGCCCTGCTAGCAGGAGCCTCTCAGTGCCCAGCCTCTGTGCCTGCATGTCGGACTGTCACAGGGCTCCCAGCCCGTGTGGCCTGCATGTCAGACTGTCACAGGGCTCCCAGCCCGTGTGCCTGCATGTCAGACTGTCACAGGGCTCCCAGCCCGTGTGCCTGCATGTCGGACTGTCACAGGGCTCCCAGCCCATGTGCCTGCATGTCGGACTGTCACAGGGCTCCCAGCCCGTGTGGCCTGCATGTCGGACTGTCACAGGGCTCCCAGCCACTGAGTGTCAGACTGTCACAGGGCTCCCAGCCCATGTACCTGAGTGTCGGACTGTCACAGGGCTCCCAGCCCATGTACCTGCATGTCGGACTGTCACAGGGCTCCCAGCCCGTGTGCATGTCGGACTGTCACAGGGCTCCCAGCCTATGTACCTGCATGTCGGACTGTCACAGGGCTCCCAGTCCGTGTGCCTGCATGTCAGACTGTCACAGGGCTCCCAGCCCCTGAGTGTTGGACTGTCACAGGGCTCCCAGCCCATGTGCCTGAGTGTCGGACTGTCACAGGGCTCCCAGCCCCTGAGTGTCAGACTGTCACAGGGCTCCCAGCCCATGTGCCTGAGTGTCGGACTGTCACAGGGCTCCCAGCCCCTGAGTGTTGGACTGTCACAGGGCTCCCAGTCCGTGTGCCTGCATGTCAGACTGTCACAGGGCTCCCAGCCCATGTGCCTGAGTGTCAGAATGTCACAGGGCTCCCAGCCCCTGAGTGTTGGACTGTCACAGGGCTCCCAGCCCCGGGGTGCAGAGGCATGACACCCTGCTTTTGATGGGAGGGTCGGGGTCCTGATCCCAGTGGCAAGAGCATCTGTCAGGGAAGTCACTGTGTCATGAGCTTCTGCCACCCCGCACCTCCAAGCTCAGAGATGCTGGCAGGCTCTTCCCGGAGAGGGGCTGTGACTCCCCACCCACCCCTCACCCTCCCGGCCCACTTCCCTTGCTCAGCCTCACAGCCTGGGAGATGGGGTGCAGGGCCAGCAGGCTGCAAGCCCCTCCGGTGAATCCCGGCTCCGCCCTGTCCTAGCTGTGTGACCCTGACCTCTGTTTCCTCATCTATGGAATGGGGACAAGAACATCCACCCGCTCCAGGGGCTGCCACAAGGGCGGATGCGCGCCGGGCAGTGCTTGGCCGGCAGCGGCTGCTAAGGAGAGCCAGCGCGGAGAGGATGGCGCTTAAAGGATGGAGAACGCTGCCAGGAGCCGCGAGGTGGCAGCGAGGGAAAGAGCAAGCTTCCCCATCCGCCCGCAGACTGGGGCTGGCGACCGCTTCGCCTCCCTCTGTCTTCCAAGCAGCAGCGTGGCCGGGCTGTGTGGGCGCCGTGGCCCTGATGCTGTGACCGGCTCCGGGCACCGCCGCCTGCCGAGCCCCTGCCACGCTCTACCGGCGCCTGACTCACCAGGACGTTAGGGTTCCCCTTCGTGAACTCTCTGAAGGCCTCGGTGACCTGCTCCCGCGTCTTGGTCTTCTTGAAGTCCCGGTTCACCGAGCCATCTTCTTTCTGAGGAGGAGGACCCAGGAGGGTCAGCAGGGCCCTGGCACCCAGGGGTCTGAGAAAGCCACTCCTGCCAGCCTGACCCCGGGCAGCGAGGAGTCCACATGCAGGCTGGTGCCCACACAGCCTCGCACAGGGTGGTTCCCCGGGCGGCAAAGCAGGGCAGCCTGTCCTGGGCCCTGGAGGGTGGCCCAGCGTCCCAGGGAGAGTGAAGGACATCAGGAGGCTCAGAGGAGGAGGGCCACTTGGGCCAAAAATGTCGGGGCGAGGCGGCAGGAGCAGCAGGGGCTGAGGGAGATGGACAGGCCTTGGCTTCCCTTCGGTCCTGGCCCTGGCGTCCCAGCGCCAGGAGGTCCATGCTGTCCAGAGGTGCCCCCTCACCAGACAGGAGCATGGCGCTCCCGCCCCAAGCCCACGCCATTCCTCCTGAACTTCCGACCCTTTACTGTGGGTCCCGGAAGCCCCCGAGTCATCCTGCCTGCCATCTCCGGCCCGGCCTCCCCAGCAGATGAGATGACAGAACATCCGGACAGAGGGAGGCGTGAGGCCTCTACAGCTGGGCCAGAGGGCCAAGAGCGAGTGGACAGACAACAAACCAGGCACCCCGCAGGGACCACCCTCTGCTCTGGGGGCTGGCTGCCCGAGACCCCTCAGGCCGCTCCTCACAGCCCTGCTCTGTGGGATGACTGAGCTCACGCTTCAAGCCCCACAGCAAGGGGGGGCGCATAGGGAGAGCCTCTGAGACCCTTCTGGGGAGACCGAAGAGAGAAGGGGCGGCCCTGACATTGGGGGGCTCCGTGCAGCCTCCGCAGAGCTCCCTGGGGAGCTGGTCCTGCCTGGGCGCAGCGGCTCCCGGCGTGGATGTCGGAGGCGGACGTGTGCTCCCTCCCAGGCCCGCATCTCACTCCAGTCCCCCGATTCCAGGGCCTGGGCAGAAGGGGCCAGCTCCCCCGCGCCCCCCCCCCCCCCCTCCTGCATCCTGTAACCTGCCTCCTGGTGGGTTCTCAGGGCCCAGGATGGGCAGGGCTCATGGCAGAGTCCTTAGCGGGACTCACTCCGGCCAGCACTAGAGCCACAGCTGCTCCGAGCCCGGCCCCCTTCAAGGCCACCCCTGGGGCCCCCCTCCCCTGACCGTCCCCGGCCTGAGAACCCGACAATTTCTCTACAGTCCGCACCGGGCTGCCCACCCCGGGCCTGTGCGGAGGAGCTGGGCCTCAGCAGGGTCCTGAGACCCCCGGGGGGGGGTGCACGGGGGAGGGGTGCAGGGGAGCTGGCCTCTCCCTCTCTGCCCGGAGCCCCAACGGCAGCACTGGCAGCCTCACCTTGATGCCTTCAATCCTGAAGCCGAGGGTGGCCGTGGAGCTGATGGTCTCCCTCCACTGCATGTACCTGGGCTTGGTCACGGCCCGCTGGGCGTGCTCCTCCGTGGTTGGGGCCTCAGGGTCCACCTCCACCATCTTCTGGTACATGTCCTTGCGGAGGCTGGGCTTCTTCCGGGCCTTGGTGAGCTCCTCCTCCAGGTAGGTCCTGTGGGGCAGCCAGGTGAGGCCCATGGCCAGAGCCTCCGTCAGGGCCCAGCCGCCCCTGCTCGGCCGCCAGGGACCCTTCCCCAAAGCTTGTTTCTGATGCCCGCGACTGTGGGTCCAAGAGCCCACTCTGTGCCCTGCCCCCCTTCCCCTGCCCCAGCTCCAGCTCCGCTCCCAGCACTCGGGCAGCCTGAGGGACCGGGCAGGCCCGCAGACTAGTGGTCGCCAGCCTTTCGGACCTCATGGACTACCGGTCAGTGACCGCTGCCTTAGTGACTCTGGCTCCCTCCAGAGTAACGGTCAGGCCGGGAGGTGGCTTCCCACGGGGCCACAGGCCTGGAGGGAGACGCCAGGATAGGAGAGAGCCGGCTCCGTGGCCTCTGTGCTGCTGCAGAGATGCCCTGGCCCATCCTGCCCCATGGCCACCAGGCCTCAGCCCAGCCTGCCCCCTCACGCCTGAGCCCCCAGCCCGAAGAGCCAGAGAAAATGTGTCCAAATGACCGGCTCAGTGTCCCACCCTAGGCACAGGCAGGCGGGGCCTGTGGCTGACCTGGGCGTAAGGTCCCCTGGACACTGGGGGGAACAGTATCTGGGACAGTACAGGACCAGCAGCCCGAGGCTGAACCCCTTCCCTGCCCCACTGACACGCCCCTCCTCCCCTCACACAGTGGCCTCTCACAGGACAGAAATGTGCAGCGTGACTTGCAGGAGAGGGAAGTTTTGTCCTGGGAGCTGCCCACACACAGCCTGTTGTTGCAACCGGCGGCTCCCACTCACCCCCGTCTGTCCTGGGGCCTCCCTCCATACCCGCCCCCCACACCCCAAGCTGCTGGTTAGGGCCCAGCAGACTGAATGTCTATTTCATGATGCATTTTAAAGGCACTGTCCCAGAAACCACTGTATCAACTGGTTAAGAAAAACCCAGATCCCTGGGTGTGACCTTGGGCCTGGTCATGTGACCTTCCAGGAGGCGGTGACGGTGTAAGGAGCCGGCCTTGGCTGAGACGTGCACCCGCGCACACGCCCACACGTGCTCACACTATGGTGCGTGCTGAGCCAGCTGGTGACGAGAGCTGCGAGGCAAGGCGGCTGCGTTTACATGAGCCCTGGGTGTGGGTGTGGGCCTGCGGGTGCAGATTGGTTAGGCAAGGTGCTCCCCCGCAAATGTCCCTGACGCACTGCAGGGGCCCCACTTCTGCAAAGAGCCCTCAGGAGCTCCTCACACAGGAAGCAGCCGCGCTGGGAAAGCCCCTCCAAGCAGGCTTTTCCCAAAAAGGTCTGCACTCTGTCTGGGGAGAGCTGCTCACCCTCCAGGAGGGGAAGGGGCGGGGCAGAGGTGCCCACAGGAGGCACCCGCTGGACAGGCGGCTGTGGGGCCAGCGGGGAGTGACCCATGCTGCCCTGCTGCCTGCCCCCGCCCCCGAAGGTCATACCTCCATCTCATATGGTGGGTGGGGGGTGGGGAGGGTGGTGGAGAGCCAACAGGTGACACCCCAAAGCCACCTACAGCTCCCCACAGGGCAGAGGTGCAGGAGACGGTGCTGGTCTCCACCCCAGGCCCTGGCCCGATGCCAGGAAGATGCTCTGACTTGAGTGGTAGGTCACATGACAGATGAAAAGGGTCGAGTCTAAGCCAAGTCCCCAGAGCAGTGTGAGTGTGGGTCTGCGTGGGACCGGGTCCTTGGGTGCCTCTAGTCTAGGGCACTGCAGGCGCCCACTGTGCTCCGTGCTCTGCCTTCCACTGCCGCTCGGTGACAAGTGTCACCCTGTGCCCGGGGAGATGCTGGGTCTCGTCTCCCACCTCTGCCAAGCACAGCCACACTCTGGGCCTGGGCCTGCTGGCCTCAGGGGAGGCGTGAGGCCAAGGGCTCCGCACCAATGCAGGGAAAAGGGCAGAGTCCCGGCAGCTTGGGGGTGTGGGGGTGGGTATGGAGTGAGTCCCGGCTTGGACATAGGAGAGCCCCCTCGGCCAGCACGGGTGGAGGCGGGCTGGATCCACAGGTGGAGGCCAGGCAAACAGGGCTGTGCTGCTTCAGCGCTGTGTTCCCCTGAGGGTCCCTTCACCTCCCGTGTCAAAGCTCAGATCCAGGGAGGCCCTGGGGGCACCCAGCACAGCATCCGGGAACACCCAGCACAGCACCCGGAGCACCCAGCACAGTACTTTGGAACACCCAGAACAGTACCTGGGAATACCCAGCACAGCACCCAGGGGCACCTAGCACAGCACCCGGAGGCACAGAGGGCCCATCCTAAGGCAGGGAAGGTGGCGCTGGGTGGGGCAGCCTCACTGATCCACTCTGGGCCCTTCTGAGAGCCCTGGGGTGCAGCTGGCAGAAGCACAGGAGAGGGGGGCAGGGCAGCTCTGGGCAGAGGGACCTGAGTCCCCAGTGGCCGCCCAGCAGGCAGAGAGGTACAGCCCTTTCAGAACCGACTGGCTGCACCTTCTTCCCAGGGTGCACTCTATCTGGCTGGGTCTGAATGACCAGCCAGATTATTTATGTTTCCCCGTGAGCAGGCATGTCCTGGTGCCCCCGGAGGGGGAGGGGCGCTTCCTGGGACAGAAATGCCCCTGGGGAAGGGCAGTGGCCCAGTGGTGGCAGAGGGACAGGACGTGTCTCCTCCCTGTGGGCGGCAGCTGGCGGGGACCCAAGAGCAGGGAGGCAGGGACAGTGTGAGAGCAAAGAGTGGGACCTGCACTTCCCACCTGCCCTGCCCGGGGGTCACCACCACGGAGCCCAGCACAGCGTCCGCCTGCGGGTCAAACTTCAGGACTCAGCACCCAGAGGAGTGAGGAGCTGGTGTGCGTGGCCTCCTGGCTTCTCTCTCTGTGTCTCTCCCTCTCTCCCATCTTTCTCCGTTTCCTTTTATAAGAAATAAAATCGCTTAAACCATCCAAAGCAAACAAGCTCCATCCGAGTGCAGCTGATTGCAGCCTGGCCTGCCCGGCGAGCAGAGGGGCCAGCGTCCGGCCAGCCTGCCCGGCCCCTGAAGCAGGCGGCTCTCCGGTCACAGTGCACTGGGCACCAGGAGGCTGAAGGCCACGCCGAGCCCCACCCTGGGCCCAGCAGGAGGGAGCCGTACAGCGATGCCGGATGGAGCGGTCCAAGTTCAGGAGGGGACGAGGAAACCATGCCGCCAAGCCGGGGCCAGGGCTGAGGGCGGGGCCTCAGGGCCGTCGGTTCCACTCACCTGGCACCAGGCTTCCTGGCCCAGTCTCCTTCCCTCCTCCCTCCAGCTCCTCTCCTGCCTATGTCCCTGGGCAGACATCAGGGGAGTCTGAGTCTCGGGGAGGAGGGGGCGTCCCAATGCTGCACACGGGTCCGAGTAACCCTTTAGGCCAACGTGCTGGGACCAGGGCCTGGAGCACCCTGGGCCCAGCTGGGCCACGCTCAGCCCATCAGCGGTGAGACCAGCGGTGCTCCCTCCTCCATTGCGCTCTCTGCAGGCACAAGTATCTTTGGCCAAACTGACTGCTCACGGCCCGCCCCCCCTCCACTCATGGGCACAGGGTGGGTGTGGGGGGATGGGAAGAGCTCCCCTCAAAGCTCATGTAACAGGAAGCCACCCTTGCTACCCCAGCAGCTCCCGGACCCGATGGGCATTTGCCTCTGCCCCTTCCTGCGGACACTCAGCACCAAGCCTGGCCTCACCAGCTAGTGCTCCTGTCCACCCTAGCTCACCCGAGTGGGAGAGCCATCGGGGTCAAAGCCAGGGTCCTGGTCCCCTCTGCACGTAATGGGACATGCCTGGGGTGTGGATGGGGTGCAACCAGACCCCCAGTCCCGCCTATGCCCCCACGAGACCTCAGGGGCAGCCCGGATGCCCGGCCTCTGGAGCCTGGATGCTGTTCCGGTATCTGCCATGGGGCCTGGCGCGGTGCGAGGCGCGTGCGAGCCTGGCTCACCTGACGCCCATCTTGCAGTCCATCACGCACGGCGAGTCGAAGTCGGCCAGCAGGTCGTCCATCTGGTTGTAGCGCTCCCCGTCCTTCACCACATCCCCGTGATAGGCCGGCACGTAGGGCTTCAGCACGTCGACCATCAGCCGGTCCAGGCAGCGCTGCTCCGACTCACAGTGCTTCTTCAGGATCCGGCCATTGGCAGCCGCCTTGAAACTCCCTGCGGAGCGAGGTCCTCAGCGCAGGGCCTCCCCACCGGCCCCCGGGCCCCGGGCCTGTGCCCCTCGGGGTTGCCGGGGCTTGCTAAGCGCAGGGCTGAGGGTGGGCGGGTCCACTGTGGACCAAGCACGTGGAGAGGAGTGGGTGCGAGCCCCAGACCCCTGACACTGACGGCACCCCTAACCCCAGGCTTCACCTGACGACGGAGGGACTGGTGCTCACTGCTGGAGGGCGCAGGGCCAGTGGCAGGTCAGTGCCAAGACTTACTCTCCTCTATTTCCATTGCCGTCCCCATCCCACCCCCATCATCACCCCTGCTTCTCGGGCACCGAAGGCGTCTCTGGTCTCAGGAGAAACCCCACTAGGACTGGCTCAGGGCCAGGGCAGCAGCCTGGGGTCCACGCTCGCCCCCCTGGCCAAGCTCCTGCTGAGCACGCCCGCAGGGGGCATCTAGGCAGCGTCCCCCCCGAGCCTGGGCTGAGCCCATGTGCTGGGGCAGAAGAGAAACGTCAGGCCCTGTGCTGGCTGATGATGAAGGCCAGGCCACGAACAGCCACTGAATGCCCCGGAGGACAACGCCACCAAAGGGCCCGTGTGGCCTGGGCAGCTCCGGACTTGGGTCCAGGTGCCCTTCCTCCCTGTCACTGAGAAGCAAACTAGAGCCTCGTGGCTGCCTGGTGCCCTGGCACTGCACCCAGCAGGCCACCCATCTCCCACCGCCGGCCTCTTTCTGGGCAGGTACTGCATTTTCATTGATGTTGCGGCCCTGGCCGTGGGGTGCAGCCGATGCTCAATGAAGGCGTGGCCGTCGCCTTCCTGTCCCAGATGACAAACGGTGGGCCTACAGCTTCATCTGTTTTACTGAGTTAAGAGACTGAAAGAACGAAGACCAGGGCTGCGTGTTTGGGGAGGGGATGGCAGCTGCCCTGTGCATCTGCTAGCAGCGTCAGGGCCACATCTCGAGAGTACGGCTGCAGCTGCCACTGCGAGTCTCAGAGAACCTGATTGGTCGGTCACTTTCAGCCCCCAACCCCCAAGGCACCCCCCACAAGCTGGGCGACCCCCAGGGAAAGCCCGGAGACCGCTACCTGCGTGTCCCGCCAGCTGGATCCAGGGGTACTTCTTCTTGAAGGACATGACGAAGGGAGACCAGTGCACCATGTTCTTTATCTTCCTCCATGATTTGCTCTGGAAACAAGCCAATGAGAAGCTGGGCATTAGGATGAGAACTGCCTTCTGGTAAGGGTGCGCTCAAACCCGGGCGAGCACCGTGGCCGGTGAGAGGGCCGCGCCACAGCACCCACAGCACCCACAGTGCGGGCGCCGTGGGGGCCTCACCTGTCAGAGGGGCTTTGCCAAGGCCCAGAAGCAAGGGAAACTCCACGGAGGAGGTTTTGGGGTGTGAGGAGGGGGAAGGGTGGTCTCCATCCAGGGCTGACCCCCATCCCGTGCCACCCCGTCGGGAAACATCTGAACTCACGCTGCCCCTTCCCATCTTCTCCAGCCTCAGTCTCTTCATCACGCTCGTGAGGGAGGACAGCTGGTCCCCCGCTCCTCGGCCTGATGGACACTGGGACTCTGAAAATGACGTCTACAGCCCAACAGCCACGGCCACTCAGAGGAAGATCCGAGAGGGCCACTGTCACCCACAGCTCTTCCGTTCACACGTCGCTCGCAGGCGCAGGAACAACAGAGGCGCCTCTCGCCTGCGAGTGGTTTGAAGAGTGATTTTAAAGGGCTTCCCCCGGCACATGCAGTGAGCAGGCCTGTGGGTCTCTCCCCGTCAGTGCTGCTCCTTTTCAGGCCGGGTGCTCACACGTGTATATGTGTGTGCACATGTGTGTGCGCACGTGTGTGTGTGTGTGTGTGTGTGTGTATGTGTGCATGTGTAGGAGCGGTTCCTTGGGCAGAAAGGAGAACTAACATTCATCAAGCACCTTCTTTCCTAACAAGCATTATGGTCATTTGTAGAACCCGAGCCGCAGAGAAGGAAGCGGTGAAAAGGGCATTTAAACCCTCACCTATACAACTACTTTTTAAAAATACATATAATTTTATTGATTTCTGAGAGGAAGGGAGAGGGAGATAGAAACATCGATGATGAAAGAGAATCATTGATCAGCTGCCTGGAGCCCGCAATCCGGGCATGCATGTGCCCTGACCGGGAATCGAACCGTGACCTCCTGGTTCATAGGTCGACACTCACCACTGAGTCACACCACCCGGGTAACATGACTACTTTTTAAATATCCCCTTCCCCCCAGCAATACGCATTTCTCTAGGAAAACCTCCCTGGGTTAACTTTAGTGAAAACAGGCTATCGAGCTAAAAAAGACTAAGGGGCCCCAAACACACAGCTCCCGACGGGGCGATGAGAATCTGAACTGAGCAGGATTTCCTGAGAGAGCGGACCCTCACCAGCCAAACAGAGTCAGAAACATGAGGCTGTGCTGGGGAGAAGGAGCTGGGCCCTGCCGGAGGGAGAAGGGAGCTGGGCCCTGCTGGAGGGCGAGGAGGCCCTCACTCCGGCCCCCTGCATCCAGCAGCACCGAGAGACTGGTCGGACTCCGGCCGTGGAGGCTGGAGCCCAAGGTTAAATGAAGGTTAAATCCAACTCCTTTTTCTCTGTTTGCCAAGACACCACTTCTGCCATCAAGTTTCACGTTAAAATGTGTTTAAGGAGAGGAAGTCTTCCCTCCTGACCTGGCCATTTTTATCCCATCCCAGAGCCAAGGCCTCCTCTAGCTCCAGCCAGGCCACGTGACCAAGAGCTGCGTCTTGACTGCCTCGGGGTTTTCCAGGTCCTGCTGGTGGAGATCACCAAAGAAGGCGAGGAAGGCGAGGCATTTCTTATCTCAGCGCCCAGAAGGCTGCGCAAACAATCAGGCAGACAATGCAGAGGCAACAATGGAAAACCTAATTACCAGAGGGAGCCCAGCCCGCTGGAGGCATGGGGAAGACATTAAGGCTGGCCCAGAGGGAGGGAGAGCGGGTCACGTCCCTGCAGCCCAGCTCCGAGGGGAAGGGTCTGGCAGGCCAGGGGTGGGTGGGGGGAGGGCAGAGTGCTTTCAACCCCGCTGACCCCACCCCCTAGCACCACTCCCCAGCCACCCCCCACCCCCGCCTTTCTTCATGCCTTGGTTTCCTCGCTTGTCTAGTGAGGATGCACTGCTGGTCCACCAGACTCCTTGGACCGATCGACTCTAGGACTCTGGGAAATGACCTCCCATCCCACCAGCCAAGCTGCTCAGAGGACGGTCAGCAAGACCACTGTCACCTGCTGCAGTGTCACTCATGTTTCATTTGGAGACTCGGTGGCAACAGAGGACCAGGGAAGCTGTGTCCTAGGCCAGGGAGGGACCACGCACAGATTGATGTGGGAAGGAAGGCCCCGGGGCGGCTCTCAGCACAGGCCTGGGGGAAGGAAAGAAGGCATTGGGGGACGGGTGGCTCGTGGGAACGGGGGCCTGGGACACGGATTGGCGTGGTTGGGACCAGATCTGCTGAGAATGGGAGCTGGAAGCACTGGCCGGTGAGGCTGAGCAGGTGATGTGGTGCACGGGCAGCAGGCCCAGCTGGTCTGGGTCCTGGCTCCGCTCCCTACTCACTGACTGACTGACCAGTTCCTGACCCTCCTGGAGGCACTATTATCCTACCTGTGAAATGGGCACAACACAGACCCCCTATAGCAGGAGGTAACGCCATCCGCAGAGGATGGGGTGTCTGTGGGACAGTCTCAGCTCTGGGTTCAGGGCGGGCTCTCTGAAGCCATCCCAGGCGCTGTCTGGAGGGAGCTGAGTGGAGGAGCTGCCGAAGTGACTGAGGAGCAAAGAACACGGAGCCTGGGCTGGGGCAGGCCACCCTGTCAGGACACAGCTCGCCAGGGACCTGGGGACACGCCGAGCCTGCAGCCCGTGCGCGACCGGAGGCAGGAGACAACAGGCACCGGGAGCTGTGAAGCCGCCAGGCCTGGCCCTCTCTTCAGAGGCTACAGACCAGGGGTCCAGCAGCAAGGAGGGGGGCTGGGGGCCCTCTGATGGTTTACGAGTCCCACGACCCTCCAACATCACTGAGCTCAGAGCAAATGGGACATCCCCTCCCACCTCCCCCACGAGGAAGCGTTTCTGCCCCACGAAGAGGGCCCATGGCCAAGGCCTCCATCCACGCTGCCCTGCCTGGGAGGCAGTGGAGCATCCCACGTGTGCGGCGTGCACATAGGGATGCAGGCGTTTTCCCGGGGCCATGCCTCGCCCCGCCAGCGTTAAATAGAGAGGCACTTCCAGGCCCGGCCCGGGCGCGGAGCCTGCTGGGTGGCCTCTCGCCCCACGCCCAGCTGCAGGCATGGACACGTGGTGGGCAGAGGGGAGTTCGGTTGTCAGCTCCTCTCTGAGGGCCCAGGGCCCACGGCTCCGCTCAGGCACCAAACCACTCGCAGTGGGAGCTGCTTTCCGGGCAGTGGGTGAGGGCTGGCTTGGCACACAATCTCCCTCCACGGCCTGCGCTGTCTGAGAAACAGATGCCAGGCCCCCCACGTGACAGGTGAAGAGGCAAGAAAGCAGCCCCACAGCCCGCAAGGGTCCCCTGCAGAAGAGTCCGCCCCTGCTGCTCTGGCTCCCCCTTCCCTCTCCGGGGCAGTTCTCGAAGGCCTCAGCCTCTCCTCTGAAATCGGGCCAGCCTCCTGGGCCTCCAACCTCCTCACCTCCAACCTCCTTGCCGGGCTCGTCTCCTGAAGCACTAACATAGCCCTCAGGTGCCTAGAGGCGGGGGGCAAAGGGCGCTGTCCCCTCCCCGGCAGTGCTGGCCGCCTGCTGATCTCCCGGGCCTGGTCCTTCCTCACCTCCCAATTACCAGGGGCATCTGGTCACCCTCTGCTGATCCTTCCTGGGATGTCCCCAAGCCTGCACAGGCCTGACAGGTCCCCATGGGCCCCTCGCTGGGGCTGCGCGGCGGCCAGCCCGCCGGCCAGCCTGGGCCTGGTGCGTGTGTTCAGGGCTCTTGTCTCTATGGACTCACTACGGGACAGGCGCTGGGCTGGCACTGCGTGGCCTCACCGCCCTCTTCACAGCCTCCTGACGGAAGTATTTCTCTGCAACGCGAAGAATCCAAGGCCAGCCACTTGTTTGCTTCCCCAAAGTCATTCCGTTCCCGCCCTGGTCCGTCGGTGCAAAGCTCACACGAGAACGCAAACCAACTCAGCGGCGGCCAAGCCTGCCAGCCAGTAAGGCTCCCGCGTGGGGAGGCTCCCTGCCTTTGGGACGCTCCACGCTGGCCAATCCCAAGACCCGGCTCAGCCCAGTACCACAGGGCTCTGTCGGAGCAGCTAAACGGGCCTGACCGGGCGGGAACCCTGCTCTTCAGTGCGCTTGAGAGCACGTCCAGGGGAAGGACAGCGACGGGCCACCTGCCAGCAGGTGGGCCACAGGGTGGCCGGGACGCGGTGCGCGCCTGCATGCTGCGCTGGGTGAACCCACTGAGGACCTGAGCAAGGCTCAGGGTAGCCCCTCAGGCTCACGGGCTTGGAGGGGCCCTGCTGCGCAGCCTCGGTGGCCGCACTTGGGGTGAACAAGCACTGGTTCTGGCCTTGCTGTCTCCACCCTCCAGCCCTCCTCCTGCTGTGAGGTGGGTCCTCGCGGCACAGCCCCCTCCAGCAGTTTAGGAGGGAAGAACCAGCAGTCAGACCAGGGCGGCGGTGGGGGGGTGTCCTCGAGGACCCAGGAGGCCTGGAGGTGCCTGGGGTTCTGACGCTGCTCGGGACACTCCCCCCCTTACACCTGATTCGGCAGGTGCTACACATTCAGAGGATGTGGACGGAGGCTTCTCGTGGGAGAAAATCCTGCAACAAGGAAACCCAGCCCTCCTCCCACAGAGGTGACACAAGTCACGGGGAAGGTGTGTTCCAGAAACTGGAACTGTCTCCAGCCTCAGACGGCCCGCCTGTCGCCACACCCGCCGGCCAGGTGTCCTGCCAGGAGGACCGGCTCCGTGGGAGGCTCGGGGCAGAAGCGGCCCAGACCAGGGAGGTGCCTGGGCAGCGTCTCTGGTGCTGCCTGTTTGTTTAACCGGATTCCGGGCCTCCGCCGCGTGATGCTCATGGCTCCCGGGGACACCCACCCTCAGGCTGCGGGGAGGCTGCCTTAAACGAGCGAAGGGCCCGGGTCAGTACCCTCCAGTGCAGCCTGTGTCTTACATCAAACACGCCCAGAGGACGGGGGAGGGGAGAGAAGACGGGCCCGGCCGGGCTGCGGGCCTCTGGCCACCCACTCACAGGGGCTCTAGCCACGATCAGGATCCTGCATGGCATCAAGAGGGAATGCGTGCCCTTGTCCAACACCTAGCGAGAACGCCAAGGCAGGGATGGCAGAGCAGGAGCCCCGCGGGGGATGTGCGTGGTGACCCCCCACTCTTGCTCCCAGGACTCCGGCCCAGCTGCCCGGTGGGGCCCGGCCCTGCTGTCTGGTGGAGACAGAGGACCTGGGCCTGCAGGGCGCTGGGATCTGCCCGCTGGCTCTCTGTTGATGGCCACGGCCTCCTCGTTGTGCTCAGTGCTGGGGGCAGGGGAGGGCCTGTGGGGCCCCAGCAGCCCTCCGAAAAGGCCGGCAGGAGGGTCAAGGAGGGTCACTCGCCTTTAGCCTTCCTCATTAATCTCCGCACGTCCTTCAGGGTCTGGCCTTGCTCCCTCCTCCCTCGGGCCTTCCTCCTCGTCTAGGAGGAGATGAGGGAGCCACACAGTGTCTGAGCCGGTGCAGGCTGTGAGATCCCGCGCACACGCAGGCCTGGGCCCTGAGAGATCCCGCGCACACGCAGGCCTGAGAGATCCCGCGCACACGCAGGCCTGAGAGATCCCGCGCGCACGCAGGCTGAGATCCCGCGCGCACGCAGGCCTGAGAGATCCCGCGCACACGCAGGCTGTGAGATCCCGCGCACACGCAGGCCTGGGCCCTGAGAGATCCCGCGCACACGCAGGCCTGAGAGATCCCGTGCACACGCAGGCCTGAGAGATCCCGCGCACACGCAGGCCTGAGAGATCCCGCGCACACGCAGGCCTGAGAGATCCCGCGCACACGCAGGCTGTGAGATCCCGCGCACACGCAGGCCTGAGAGATCCCGCGCACACGCAGGCTGTGAGATCCCGCGCACACGCAGGCCTGGGCCCTGAGAGATCCCGCGCACACGCAGGCCTGAGAGATCCCGCGCACACGCAGGCTGTGAGATCCCGCGCACACGCAGGCCTGGGCCCTGAGAGATCCCGCGCACACGCAGGCCTGAGAGATCCCGCGCACACGCAGGCCTGAGAGATCCCGCGCACACGCAGGCCTGAGAGATCCCGCGCACACGCAGGCTGTGAGATCCCGCGCACACGCAGGCCTGAGAGATCCCGCGCGCACCTCGTGCCCCCATCCCCCCTCACTCTCCCAGCCACCCTCAGATGCCAGGTGGGTGTCTCCACAGGGACTTCCAGGAGAACGGCCACAGAGGCACAGGACTCAGCTCAGGGCCTCTCCCAATGCCTTCCTCTGCCCTGGGTGCCCCTCCCGAAGTGCCCTGGCTACACCTGCACCCACTTCTTATCTGGGTGTCCGCTCCCAGAGCCAGGATCCCGCACCTGGCCCACCTGGCTGGGTGTCCTTGAGCCGCCGCCACAGTTAGCCACGCCGCACGTCAGGTGCGCGAGGGGCTGGCCTGCCCATCGGGCGCCTGGTCAGAGCCCCCGAAGCAAGTTCCAGGCGGTGGGGGGGGGGGCTCGCTCCATGTCCCTCAGGGCCCTGCCACGCCTGTCCCGTCAGCCACAGCGATGCCCGGACGGCCTTGCAGAAGCAGGCCTCCGAAGACAGCTGCTCAGTCCCGCGGCCCTGTGTCATGGCCCCTAAATTTAAGGCTGAAGCAACACACCCCTCCCTCTCTGGGTCCTAAAATCCCCCGCCTCTGAGCTGGGGGGCGGCTACAGCGTGGGAGTTCGTTTCCAGAGCCATGAAGTGCAGCAGCCCGGGTTCGCTTTCCCACCTCCGTGTTCTCATCTGGAAACGGGGCATGACACCATGGCAATGCCCTGCCCACCCCATGGGTCACAGTGCGAACCGATGAGCAATCAAACATCTGCACAGGGCTCTGGGGACTGTCACGGGGCAGGAAGCCTTCTAGTCCACGACCACTAGTCTTCTCTACGTGTTTTATTTTTTAAGATTTTAAAAAAATTTATTTTTTTATTTTTTAGGTATGTGCCCTGACCAGCAACCAAACCAGGATGACGCTCAACCCACTGAGCCACACGGGCCAGGGCTGCTGTTTTTAAAAAAATGGAAATGGTTTCTCCTCCAAGCCACCATAGATGGGCGAGCATCCACCGGGCACTTCCCGGGGCTCCGGGCACTGCCACGTGGCAGCATGAGCTCACCACATGAGTAACTGCACACAGAGTGTCCCCGCGGGTGCCAGGGCCGGGGGAGCCCACAGGCGGCACCTGTGACTCCGGGAGAGGGCGAGTCGGCCGAAGCCCAAATGTTGTCACCCGTTTCTGGGTCAGAAGGTCAGCTAAGTTGCCAGACAGAGAAGAGTTTCTCAAGAGAACCGTCTGCTCTGTGGGACTCCATGAGGCGCGGCGATGAGCGGCATTTTGGGGGCAAAGAGTGAGATTGCTGAACACATGTCGTTTAACAATGGGGTTTACGTACCCTTCAACCTCCTTCCCACTGAGGTGTGTTCCCCCAATTTGCTACTTTTCCCTCCAGCACTTCCCTTTTATTGAGGTCGTTTGATCAGTTGGCTCACTTTCATTTTTAAATCATCATAAAGAGCCTCCATTATTTCTGAGAGTAAAAGCGAGGAGGAGAGATCTCTAAAATGTCAGAAAAGGGAAATCGCCTCTGGCTCTGTGAGTCTCAATATTGCCAGGACTCCTGGCTTCGCCCCACACGCGTGCCTGTGAATGTGGGAACCTGGCTTGTGGGGGAGGGCGGCAAAGAAACCACACGTTAAGCATCGAACATGTTTATTATCAGGCATTTGACTGTGGAAATCTGCAGCGCTCACTCACAACACCGAAACTGTTACTCCATTCTGCAAGTGCTAAAACATGCTCAGAGAGGTTGAGTGAGTTGCCCGAGGTCACACAGCTTCCTGGTTCTCTCCACTTAATCGGAGGACTTTGTTTTCTTTCAGCCAACCAAGTAACGGGCCCCCACCCTTCTCTCCCTGAGTTAAAAAATAGCCTCAGATAAACAGCTGTCAAGAGTGGCCTTTCGGATGGGGAGGCCTGAGGAAAGCCCTGCCCTGCCCTCCTTCAAGCCGGCTCCCAGCGGCCTCGCTGACCCCTCAGGGAAGGCGCGTTCAACGAAGCACTGGAGGGGGCTCGGAGGCCCAGCCCAGGGAGGGGTCCCGCGCAGCAGAGGCCGTTCTGCTCTTGCAAAGTCCGAGCGAAAGTCACCGAGGTGCCCATGTTTGGAAAGAACGCCGTTTTCTCCCTTCTTCTTCTTTTGGTCTTTCTAAAGCACAGGGAGGTTTCCCTGGTGACGGCTCCTCCCTGCGCTGGGCACGGCCTCCTCCTCCGCAGCAGCCAGCTTTGTTCATTGTGCACCCCGCAGGGCCCGTGACGCAGAGGGGCAGGCCCTGGCAGGTGGGCCCGGCTCAGACACCGGCTGCGGCCAAACGCAGAACCTGCGCTGCCAGAAAGCCAGCCGCGCGGCAGAGGAGGAAAGGCCTTTCAAAACCACGGCTCCGAGGATCGGAAAAATGAAGCCCAGGGACTTGGCAGGGCAGGAGCTCCGGCTAAAAATAAGTCTGGCTTTGAAGGCGAACCATCTGCCCCTTCCACAAACAAGAAAACTCCCCTAAAAACCAAACGCAGAAACGCTTTTTGAAAAAGACCAGAGTGATGTTCAGTTCCCAGCCGCCCAGCCACGTCACATGATACTCCTGCCAGCTGGGTGGTGCAGGCACCTTTGGCAGAGTTCACGGCTGGGTACCAGCTTCTCTCATCCGTCTTCCCGAGAACCCAGTGGAGGGTGGGTGGAGCGCGCCCTCAGCATCCGCAGCAGGTCTAGGGCAGAGGGACGGCCCACCCTCCTCAGCGCCCTGGCCACCGCGGGCGGGCGGGCAGGCAGGCGTGAGAGAAGCTTGCTCGTTTCTCAGGTGAGAGCTGTGTCCTCTCTGCTCCTGATGGGATCAAAGGGCCTGCGGCTCCCGCTCAGGCTGGGCGTGCAAGACGTGGGCGGACCCGCAGGACCTGGGCGGACCTGCTGCTGCTCTTGTAAAACGGCACCTGGCTGGCTGGTCCTGAGGGAGTCACCTTGGCCAGTCAACTCCTGGCAGCATTTCTGGCCAAAGCCGGGAAGACCCTGAGCTACTGCCCAGCATCCTCTCCTGATGAGCTGCCTTCTTCCTGCAGCATCTAGAGGCCCAGTGTCTGAACCAGGGGCAGCACCCAGAGGTCCCATCATGGCCACTCTCCCTCGCCGCCCTCAGACACATGCCTGCCAGACCAGGCTGCCCCAGGGCCCACCGAGTGCCCCCCAACCCACAGGAGGCAGGGGGGGCCCCACCAGGAACAGACCAGCCCAAGCCTCTCTCTGTCCTCACTCCCCACACTCACTCTCCCAGGTGCCTCTCTGGTCCAGCAGGGCCGGCCCCCTCCTGTCGACCTGCAGTGTTCTCCCTCCTCCCTCTCTGATGGCATCCCACCTGTCCCTCCAGCTGATCCCGCTGGCATCTGTGCTGAGCCCCACCTTCCCCATAAAGCTCTCAGGCTATCCCAGCCACACGCCATTCCCCTAGCGGGACAGGGTTTGGGTGCTTTGTGTCTCTGAGCAGAGGGAAGCTTCTAGAGAACTGGGACTTAGGCCAGCACAGCTGCACCCAGGCTGGGCACATGTGGGTGTGCAATGCCATCAGCCACCTGAGCATAAGAGAACTTTACGGCCAACGCGCAGCCAGGGCAGGTGCGCCACACCCAGCCCCTGGAACCACTAAGCCTCCCTCACGCTCACCGGCTGGAGCCTGGACTTTTCCAGAGACGCCCCCAGGGAGCAGGAGGGGCCAACTCGTGGGAACTCCCTGTTCAATCTGCCTAGGCTTCCCCCTCTCCGTGCCCCAAGGCCCCAGGACAGGGGCAGCCTGGCTGGCCCAGGAGTCTCCTGATGCACGTGAGGGTGTGGAGGGCCCCCCTGTGACTACCTCAGACCCCCCTCCGTCCCTCCCAGCTTCCCAGGAGCTGGCTTCCCAGGGGCCTCCTCTTGCAAATGAGCCTTGTGTTGGTTACCCCAGAAGAGAGGTGTCCTTTGCCCAAAATGGAAATGCCACCACACTCCCCACCGGGAAGCTCCGTGGCCCCCCGCCCCCCATTCCATCCTCTTCAGAACTAAAAGTACTGGAGGCCTGGGGGGCGAGAGGTAGAGAGGAAGCAGTGGAAAGCATAGGAAATGCTTTGGTGCACAGAGGCTTGGGAGCCTCTCACACCAGGAGCCGCCGGGGCCTCAAAGGCTGCTGGGACCAGAACCAGGACCAACAATAGCAGGAAACGGGGAGCGGCGGCGCAGAAGAGTCTGGGAGCGGGGCCGCCTCCCGAGCCGGCTTCCTACTGGACAAACTCACAGGACAGAGGCTTGTTTCCTCTGGGAAAGGGCTTCCGGGGCTCTGCCCAGCTGGCGGGGCCACCCTGCCACACACCAGTCCCCTGCCCTCCCCAGAGGTTTTATTTTTACTTTGGTGAAATGCAAAAAAACAAAGCCGAGCTTGCGCGCCTGGAAATTTACTGGAGGCCCGCGCCGGTCAGCAACACTGCCACCGAAGGTCTGGGACTTCCCAGCACGCCGCGCCCTCTCAGGCCCATTCCAGAGCTGGGCCCACCGCGCCCGCCCCCACCGCCTCCAGCTCCCCTGGTCTGGGGGCTCCTTCTCAGCTCTCCTGAGATGACAGGGTAAGAACAGATGGGCAGCAAGTGGCATGTTTCCTGGAACCGGTAACAAGCGGCTAACACACACCGAGTGCCGACGGGGCAGATGCAGGGCTAAGCGCTTGACAAGGATTATGTGTGTCCGATATGAGTGTCTCAACCTATCGCACAGGCACCCATCCAGCCTACATTCGGGGACACAGAGGCACAGAGACGGAACGCCTGCCCACGGCTCAGGATTTGAACCCCGGCAGTCTGGCTCCGGGTCCAAGCTCTTTATCACTCTCTAGGCTGCCCGGTTTCTTTTTTAAAAAAATATGTTTTCATTGATTTCAGAGAGGAGGGGAGAGGGAGAGAGAGATGGAAACATCAATAATAGAGAGAATCATGGATCGGCTGCCTCCTGCTCGCCCCACACTGGGGGTCGCGCCTGCAACCCGGGCACGTGCCCTGACCGGGAATCCAACTGTGACCTCCTGGTTCATACGTCAACGCTCGACCACTGAGCCGCGCCGGCCTGGCTGCCTGGTTCCTTTTTATTTGTAACCTGTAACCTTATGGCCAGGTAAGCCCAGATTCAGATCCTGATTAGGTCCTGGCTGGTGGTATAAGGCAAGTTACCAAACCTCTCTGAGCTCCGGTTCCCCCCTCATCCATAAAGTGGGACTATTGCCCACCCCTTGTTTCCAGGATTAAATTGCGCACCTGCAGCGCCTGCCACACAGACAGAAGCCTCCGGAAGGGTGAGCGCCGCATACTCTCCGGCATCCTGTCTCAGCGGGAGCCTGGATGTGGGGCGACACCTGGGAGGAGCTCCCTGCTGGCTCCGCAGATGTTAGCAGCAGGCTCCCGAGGCTCCCTGCCGCCAGTCCCGGCCTTCACGCCCCACCTGTCCAGGAGGGCAGGGCAGAGGTGAGGCCCGGCCGCAGGAAGTGCGCCTCCAACGGCCGTCCTGCTTCTGGCTGCGAAATGAACCCTGGAGGGTGGCATGTGAAAAGCCAAGACTCTGAAAGGACGTTTTCCGCAAAACAATGAAGAATCTAAAACGTCACCTTTGCCCGGCCGGCGTGGCTCCGTGGTTGAGCATCGACCTGGGAACCAGGAGGTCACGGTTCGATTCCCGGTCAGGGCACATGCCCAGGTTGCGGGCTTGATCCCCAGTGGGGGTGTACAGGAGGCAGCTGGTCAATGGTTCTCTCATCATTGATGTTTCTATCTCTCTCTCCCTTCCTCCCTCTCAAAAAAATAAAAACATATTGTCAAAACAAAACCAAACCGCGTCGCCTCCTCTCCCTGCAGCTCTCATGTCTTGGCCTTCAAGCAGACCTCCCCTGCGCCTGCAGCTCCGTGGTCCTCCCTGTATTTCTGCGGGTCTCACTCAGACTGGAAACCTTCAGGTTTAAGTGAAGACGCCGAAGGGCACGCCTGAACGTAGCAGGAGGGACAAGATTTCCTCATCAGCTTGCTAGAGTTTCTACTTCTCCAAGCCCAGAACATGCACAGGCAAGATGCCGCCTTTTCGTAGCTCCTGTGAACCTGGGAAGCGCTGGGAAGAGATTTGGGAAGGGGTTACTCTGGATTAACTCCAAAGCCAGGTTTCTGCAAACTCCCCCATAAGGAATGTCTATCAAGGAATCTTCTGGAAGAGCCTGGAAACCACATGCAAACGCACAAGCAATAGCAAATATTTCACTATATTTAGAAAATATTTCCGAGCAATCACATTGGTGCGATTCACACTCCTGACAGATGACATGGACTGGCCTGTGGCGGGTGGCGCTCAGCACACGGGAGTGCGGGCCGTGGAGGCAGCACTGAGCCGCGTCCCAGAAGTCTCTGCAGGCTGCTGGGTGCTCAGCTGAGTCCCCTGCCTCCCGCCTGAGCTCTCCGCTCAGCAGCCACGCCTCTCTTCACGCATGAAGCGCCCCAGGCACAGGAAACGGGCTGCCAAAGAGACACACCACTGAACCCCCAAGACGCCTGAGTCAGCTCTCAGTGCGCGGCTGTCCCCCGGGTCATCCTGACGTCTGCGTGATTTTCATAAACAGCCTGACTCCCCGCTCTCGACTCCCCGCTCTCCCCTCCTTGCGCCGTCACCTGGGGCCCGCGTGCTTCCCGAGCACTTGCCCACGCACTGAGCCTCCCAGCATCCCGAGCGGCAGGCTGCGGGCCGCCTCACCCAGAGAAGCGAACAGGGACAACGGGACTCACCCTGGCAGCATCCTCATCGGGCACAGACCTGGGGGTCCTGCCCATCCAGTGCAGTGGGTGCGGGGCTGTCTGCCTCCCCTGGAAGCAGGGACTCCTGCCCATGTCTGTTTCCTTCACTTTTTGCTTTAGGCCAGTGGTCGGCAAACTCATGAGTCACAGAGCCAAATATCAACAGGACAACGACTGAAATTTCTTTTGAGTGCCAAATTTTTTAAACTTAAACTTCTTCTAACGCCACTTCTTCAAAATAGACTCGCCCAGGCCGTGGTATTTTGTGGAAGAGCCACACTCAAGGGGCCAAAGAGCGCATGTGGCTCGCGAGCCGTGGTTTGCCGACCACTGCTTTAGGCGACGTGAAGGAATGTTTCACGCCGAGGTGTTTTACAGCAGCTCTTGGGCTACTTACAAACAGGATGGGTTTCCACCAAACTGCAGTGGGACCCAGTCCCTCCTGTGTTCTCCCCCAGAGTCACGGAGGAGCTGACCCACAAACACGCCACGGACGTGTGCGCAGCAGCCAGGCTGGCTCTCTCACGTGCCACAGCCTCTGCCTCACAGCCTGCCCACCCCCCCCACCCCCAGCAGTTCTCTTAGACCCTCTCGGCCCTTCCCACCGAGGGAAGGGAAACGAGTGAGGGGAAATGAAACGTCACTGCGAGATGCCGGCGGCTTATCTGAAAGACGTGTCCTGGAATGAGAGGCTGAGGAAGGGCCAACGCCCTCAGAGAGGCCTTCCAGCCCATGGCCCTGAAACAAAGGAACTCGAGGGCCGGGGTGGGGGCAGGGGGATGCTCACGGCGGGTGGGGTGTAGGCCTCACCAAGGCCCAGGCTGTGGGCACAGGGAAACGCAGGTGTTGAGGGCTTTTGTCTCAATCTGTGGAGAGTGGGCTGCTGGTTGCACTGGGGTGAACAAAGAGCTTCAGGAAGCCGGTCCCAGAGAGGGGGCTCGGGGCTCAGTGGCCACAGCTCTTGCGGGCCCGCCCCTCAGGGGACGCCCCACACTTGGGAGCTGGACCATCATGACTTCCAGGGAACAGAGCCAGTGGCTGGGCTCTTTCCCTTCGCTCCCAATGCTATTCTTAGGGTACATCTGTCTGAGGGAGGTCGCCAAGCAAAAACCCGGCTGGAGAAATACTTCAAGCGGCCGTCACATCCGTTTTGGGAGAGGAGGCAGTGAGGAGCTGCCTCGGAGCCCCGCAGTGCGGGCTGACCCGGGAGGACCATGGCAAGTGTCTGCGGCAAAGGCAGGGGCTGGGCCTTGCGTCACGCTGGCCAGCGGACCGCCAATGGCCCAGCCGCTTCTCACACCGTTTCCTCTTGCCTTTCCCCAAAGTCAGTGGGAAGCGCCCCCCCCCCCCCCCCGCCACACCCGCCAACCCTGAATCAGACCCAGGGGAAAGCCAGTTGGTGACAAGTGACCTAATGATGTAGGCAGAGAGTCCAGCCAGTGGCCAGCGATTTATTTTCTTTGGCTACGATTATTTTTTCCTTTTCTGAATTAGTTGCCAGCGTTTAAAGATCAGGACATTTCACGCACAAAAGCCAACCTCCTTTGAAACACGGGGTGGCATCCCCTATGGCTGAGCCGGACAGCACACCTGGAGAGGGACCGCCCTCCGGTCAGTGAGCCTGAGCACCCTCATCGAGCCTGGCCTGCACGGCGTCGGAGCTGAGCCCCGGGGATCAGAGGCAGAGGACAGAGCCGGGCAGCCGCAGGCCTGGTCTTCAGCAGCCCACCCAGGGCCATGTACACGCAGACAAACCCGTTTCTCTGAGCATCCGTTTCTCCATCTGCAAACAGGAGACAAGGCACAGGGGGCCACGCAGGGGGACAGGGGAGTGCTCTGAACATCCAATCGAATCATACATGCCAGCAAGACATGACTGTTCGGGTCCACAGGATCAAATAAGACGCCCAGAGGAAGCTGGTCGCTGACTAGCTTAGTAACTGGGGAGGTGGGAGTGGGGGACTGAGCAGGAGAGATGGCTCAGTGGCCACTTACCTGGAGGGGCTGAAATAGACCCACCCGGCCACCCCCCTGCCTGCCTGACCCATCCCCTGCTCATCAGAGAAGGTGGATGTCCCTCGGTCACGGCTGAACGGAGCGAGCTCTGGCCTCTGCTCTCAGAACAGAATTTAGAACTGGGGGTGCCTTGCCTTTGGGGCTGCTAGCCCAGCCTGGGCCAGGAGACAGTCAGACGGCTTCTGAGCTGGGCTGGAGGAAGCCCGACGTCCTGGCTACAGAGCGCAGCACCCTGTCGAGCATGCCGGGGAGAAGCAGAGGGCACAGCAGCGGAGGGCAGTTCAGTGCAGATCCTGCGGAACGTTGAGGGCTGACGGGCATCTGCCCCAAAGGCCCTCGGCCATCCTCTCGCTCCCCCCACACCTACCAAAAAGGGCGCAAAAGGACAGAAATGACTGCAGAGGACTAGCTCCCAGCGGGCTTCTGCAGACAAGGAGAGGGTGAAGCGATAAATGTCTTAGTCCCCCACGTTTCCCCAAAGGCAGTATCCAGGGCTCGGCTTTCTGCAGGAAGGCTAGAGAGCCAGCAGGTGACCTGCGGGATCTGGTGCCTGTGGCCGGGGTGGGGGGCAGCGAGGAGAGGCACCCAATCAGCTGCTCCCTCAGGGCCCGCCCCACTCGGAAGGTGCCGGTGGGGTGGCCGTGCTCATGCTCTCAGGCCAGGAGGGCGTCTTTCGGCTCACCAGCTCCTGAGCCGAGCATCACCAACGGAAGGTGCTCCCCCGCGCCAGTCACCACACCCAGCTGCGTCTCCTGGAGGCGAGGGGCTCAAGGGCACCCAGACCTGGGACCCCTGCCCAGCGGGTCTGACAGGACCGTGCTGAACTAACGAAGATCACAAACTTTGGGGGTGACCCTGAGATCTCCTCTCAGCAGCTAAGGGGGCTGATGGTAGCACAGTGTTTCCAGAACATTCAGCAGCCCACCAAAGTCGTGCGATTCCACACCCTGACCACTCCCTCGTCCCCATCACCATCACCATCGCTCTTGCCCCCCTGGGTTAGGAGAGCCACCCCGTCTCCGGGCCTGCCCCCCGCAGCCCCTCTCCTAGCCTGGGAGCTCTTTCTAACGTACATCTCCTCATGCCAGCAGGCCCTCCCTGCTTTCAACCTCCCGTAGCTTTCCCAAGCCTTCGGACAAAGACCAAAATCCTTCCCATGGGTTCGCCAGGCTCCTGCCGGCCACACCCTTCACCCCAGCGCTGAAGCAAAGGCGCCTGTGTGCCAGACACACGCTCCTTCGTGCTCCGAGCCGAGAGTGCCCTTCCCTCTGGCTGCCTACCCGGCCCTGACCCCCTAACCCCCACCCAGGACTCGCCTCCGTTCTTTAAAACCACGCTGCCATCAGCACCTCCTCTTCAATGGCACAGAACAAGCGGACTGCTTGCTCCGCGTAGTGGCGTTCCCATACCTCGCACATCCCTCACCCCTCTGCCTAGAGCGTGTTCAAGGGATCTGGTGGCGCCCCGCGTGTCACCGTGAAGCGAGCGTCCCTGGAGGGCAGCACATGGCTAACTCATGGCTGAGTCCCTAGTCTCTAGCACATTCCTTTCCCAGAGTCGGGAATCAAGAAATCCCCGTGCAACTAGGCCGCTGGGAGCTCCTGTCCCTGATTCAGGCCTGGCTGGGAAGACGACTTGTGCGGCCCTATCTGTGGGGTCTGGCTTAAGGCTGGGTTCCTGGAGCCTCTCCCACCCCAGGGGTCACGACCCAGAGGGCAGCCTGCGAAGCAAGGCCCCGCAGCAGCCAAGCCCTCAGGGCTGGAGGCCGGAGGCAGTGAGGAGAGCTCGGAACCAGGGTTCTCCATGGGGGGCTCGTTGGCCTCCTCCCAGAGCCAGGCCCCCACACCTCTGACTTCCACGCTGTCCTGGCTGCACACAACCCTGGGTCTGCATCCCCGAGAACGGGGAGGGCTGGCTGGCTCAGCACACGAGAGGCAGAGCCCCAAAGGCAGCTGGTGAGTTCAGAGCAGACAAGGCTCTGCACGCAGAGAAGGCCCCGCGGGGAGGGGCTCGCCCCGGAACAGCTCAGCAGGGAAGAACCCAGTCTTCTCACACCCAGCCAGCGGGCTCCACAAACAGCTCAGCTTCCCTCCTCAGCCTCCTCCTGGCTGAGAGCTAACCAGTCCCCTGCTCTCCCCAGGCTCCGGGCCCAGGCCCCCCCCTCTCCTGTCTGTGAAACCCACACTCGGGGCCCTGCAGCATCATCCCCCCATGGCTTGCACCTCACCACCCAGAATAACCTGTATCTTTCCAACCCCACGACATGTCCCAGACACTGTGGACTAGGCTCGGCGCTGAGTCCCGCGGAGCCCACAGGCCACGGCAGGGCTGAATAACCACCAGAGAGGGTAGAAACGTCAGGGGCCTTACAGAGGCACAGACACTGGGCGACAGGAAGTTTGTTCCTTGGGAAACAGAGGAAATACATTTAGGAAGCGTCAAGGAAGAGGTGGCAGAGGCTGTGTGTGTGTGTGTGTGTGTGTGTAAACTGGGGGTAGGGTTTCAGGTCTGGAAAAAACATAAGCAAAAGCAGAGAATCAGAAAAGGCACCAACAGCTAAGCTCACTTTGGCACCAAGGGCTGGGCAGTGGGCGCAGTTTGCCTGAGAGGCCAGCAACGTGGTGCATAAACACCTGATGGAGAGCAAGCGGGGTGTCTGCAGGGAATTCACAACAGTGATAAAGCCGCTCGCTTTTCAGCTTCACCAGGCGCTGGCGACTCGGACTGAACGCATGCCTCCCACCTGCTCCCCAAACCTCCTGTCTAATTCCAAACAGTTGCTGCATTGCTGTTTCATTTCAGTAGCACATGTGAGCTTCCAATTCACGCCTACTGTTTACCTTGAATAAATATCGTATCCAACATGTAAGTTAACCCAGAGAACTCACCCCCCACCTCCCCGCCACGATCAAGTCAGCCCCTAACACAGACGCAGATACACGTTTCAAGAGCAAGTTCACATTCAAGCCCGCGGCGGGGCACGGTTTGTTGTCCCCAAATCCCGTGGTACTGCCCGTTCCCAAACTTCAAGAGCAGGCCAGAAATAAACTTCAGGCCAGAAATAAACAACGGCAGCCCGGCGAGAAGACAAAGACACAGGACCTGGCTCCTTCCATCCTGTCATCCTCTGAGATTACTCGGAGCTTTTTTGTTTAAAGGTTTTCAGCAGCAGCAGAGACACGGAATCAATCCCACACAAACACAGCGAAGGGCAGGTGACACTTTCTGGTTTACTGTCAATGGGAAACCGGGGACAAAGTTACCTTTATGTTTAAGACCTTCTCTAGCTGCTGCTTCAGCTGAAAGAGACTTTGCGGAGTTAAAACTAATGGCGAGCGCTCTGCAGCCACCTAAAGGGAAGGCAGACACACCTGTCCCTGTTCACCGGACACGGACGTGCGAAGGAGATGGGTTCTTACGAAGCCTGATGAACTCACACAAGATCACAGAGAGAAGCGATGTTACTCTTCACTACAGCTATCGACAACATGGAATGCCCATCTCCCCTTTCTCCAAAACATGCATTAACACATTTAGCAAGTATTGCTAGACCCCTCACTACTCCCCACCTTTTTTTTTGCTGGTGTGATCATGTACACAAAATCCAACAGAAAAGGGTCACTGTCTGCGCCCGGCTGGCGTTGACCCATAAACCAAGCGGTCCCCTGTTCGATTCCTGGTCAGGGCTTGATCCCCAGTGGGAGGCGTGCAGGAGACAGCCTATCACTGTCTCTCTCTCATCCATGTTTCTATCTCTCTATCCCTCACCCTTCCTCCCTCCCTGAAAAGCATCCATAAAAACATATTTTAAAAAAAAGTTTCATGGTCTGCAATTCTTTTCCGGCCATTTTCATGATTTATTTCTTGATGGTTACGGAAAATAATTTTTGTCATGCAGAAGAGGAGACTTAAAAAATCGTCATCCATGCTAAGTGCTGAATGTGCTAGATACTCCACTGGCTCGAGCTCCGGACAAAGTTTCAAGAGGACAGGAGAGCCTTCAGGGAGGGAGAGCTGAGCTGACACCACCGTGGCCTTGACTGCAGGCTGATGAGTCTCGAGGCAAATGGTGAGAAATGACAGAGGACATCACCATCAGCTCTGACTATACAAAATGTATAAAAATTATAAGCATCAACGGCAAAAACACACACAACAACCCCAAGTTAAAGTCAAGTAAGCTAAGGAAAATGGTTTACAAAATATATTATAGTGGGAGGGTCAATCCATTTGGTACATAAAAAACTCAAACAAACAGGTGAAATAAGACACTGAGAGTTAGCAACACACACATACTTTAACAGACACGTAATGGAGATAGTGACATACTCTTTCCTTATTAAGTGACAAAACACAGAGAAGCAATCGATAGACATGCCCCTGAGACACGCCCAATGCTGCCAGGACGCCCCCTCGGGAAAGCAGCCCAGGAATATGTTGCAAAGGCCACGCAAATGTCTGAGCCTTTCAAAGCCATTTTACCTCTGGAAATCCACTTAAGGAAACACTCTAAAACATGGAAAAAGTTACAAGCACAGAGATGCTAATTATGCCATTGTTTATTTAACAATAGCATTGAAAAAACCCCACATCCAACAATAGAGGAATGGCTAAGTAAATTAGGGCACATCCTCAGGACTGATCATTCCCGTCCGGAACAATAAGAGAAAGGAGTGGACGTTTTTCACCATGTGGCGGGGAGGGGAGGAGGACAGGCTATACAAAGGTACATCCTTTCAAAGCTGGGAGGAAGGAGACCACTTGATAAGAACAGTTGTGTCAGCGTGCATTTCTGTGTTTTAAGTTTAAACTGATTTCCATAAAACTACTTGACCCTTTGCTCAGATACATTAGCCATTTGTTACATTCTAAGGCACTGCATGTAAGTTTGTAAGCATCCTCAAGTCCTTTTTGAAGATAAAATAGAAATTAACCAAGTAACTGGTAATCAACAGAATCCATATGTTCAGCTATAAGGGTAGGGCTGTGGTGATATAGGTCATCATTCTGTATTTTCTAGAGGTCTGTAACGTAGCTAGTTTGCTTTTAGAACTTAGAATGTGTGACCACCACACCAGCAGTTCCGTGAAGAAACCACTGCTGTGTCCCCCAACACGTCAGTGCTTCTCCTACGCTGACCTGAGGACACAGCGCCCTCCAGGGAGCCCCTTCGTCCAACGAGACACACAGCTTCCTTCTCCGTGCAGGTTCCTGAGGCCAAGATGACCATCCCGAGTGGACGCCGGGGAACCCGGGAGGGCCATTTCGATAACAAGCAGCCGGGATGGTGCAGTGGAGGGGCCACCCCATGTTAAAAAGCACATTCAGGGACAGGAGTGGGGAAGACAGCGTGGGAACCGCCCAGAGAAGAGCTAAAACCCCCAGCTCCTCAGGAGAGGGGCCTTGAAAACCACCTTCGCAGCCTTGCTACCAACTCGATGCTCAGCAGCAGCTCAGTCCAGGCTGCTGGGATGGATTCGTCTGCTCATTCATAGGGCAGAGGTGAGAGTACCCACCCGCCCTGGGCGCAGGGATGTTGGGGTGAGCACAGCCACATCCCTGGAAGGGGCGCAGGTCCTCAGTGGAAGGAGACAGACAATCTATAGATATAAAAGGCTGATATGCAAAGTGTCCCCTCTGGAGTTCAATCACTCGCTATGACATACACTGGCCACCAGGGAGCAGCATGGAACGAAGGAAGTTCCCGGCCAGCCAGGCCTAGGGACCCTACCTGTGCACGAATTTCATGCACCGGGCCTCTAGGGAATAAATAAACATGGATGACATCAGACAGCAAGTGTTTTGAAGAAAAGTGCAGCAAGGTGGAGAGAAAGGAGTGGCCCATTCTGCAGGAAGTGGGAGCTGAGCCCAGCACCCTCCTGGGAACAGCCAGGAGCAGAGGCCCAGGCAGCGTCTGGGCAGGAGAAAGCCAACAAGAGCAACAAGGAGGCTGAAACCCAGTGAGCAAGGGGAGCTGGAATGAAGCGCTTCCCCTTGCGCAGAGGTCCTCAGGTCAACTTAGGGTTTAGGGTTTGATGTCCGCCAGGGGAGGGCACTGGAGGGTTTTGAGGGAGTGTGTCATGGTGTGGTTTATGCTTTAAAAAAAAAGAAATTAAAAAAATTTTATATATATATCAGACAGGAAGGGAGAGGGAGAGAGAGAAACATCAATGATGAGAATCACTGATGGGCTACCTCCTGCACTCCCCCCCCCGGGGATCGAGCCTGAACGCCAGGCATGAGCCCTGGCCAGGAATCAAACTGTGACCTCCTCAACCACTGAGCCACACCAGCCAGCTGGCTTATGTTTTAAAAGGGTCACTCAGTCTGTGTGTAGAGTAGATCAGGGAACAGAAAGCACATGAGAAAAGGTAAAACCAAAAAGGATCATGTTTGCGGCCACTGGAACGGTCCAGGTGAGAGGAAGAAGGATTAGAAAACCTCTTTCCTTCAGACAGTGACTCTCTTTTGGTTGCCTCCCCATTTCCACGGGCACCTGGAGGTGCGGCCCCTGGAAAAAGGCGCCTTCCGAACTTCCTGACAGCGGGAGGTGGGGGGATCTGGTGCTGGAGACGAAGAGCCTGCCTGGGGGGTGGGTGGTGGGGGGGGGAGCGGCTTCAGGTGCACCTCGGGGGGAGGTGGGGTCCTGGAAGGAATTCCAGGCGTGAGCAGGAGCTCCTCGGCGAGGTGTGGACTTGGTCAGATGGACAGGAGCATGGTTCCAGAAACAGAGCCTGCGCTGGTTTCCGTTCCCTGGTTCTAGGGATGAGAGAACCTGCCGCTCAGAACAATGCCCGTCCTGACCAGCACCCCGTCTGACAAGGGAGATCACGCTTTCACGGCGCCAAGCGTGCGGGCAAGGACGTGCTCCCAGATGCTCCCATTTTACATGGGAGGCAGCGGCCCAGCGTGTGGCTCGGTGGCTGAGCATCAACCCTGAGGTCACAGTTCGATTCCTGGTCAGGGCACAGCCCGGGTTTCAAGCTCAAACCCCAGTGGGGGGGCGTGCAGGAGGCAGCCAGTCAATGGTTCTCTCTCATCATAGATGTTCCTCTCTCCCTCTCTCTGAAATAAATTTTTAAAATAAAATAAAATAGGGATGCATCGGACAGGTTGTGGACATGTAGGTTCGGTCTGGCCTGCGAGCTGGGGTGCCTGGAGGAAGGCCCGTGCAAACCTGCCCCAGTTGCAGGAAGTGCCTGCCTCTCCTGCCCCGAGAGCTCTGCCAGCCAGGGGGGGTCACCCCAGTGCAGCCACCTCCCCATTCTCCTACATTCTTAGACGCACGGCTCTGACAGGCTCTCTGGAGCCTGCGGGCATAGATCGACGCGTCTACACATCACACGCATTGGACACGTGACATATTTAGATTTCTTGGATTTTCAGCATTATCGCCTGTCTGTACAACGGAGGAGACACAGCAAGCCTGTCTGCCATAGAAGTTTCCGCATCTGCCTGGTCTTGCAAATTTGCCAGAGTTGCAGGAAGCTCCTGCTTTGCGGCCCAGAGTGCTCGGCCAGACCGGCTCCGGCCTGCTCAGTCCCGCTCTGCTCCATAACGCCCACAGGTTAGCACCGACACACACAGGGGCTGTACTTCTCCCCTCCGGGGCTCCGTCACAGGTGAGGAGCAGGCAGTCGAGAGGTTCTATATCTATGGCTGCCTCCAAGCCCTCCTCCTCTCCCTCGGTCTCAGCGGCCACCCTGAGGGTCGGGGCCATCGGCTCCACATGACAGTAATTCTCTGGTGACAAATTCCATGGTCTCACAGGCTCTAAGGAAAACTGGGGGGAAGGGGTTCAGAAGTTCTTGTAACCAAACCAGCAATGACGAAGGAAGTATTAAGGTATTTAAAAAATAGATTTTTATAGATCTCAGAGAGGAAGGAAGAGGGAGAGAGAGATAGAAACGTCAATAACAAGAGAGTCATTGATCGGCTGCCTCCTGCACGCCCCCTACTGGTGGTCAAGCCCACAACCCAGGCATGTGCCCTGATCGGGAATGGAACCCGGGCCTCCTGGTTCATAGGCTGATGCCCAAGCACTGAGCCATGCCAGCTGGGCATATTTTTTAAATATCTAAAATGAAGGCCTCTCTTTAAACGTTTTACTCACCCTTTACTGACCCCTTACTTATATCCCCCACTCCTTTCAGCGTCTGCGAAACCCCTGTTCGCTTCCTGGTCCCCCATCACCCAACCACCAAGTCCTGCCCGGCTCCCCGGCCACTGTCTGTTCCTGATCATCCTAATGACCCGAGCCGCCACCACGTTGTTCGCCCCACGCCTCCCTCCAGCTCAGCCAGCGACTCCACATCCCTCCTCAGTTCACTCCAGCCGGAGTCCCTCCAAAATGCGGCAGGAGGACAACGGACCTCAGGCCCGCATCGACCCGTGCGGGCTTCTGCCTCCAAGGCCATGCAGGGGATTCTGCACACGGCCACCCAGAGGGGAAGGAGGCCTGTCCTTAAGAACCCCGTGTGTGCGCGCGCGTGTGAGTGTGTGTGTGCGTGGGTGAGTGTGTCCCCGCACAGAGAGGGGGGAAAAGGAACCCACCGAGGCTCTCAGAAGGGAATACGCAGCAGCAACGGGTGTTTACCACGTTCCACTGGGTGCTGAGGAGGAAGTGGTTACTCTAACCCCAAGGGGGAAATGCTCGCTTGAAACAGGAAAATGGAACCCTTACTACTTTCCACTAGCAGCGGCCAGAAGCCGCCACACTGGGGAACGCCTGCACGAGCACTCTCCCGGGCGAGTGCCTCAGACTCGGCCCCCTCACCCCAAACCTACAGCACAGAGCAGGACAGACACACGGGCCACTCTGCCCAGCCACATCTCAAGCACTGGAATGTCCTCATGACCCTTACCTAGGCAGTGGTTCCCAGCGTGGGGCGCACGCCCCTCAGGGGGATCTGATGTTTAAAGGGGGCAATTTGAGAATGAGTTATTAAGAGTGAACTTTTTGCATTTCTTATGGTTCTAGGGGCCTCATCTACAACATAAAATATGTATTGTGACATTTATGCATTTCAGTTCTCTATTATGTTTTGAAACTTTATATGCTATTTTTTCCATATCATTTCACATTATTTTTTTAAACGATTTCTTAGTGATTTCTTCCTCAGCACTGCAGCTGCCCTTTCGTTCTTTTATTTTTCTCTTTCATGGATGCCATGTTCTGTGGAAGCTGGTTTAGACCAAGTTCATGGCCTTTTAGGCTTCCTCCACGGGAATAGGAGCTCACTTTTTGAATCATAAGAATTACATGTCCTGGGGGGCGGGCAGCAGGATTTTAGAGATGCTTAGGTGGGTGTGGCTCTAAGCAAAGTGAATGAATGGCCAGGAGCCCCCTGGAGCTCGGGGGAGGGGAGGAGGGGGGAGGGGAGCAGTGGGGCTGCTGGAAGGCAGACTGGAAAGAACTCGGCACTGAGCAGCCCGGCCCCGCCATGTACTGGCGTGGAACTCTGGGCAAATTACTCAACCTCCGGCTGCTGGGTTCCCACTTCCTCTGTGAGATGGGGAGGTTATGAGCTGCCTGCGCACATCTTTGGCTGCTGGGAGACCCGTGTGGAATGAGGCATAGGGACTGACATGGGTTTTCTGGAAACTCTCATGGGCTCCAGAGGTGCAGGTTGTTGCTGTCAACAAGACTAGCGTCTTTCTGAAGCTTTCTTGGACTTTGGCTTCTCACGCGCATCCCCTCGGGTACATTTCCATTTGAGAACTTCCCCAACTCAGCCTTCTGAGCCTTATTGGAATCCTATCCACATTTCCGCAGTTTTGGTAGAATATTTAACACAGTCTGGGCAGAGGAGTATAAACAAGGCTGAAGAGAAGACGTGAGAAGAAATAAGTGAAAGTGGCTGAGCCTGGCCCCTGCTCCCGCATTCTCTACAATCCAGAGACAAAGACGTCACCCTCCACGGCTTAATTTGCCTGCCTGGAGGGTCAGATTGGCTCCAGTTCTGAGTCATATTTTCCATTTATTAAAATGAACATCTGGCCGCCGCCGGGTGCCTTTCGTGCACAGCCTCTTCACTCCCGATTACCTGCAAGGTGGTTCCGGTGTTTAAAGCAACGCAGAAAGCATAGTCATGGACACTCCTTGCCAACCCACCCACCATGGCCCGAGCAGAAGCAGGCGAGGGTGGCACAGTGGAAACGGCCATCTTGGCTTCGATCTGACATGCAAATTCTAAAGAAAAGAAAGCAGTTCAGAAACGCAGGACCCGGCAGGCCCACAGGCAACACAAAGACCTTCGAGTTCATTTCAGTCCCAGGGGCCTGGTTCGTCGCAGTGGGAACCAGGACAGTTAAGGAAAGACGGAGCTCAGGCGCTCTCTCTGCCCCCGCGCCACCTTGAACAGACCACTCCACATTCCAAAACGCTGGCTTCCCCGTGTGAGAAACAGGGATGACAGCAAGACATGCCCTGCCCGGCTCCCAAAGTTACTGCGACAACCCGGTGAGAAAACGCGTGAAAGTGCTGTGTCAACCACACAGGAGGTCTAAGCGCAAGCTCTTCTCTGGCCAAAGGGCCTTGAAAATAACCCCACACCTGGAAGTGTTTTGGTTTAATGCTTTAATACATGTACATCCCATCTGGCCTGGGAAAGAACTTGAGGTAGCTGCCCAGAGGAATTCTCCAGCAATGCCTAAGTCAGTCTGTCCACGCAAGGTCCAAAACAGCCCCTTGAATTGGGTGGTAGGCTTTTGGATTTTGTTTTAAATAGGAAACCTCAAGATGTTTCACTTTTCTTTTCTCTTATTTTGAAAAGGACTCGGGTAAGTGTACTGTGTTGCCTTTCAAGTAGCACTAAACGGAGGTGCGAGGTGCGTCACACTCACCCTCTCTTCCTCTCTGTCCCCACTTCTTCCCTGATCCACCTGGGCAGGTCCCTAGCCAACCCTCCTGGCCCCAGCGGGTTGGAGGCCTAGAGCTACTTGAAACGACGTTTTCCTAAAACCCCGCAGGCCAAAGGCACCCCCATCCTCCTTCCAGGAGGTGTCGCCCTCAGGGAGGGACAGCAGGCGTTCCCAGGCCACACAAAGGCTCATTCTGCTCACAAAGGGTTTTTACCAAGTGGCCCGCCAGAGGCTGCCAGGATCACAGCGCAGAGCACAGGCTCCTGATTCACTGCTTGGCAGACCTGCCCTCGCTATTATTAGCGCCCAGGCGAGGTGCCACCAGGCCGGGGAGAGGCCTTTGTGTCAAGGCAGAGAAAGCAGGAAGAAGTGTGTGTGTGGGGGGAGGGAGAGACAAGCAGAAGGAGCTGTTGAGGTTTCCTTCAGGGGGAGGGGAGGGGAGGGGCAGGGAGGGGAGGGGAGGAGAGGCTTTAAGGTCGTCTCCTTCCTCCTAATTCTCTAACCTCATCTGAACCTCAGACCAGCCCAGCCCCAGGATCAGAAGGCCTGGGACTCAAACCCATTCTGGCTGTGGCTCCAGGTAGGGGAGGCGGGCTCCCACGGAACCTTCCAGGCCTGCTGGGAGTCACACCTACGGACTCCCCGGGGCTCCAGGCCGTTCCAGAGGCTGAGAGATGTTGGAGCCAGAGGAAGTGATGGGGGAAGGTGGAGAACCCCTCCTTCCATGACAACAGGCAGCTCCCTGCAGCCCTAACACACACGTGGTCGCTCCACCGAACAGCTGCGATTTAAAGAGTGCCTTCTCCGTGCATCCTCCTCAGCCCGTCAGGGTGGAGAGGGGCGGGGGAGAACATGGGGACACTGACTACGGGGAACAGGGTGAGGCACAGGTGACCAGCTTCATCTTGAGACATGGTGCCAAGCATTATTCCCTCTCACAGGCATTTCGTGGGTTGTATCATTCCGCCTGCTGGATCCAGCTTGTGCAGGCATGACGTGAATACTCGGGGAGATGTCAAAGGAAGGCCACCCAGACTCACTCAGGAGGGAGGAACGTGAAACGCTTGTGTGGACAGCCTCCAAGCGCTGCCACACAGTGGGAGGGCCGAGTCCTGTCGGAAACCAACTGGCCGAGTCCAGTGCTAGAAACGGGGTCTCTGGAGCCCGGCTAAGTGGGATTCTGGCTCGGCCGTTTGCCAGCTGTGTGACCGTGGGCAAGCGTGTCTGTGTCCGTCCTCTTCCTCTCGATAAAGGAGCTGGGACGCTATGAGATGGCACGGACTCTGTCTGGGTGTCAAGACAGAGAGCCACCTGGGCCAAGGCTTCGGTCAGGTTCTTACCTTGGTCTTGACAACCACCCTCACGACAAACTCACTCTAAACTGCTCAAAGGGAGGACTTCTCCCGGGAAGTGACACAGGTGTCAGTTAGTACTCGGAGTGGGTGAAACAGGGCAGGCAGAGTGGAGGGCCGGGGGCAGGCCCAGCAGAAACGCTACTGATGGTGGAGAGAGAAGGGTGGCTGGCCCGGGAGGGCACACAGCTGGCAGGCCTTGGGCTAGGGGACTCCTGGGGCCAACTTCTTCAGGGACGGTCACACGTCGCCAAGAACCGGTGCTGCTCCCAGACAGAGCCAGGCCGCTGATGCACCTCAGGCTGGTGTTCCCTTCCAATGGGGACAGCATCCACCCAGAGTTTCAGGAAAGGTCACTTTGTTTTCATCTGTAAAAGGGCAGAAGACCATACCGGACTTCTAAAGAAAACTGTCCCTTCCCAATGTTTCCCTCTTCCCTTCCCTGCCTTCACCTGACATTTCCCACCTGCAAGTAAGGGTCATATTCAGTGCTCCTGGCGCCCAGGGAGCTGAGTGGAGGCCTTGGGCTAATGAGCAACCCCTAGCGAGGCCTGTCACTCTGGGTCTCAGTCCACAGAACGGAAGGATTAACCACATAAGCTCAAAAATAACACCCGACTCTGAAATTCCGTGGTCATGGGATAATCTCAAAGAAAGCTGAACTGTGGGGACTGACCTGCGTTAATATTCCACTTCCCTTTTGAAGTGGTTTTGAAGGGAGAAGGCAGAGAAGAGAATGGAAATGTTCTTCTTTATCAGAGTAACCCAAAGGAGTATACTTAAATAGCCTTTTGACAGTATGAAAGCCATTTTTTTAAATGCTTAGAAAAAAAATCCAACAGGGTGAGTACAGGTGACTTTCATTTCTGTATAGTTTTCTAGATTTACTCAATGGATGTATAACATGTTTTGAATGAACTTGAAAGTTATTGTTTTAAACTGCATTTTGCTGGGGAGAGGGTTAAGGAAGAGTCTGACTCCTTAACCCTTTGTCCAATGTTAACTGCTCTCCAACGGGGAGAACTACAGCGACAGCCGGAGGGGGAGAAAGGGAAATGCGAAAAGCCGGGAGAAACTGCAGTTTTCCTATAGCTACCGACCCCTCCGCCAGCGGCGGCGCCTCCGGACCCGCTTAGGGAGACCGACCACCGCGTGGCCAACACGGGCTGCTGGGAGAGTGCGCTCACCTCGCGCAGCCTCGGGCTGAGCTTCAGGCTGAATTTTCAACCAGAAAAGCAGAGGTTGGAGGCTCGCTGCGCGGGTGGGCGGGGCTGAGCGCGGGCGGGGCGGGGCTGAGCGCGGGCGGGGCGGGGCTGAGCGCTGGCCTGGCAGAGTGAGCAACCAATGGCCCAAATCAGCGCGATCCCCAAAGAGCGCCCCACTTCTTGAAGTTTAATTCGCATTCTTTTACATTTGAAGGGCGCACCGAGGCTCTAAACCCCTTTGGGCATAGGTGGAATGTAGGAAAGCTGGAGGGCAGCCTGGTACCGGCAGGAAGATCAGAAACTCTTCCCCTAAGGCAGTGGTTGGCAAACTCATTGGTCAACAGAGCCAAATATCAACAGCACAATGATTGAAATTTCTTTTGAGAGCCAAATTTTTTCAACTTAAACTTCTTCTAACACCACTTCTTCAAAATAGACTCACCCAGGCCGTGGTATTTTGTGGAAGAGCCACACTCAAGGGGCCAAAGAGCTGCATGTGGCTCGCGAGCTGCAATTTGCAGACCACAGCCCTAAGGGCCTAAGAGATCATGCGGAATGTTTCCAGGTCCTTGTCCAGGAACATGTGCTGAAGGAGTTACTGGAGAGTCGACTTTACCATGATGAATTGTATTAAGTTACTGGCGATTCTTATTTAAGAGGAAATCAACATCTCACAGTTTGGGAAGAAAAAGGGGACAGACAGCAAGGGCATTTGCAAAAAGAATGACATCCATGACAGGAACTTCTCCAGAACAGGCAGCTTCACTGGGATGCAACGTGAACAAAGGACAGTCAGACCAAGGAAAGCGAGCCAGGGAAACGTTTTCCAAGAGGCATTTTAAAAGCTTCTCTCACCGGAAGGACTGATGCTGCCCTCTTGCCTTGAAGCTAGGGAGCTAGCCCTTCCCTAGGAAAAACAGTGAATGCAGGACCTCCCCCGCACACTCACACACCCTTGTCAGTAAGGGAAGGGGTGTGTCCTCTGTATCGTGAAGAAACAATCCCAAACAGGACATGGCCAGCCTGTGAGGTGGTCATCGCACCTGAGGGGCACTGCCCTCTGAACCACATTCACCGCAGGCGGCAGAGCCACTCCTGCACCCGGGTGGTCTTCCTTCCTTGGTCAGAAATGCCGTCACCCACTCTCATCATGTCCGGTGAGATCTAAGACCTGGCACTCCTCAGCCCCGGGGCTGGGCAGGTTCCTAGGAAGAAGCCAGGTGGTTCCTTTATTCCCGGCCTGTGGGTCACGCTCCTGCCTAGACCAGTCCTTCTGTTCTTAGGGGTTTTACCCATTTACTACTGGGCAGGCAGGACAGGCACCCCCCACTAACACGGGGCAGGGAAGGAAGGGAAGCATGTGCTGGGCATACACCTGCCTGGCCCTGTGTGAGAGGTTGAACCCATGTTCTCGTCCTCACAGGCGCCCTGGCGAGGGCCCCGAGTTGGTAAGTGCTGGAACTTTGATAAGTCCAGCACCCAGATCCAACCAGGTCTGCCAGAGGTCAGGCTGCCCGCCTGCAGTTGCCTGGGCAACCAAGGAACACCTATTCAGGGTAAAAGATTTAAAAATTAGTAGTCTTTTATTTTAAAACCCAATTTTCATGCTTTTGCATTATGCAGAGTTGGATATGTGCTTTATCCTTCCCCACCTGCAACATTTAAATGCCCCAACCTGAGCACTAACAAAGGACGCGCACTCAGGTCTCACTGGCCATCTTGTTGGTAAACCTGCAGACAATACCCACCTCCCCTTCAGAACAAAAGCCTGGGTTCCAGCACCCGGCTCCGAGGACCCCACGCTGGGAGCTCGGTGCTGCTTGTAAGCCCACAAGCCGAAGGACACTATTAAATCAATGGCATTCACAGAACGATCTGGAACTGTGGCCGCCTGGAGTGGGCCCCCTAAAGGCCTGTCTGAAGGATTCCCTGGCCTCCCGAAGGAGCACAGGCAGCTGCCACCGCCTTCCCTCCATAACTCAAAGGAGCACCCTGCCGAAGGCCAGGCATTGGTGCAGAGGGTGTAATTTTGGCTAACAATCAGCATCACCTGGGAGCTTTACCACTGTTGTCCAGGTCCAAGACCCCGGTTCTGACTTACTTGGTTTGGACTGCAGTCTGCTATAGAATGGCTGGATCATCTACCATGCAGCCTAGCTGAGAACCACTGGGCCGGTATTTGGTCCATCAGCCCGAGAGCTAGAAAAACACAAGTATGTCCAGCAAGCTGGTCAGGGCTCCGCAGAACAGGCAAAGCCCAAGGGACATCTGCTAATGGGCAGTGAGAGGTGAGGCGGCAGGGGGAGCAAACAGAAATTTGAATCCTAGCTCCAGCCCTCTGCCCACTGTGTGACACAGGCCCCGCCACCTAATGGCTCTGAGCCTTAGTTTCCTCGTCTGTTAAAGGGGAATGGTGATAAGGCTGTGCTAAGACCAGCTGTACCAAGGCACTGCCTGGCATGTGGGTCCTCAGTAGATGATGCCTATGACTGCTAACCAACAATTGCAAACGGGATCAGCTTATATGAGTTCGGAAGGAAAGTCCCCTTTTCTTCGGACTCTGGCAGAGTGAGATCCATACCTCCTTGGGGAGGAGCCGGGAGGCAGGCGGGGCAGCAGCCCCAGCTCCAGGACACCCCAGCTTTGGTTCCCACCTTCGGGCCCTTTGCCACTTCCAAGCTCGGCCTCAGGAGAAGTGTGTGTTTAGAGGGAGAGTCCAGATGCATTTGACCACAGCTCTGCCTCCCATGGCGAGTGGCGATCAGACTGGATTGTGTCACCAGACAGGTCTGTCCGCCCAGGAGCCCACGCCTACCCTCTACTCCTACTTTAAGCCATGACGCTCCGAGGGGAGCCAGAGCCTGGAGGGCAGCCAGCACTGGGTCTGTCACCTGCGGAGGAGACAGACTTTGGGGATCTGTGGTAGTGAGCCAGGAGTTGGGGGTTCATGCTCTGAGAGCCCAGCATAAGGAACCTCCTTTCAACATGCTGCTCTCCCCTTCTCCTCCTCTGTCCTTTAACGTCTGTGGAGCTGATGGAGCTTTCACACATTATTTTTTATGATGCTCAGCCCTGAGGCAGGTGATGGCAGAGACTAAGATTACCCCGATTCACCAGAAAAAAAAACAGCTCAGCAGACCCCGTGACTTGCTCAAGGTCACAGAACTCACCAGAGGCAGAACCAGGACTGGATCCATGTCTGTGCGCCAAAACCCATTTCCCTCCACCTGCTCCGTCCCCTGGTCCCCTAAAGCCAATGGTAAAATGGGGCGATGGAGTGGGAGGCGGCTGGTTTGACTCTCAATTCTAAAGCTGGTCTGGAGAGCAGGCCACTCCCTTTTCTGTGCCTCTCCTATCTCATTTGAGAAATGGCAAGGCGGCTGCCCAAGGCCAAGGCGAAGAACTAAAACCCCAACCACCAAGCACCTTACAAGGCCCAAGCCCCAGAGTATAAGCTTTCATCATCCCAAAATTTCCTATTAAAAAAAACAATTAAAGAACTGAGGATAGCACAGGGCTTTATGTGAAGAGTTTATAAGTTGCTGGTCCAAAGAAGGCACGGACACCCTGCCAATACCAGGGGCATGCCCCATCCTGACAAACCACCTGGCTTTCTGGGTCTCGGGGAAATTTCCAATACGAAGAGTAAGTGAACTTAAACTAATAGAAAAATAGCCCCTTCACAGAACCCAGTTCTCACCGAGATTCTCCTGCCACTTGGCACAAAGCACTGATGTGGGGCACTAAGTACGGGTGTGGGGCCATTAGGAACAAAACCAAGGAATGAAACGCAGCCAGACAGCATCCCACAGCATCATCCCATGCAAGCAGGTGCAGACCCCCCCCAGAACTCACGCCGGAGGAAGCTGGCTCACCTGCTGCCAGCCCTCTCCGGCCAGCTGCCTGGCCAGGCTTCCAGAAGGAGAGGGGCAGCCAGCCTGCAGACGCCCCCACCCTCTCCCAAGAGCCTGGCTGGGATGCCCCCCGTGTGGAGGGGCACTCAGAGGGGCCGTCAGTCCGTCCTTCTCCCAGAACCGGGCTCCCTACAGGCCCTTCTCAGGCAGCATCCCCTCCGCATGAGGACCCGGTGAAGCAGCCGTGGGAAGGCCGGGGAGAGGGACCACAATCAATGCCTGTGAGGTTCTCCGGCCTCGGGCTCTTCCAACGATGCCCCGTGCAGTGATGCATTGCCTGTCACAGAGACTCCAGGCGGCAGGCAGCCTCTCACATCTAACAAGGCCATGTCTAGCAATAGAGCACACAGGCACAGCGGGCCCGACGGCGTCCCTGAGGGCCACAGGCGGGCGCAGAGGCCCAGGCACCAAGGCCGCGGTGCTGTTCTGTCCATCAGAGCAGCCTCCACCGCACCCCCCTCCACCCCCGCCCGTCACGCCCCTGGGTCCACATTCCTGACCCAGGGAACTCAGAAGCAGGCTGCTTCAGGGGGCCGACACGGGACAGGAGAATGAGGGCCGGAAAACTCCCAGTTGCGGCGTCCCTTTAGAGCCCAAGCGACACTGAAGCCGCGGTGGGGAAGGACGGAGGCAGCCTTCCACGCACTGGGCAGGACACAGTCCCTTCCACGGGACAACACGCTAAGAGGCACCCAAACTCCCCGCCGTCAGGGTTCCTCCCCAGGCCCAGGCTCACAGTGCCCCTTTAAAAAGTGGCCCCGTCCTCGTCGGCCACAGGGTATTTTGATTTCCTCAAAGTGTGGCCCTTCAAAACGCAGCTCAGGCGCCAGCTCCTTGGCACGTGCTCCAGCGCGCCCCCATCAGGCCCGGGTCCTGGGCTACTGCCACTCACCACTTCCCGGTCCCGCCACATCCTCTCAGGTCCCTTGGCTGTTGGATCTTTCAGCTCGGAATCCGACTTCCTCCTTGTCCAGCCACTGAAGTCCACAAACAGCGAAGACCTGGCTGACTCCTGAGTCTGGAACCATCCGTGAGCTAGCTCTCGCCTGGGGCTTCCCAGCATACGCCGGGGCAGAAGCCACCACTGCCTGGCGGGCCCCGCCCTGTCCCTGCACACCTGGCGCTGGGATGATTGCACATCTCCGTGACCAGCTACACCTCCAGCTCCTCCACGCGGGCAGGCACTGCGCCTCGCTCGGCTGGAATGGTTAGCATGTGACCTGCGCTTAGTTCAGTGTTTAAGACAAATGAAAAGCCCAAACACATAAAATCATTAGAAAAATCCCCATTCTCGGTCATGAGGCTCCAGAGCTGGGGAATGAAACAGCTTGCTTCTGTGGCAAGGGCTAGGGAGGAGTTTTAGGAAGAGGCTGTCCCTGGGCAGATGAGTGGGGAGCAGCCCAGACGCTAATGGTGGTGCAACGGGGTGAGGAGCGGGGGAGGGGGAAGACCCCACCCCCGGGGAACAGGACAAGCTGCTACAGCACAGAGTAGCCCTCAGCATGGCAGATCAGCCCACGCGCACGCAGGGAACGTCAGGGGAGCCCGGAGAAAGCCATGCGGGCCAGCAGGCTTCCCAACCGGTTCTGTCTGCTGTAATGAGGCGCTGGAGGTGGGTGGGCGGGGGCAGGCACAGAAGCACCTGACCTTGAGTCAACTAACGAGGCTCTGGCTGCTGAAGAACGTCTCCATCCCCCAGACACCCAGGGCCCAGGTCTCACTTCTGGCATGTCTGGTGTTGATTGAAAAGGAGGTCATGGTTTCCACCAAAGGAAGTGGAAAAACTCCCCTGGGCTCACAGAATAGCATGACAGGCCTGGGTCCCAAGAATTTCACAGGCCAGCCGAGGCTCGGCCGGGCCTGGGGCAAATGGGAAGGATTCAAAAGGATCCGCCCATTCAAGTTTCCTTAAGCTGGGGGGGGGGGGGGCAAGAAGCTCCTGTAGCGCCTCCCCACCCTCTGAGAGGCCCGAACCCCCTCAGACTGCCCTGTGACGCCCCTCTCCCCAGCACAGACCACCAGAGCACCCGCAGTGTCCTCCCCTCTCCACTCTGACCGTGCCTCCGGCCTAACCAATTGCTTAGGGAGATGGCATTCAGAGCTATGCGTGATGTTGGAAAAAGACATGGCGGAGGGCTTGGGTGTGCATGCACCTCCCTAAGAGTTGTCATGCGTGGAAAGTGTGACCTTGCCACCACGCCCTGGGGCCCATGTGGCTGCTTCCATGGCAAAGGGAAGGGCTGAGCAGAGGGCGGTGCAGCAGGCCAGAGGAAAAGGAGAGTTACTGCGCAGGCGCAGCGGCTGGGCCTCCAGGCCGTGCGCAGACCTCACGGACGTGGCGCAAGTCACTTGCGGCCTCGGGTTTCCAGTATCGAATCTGTGTGCAAAAAGGAATCCCTAAAAGTGGAACCTTCTCATTCATTCATTCATTCATTCCTCACCAGAGGATATTTTTCCCCATTGATTTTTAGCGAGTAGAAGGGAGAGAGGAGGGGGCGGGGGGAGACGCATAGAAACATGGATGTGGGAGAGACACATCAATTGGTTGCCTCCTGAACACACACCCCAATCAGGGACGGGGTTCAAACGTGTAACTGAGGTATGTGCTCTTAATTGGGAATCGAACCCCCAACCCTTTGGTCTGTGGGCCAATGCTCTAAGCACTGAGCCCATCCAGGGCAAAACAGTGTCTTCTTACAGCATCACTTACACTCGGCTGAGATAGGTTCCGAGTAGAGTGGAGCAGAATCAATTCTGGTCATTGCAAGAAGGAAGACACAGGGCAGAATGCGGCCAGACATTGAAACCACGAGATAGGGCGCCGCGCGTTACTTGTGACGCAAGGTCTTTGAGCATAATGAGTCCATGGCTCGTCCTTGGAGGCAAACAGAAACCTCCCCACTACTTACTGGGCCACCAACAGGGTCTAGAAAGGGGCCAGTCGGGCCTGGAGCCCTCTGTGCCATCTGCCATGGGCCCACATGACACCCGGCCCATCTCTGCTTTCTGGCGCAGGGCCAGCCTGGCAACACCCCGCCTCCTGTCCCGGGAGCAGCTTTCTCCACGGACCACGGGGGCCCCACGGAAAAGGAAGTCGAGGGAGCTCAGAGACAAAATCTGCTCTGAACCTGCTACCGGAGGCCAGCACCGCCGAGGAGGCCCGAGGCCCCGTCCCACCAGCCCCACCAACCTGGAGACCCGCACCTCCGCCTCCCCAGACCCTGCTTGGCGTAGAGACAGGGCTCCCCAGAAGCCAGTGTGCAGGCCCCCCAGCCTGGCGGCACCCAGAGGCCAGTGCACAGGCCCCCCAGCCTGGGCGGCACCCAGGTTGCGCCTCACCGTGAAGGGCCACTATGTGTGGCCTGTGGCCAAGACAACAAAGACCGAGGTCCAAAGGCACCACCCCGCACCTCCGAGGAGCCCCCCAACTCCCCAGGCCTTCGGGGATGGGAAAAGCTGCCCCGGAACCAGGGCCTGCCAGGACCCGCCAAGGGAGTTTCTGCAGCAACCCTTTCGCTTCCTGCATAATTTTACTGACACGGAGGCAGCTCCCGATCACCTGTTTCCCGAGGACGAAGAGCCCTGCGTGAAGGCAATGCCAAGCTGGCCAAATCCCACGCCCGGAACACCCACCGGCTTCCCCCCTTCTGAACGTCTCGCCCCTCCTGACAGATCGAGCAACAGTTCCGGTCCCTCGGAAATGAGATGAGGTGAGTGACGTTCGCGTGGGGTCCCTGAGAAGAGCGCCCCCTTTTTAACTGCAGCCCCCAGGGGACAGCGCTGCTTCCAGAGCTGGTCCCGGAGCCCCGGGTGCACCCCGAGCTCTCCCAGGACGGTCCCGTCTGTCTGGGGCCCAGGTGAGACCAAGAGAAAGCCACCCCCCTGCTGGGTAACACAGGCCACGAGGAGAGGCGAGCGGAGGTGGTCTCGGGGCTCACGCAGCCCTGATGGCAGCAGGAGCCCATCTCGCTCTGCGGCTGCTCGGGACCACGGAGCTGCCACCACCGGCCGCGTGCGGAGAAGCCTGTCCCGTCCACGCAGAGCTCTGATGCTAGAACCTTCTCCCTGCCTTCCACCTGGCATTTGGAGCCCCACCAACAACGCTGTGCCCTTGTCCCCGCCTGAGCCACCAACTACCACAGGGGCTGGTGTGATTCATTGGTCAAACCAGACAGGTGCCCTTGGGTGAGGGTGGGGGAGGGAAGGGGGTTCCAGAAAGAATGATTTCAATGCTCTTTGTTCCCATCACCAACCATCCAATTTCCCCCCAACACACAGGTCCCCCCCCACTTCACTGGTGTCTGGACTCTGCCATCAGCATGGGGCTGAGTTAGTTCTCCCACCCCCTCGGGGCACTCAGCGGCTCTTGATCAAAACAGCTCTCCAAGGAGAGGCACTTCGCGCTAGGGAAACTCCTGAAGCCACTGGGAGAGGTTTTCTTGCCAAGACATCTGCCAACTGGCCTATTTTTAAAGTTCCAACGAATAATCTTTGAAAAGCACTCCACATACAGACAAGGTGATGGATGACCAAAAAAGCAATGAGGCCGGTATTGGGTTTTTGTGTTTCAAACAAGTCAGAACTTACCCACCCAACTAAATAACGCTTCCTTTAGTGGTCCCCTCAGGGGCCCTGCGCTCACCCCACTGGCGTCCTGCCAGCTCAGGCCATTGTGGAAAAGCCCTGCTGTGTCCTAGCCTGTTTCGCCGTAACTCAACTAATGCTGACAAGCCTTCAACCAGCAGCCGCTACCCTGTCCACACAGCTCAGGCCCTGGGAGCCACAGAAGTGAAACGCAAGGCCTCTCCTGGCAAAGTGCTCACCGTCCGGTGGAGAGGAAAGAATAAAGGTACAAAGATTTTTTAAATTTATTTTTCTGTTAATCCTCATCCGAGGATATTTCCTCCATGGCTTTCCAGAGAAAGGGGGGGGGGGGGGAGGACGAGGGGGAGGGAAACATCGATGTGCAAGAGACACATCAACTGCCTGCCTCCCGCATGCACCCGACCAAGGTGGGGGTGAATCTGCAACCCAAGTACATGCCCTTGACCAGGAATGAACCTGGTCTAACCACTGAGCAACCAGCCAGGGCTAAAGTCTTTTTTAAATGTATCCCATAAGCCAGGTGCTGGGCTTTTGGTACACTGTGTTTCATTCTCTCTCTTCTCTCTCTCTCTCTCTCACACACACACACACACACACACACACACGTCCCCTTAGATGCAAAGATGGAGCTTACAAGAAGTTAAGTGACTGAGCCAGCGTCACACAGCCTGGAAACTGCAGGACTGGTTCTGGCCCAGGACTGCCAGGCTACAGGATGGACCTCCCACCACCCCCACGGCCGCTGGGCCTGCAGTAACAGGCCATGCCAGGTGAGGAGGCACAGGGAGAGGCACGGGCAGGTGGGAGGAGGCTGCTGAGCAGTGAAGCACCTGCTGTCAGGACCGGGAGGAGCTGCCGCCTGCCTCCCCTCGGCCAGTGCTGGCCTCACACGGGCCTCCTGTGCACCTTCCCATCAGGAGTTCTGGACAAGCCGGTGGTGGGCAGGGAGCTTCTCTAGGTCTGAAGCAGGGCTTCTGCACCGTTTACAAAACCGGAGACAGGCAGAGGGACGCGGACACTACGCAGCCCCCCACTCCCACGCAGCACAGTCCCGTCACCTTGCCTACCTCACAGGAGACAGAGAAGGCAGTTCCCTACAACAGCCCAAAGGTGGCGGCAGCCCACGTGTTCACCGACGAGGAACGCAGTGTGCTAGGACCACACCATGGAGTGTCCTTCCACCTTAGAAAGGAAATTCTGACACATGTGCTACCATGGGTCAGTCACAAACGGGTTGATTCCATGTGATTCTGCTTACAGGTGGTTCTAGAGCAGTCCAGCCCAGCATAAAGACGGGAGGTAGGACGCGGCTGCCAGGGCTGGGCAGCAGGAGGGGGAGCCCATGTTTACGGGGGTCAGCCATCCAGTTGGGAAGATGAAAAGGTTCTGGAGACGACGGTGAACAGCACGTGCCACAGTGTGAGTGTGCTTAATGCTACATCCCCACTTACACAGGTTACCAGGGCCTGTCTGACCACACCCCTGAAAAACCTAGTTATTCTCTCTGGGGTAAGGATGCGTACTCTCCTCCTCAGACTAACTTCAGACCTGTTTGTAAGGCCAGTTTCTTCTCTTCTCCTCCCAACCTCAGGGCATAAGCTTGGCGCATCAGCAGGAGGCAGGCGGTGGCCAAGCGCTGGGGAGAGCTCTGCGCGCCAAGCAGGCAGGCATTCGAAAATCCCCTGAAAATCCCCCAAATGTACGTGAACGCCTCAGCCGGGCCTGAACCAACAGCAGGAAGGGGAGGGCCTAGAATGAGCAGGTATCCCCGCCCACCAACTCGCAGCAGTGTTCTGGCCAGGGCTCTGGCCCCACAGAGAGCAGAGCAAGTAATTCCAGCGGAGGGGCAACAAAAGGAGACTGCGAATCCCACCACTGATGTCTTCCAGGAAGCTGTTCCCTACCAAGCTTCCCCCTTCCCTGGAGGTAACAACACGGGGATGCCGAGCTGTCCGTTATGCCATCTCAACAGCAGCGAGCTCTGCTTCCAAATGTGTTCCGTGTGCGTGGCCTCCATTTCTCCCCGTTGCGTCCATGTGGATTCAGTTGTAATGACCCAAACCGAAAACAAACACGGAAGAGCTGTGGGGCCGCGCTAGATTGTATCAGCCCTGATCCTGAGGCAGTTCTCAGGGGGTTCTGGGGGCCGCAGAGCCCCCCCCCCCCGCCCCGGCGTCCAAGCACTCTCTGTTCTGGGCCCCCAGGTACCTGTGGAAGCCCACATGGATGATCTGCTGGTTGATGGCCTGTGACCACAAATGAGAGTCCTGGGAAGACAAGGACAACAGGCCGGGGGGAACCGACCCTCATCAAGGGCCTACTATGCACAAGGCACCGTCTAGCTTTCACGGAGCCTTCGCACCCTGTGATGGGCAGGCTTAAAAGGCTCAGAAACTCAGCCATGTGCCCCTGGAGCAGAGCTGGAATTCAACCCGACGTCACCTGGCTCCAGTCCGCGGGGCTGCTGCTCGGGACGACTTCAAACTGAAAACCCTGCCAGCCTGGCTTTTTAACGTCTTCCCAAGGTTCCTGCCCAGCCCAACTGCCCATTTGGGTAAAAAGATCATCATCCCAGCTGCTATGTCCCACGTCACGTGAAACAGCGGGAAAGGATTCCATAAACATAACTTCAAAAGCCTCTTTAAATAAATCGGAAAGTGGAAATCATTTTTCAAGGGGTAAGCTTCTAAAGAAAGCAGCCCTGGGATCCTCAACATCAACCGCCGCCCCCACCCCCCACCCCCTCACCCCACCAGCCACAGAGCTGCTGAGCTCAACTTGGCCTCCAAACCCTACCTCCTCCTCCAGAGCCTGGGGTCTGGGCAATAAGCGTGCTGGCTATTTCTGAGCCAGCCATCACAGGGAACCACCGGCTGGAGGGAGCCTGTTGTTCAAGTTCAAGAGCTTTAGCCTTCAAATGTAGAATTGCCCAAAACATATCAATATCCAGGTTCGAGAACTATGCCAACCTGGAAGGGAGGGAGGGAGGGAGGGAAGAAAAAGAAAGAAAAGGAAGACAAAGAAAGGAAGTAAGACAAAGGTAAGAGGGAAGGAAAGAAAAACTCTTCACGAAACAACATGCTTTGCTCTGACCTGAGAGTTCAGTTGGTTGGAGCATCCTCCTGAAACACCAAGGTTGCAGGTTCAAGGTTGCCGGGCACATACAAGAACCAACCAACACATGCATAAACAAGCGGAACAACACATCCAAGTTCCTCTCTCTCAAATCAATAAATAACAATTTTAGCCCAGCCAGTATGGCTCCGTGGTTGAACATCGACCTATGAACCAGAGGTCACGGTTAGATTCCTGGTCAGGGCACAGGCCCGGGTTGTGGGCTTGATCCCCAGGAGGGGGCATGCAGGAGGCAGCCAATCAATGATCCTCTCTCATCAGTGATGTCTCTCTCTCCTCCCTGCTTTTCTGAAATCAATAAAAATACATTTTTTAAAAGACATTTTAAAGAGACAACTCTGCTCTGTGTAGACACTCTCATGCCTCCTCTTCCACTTTTCCGGACAAGCACCCACATCGAGCAGACAACGAAGTCCCCGCATCTGGCTCCTACGTCCATGGCTCCGTGGCCTCCTGGACCCAGGGGGCTCTCTCCGGAGCTGAAATCCCCGACCAGCTGCCTCAGGCCTCTGTCAGAGCCCGCTGGTCGGGGACAAAGCAGCCTTTGGGCCTGGCACCACGGTCGTCCAGGGACGAGGGAGCCTCAAGGCGGCAGTCACACCAGCCCCTTCGGGACAACGTTGCAGGCAGACAGCAGAGCCCTGCTTTCCCACAAGCTGGACTGCAGTTACCGATGGGAACGGGGAGGCCAGGAGCCAAAAGACAGTGTGGGAGGCGCGTTGCTAAGACTGCCGGGGGCTTCAGGGAGCAGTCGGGCCCCTCCATCGTGCCCCGCCCCTCCCCCCCCCCGCCTTTTCTTGGATGGTCTACACTGGACTGTCACGGGAGGCCAAGAGCCTCTTTCTCACAGACATCAGGGAAGCCCTAAGAGCCACTGCTTTAGATTGTAACACCCAGACTTTAGAGCCACTTCCATGTGGGTCTGTGCAGACCACCACCTGTTGCTCTCCCCACCTTTTCAATTGTGACTCACTGTAAGCAATCTGACTGCTAGCATGCCCTAATATTTTCTCAAATACGCACACAAAACCGAGACAGCAGTGTCACAAAACAGTCCTTACTACTGCCTTCTGCAATGCACTCTAATATTCCTATACTAGGGAATTCTTTTCTATTTCATTGAAGTGCTGCTCGCGACCACCTGAACTAACGCCATCGGAGGGTCATGCGCTATAGTGGTTCGTGAGTCAGTCCCACAGCTGACATCATGGGTCAGACAGAGGTATAAATTAGTTGATTTGTATCTTATTCCTCTTTCCTGGGTAACTCAAGTTTACCCATAAAGCCCCACACTGGTGCTTTTTAGAGAATTCACATTGTCTGATGGCCCAGGCACAGCAGGTTCTCACGGCACACCTTGCCGACCCTGGCCTTCAAGGCAGCCATCAAAGAACTCAACTATGCGTTCAAAAACCAGTGCTAGTAACCTTTAAGACAGCACCGGGAATACGAGAATGGTCAGAGGACTAAAGATGGGCAAATATTTGCCCTGTGTTTTGCCAAAACTGGATTCTGGAAGCTTCTGACTGGCAAACACAGTGCTGGGTTACAGAACAAGTGATCTGGGAACATATACAGAGAAAAGCCGAAATCGCTAACAACTGAAATGGGTTCACCAAGAGAAAGTCTCAACAAACCACTCTCATTCCTTCTTCTGAGCGGCCTCAGAAGCAGGGAGAGTGCCGTGCAGAGCGTGTGCAGGTCTCTCCCCGTGGCCTGAAGTGACAGAGAACAGAAGTCTGCTCAGAGTGTGGCTGAATACTTCCGAAGTTGTTTGAACACTCTGAGGCTGCTGACGACGGACCCTTAATAACTGGAGGAAGGCTCCTATTGGGACCCACGGGTTTCTTCCCAAGTCCATCCCAGTCTACCTTGTCATCAAGGACCTCGCTACCTTGGGAACAGCCACACTGCTTACTGGCATGAAGCGCCCACAACCGTACCTGATGAACGAGGAACTGGGGGCCATACAACCCTTCACAGCCGCACCGAGTATTTTCACATCTTCTCTCGTTTGAGCCTACCAAGCACGGAGCCGCATCATCACACTCGTTTTGAGTTGAAACCCAGGCTCGGCCATCAGGGTTTCCCACCCTCGGCCACGCGGACACTCTGGACAAAGACATTCTTTGCTTCCCTGTGAGGAATGTTTAACAGCCTCCCTGGCCTCCACCCACAAAATGCTAGGAGCACAGCAAGAGGAGGGTGAAGAGAGGAGGAGGGAGGGGAGGGACCTAGGACCTGCACCAGGAAGAGGAGAGCAAAGGGCAGAGCCGGGGGAAAGGCACTGTCCCCAGGCCGCCTCCACAGCCCCTGAGATTCCCCCCCTTAATTCTTCTTCCCCATCCTGTTTCTCACTCCAAGCACCCAGCTTAGCACATTACGCACCCATTACTGCCCACATGGGAGTCCTTGGAATTCAATATACTTGGCTAAAATCCTGGCTTTGCCAGCTACTGGCTGTGCGATCTGGGCCAATCATTTAAACTCTCTAAGCCTCGGTTTCCGCGTCTGTGAAACGGGGACAATATCAACCTCATAGCTTCACTGTGGACTCTAATGAGAACTAGACGGGCACGTGGAGCGTGTTCGTCAGCAGCTAGCATGTAGCGGTGAGCGACGACACTGGCGTGCAGAGAGTGACCGCCTTCTCCGTACCCGAGGCAGCTCCCCCGCCGACACAGCCACGGCCTGGAGAGGACACACGCAGGCCGGGCCCTGACGTCTCCTGTTCCCGAGGACACATTTCCTCGTGGGACCATGAGCTGCTCCTATTACTCAGGTCCCTGTGAAGACCAAGTGACCACTGAGATGCCTAACTTTCGCTGGAGATGTCGCTGCTGGCGTGAACAATGAGAAACAGCAACACTATGGTACCTGACCACGCGGCGAGGGCTGTGCGTGGTTCCCAGGTTTATCACACTCGCTCAGGTCACAGCAGCTCAGAGCTGAGCCGCTGCAGAGGGGATGGGCCAAGCCTCCTGGGGGCCAGGAACGTTCCCATCACCTGTCCCCACAACCAGAAAGCATCCCCAGCATGGGCACACTCCATGATGCCAGCTGCCCACAGGAAGGACGGTACAGTGTCCCTAATTAAGAAGAGGACACAACCTGAAGTTCATGCACCCAGGCCTCTGGGAGCAAATCACACCCAAACCAACGGGTTCCCTTTAACGCGGAGGTGCTGTGATATGAGTACTGTACCACACTTCACTGACCCAGAAAACATCGGCAAACATGACTAACAGTGGGTGCGTCCAGGAAGAAACCCACTGATTCAGGCTTCGTGCCTGTTGCAACTTGGTTAACCTTTCTCATCTGCTCCTCGTCTGAAAGGTGATGGAAGGAACCGTCATGAGGCGTGATCGCGGCGGGATGCACTGAGGGCATGGACCATGTTTGGCGAACACTCAACAAATGTTAAGTGTCTTTCCCTTTTCTCCACCGATAAGCAAATTTGAAAAACCACAAATACACGGTGCAGAAAACATGAGAGACAGGATTTCCCCCTTTAGCCAGCGAGGGCTTGCAAAGCAGGCACAGCCCCAGCGTGAGGATCTTCCCCCTTGCTGTCAACCCCCCTGCCTGGGAGGCAGGCCGGGAGGGCTCTGTGCTGGAAGATACTTAGGACCTGCTTAGGGCAGTGTTGGGGGGGGCGAGGGGGCGAGGGAGAGAGGGAGAGAGGGAGAGAGAGCGTGCTCTCCAGGTTCCTCGGCACAGAACCCAGAGCTGTCCTGGCGACAGGCGACCTAGGACTGCCATAGTTCTCTGGCCTGGCCTGGCACCTCGGACCCCAGTCATGCCCATGCCAGGCATTCAGCTAGGGTTGGTTGGTGTCTCCTGGGAGGCCTCCCTGGGGTGGGTGCAGGTCCGAGGCTTGGGACAGAGGGCCACAGGCTCCGGGCCTTGCTTCCCCAAGCCGAGCGCTCAGGGGAAAGTAACTGCCAAAACCAAACGCCGAAGGGAAGGCAGGATCTGGCGGTGCAGCCTGTCCCCGCTACACAGCTCCCCAAGTGCCATTCCGGGCCCACGAGAGCCAAAGCAGCCATCAGAGGTCTTCCCAGGGGAGGGTCCCGCCGGCTGAGCAAGAACAGCCAGCCTTTCCATCGAGACCCAAGGGGTCCAGAGAGGAGCCCAGAGACTACGGGGCAGCCCAGGGCACAGTCCAGACCCAGAGGCAGGGCACCCTGCGCTGCGCGGGACGGACAGCTGCTCCTGCCCCAGGCAGACCAGCGCTGCCGCGAAAAGGCAGCTTGGCTTTCTCTGGTCACGTCTTGTTTTCTGTCCCTAAATGTCATGGGTGTAACTGCCAAGGGGCCGACAGAATCACCACACCGAGCAGAGCTCCCTGCGGGCACCTAGCCCGAGGCCTGGCACAGCCGAAAGGCTCAGGAAATCTCTGCCGAAGGTGAGAAAGGCTCCTGCAGGCCCCTAAAGGGCAGTTACCGCTCAGGTCTGCACCCGACACAGCTGCCCTCAGGACCGAGGGGCAGGGCCGGGGTGGGGGCTGGTGCCAGGGTGACCAGAAACCTCTCTAAAATGAGTGTAGGTGCTCTGAACCAATTACAGGAGGAGTAGTGACCTCCCAGGATCACAGGTGGGAAGCATGTGCGTTTCCATTTCATCCCGTGTCTCCACAGGCTCAGAGCAGGGCCCAACTAAACTGCTCGGAGAAGGCAGAGGCCCAGGGCACAGGCACTGTGCGCCCACATGTGAGTGGGTCACAGTTAACTCCGCGGAAGCTGGAGGAGGACAGAAAAGACAGACCCCTCCTCCGGTGGCCAATCCCAAAGCCAGGGAGCTGCTGACCAAGGTCCAGGTGCGAGGAGGAAGAGGAGAGGCAGCATCCGCAGGAGGGACAGAAAGCTGCTTCCGGCTGGGGCAACCCTCCCGGCCGGTCCCTGAGCGAGCAGTCCCTGGGCAAGCGGTCCCTGGCTGGCCTCTCTCCCGCCTGGTGACTGGGTACTCACACATGGGCTGAAGGGCTCCAGCAAGTGTCCGCTCCACGTCTCTGCTCAGATCTCTGGCCGGGCCTCTCCCACCTGCTGCACTCATATGCTTTGAGTTACAGAGGCCTGGGAAGAGCTGAAGCCAGTGTCACCCCAGTGTCATCTGGGAAGGACCCAGGGCCAAGCTGCTGGGCAAGAACAATGCCTTGAGTTTTCCTCCGGCTCCTTGAACTCTCCATGGCCCTCCGGCCTCCTCGCACCCCCACCATCTCCCACGAAGAACAGCCTTGGCTTTCTAACGTGTTGATAATAAGGGCCTATCAGGCCAAGAGGGAGGGAAAGGTCTCAGCCGAAGGGAAAGTACTCAGAGGGCCGTTTGTTCCATAGGAAAGCAGAACGCAGAGCCTCCTGGCCGCGGTGGCGCTGTGACAGAGGGAGCCACGTTGCAGGGGCAGGACCCCAGGCTGCCTCCCAGGTCTCAGCAGCCTCCCCCTGCCCCCCCCCCCCGCACCCCCTCCTATACCTCTGACAGCACGGACTCCCTGACCTAAGCCCTGGCACTGAGGGGCAGGGTCGCGAGAGCAGCGAAGAGCCCAGACTCCAGACCAGCCACTGTGCTCCCAGCTCACATCCTGGAATGTTCTCTGACCTTGAGAACCTAATTGACTTGTGACCCGTTGCACCGCACAGCAGACATACTAAGGCACGCACCCCCAGGCCAGCGATGAGGAGTCGATAAGCCAAAATACTGCAGCGCAGAGAGCACTGCCTGGGGCAGAGTAAGCCCTCCACAGTGAGCCGTCTCCATAGCGCCCAGTACAGCACAGCCCCGTTACCTTAAATGCAAAAACATTAGTACCACTGACCACGCAGGCAAACCACTTGACTCCCATCAACCCACCCCCCCATGCAAACCCAGTGTGTTAGGTCTGACCAAATCATTAAATCCATACCCCTCCCCTGGGAACTGACCCTTAGACCACTTCACCACCCACATTCCCTTTCGCCTAGACCACATTCCATCACTCAGACCTTTATCTTTCCCCTCCTGACTTTCCCAGGATCCGGACCCACCCAGAGAGCTCTCCACTGAAAAGCCCGCCTCGAGTTCTTGAAAACCTGCCTCCCCACCCCTGGGTGCTGGCACCATTTGGGGGCTCAGCCCATCTGGTCTCCAGATGACCTAATTAATTTATAATCCCTTACCACTTTTGGCCTCCTGTGCTCCTAACACAGTGCGGGAAGGGTTTTCCCGAAGATAAACACAGTGTCATTGCCTAAAATGTTAGTAACTGGCCAAGCTGGGACGGAAACCCCACCTCTGACTCCAGCGCCAACCTTCTTCCATGGGTTACACTGCCCGACCGCTGGACATTATCGACCCGTTGCAGAGCCAGAGGGACAGGAGCCTGGACAGATGCCAACTGACAGAGGGACAGAGCCAAGAAGAGATGCTGGGGACGCAGGAGAGGTTCCTGGCTTGTAGAGCCTCTTTTCCTCGCTCTAGGTTTGTTATCATCTGCAGCTTTCCCTGTGTCTCTGGATTTCAGATTACACAGCACATTGCATGGCAGCACGCAGCACCTGCAGTTCTTCAGGGGAACACGCCTGCACGAATTTCAAATGCTCTTGGCGTTGTGACCAGAAGCCAGCCATGCAGGTCTGTGTGTGTTGCAGGCGAGACTCCCTGCTGCAGAAGCCAGCACTCCTGCTTCTGGAAGCAGTGTTCCTGCTACGGATCGAAAAGCACAACCCCAAAGGTAATCCCACAATACTCAGCGATTCTACCATCTGCTAGCAACAGCCCTATGTCAAAAACTTGACTTTGCCCGTTTTCTCCAAGGACTTCAGGTCTTAAGCTGCACAGGGACACAGAGACCTACTCAGGAAGCTGTCAGCAAGGCAGAAGTAGGAGTGGGGACTTCTCCAAGCCCGCTGCTGACGGGCACCCAGGAATCTCCTCCTGGTGATGACAGGGCTCAATGTCACGACCAACTGACTACTCCTGACTGACCTCACAGCAAGAGCGCCATCAACATCCCCTAACTCTGCAGCACAAGTCCCAAAGCCATTTCCTGCTCCCCAATGGGTCCTTTATCAGAAATTGTCCTCCTTCCTCCTCTAACACCCATGCACACACAGAGGGCCAGAAAAGGCAGGCAACGCTTGCCTGAGACCAGAGAAAACCCCAGGGAACAGAAAGAGACAAGAAAAGGACATCAGAAATGTGCTGAGCAGGACAACTGTTTCCCCAGATCCACTTGGCAGCTCCCCGTTTCTTCATGGTGAGCTTCCCAGGAAGAACTGCCTTCTGCTGGGCTGCCCATGTTCTTAGGGCCGCACTCGGTCAAAAAGGCAGGAAGTTGCTGGCCCTCTGGCCAGAGAGAGGAGCTGGGTTACCCACACACGCACATGAGAGCATAGCTTCCACCAGTTATCAGGCGCCAAGACGCCCAGGAATCACAGCTCCTCTGTCCCTTCACGGGGCAGGTGGGATGAAGATCAAGGAACAGGGTGCCCTCCCCACCTCGCCCTCCAGTCTAGAACCCTCCAGGACTGGCGTGGGGAGAGCTGGGAGGCCTGGGTGTGCTGAAAACAAGAAAGTCAATCTAAGGAAAGCTGACCCCCGAAGGGATACCGCGTTCCAACAGCGGCTTCGGGTCTCCTGTGGTCCCTGCACCCCACGGGTAGGTACCCTTGGCCCAGCTTCCCCGACTTAAGGAAAGGGAGTTGGAGCCGTTTCACTCCTTTCTAAGTAAACATCTTCCCTCCAACTGGTCATGCACACGGACCCTGTCGAGGAAAAGTGAGCTGGTGTGACTGCAGGTTTATTTCCACAACAGAAAGCATCTCCAACAAACATGCCCGGCGCGTTCGCAGCTGCACAGGCCGAGACCCCCGGCCGCGCAGGGACAGCGGGGGGGAGGGGGGGGACAGCGGTCGTGGGGCGCGCCCGGCAGGGCAGCGACAGAGGCGCGGGTGGAGCTAGAGGAGAGGACGGCACCCCGGCCCCGCTGCCTGAGCGGGAGGACCACGGGTTCGAGCACCCCAAAGCACCCCAGGGCGATGGGCTGAGCGAGCTGGGCGGGATCCGCGGGCCGCGGAGTTGTTTACAAGCCAAGACCAGCGCGTCCTTCCGCCCCGCCCTCAGCCCGCGGCTCCGGGGCGAGACGGCCGGCCGGGCGGGGCCCCGGGGGTCGGGGGAGCCGCCCCTTCGGGTTCCTCCCCGGCCCGGGCCCAGCGAGGCCTCCCGCGCCCGCCGCCCACGCGCGGAAGCCCGCGGCGGGGAGGGGCGCCGCCTCCCGGCATGCGCCGCGCGGGCACGTGACGGGGCGGAGGCGGAGGCTGCACCGCGAGGCGCCGGCTTGCGCGCGGACAGTGGGAGCCCCGCAGCCTCACAGCAAAGGATTCCGGCTGCTCGGCAGCCCCGCGGCCCGGGGGACGGATCTGACCTCGGCTTCCCCTTGTACACGGGGTAGAATACAGACACGTGTGAAGCGGGGGAACTGCTCTTTGGGCGGGGGGGGGGGGGGGCGGGTTGTGAGACCTGGAAAGGGGCGGCCTGGGCCTGCTGACCTCGCTTGCTGGGACAGCAGTGGCTGGTCGCTGGGACTCCAGGCTTGCCGACCGGATCTCTCCAAGGTGTTTGCACATCGGTGTTCATACTGACTGGCTCAGCAGCCCCTTCCCACGCTCATCAGGCCGATGGAACGACCACAAGCATCAGCCACGAGGTCTCCCCATTCCTGTTGCGCGAGGAACTACGACTTCCGGTCCCAACTTGAGTTCACTTTGTGTAAAGACGGATGCGCCCCACTCTCTGCCCCCCAAACAGACTTCATTTCTTTTCTCAGCCAACACTGTGCCCAAGGCCGCGGAGGCTGGGAAGGGCGCTGTCCTTAGACCGTCAGAATTTAGCTTGTATTTACTTAGACCTCAGACCGAGAGGGCCAGGCTCTAACACCATCTGCTCAGACCCAGAGAACTTCTGATCATCAGCCTTGGGCCGACTCCAAGCTGCTTTGCACCAATGAGCAAACACACATTAACAGGACAAGTATTTCATTAAAAATAAATAAATAAAAACAGGACAAGCCCGTCGTAAACCACCGATCACACATTATTAATTCGTAGGACATTACATCCAATTTAATCGTACATGACCAAGAAAGTAATACAACTTACCCTTTTTATTATGTAATCTAGACTAGCCACACCACAACACCCACCATCACTGGTCACATTTCCTGTACAAAACTTCTTGTGTGTGCTGATGAAGACGTATGAGGCTGGGGGAAACAGCTGGTTTCTTTCCTGGGTCACGGCAACAAGGAGCACTGTCTTTCTGGGAGACTCTGGGGAATGCCACACTCCCTCACTCTGGAGGAACAAGCGGAAAGCCGTGAGATGGAAATGACGTGGGGAAGGACCGTTTACCTGGTACAGTGGCTTGAAACAAAGCAGTGCATCGTTTTGGCAACTGTACAGCCAGGCTTTTTTCAGAGATCACTAGCTACTTAAACAAGTGATGGGCGGTCCACACGGCAGGGCCTGGTCCAGCAGTAAGAGGCTTTCGCCTCCACAGCTCAGATGGGGAAACCTGTGACTTCACACAGCCTCCACTTCATTTGAAATCTTGAACCGGAATGAACTTTCTTAAAAGTGGTAGCTCCCTCTGCATTATGAAACAAACTCCTCATAAAACTTAGGGCTGAAGAGAGAACTACTGGCAAAATTGTGTCGTGTGCTTTTAAAAAGGACAGCTCTTGCTTGGTCAAAAGTGTTAAACGTTCAGAGATGAGTTCCAGAATAGGAAGGAAACAGGAACAGCACCTGTACCTGGGGTAGAGCCAGGCCATTCTCCCACACAGCAAAATCATTCTAAAATTCCGCAAAAACACTTAGAAGCTAACTCCTTTATCACTTTCTCCACATTGCCAGAGACATTCTGGTGGCCAGAGGGAGAGGAAAGATCCCAGGGACATAACACTGGGGGTGATGATCCTGGTCTCTTCCTCCTGCTCCAGCCACGTCAACTTTCTGGGTCAAACCAAAGACTCAGAAGCGCCTGTGAACACAGATGCACACACATACCTTCAACATCCCACAGGAAGACTTGTATCTGTGACTGCCTCCGCCCCCTTGGGGAGTCAGTGCCAGCCCCCACCACCAGAAGGCTGTGGGCATCTCCCCTCCAGCTAAAGTCAAATGACACGGGGGACTTTTTCCTGACCCCGGAGAATGGATGTTTGAGGTCCAAGAGCCACTCCTGCCAACTCCCTCTCAGGCAGGTCATTTGAGGAATTGGGAAAGTCCCTGGGAACTGGAGCAAAGCCTCTCCCCGAGTAAGCCTGGGGTGCAGGAAAAGCACTCTGGGCAACCGGGAGACGTTTTCCTCTCTCCCGGCTCCCCAGCTCCCATCTGCTCCCACAAACATCACCTCCACCAGCCCCTTCTCTCGTCCCAAGCTGCTAAAGGCGAAGGGGTCAGCAGGCACAGGCTGGCAGCTGCTTGGCAGTTGTGACGTGAAGTCAAAAACAACCAGAACCCATCGGCCCCCAAGCCCCTCCAGAAGCCAGAAAGATTTAACTCGTTCCAGTCAGAGGCAGCACAACAGTTTTCAAGAATAAGATGAAGGGAAAGAACATGGTAGCTCTAGGCTGAACTCAACCCTGAAAAATAACAAAACCAAAACCAAAAATACCTGACAGCTGCTTCCCCCACCGCATCCCAGGTTCCTTGACCGGAAACTTTCTAGAACTGGGGCTTTCGGGGCTGAAAGGGACCTCGGAGATCAGCAAGTTGTTGGGTTCTAAACCCTGTAGACTCTAGACTGGAGTCGAGATGGGCTTCTAGCCATACAAGTCCTGAAAGGGCACTCAAACCCGTGTGTGAAAGGGCATTTCCCCAGGAGATGGCAAAGGCCGCAAAGGGGTTAAAAACCACTGCCCTGGGTTTTGCACAGAAGCCCCAGAAAACTCAATGAGGACTTCAGGTGACAGAGCAAATTACATGTCACCTTTTACAGCTGCTTGGGGCCCATGGGAGGAGGAGGACACCACATGGGCAGCAGGCCTTTTCCCGGCTAATTATAAGGGTTCCGTGAAGTCCCAGCCGCCACTCAGTCTGGCTTTCTGGGCCTGGGGTGTTGGTCAGCACTCTGTTGTCAAGGTGTAGAGATGGCCAGGGACTGGGATTGGCCTCTATGGCCAGTGGCCAGCTAGTTAGCACCCAGGCACCAGCTCGGAGCCAAACTGCTTCCTGGGCATTCAGAGGTTTTAAAAAACCCAGTCTTCACGAGGGGGGGAGGGAGGGGCACAGTTCTGTCCTCGGCTGCATTAAGGAGCATTAGTCAAAACCATTGCCCTCAAGTGCCAGATGGTCCCTAATTCCAGGCCAGGGCAGTTAAGAACCATTTCACAAGGGAAATAAAAAGGATCTGTTAGTAAGTTGGAGGGAGTACATCGTTGCAAAATAAAGTACCATTTTAAGAGAAAGCCACAGGAAGAAAAATACTTGTAACAATGGATCGCTTACTATGTAAAAATGCTACCACCAGGTACTGTCATTACAGTCAATTCCATGGTCGCTCCCCACAGGGATAAGCAGGAAGTTTACACAGGAAACATGCGGAATGCCACTTGGAGCCTAAAGGATGACAAACTTCAACTTTAAGGGACGAGAAGACAAGAGCAAACGACAAGGAAAACCCAATGGCGGTGGAGAAACGGGCATTTGGACTGGATGTCACTGTTGCTGGGTGTCTTCCCGTGAGTAAGCGGGGAGATGACAGCTGTGCGTTCGTGGGCCCCGAGGACAGCACCACTGAGAGGAGCACTTCCCAAGGCTGTTGCTGAAGGGAGAGGACAGAGGGTAATTCTTTCACAGCGCTCACTGCTGCATATGGTAACTACAACTACAGTGAAAGCTGGCCAATGAAAACAATGCTGTGGTCCAGCGCACAGGCTCAGAAACCAGACTGCGTCGGCTTCTAGATCCTCCGTGTCTCCGTTCCCTCATCTGAAAATGGAGTGCTATGAGAATTTAAGTAAAGTAATACATGCATGGGGCGTGGGGATGGATGGGGAGAGGTCAATGGGGGTAAAGGAGACATATGTAATACTATATGTAATACTTAAAACAATAAGGAATTTTTTAAAAAAATGCATGCAAAACTCTGAGAAGAGTGCCTGGTCCATGATAAGCACTTGATAAAAATTAGGTGCTGTTACGATTATACACTCACTTAAAGTGACAAGCGGATGACCTATGTCAATGCATGGAAATGAGTGAGCTGACATTAAAATGATCAAAAGAGAACCTTCAGATACAACTGCATAAAACAACACGAGGCAGCTTATCAGAGACTGAAGTACTCTGGGAGGGAGTCCTGGCTCTCCTTCAGTTCCTCCTCTGCAATGTTTAAGGGCAGGTTAAAAAGCCAGAGAACAAATGAAAAATCAGCACTGCCTCAACAACTCAGTAGGATGAGGTCGGGAACAGAGCGGGGGCCCGATGTGGTGTGGGCGTCCACGCTGCCTCTGAAGGAACATGCCTTGTCAGAGCTATTCCGGGAGAAAGCGCTACGGTTCTGTCGCTCACGCCAGAGGCTGACCCAGGCGAGCGTGTGGCACATTCCAATCAATGAGACGGGGCGTCTGGGGGCGTCTTCAGAGAAAGATGCCTTAGACACGAGAAGACCCGTCCCCCCGTTTCCTCCACGGGACACCCCTGTGTCCACACAGGACACCTGGACCGCTGTCCTGTGCCCCTGAGAAGAGACGAGTCCACACGCTGTGGGGACGGGGCAGGTTGATGCAAAAGACAGGCCCTGGAGTGACGCTGCTACTCGTGACGCGCCCACACCGGGGCTGCCTCTTCTGGGACTAACAATGACGGTGAAATCCATCTTCCTGTTCAAGCCACTGCAGAGGCAATTCCTGCTTCTTGAGGCTGAGGGCATCATAACTAACGAGGAAGGAGCCTGCGCAGCTGCCCATGGAGCCCAGCGAGCCCTGGGTCTTGTGACACGACCAGGACTCCTCCACGTAGCCGCTCCTGGGAGACAACCTAGGGGACGTGGAAGAACAGGACCTCAGCCAGCCAGTGTGGCTCAGTGGTTGAGGGTCAACCTATGAAACAGGAGGTCACGGTTCCGTACCTGGTTATGACACGTGCCCAGGTTGTGGGCTCCATCCCCAGAGTGGGGCGTGCGGGAGGCAGCCAATCCATGATTCTCTCTCATCATTGATGTTTCTCTCTCTCTCTGTCTCCCTTCCTCTCTGAAATCAATTTATTTGTGTGTGTGCGTGTACTATTTTTCTTTTTTAAGAAAGGGACCTGGCAGTTCCATCTCCATGTACAAAAGAGCCCTCTCCAACTCAGGTGGCACAGCAGGTAGGCGGCAGCACGGGCAGCAGAGGCCAGGCATCTGGCCCCTCTAGAGGCCTCCATTTCTGGGCTCACACACTCGCAAGCTGAGGCAGAGCCGCCCTCTGGAGCAGGGCTGCTGGAAGAGTGCGGACACACAGTCAGGCTTGAATTCCAGATGAACAACAAGTACTTTTCAGTGTAAGTGCATCCCCTGCGTGAGGACCGAGCCCCGCCCCAGCTGTCTCCCCTCTCTGCCAGGCACCAGAGGACACAGGCCTCCCTGCAGCCACACTGGGAACGGAGGCGGTCTCCCTGCCCCACCCCCACCCCCGCTCCCTCCCTCCTGTGTCAGCTAGGCCACCCGATGTGTCTGGCCCAGAGGAGGAGGGTGGTCAGTGTCTCCGATGAGTCTAGGAAGGTCTGATGTGTATTTTATAGTAACAGACAAGAGGTGGCGGACACTACAGTGCAGGGGCGGGGGGGGGGGGGGGGCGTGCCTGCAGCCCTGCGAGGCTGGAAACTATGCGCAGACTGTGGGAGGAGCTGGGAGGGGGAGCACAGCCAGTTCCCCCACAAGAACTTCTCAGCTGAAGCAGAAGAGACGATGCGTCCTGGCCTGCCTCATTTCAACATGGCTTTCACGACTTTGTCCACCAACGGCGGAGTGGCAGCAGGCAGGCCCTGGCCTGTCCACTGCCCGTGGGCTCCCTGTCTGTGGTCACCATGGCTGACGGTCTTTCCCCAGCAGGCATGTCCTCCAGTCCCCGGGCCAAGGACAGGTGTCTGATTCACCCTGTGTGGCGCTATCGACTTGCTCACACACAACCCCTTAGTGACAACGGCCGCTGGGAGCAGGGCCTCATTTCCTGGACCCTTGCAGGCCAGGTCTTGCCTGGTCTCTGGGCCCTGCCCAGGGAAAGACGTGTGGGGAGGAGCGGCTGGTGACCGTGGCTTTCAGAGGGGAGAAGACACAGGGGACCTCCTAACTTGACAGTCATTCCTCAGAATTAGTTCTTTCTTTCTTTCTGGAAACCGGGCGGAAACCCTGGGAACTGCAGGTAAGAATGAGGTGAGCAGGGCCCATTGCAAAGCGCAGACCCACACCTCTGTGCAAACAGCAGGAAAAGGGCCATGGAAGGTGTAAACAGGCAGCGCTTCCTTCCCCGGCAGCGTCTCCCGGGCTGGTGTGGCGTGGCTTCTTTGCTGTTTACCGCCCCATGGCTCTGGCTGCGCGTCCTCTCCCTCTTCCCAAGCAGCCCTGCAACATGTCTTCCAGGGGGGCACATTCCGTTTCTCAGAAAGTGTCCCCGGCCTGGCCGCCCGGTCTGGAGAAGGGCTTCCGGAAATCTCCATGGCGGGGTACCGTAAGCCACGGGGTGGAGACTTAGCAAGAGCAAGATAATAAATAGTCCTGATTTATGCAGCACCTGTGTCTTCCAGAGACCTCAAAGCACGGGTAGGAATGGGTTTAGTCCTTCCTACCCCCGGGGGGCGGGCCAGGCCCACTGGGAAAGAGCCCTTCTCCAGCCCTGCCACCTCCCTGTCTGTCCCCAGTGGACGGAGCCTCTTGCTGGGGACTGGGGCCCTTGTGAGGTGCACGCAGTCTGGTGCCCTACCCTCCTGGGCACTGTGGGCACCATCCCAATCCCAGGGGAAGAGCAGGGGAGGCGAGCGACCACAGCCTCTCCTCACGACGTGCGTAACTGAAAGGAGGCGAGGAGCAGGCCTCCGTGTCCGAAACAACTTCCCAGCGCCGGTGCCACTGCAGACACTTCCTGTCAGCTCAACACAACAGGTCCAATTCCCAGCTGTGAAGACCAAGGTGTGGAAGGAGCAGGGGCCAGGGTGGAGGGAGCACCCGACTGGGAGCAAGGGGAGCTGGCCTGGCCCTGGCCCTGGCCCTGCGCTCAGCAGCCTGGAGCCCTCAGCTCACTGACCAATCTGTCCTGCAGGCCCATGAGCTCTCAGGCTTGCTCCATCCTCACATTCCCTGGTTCTGCACGGCCTGCTGCAGCTTCCCTCAGAAAGGAAGAGGACAGGCGGGAGGGGTGCACCGCCAAGCACCCTGGAGTGCCGGGCAGAGGGCGGAAACAGCCCCGTCCAGGCAGCTATCAGCAAACCCCAGCATGGTCAGTAGCGCCCGCCCATCTGCACAGCCTTCCACAGAAGCCTCCTTTGGGGGACACAGGCATGCACACGTACCCCTACACCCACATGCGCACACACACGTGTGAGGGCACACATACATGCTTGTGCACACATGTTCCAGCAAGACCCGGAAGTGAGGTGTGGAGCTGGCAGCTGCTGCAGGTTCTGCTCATCGGTTCATGCCCGACCTCCGAGTGAGTCCCCAGACTTACTAATTCTGTCTCCCTTTGAGTCGATGCCTGTGCCCTACCAACCCCCACCCCCGTTTCTGTCCACCTCGTTGCCCTGGCTCTCACACATTGTGGTGAGAAACAGTCAGAAATACAGTGGAAACCAGATCTGGAAAGAGCCCTTCGTTGGGGAGGGAAGTGGCCAGTGATTGCTATTTTTATTTCTATTTTCCTAAGACCTTTGTGTCCCCTCTGTCAAGGGGTGACAAGGACTGCATCCTCCCCACAGGTTTCCGGTTTTATCCCATTTTAGACCCACGGCAACCAGGCTCTGTCTCTATCTCCTCACCCCAGGGCCTGGGATAGGGCTGCGATCTGAACAAGTTCATAAGACGTTTGTTTAGACTTTCTAAAACCACCTCGAATGTTCCTGGGGACTTCTGCTCACACCTGGCACTTCCTTCTACCTCAGGACAGCCCCAGAACTGTACAGGTCACAGAGGGCACGTCTTCCTTCAGGAGACTTGGCTTCGGCTTGCAAGCTGGGCTGCTTACTGCAGAAACCGCCAGAGAAAGCCCCTGGTGTCCAGAGAACTGCCCTGCCCTGGACAGCTCCCCTCACCGGCTAAAACCAGCCACCGCCCCCAGGCCACATGGCCTCGCGTAATCGGGGTCTCCCACTCCCATTCCCACGTCCTAACTCTGAAAACGAGGGTCTGTGACCTGGTCCTCACCAATAAGGACGTCTAGGACTTACTCAGAGAATTCAAAAATTTTAAAACGTTGCCAGTCTCATTTTTCTCTTTTTGCCAAAGTTCTGAGTTTGGCAGAAGGCCATTCTTTAAGGTCAACCCAGGAGGCCCTCCAAGAGATGGCAAGTGCCCATGCGTGCACGTCCCAGGTAGGGACATGGTCCCCCACACAGTTTCAGTTCTCGCCATCCCAGCACAGGTGTGTGCTACACACTGACCACCTGGGAAGCCAGGGTGCGCAGTGGTTATGGGACCTGCTCCAGACACGGTGGTTTTCAACCAGGGCGACTTGCCCTCAGGGGACATTTGGCCCCGTCTGCAGACACTGTTGGTTGTCGTTTGCTGGTTACAACCATGGGGAGGTGCTACGGTCAGGGATGCTGCTAACTATACTACAGTGTACAGGACAACCCCCCCCCCCAACAAAATAAATTAGTCCAAAATGCCAGGAGTGCCCACATTGAGAAACTGTTCTAGAATAAGAATGCCTGGATTTGCCCTGGCTGGTGGATCAGTGGTTAGAGCGTGGGCCTGTGAACCAAAGGGTCTTGGGTTCAATTCTTGGGGTCTTGGGGTCAAGGACACATCCCTGGGTTGCAGGTTTCCCACCCTGGCGAGAGGCAACCAATTGATGTGGCTCTCTCACATCGATGTTTCCCTCCTCCTCTTCCCTGGCCCACCTCCCCTCACCCCCAAACCCCCTATAGTCTTCAAAAAATACCCTCCAGTGAGGACGAACAAGAATGTCTGGGTTCACATCCTGAGTCTGCTATTGCTGGTATTTCAGGCCTGTTACCTACCTCCTCATTCAATGCCTACCACACAGTAAACGAGTATACTTCACTCCTATTTCACTCACCTGCCTCCTCATTCAATGCCTACCACACAGTAAATGGGTTCACTTCACTCCTATTTCACTCACCTGCCTCCTCATTCAATGCCTACCACACAGTAAATGGGTTCACTTCACTCCTATTTCACTCACCTACCTCCTCATTCAATGCCTACCACACAGTAAATGGGTTCACTTCACTCTGTTTCACTCACCTATTTCCTCGTTCAATGCCTACCACACAGTAAATGGGTTCACTTCACTCTATTTCACTCACCTACCTCCTTGTTCAATGCCTACCACACAGTAAATGGGTTCACTTCACTCCTATTTCACTCACCTACCTCCTCGTTCAATGCCTACCACACAGTAAATGGGTTCACTTCACTCTGTTTCACTCACCTATTTCCTCGTTCAATGCCTACCACACAGTAAATGGGTTCACTTCACTCTGTTTCACTCACCTACCTCCTCGTTCAATGCCTACCACACAGTAAATGGGTATACTTCACTCCTCTATGAAGTGAAAATTCCTAGAAGGTTAGGACAAAGCTTTACTTATCCACAGATGCCCACCTCCCAGCCTAACTTCATGCACCAGCACCGGTGACAGTCTGTGAACAGCTGGAGAAAGGAGCTCACCTTCCCCGAAAGCTGGCCACTTACCAACAGCAGGTAAAGCCCTCTTGGCTGCAAAAGACCTAGGCTGTGCATTTAGCAGAACCTCTGCTCGTTTTCGTGTCACGTGTTGCTTCCCAGTCATCGCAAACACAAGTGTAGCAACGCTTGGTCAGCCAGCACGTTTAAGAAAGAACAACAGCCGAAACCGGTGTGGCTCAGTGGATAGAGCGTCGGCCTGCGGACTCAAGGGTCCCAGGTTCGATTCCGGTCAAGGGCATGTGCCTGGGTTGCGGGCGCATCCCCGATGGGGGGCGTGCGGGAGGCAGCCGATCGATGTTTCTCTCTCATCGATGTTTCTGACTCTCTATCTCTCTCCCTTCCTCTCTGTAAAAAAATCAATAAAATATATTTTTTAAAAAAAAGAAAGAAAGAAAGAGCAACACACACACCACCCTGGGAGAATGCAAGTTCACGGGAAATACATTTTGTAACAGTGATGCCACCTGGAGAAGTGGCTTGGATCAAAATGCACTGCTCACCAATAGCCCTAATACGTTTTATTTATTCAACCTCAGACCAAGCACAAACATGACATTTTAACTGGAACCAGGAATACAACAAGAAGTGTTTTTTTCTTTCTTTTAATTCTACTGAACAAGTTCAAACCAGAACCAAACCTAGGTTTCCAAAACGTTACCAAGGCAGGAAACTCTTCTGAACCAACCCATCCTGTGATTCAGCTACGTCTTCGTCTTGGGCCCAATCAAAGGCCCACGAAGTGTCCTGGAATGTTCTAACGGCCCACAGGGACCCTGTGGAAAGCCTGTGGCCCTCTCTCTCGGCTGCCCGGGCTCAGGGGCACATGTCAAACTCCTCTGCCCATTTTCCAAACCCTCCCAGCCCACACAGAAAACAATTCCTCCTTTGTGTAGATTGTCTGTACAAATGCACCCAAGGAGATTTCACAAATATTACACCTCATTATACCAAGGCAGAAACAAGCAAGCCTTTTTCACTTCTGATGACTCACTGAGACCAAGGATGCTGATTTCACACACGGTGAAGTCCCATGCACGTGACCAGGCAGAAAAACAAAACTGCACACACTCTTAAGCAGGTGACCCTGCTTCCCGGGGGACCCCTGAAACGCGAGCAATCCTAGCAGGTAAGAGGCAGAAATTAAAAACCAACAACTCTGCCGAGCAGTCTAGGGTGGAAGGGTGCGATTCAGTTTTAAAGAGAAAAACTACTTCAATCAACACTGCTCTTAACAGCTTTGAATTATATACATACTCTTCCTTTGTTGTTAGTGTTTGTTAACGTAAGAAGAGAAGTGTTTCTGGGGCTTTCAAATGCGCCCATGTTGCAAAACTGAAGCCAAGCACAGGCCCAGCTAGAGACAGGGGGGGCGGGGGGGGGGGGTAGGGGGCCCGAGCAGGAGGGGGCAGGGGAAAGGGGCCCCACAGAGAGGGGAGGGGGCTGGTCCCAGCCCCAGCCTTTGAGGGAGGCGCAGAGGGAGGCCAGGGAGGGGCCGGGAGACATCTACATTTGTTCCTTTGTTTTTCTGTTCATGTCCAGGCCCAACAATCCAGACAGCTTTCCTAAGGACAGCTTCGGTGGGACCCTGTGGGACAGCTGGGGGCGGGGGGTGCTATGTGTGGAGGGAGCACAGCCTCGGGAGGGGGTGCTGCTCTGGGTCACGACTATTTAGGAGTCAGGGGGGTTGGGGCAGGAAAGGACCTGGAGGTGACCAAGCGCCCGCACCTGAAGCCTTGAGAGGTGGGGGGTGGTGGGGGGTTCATACTCAAGGGTTTGTTGCCTACATGTTCCCTCAGCCGTGTTCCCTCAGCCGTGTTCTCTCAGCCGTGTTCTCTCAGCCGTGTTCCCACAGCCGTGTTCTCTCAGCCGTGTTCCCTCAGCCGTGTTCCCACAGCCGTGTTCCCTCAGCCGTGTTCCCACAGCCGTGTTCCCACAGCCGTGTTCCCTCAGCCGTGTTCCCACAGCCGTGTTCCCACAGCCGTGTTCTCTCAGCCGTGTTCCCACAGCCGTGTTCCCTCAGCCGTGTTCCCTCAGCCGTGTTCCCACAGCCGTGTTCTCTCAGCCGTGTTCTCTCAGCCGTGTTCCCACAGCCGTGTTCTCTCAGCCGTGTTCCCACAGCCGTGTTCTCTCAGCCGTGTTCTCTCAGCCGTGTTCTCTCAGCCGTGTTCCCACAGCCGTGTTCTCTCAGCCGTGTTCCCACAGCCGTGTTCCCACAGCCGTGTTCTCTCAGCCGTGTTCCCACAGCCGTGTTCCCTCAGCCGTGTTCCCACAGCCGTGTTCCCACAGCGCCTCTGTGGCATTGTTCTTTAGGCCAGATCATTTCATTGAAGTGGATATTTCATAGAAGATGGGGAATTAGCACGCAGTAAGATGTCCGACAACATTGGGGGAAGACACACTGAAACCACAATGAGACGCCCTGTAACTCGCAGCGTGGCTGGGTAAGTAGTTACCCACCCCGCAGGCGGGCGCAGAGAAGCCCATCGCCCAGGCACTGCCCGGGGATGCACACCGGCAGCACTCAGGACATGGCTTCTTAATAAAACAGAAATACGCCACAGCCACGGGACCCAGCCGTCGCACTCCTGGGCATTCAGCACCAGAAATGAAAGCCAGACATGAACAGCCGAACTCTGCCAACAGCACAGATACTCCTCCTCCAAGCGACAGCTTAGTCAGAACCTCATGACAAGGCCAAGGCTGAGGAACCCAACTGCAAGGCAGGGAACCCAAGAGTGCGGCGGTCACTCCGCCTGCGGCTGGTCTGGCCCACGGTGGGCCGCTCACTGTCCCTGTGGCACGTCCGTGGCACTCACCGGAGGACCTCGGTGGTGACCTGCTGTGCTCCCCGCGAGGAGGCACCAGGGCATTCCCAACGCTCACACCCTTAGGCTCAGCTCTGCCCAGCGAAGCTCTGATCTTGTAGGGAAAGAGCCCGAGACAACCATCTATCAAAAGCCAGGCCCTGTCCACCTGCCCCCCGGAATAGCCGCGCTCCCTTTGCTCACTCGGTGGCTCTAAGTTACTGAAGTCGGAGGCCGGTGGGGCAATTTGATGCACTCGATTCCAACTCAAGTGCTGACGTTATGTTTGACACAGAAATCCACCGCAGGCTTTTCCCTGTCCTTCACGAGGGTCCAGAATGCCTCAGGGCTGGAGCCGCAAGAAATGAGCGGCTCTCTGCGCGGCCTGAGGACACTGGACGGGTCCAGACCAGTGCTCTCTGCCTGCTGAGACCCGGCCTGCGGGCAGCCCTCAGCGCCCCTCCCTCCCTGCAGGACGAGGCAGAGTTCCCAGGGCCTGGCCTGCGGGACGGATGGCTGGATCCCTCGCTCTACATGGTCAGGGAGCCCTGAGGAGCTTAAAGTCACTGCTCTCTGGGTTAGGAGTTCTCGGTTTTCCTCTCCAGCAGGCCGGGGGCCGCCAGGCAGCCCCAGGGGCTCGCTTGCGTGTTCTGTCTCTGTACAAAGGCCCATTCATTCAGGAGGCAAAGAATCCTCTCTTCGTTCTGCAAATAGAAAACTGATCTTGACCAAAACGCTACTTACTCCAGGGCAACCATGTAAAGACAATTCCCTCTACTCTATGTCCAAGGCAACGGCCCCCTAACTCCCTCAACCACCCCGACGGCCATGGTCAGCCCCTTCCGCAGCCCCCATCTTCCTCTGCCTTTGATACAATGAGCCCCATCCTCCTCCAGCAGGAGCCCAGAGCTAACCTCAGCCCCGCCCCCTCTGCACGGAGCTCCCCAGGTGACAGCTGATGGTGGCAGAGAGGAAGGGGCAGGAGTCCAGCCTGGCCACTGAGCAGCTGTGCCCTGGGCCTGGCACCCTCATCTGCTCGGTGTAAAAGGAGGAAAGTAAGATACACCTCCCAGACCCAAAACCAAGTCATTTATGGCACATGCTGGCACATCCCAGACACTTCAGAAACCACACTGCTGTTGTGTTATTACTCGTGCAGCCTAAGACGCTGGGCCTTTGTAACAGCTGCCCCGCCGCTATGCCCGCTGCATTTCTGGTGATGGCGCAGCTCCCCGGGAGCGTCCTGAGAAACATGGCTGAGCCAGCCCCCCTCCTCCCTGCCCTGTGGGCAACGGAACTTTTAAACCTCGATTCAGGACTCCCTTCTCTTCTACAAAGCCTGGTCCTGGGGTCACACTGAACTATCTCCTAAAGTTCCTGCGGCCTCCTTTCCATGGTCAGTTCACATGTCTGCAAACCCATCAGCGCCAGGCCATAATCCCCAGCCCCGGGCCACCTGGGACTCTCAGGCCCTTCCTCCCGGCTGGCCCACATCCACCCGAGGGCCTGCCGCTCCCAGGGAGCCTCTCCGGCCTTCCCCTGGGGATGTGGTGTTTGAGGCCCGTGGGGACAGGCAGGAAATCTAGGCCAGTCCGAATGCCAAGGACAGGATGCGGGAAGAAGCCCTGGACCTGCAGGACTCTCGGCTTCTCATGCGGTCCAGCGCCTGCAGCGAGGCGGGGGAGCGAGCTGGTGTAAGGAACCGTGTGACACCGCAAGGTGAATCTGCGCAGCTCCCTATGGCTTTAGTCGGATTGGAACTAATGACCGAAACTCATCAGGTCCGTGTGCGTCTCGGGCTGGGCAATGGGGGTGTTACTGTCCCCAGAGCCCCCCCCCGCTCACCGCCTGAGGTCAAGGCCGCCACACGCTAACAAGTTCCTTCGGCGGTTTCCTTCTTCCCAGAGGTCAGCCCCTCCATCCTCGCAAAGGCGGGGGAGGCTGACGCCAGGGGAGACGTCAGCGCAGGCCAGGCCCGAGACCCCGAGCTCCAGAAGGGCACCGGGCCCCAAACTGTCCCGCGAAGGAGCCCTTTGCTCAGTGCCTGGCCCCCTAACAGCCACCGTGGGGCACTGGAAGGTGAGGCAGGCGGAAAAGAGGCGAACCCCAAGGGTTAACACTGCTGCCCGCCCACCCGCATTCCAGCCAAGGAAAGAGGATTTCCACGCCACACAGCCACACATCGAATGCCTAGCAAAGCCCGTGCTGGGGGCGGGTGCCAAGGCTGGGGTGATGTCTGTCACCACCCAGCCCTACCTCCTGCCATACTGCAGGGCCCCCAGGCCTTGCTGGGACTCCAAAGTGAGCTGTTATGATTGGGGTCCATCCAGCTGGGCCCAGTCACCTGGCCGGCTTGTCCCTCCACACCTCTGCCCACCACTCCGCCCTGAGGAACAGTCCAGAAGGCCAAGTCGCCTGGGCTCCCTGCACCTCACCAGGACGATGGCGAAGAGCGGCCTTGTGACGCGGGACATGCCGGGCAGGCTGCCCTCTGCTCACCTGAGAGAGGAGGTGGGGTGGGCAAAGTGGGCCCAGAGACCCCGCCCCAGCCCGGCCCTCCAGGCCGCAGGGAAGGGAAGCATCGCTTTAACCCGAGAAAGAGCCGTTTTAATAAACACGTGCCCGCTGGCACCCAGCACAGCACGGAAGCAACGCAGGCCGTTCGGTCACACATGCTCAGAGTCCCGCTGGCAGAGCCACAGCGTGCCAAGCGGTGGGGTTCATGTGCATTCCGTCTCTCCCTTATGAGCCCTGGGGCTCTAAGAGAGGCTCCAAGAAAGCAGGGAGCCCTCACCGGTGTGGCTCCGAGGACAGAACATCCGCCCATGGACTGAAGGTCCCGGTTCCACTCTGCTCAAGGGCACGTACCTCCGTTGCAAGCTCGATCCCCGACCCTGGTCAGGGTGCGTGCAGGAGGCGACTAATCGATTTGTCTCTCTCACATCGATGTTTCTCTCTCTCTCTCTCCCCCCCCTTCCCTTCCACTCTCTCTAAAAACCAATTGACAAATATCCTGGGGTGAAGAGAAAGAAAGGAAAGAAAAGAAGAAAGAAATTCTTGGAATCAGGGGAGGGAGAGGAGGGGTGGAGCCGTGCATGGCCCCCAAAGCTGGGACTTCTGTGCCTGGATGACCTCAGCCAGTTTCCACCTCCAAAAAGAACAGAGGCTGGGGGGAGGAGGGGGAGTGGGGGGGGGTAACCTGACACCCCTCACCCAGCTGAATGCAGCCCATTGTTTCTAACCTCAAGTTCTGAGCCCTGTAACAAGTGAGGCCTCTCCTGCGACCCGAGAGGCCCCCTGGAAAGTAAACTCCGCTGCTGTCATCTCTGAGGGGCGGGGAGCCACCTGGGCGAGGACTCAGCGCAGGCCAGCGCGTGAACCAGCCGGGAGGTGGCGGGACAGGGCTCCCTCCTTCCCACCGGCCTGTGCCAGGTCTGTGTGCTGCCTGATCTCACGTCCTGTTCACAGCAGCCCACAAGGAGGGTCCTTATCTTCAGTTAGAGCCAAGGAACGCAGCCCAGAGAGGCGAATCCCGCCCGGGTCTGGGACCCAGGGAGGGCATGGATTCAGATCTGGCCGCCCCGCCCCACTCTCCCGCCGCGGACAGACGGCTCCCTTTGCGCATCAGAACAACCCTCCTCCAGCACAAACCCCTCCAGGCCTCAGCTCCGAGGAGCCCCTAGACCCTGCTTGTTCCTGGAAGCAGCGACATCCCCATCCCTCAGCGGTCGCCCTCACTGCCACCGGAACAGAGAAAGGAGGAGATCGTGGGCTCCACCAGCCTGCTGATAGCATGGCTGCCTCTGAAGTCCATGTAGTTTAGTTCCTGGTCGTTGAGCATTTAGGATGTCCAGACACCATGCTAGGCTCCTCACGCATTCCCCCCCTTGAGGCTCACCGCCTTAGGACGGGTATTATCAGTCCCATTTTACAGATGTTGAAACTGAGGGGCGGGAAGGTAAGACATTTCTCTAGGGTCACACAGTCAGGAAGGGGTGGAGTTTGGACTCAAACCCAGGACCATCCTGACGCCACACCAGGGCTCTCTACCCCCACCTCCCTTCCACGGTGCACGCTCAGTGAACACGCACCGAGCACTAGTTCCTCTCCGGTTCTCCTGACGGCTCACTCTGGTCAGTCGGGGTGGGGGTGGCCGTCTCCACGTGACGGTGCGGCTGCCCACACACTGAGTCTCTTGTCAGCTGAGCATCCATCTGTGTGGAGGTCAACGCAGCCTCCCGCAGCCTTTGGATCCAGGACAATCCCGCTGCTTGGCCACTTCCAACAGAGCGCAGACCCTCCAGCCTTTACCCAGACTCCTTCCCCGGTGGCTGGTGCCCAAGTTTAACTCCTCTTCCCTGTCCCACCACATGCACCGAGGTCCCTGCGTGCCACGGGCCTACACCGGCCCACTGTTTACAGCGCGTAGTTAATGGGAGTGCGTGCTCAGTGGCCAGCCATCTTGTTCTGGGTTGTGCACATCTCAAATGTGTCTGTTGGCAATCAGCTCTGCTTAGAGGGCAGGTCCCAAGGCCGGGGACGGGCAGCATCGAGAAGCCTTCTTTCTCTTCGGCACTGGTACCTGCAGACAGCGGTGGTAGGCAGACGCCTGCTGTCAGGGCAGCCACCCGGTGCAGGTCCATGCTGCCACACGGCGGCCACCAGAACGGAGGCCCAGCTCTGCTCAGAGGTTTCCGGATCTAGCCCGGCACCCGTCATACTTAGAAGGTGCCCCGTATATATTTGCTGACTGTCTTATCTGCTTTACTTATTTATTTGCTTTGTTATGTTTTTTCCGTTGGTTTTTAGAGAGAGTGGGAGGGGGAGAGACAGAGAGAGAAACATCTAGGTGAGAGAGACACATTGGTTGCCTCCCACATAGGCCCCCGAGGTACGTGCCCTTGATTGGAATCTGAGACCCTTCAGTCCATAGGCCAATACGCTCTCCACTGAGCCAAACCGGCCAGAGCTCATGTTTGCTTTAAAAGCTCAAGACTTTGCTGGATTCCATTCTTTCACGTCGCACGCAGGACACAGGCGAGAAAACCACCACCTGGTGCTGGAAAACTCCAGGCTCCCATCAGGCGGCCTCGAGCTCGGGGCTGCAGAGTCCTCTCCCTTACTCAGGAGCTGAGAGCCCCGTTCCAGAAACATCCGACTCCCGCTTGGCGACGCCCTCCTCGCTCACTCCCCTCCTCCCTCTGGACCATCATCTACATTCCCACCCACAGGTGAGCACACCGCAGGGGCAAGAAGCTTCCGCCAAGTCCCCATTGGTCAAGGTAGTCACTCAGGCAGGAGGCGGCGAGCCCAGCCGCGGAAATGGAACCAGGATGGGATCCAGAATGTCTGTCTGCTCCCCCCTGCTCCCCACCCACTGCCACGCCCGTCAGGACGCGCCCTGCTATGCACTTCAAGATGGTTTTGACCCAGTTCTTAGCAAGTTCTCTTTCCACAACGCGGGGGGCGGCGGGGGGCGGCGGGGGGACTACCCTGCCTGAGGGCGGTGCTTGTTCTTGCCTGTCTCCTTTGGAAACGTCAGGCGCTCATCATTAAAACTAACGTGGGCAGGAAAGAACACACTCGCTCAAAGTGACTCTACAAAGACTTACCTCACTTGAGGCTCACAATGGCCACAGGAAGGAGGAACTTGGACACTATACCCATTTTACAGAGGAAGAAGCCAAAGCTCACTGAGGCCACATCTGAGAATCCCGGTCTTCCCAGCTCCCTGCACTCCTCGGGTACACCCAGCCAAGCTCTCAACGGGAGGCCCCGAGTCTCGGAAATTACCAGGAATTACTCAGATGCTCAACATCCAGGGGTGCCTACCACTCTGATGACCACAATGATGGCGGCAAAGAGGAGGAAGAGAGCTCAGTGGTTTCACACAGACTAAACCATCCATTATAAACGTCCCCTCCACCAGCCCATTTTGTTACTGGAGAGGATTTTTCGGGAGTTTCTCAAACCTGAACTCCGTCTTCCTAGCCTCCCAGCTTCACACACAGCAGCCCATTTTCCTACCCTCGTCTCAGGAATCTGGGTCTCAGGGTCTGCTGCCTGACAAAACCTCCCAGCCACTTATTTCTTGAGCTATTGGCTGCGGTTGAATTTTCCACTTGACATTGTTCAGAGATTAAACTGTTTATCGCACTATCAGACACAGGCCCTTTCCGTTTCCTGCTAATAGATTCCGGTTAGAAAAGGGTTACAGAAGTGGTACTCCCGAGGTGCTCTCCATACCCAGCCCAGCTCCTTTCTGCACAGCTCTGAGGCGTGTTATTAAATCTACTCATCAGAGAGCGAACTGGCCCAAAGAAACCCGCGCACAGCCCTGCAGAGCAGAGGATGGGGCACACGCCAGCGCCTAGCCACCGTGGAAGCGGCACTTCACAGAAGATCCTGCGGAATTACCTCTACGACTCAGTCATCAATTGCCATAGAGAAGGGAAAAACATGGAGCTGAGCCTGGAAAGAATGTCGGAGAAACTGGAAAAACACTTGCTGGGGACTGCCTGGGGGAATAGGGACCTCTCGTGTCATCGCTCAGGTCTACCAACCCGGCGTACCAAGAGAGACTGCAGCTGGGGCTGGTGGATGGCCAGTCACCAGGGAACCAAATCCCTCCGCCCTGCGGCAGGCTGAAGACCCCGGGGCATCTGAAAACATCAAGTGCCGGTAACATAAAATGTATTACCACTTCTGCTTGGGGAACAGTACAATCAGTTTATTCACTCTGATCAAATGGATTGGGGGGTGCAGAATGCAGAGAATCCCATAAGAAGGACAAAGAAAAAAATATCGCCAATGCCCCAAAACCCAAAGGCAAAGTACCTCACTTTGGCCCTCTGACGCATGAAGACCAACTTTATGAACGTGAGCAAATGGCCCTCCCTTTCGGGAGAGTTCTCCCTGACCAGGGTGGGACTGTACCCTGCATCGCTAATGCAGAGCATCACTGCTGGGTCAGGCAGACCCGAATCTTAGCCACCAGGTCAACGGAAATAATCTCAATGTCTTTGTTTGAGATGCTGTAACACTTGATTTTCCCTTTCCACCCAGAATCTTACCACAAAAGTAAAATGCTAGATTAACAGGATAACAGTGAGCTTCACTTCAGTAGAAAATTAACCATCACCACCCCTGGCTGAGAGCAAAGTTCTTTTACATGATCTGAGATGGGAGATAAAACCATACCTCTCCCTGAACTAGAACTTAGTACATAAAAACGAATTGTAGGGGTTCGTTCCTCTGCTTACTGTCTGTGGCTCCTGCTTTTTGGTTACTTGAGAAGATTATGAGCTGGTTGAGAGCAAAACAGAAGTAAAAACTTCAGGAAATTAAAAAATGTAGTACATGTTGACTAGTAGCTTTCTGTTGAATGTATTTCCATTAAGTGATATCCAGTCAATAAAATACAGCTCAGTGGAGGGTAAAGATTAGGTTTTCTAATAGTGACTTTTTAAAAATATATATATTTTTATTGATTTCAGAGAGAAAGGGAGAGGAAGAGAGAGATAGAAACATCAATGATGAGAGAGAATCACTGATCGGCTGCCTCCTGCACACCCCCTAATGGGGATCGAGCCCACAACCCAGGCATGTGCCCTTGACCGGAATCAAACCAGGACCCTTCAGTCCACAGGCTGAGGCTCTATCCACTGAGCCAAACCGGTGAGGGCAACAGTTACTTCTTAATGAAATTGCTGAACAACACGCCAGACAAGTACAGCCTGCATGTTGCTTACCAGCAAAATGATGATGATGATGGTGATGATGGTAATGGTGATGGTGATGATGGTGATGGTGGTGATGGTGGTGATGGTGATGGGTGATGGTGGTGATGGTGGTGATGGTGATGGGTGATGGTGGTGATGGTGGTGATGGTGGTGATGGTGGTGATGGTGATGGGTGATGATGGTGATGGTGGTGATGGTGGTGATGATGGTGGTGGTGGTGGTGGTGGTGGTGGTGGTGGTGATGGTGGTAGTGGTGATGGTGATGGTGGTGGTGGTGATGGTGATGGTGGTGATGGTGATGGTGGTGATGGTGATGGTGGTGGTGGTGATGGTGATGGTGGTGGTGGTGGTGGTGATGGTGATGGTGGTGGTGATGGTGGTGGTGATGGTGATGATGGTGATGGTGATGATGATGGTGATGGTGGTGATGGTGATGATGGTGATGTGATGGTGATGATGATGATGATGGTGATGGTGATGGTGGTGATGGTGATGGTGATGATGACTGATGGTGGTGATGGTGATGGTGATGATGGTGATGTAATGGTGATGGTGATGATGATGGTGATGATGGTGATGGTGATGGTGGTGATGGTGATGGTGGTGATGGTGGTGATGATGGTGATGGTGATGATGGTGATGGTGATTACAAGTCATTTCCCATCAAAGAAAGCTTGGAAGGCCCTGCCTTCGAGTAGGAAAGATGGGAGTGGTCTTCCCTGTAAAAACTCTGCAAAAAGGAGTCCTCATTGACCTTGCTCCTTGAGGCCTGTGCAGTGTGCACTTCTGCTGCAGCCCATATGTCTCCTTCATCTCCAGCCTTAAAATGCCCCCAACCCGACAACTGAGCAAGAGGAAACAACACCAGAAAACAGCCAAGACTTCTGGAAGGTAAGGCCAGCCTTGTCCTCAGCACTCCGTGAAAGACACTCCACGGGACGGTGTGGTTCCACACTAGCCTGTGTGCACCAGTCTTTGAGAAATTTTATCTCCTCCCAGACATTTTGGCGGAGGCAGAATCACTACCCAGGGTTGTATGGGAAGAGCAGGACCTAAACAACCCCTGGAAATGCTGCAGAGCGTCTCTTCCGAAGGGCCCACGGCATTCTCAGAGACATTGCCTCGCCAGCACTCAAGATGTCCCCCAACTACACCTCGACCAGCATTTCTGGAGCCTCTATTATGTGCCAGGTGCTTGCCAGGTACTTATACACACACTGCATCACTGACCTCTGACCCCAGGAGGTCACGCCCACTCTCCCCATGTTTCCGGGGGCTTGCAGACTGAGGTTTCACCCCAAGTCTCTTAAACCCCAGTCTGTCACCCTTACTCCTATGGGTCCGGGTCACAGGAATAAGCAATGAGCTTGCCTTAAATTGTTCTTGTCCCCTTTATTTGTTCTTCATCTTCCAGATGGCTTAACATTTCTTTTATGGACAGATAATGAGATATTGTCTCCCATCTATTGCTTCATTCATTCACCCATTCCTGTAACAATGTTTTTTTAAAATGTACTGCCTTGAAAGCTAAGGTATTTCTCCCAAGGTGAGTAACGAGTTTATCCACTAGTGAAGTTTTGTAAGTGAAAAGGAGAATGCAAATGTGGGTCCTTAACTATATTGAATACTTCCTGGACTTGCTTTCCTCATCTGTAAAATGGGGATACTGGAAGAAATGAGCTCTCAAGCCTTTCCCAAACCCAAATTTACATTATGTTAATTATATACGCTATAGAAAAGTTCTGTTATTTTTTTTAATAGCAAAAACAGAGGCCTAACTGCCTAACAAGTCATATACGTTTATGGCATTTTCAGCCAAGGAGACTTGAATGGTCTTTAAAGTAACAATCCACCCCTGGAAAAACGAATGACCAGGTGTCTGGAAGGACCACCATGAGATCAAGGTTGGTGGAAGAACTACAGCAAGACCAGTTTGACTCTAGGATCACGTGACCAGGTTGGTGGGCCCTTCCAGACCTCAAGATTGGCCTCCACACGCAGGTAGGCTGGACCACTGGGCAGCGCAGAAGCTGCAATGCAGGTGTTTGTGCTCCATGCTGCCGGGAACGCTTACCCCACCACCATGCTTGGAGGAACTGGGCATGCAAAATCCCCAACACCCAGGTAATAAACTGGTACTTGGCAAACTAAATAAAGGGCTTCCCATATTTCTAAAGAATTCACAGTTGGGCTTGGTGTGATTTCATAAACAGTGAGCTCCCTGATTCGTGAAAATTACATCTGTGCCAATTCTACCTCGTCAGGAAAACAATCATTGCAAGGCATGCTGGTCACGGATTTCAGGGCACAATGCACATTACCTACATCGAGGTCTCCTCTCCTATCAAAACCCACAGAACCTTCCACATCGAATGTATAACCACAACAGGACCTAGAAGCGTTTCTGAATTCATTCAGGTTCCTGCCAATTACTTAAAGTCTACAGAGTTTTTTGTATCCAGATATAAAATTCTCTCCATTAAATATTTTTAAATTGTATCTTTAGATAACAAAATCAAACCTGACAAAATAAAAATCAGCCTAAACAATGTTATCCATGCTCCTAGGAATATAAATAAACTAATCTTATCAGTAACTGCCCGTAACAGGTGTGTGCCAACAAAATCACAAACGTGACTCCATAGCAATTCAGCACTTAAAAACAAAAGTTCTGAAAGTGATTTCTTTTACACCTGAAATACATTTTTCTCGAAGCAGCAACTGACTGGTTTCATATGCTTTTCTTATAGAACCTAAAGACTGGGTGAATCCTGAGCTGTGTTTTTGCAATGCCTACACATCAGTCTCTCTTTTGCTCTATACTCTCCACCTTTACTTGAAAGAATTTTCAGCTGGCTGAACTACTTTTATCTTTGTTAAGAAACAGAAGACGTTGGAGGCGATGCTTTGGCTGTATGCAGGCAAAGCCTCCCTTTCCAAACAGAAGTAACTGACGAGGCCAAAGCCCTGAGATACCAGCATTTTTCACTTTTCCGTTCACGTCCTGGCACCCTACCAGGACCGCTTCTAATACCAGTCTAATTACTGATGAGAATCTTGGGATCCTACTGATGATTTATTTTGATGCTTTTTTTCAACATGAGATTACAAAGAACCAGTCTTCCAGTGAAGAGAGAGATGACAGACAGATCAATTAATGGGTCTTAAGTAAAAGCACAAAATTAAAAGTGCCCAGTTTTTGGCCTCTGTGCCCAAGGTCTACACCAAAGGAATCTTGTCACACTTCCAGACACCCTGAAGTGTCACCTACACCAAGTTTTAAGTCAAATGTCTAGACTTACGTAGTCACAGACAGAACTAGACAGACCCCCATGACGTCATCCTCATGCAACAGACACATTTCAAGAGGAGGAAACTGAGCCAGAGAGCGGAGCCCATGAGTGTGTCCTTGGGGCCCTTTGTCTCACCGAGTCTGGGTTTCCTTGTCCCCAAACAGAGCAGAGTAACACCCAGAACCTCACAGGAATGACTCAGGGTCCTCCCAGACCTGAAAGGTGCGGCGGCCTCGTCAGAAAGATCCTATCCCCGAACCAGACAAAGGAGGAGGAGGCCCATCTCAAGAAAACCGCATATTCAACCTGACTCCGATTTCCCCCTCTCCCCCGCCAGACCGGGGCCTTTAACATTCTCATCCAGAAAAGAATTTTCTACTTAAAAGTACTTACCACTGCATTCTTTTTTTTTTTTTTTAAGTAATCCTCTAAGGCCTTTAAATTTTAATTTCGTTTGCCCATAAATAAAAATTTTATACTTTTCAAAGCCACATAGAACCCTTATAAACTGATTTTTTTAGTACATATGTGAGTTAGTTTTTCACAAACAAGACAACAACGATGGGCACTAGATTATCGGGGTGATCACTTCCTAAGTTACATAAATGTCTAATCGCCATGCTGCACCCCTAAAAATACTATAATACTGTATGTCAACTGTAATTGGGGAAGAAAACAACACAACAAAACTAGTCAATACCAAAAAAAGCAAAAGAAACAAAACTCCAATAGCTCTTAACAAGTAGTAAGGCCATGAAACCAAAAAATTTTGTACTACACTTCTTTCTATATCCCTCTGACCCCCACCCCACAGACAGCCAAGCCAACATTGTGTGCGTGTGTTTTAATATATTTTATTGATTTTTTACAGAGAGGAAGGAGAGGGATAGAGAGTCAGAAACATCGATGAGAGAGAAACATCGATCAGCTGCCTCCTGCACACCCACTACAGGGGATGTGCCCACAACCAAGGTACATGCATGCCCTTGACCGGAACCGAACCTGGGACCCTTCATTCAGCAGGCCGACGCTCTATCCACTGAGCCAAACCAGTTAGCATGTGTGTGTGTGTGTGTGTGTGTGTGTGTGTGTGTGTGTGTTTTTTGGTACCCATAATTAATAGTACAGTATTGGAGCAAATCAATAAAATCTACTTTTTTAAAGTAATATGCACACATATTTTAATATAATACGTTAAGCCTGGTGTTTCAATGGCTCAGGTACTACTGAAAGGAAAAATAGAGGAAAGTAAAGCACTGCTGGTTAATTTTGAGTGCTCTTAAAGAACAAATGAGAGAACGCCTTCCTTGCTCAGAGAAGTTTGCTTCTATTCAGATCCCAGTGGGGAATAAGTGCCCAAATTTAAGCCACTGGACACAAGGCATGTGACACAACTTCCTGCGAACAAATTTCAAGTCCAATCTTTTATAAACAGACATCAGGTGCAAAACCTCGGAACGTTCTACCTCAGGGACAGACGCCTCTGTCAGGCTCCTCAGAACTCAGGAAAAAGGCCTAAAGCGCGTGCGTGTTCCCCGGGACCTCTCTAGCTCCTTCCCAGAGGGGCAAATGAGGAGAGTGGCTTCTCACCACATTCCCTTCCAGTAAAAAGGCCTCTGCTAATTTGCATAGCCTAAACGGAGAAGTAATTTGCAGCATGCATTTCCAAAGGCCTTGCTTTTCAAGGCCGTATTGTGTTAACTATAGGGAGGTCCTCTGCATTCCCTGCTCCCCGGGCACCGGCCCTGGGACTCCCAGCAGTGCTGAGCAGCCGGGGCCAGGCAGCAGGGAGCCCACAAAACAGCCAGCTTCAGGCTTCTGGGGCCGCCCCTCCGCCTGCACAGCCTCAGTCACTCCGCAGCCTCTCTCAGAGGAGGACAGAGCAGCTCAGCCCCAGGGGCGGGGGGCGGGGGGCAGAGGGGGGCAGGCTGAACATGCAGTTTCAAACCTGTGTGTATGAGTGTGTGTGAGCATGTGCGAGGGTGAGGGTGGGGGTGAGGGTATGTGAGGGTGTGACTGCAAGTATGTGTGAGCATGTGTGAGGGTGTGTGTGAATTTGTATGAGTGAATGTATGTGTATGTGTGAGGATGAATGGTGAGTGTGAAGGTGAGTGAAGGTGAACATGTGTGAGGATGAACATGCGTGAGATGTGTGAGTGAATGTGAGCACGTGTGAGGGTGTGTGTGAGCACGTGTGAGGGTGTGTGAGTGTGAGCACGTGAGGGTGCGTGAGTGTGAGCACGTGTGAGGGTGCGTGAGTGTGAGCACGTGTGAGGGTGTGAGCACCTGGAGTGCAGTATAAAAACAAGCAGCAAAGCCAGAGAAGAGAAGGGGGTGTTGGTGTCGCAGCGCCTCAGACAGAGTGGCTCAGGGTTTATCTGTGAAACACCGAGAAGCCCAGCCCATCAAGATGTCTGGGTTCTGTAGACAGGACAGCAGTACCTGGCAAGCAAGGGGTGGAGCCAATGGGCAGATGTTACGGTGTCACAGGACGGCTCCACCGTAACCATCTGTACAAGAAACAGAAAACTTCGCTCATCATGCAAACACTCAGCCAAAAGCTCCGACGTCCCTAGGATCCCATCATTTCCAGTTGGTGACCCACCCCCCCACCCCAACACACATTCTCCATCACCTCCGTGAGTCAGCGAGCAGGGTGGCAGGGGACTCCTCCTGGCCCTGCTCTGTGGGTGTCTGGACACCTGTTTAAGGTGGGAAGGCGGTGGACAGAGGCAGGCCTCACTGCTACCTCTGCACCTGGCAGCTACTTTGAAAACGCCCCTCCACCCTCCAGTTTCAGTCAGCGTCCCTCGGGCACCTGACAAAAGCGCGCACGCGCGCGCACACACACACACACACACACACACGAGGATCACCTGTCATTATTTCTCTCCCCTTCCCTCTCTCCCAGGCAAGAGCCCTTTTCAAACACGAGACGCACTAACTGTTTAGAGAACCAGCCAATAGGAGCTGTGGAGCCGCCGCTAGCAAGGGTGAATGGAAAGATGGAGAACAAGTTAAAGCACCTGGGCTGCACCAGCGCTGCCTCGGGTTTAAAACGCAAATGGGAGGCGTGAACAGAGGGCCATGTCCTTCTTGCCTGTAACTGTGAGAAGACGCAGAGAAAGCTGGCCACCTTCAGTGAGAAGTGCTTTCCACCGGTCCTGTACCGCCTCCCCTCCCAGGTGGGCCAGCCCTCCTCTGAGGTGTGTGCCAGGCCTGACACCCCGTCCCGGCCACGGAATGCCAGGCTGACTGGGGCCACATTTTGCCTTCCGGTCATCAACAGAACGTGCAGTTTCCTGAAAAGAAATGCCCTGGCTTCCCAAATCCAGGCTGCGATTTCGGAAGTGGGACCGAGGGACAAACATGGTATGAGGTCCAAACACCTCAGACAAGGATGTAGAGTAGAAACAGAAAGCTCTCGGTTGCCGTGGGCTAAGTCACAGAGGTACAACCAACAGTGTTGGATATTTAAGATGAAATCGGAAGGCTACCTACGACACGAACAGGCAGACTTTCCCCAGGTAGCACCAGCAGCCCTCGCAGGCCGCGCTAGGAAATTCCCCAGACGCTGGGAAGGCTGAGAGAAAGTCCAGACCCTTTCAGAAGCGCTGCCTTCAGCTCTTGTCTTCCATAAGACACTGATCATCCTAAGAGTGAAAACAGCCGCAGACTGAGATTAACCACAACAGAAATAAACAAGATGTCAGGACGATGGACCAAGACAGATGCACTTGCAAATGTGCCGGTGCCAGTCAACAAGCATATCCCTAAGGTGGTGTCTACCTAGAGATATCACCCAGGCCCCGCCCTAGCAGGCAATCCCACCTAACGTACATAACATTCTGTGGTTAAAGAAACACAAAGCAGTTTTTGTTTTAATTGATACATCAAAACGGTATCTTAGTTAGCAGGCCCCATGAATGTTGCAACGTCCTGACTTAACTCACTGAGGCCAGGTGGGGCTCTTCGCCCAACAGGCCCGCCGCCACCACACCTCTGTGTCTCAGGCCCCGTCACGGAATCGCATCGCCCATTTTCCTGGCCTCTTAGCACAGAGGCCGGTCAATTCGATGCCGCCCCTGTCAGTTTTTCGCTGCCTAAAGGCATCGCAGCATTAAGTGGTTCACCTGATCAGACAGCAGCTACCCCTGGCAGCTCTGCTCACTCTCTCTGGGGATTAATCGGGAAGATTTTGGTAACATTCGTGAGTACCCTCTTCCTGAGAAGTGACTGGCGACCTACATAAAAACTGTTGTTTTTTAAGATGTTCATGGAAATAGCGACAAAATGCATGGTCAGTGCGCCAGCACCTGCCCAGCAAACACCTGGAGAGAATAATACTTTGTGACTGCCCCAGGGCCCGGGCCAGTCTCCATGACTCAGTAAAAAGTCAGAAAAAGCAGGGGGCATGCAAGCAACTCAAGTTCTGGAAAAATCTCAGGGCAAGACTTACCACTCTGGGCTTCTGCTGGTCCAGGGTGTGCAGGAAGGCGGCGCTGGGGTCCAGGCAGCGCTCAGGGTCGCTGGAGATGTCCTCCTCGGAGTCCTCATAGGAGGAGGAGAAGCCAGCGGAGGAGGCAGAGGAAGAGGACAGTTTCCTCAGGGGCAGGATGCCCAGCGGGTGGCCCTGTGCCTCCTCCAAGACCCCGTCCTCCTGGGCACCCATGTCGGTAATGATGACGGCAGGGATACTGCTGGGGCTGCAGGCCTCCCTCGGCAAAGGCTTGTCCTCCTGCTCTGGGCTGGAATGCATGGCTCTGTCTTTCGGGGGGCTTCCCCAAGTCCCCTGGGCTGGTACCCCCAGGCCACACGTCCAGGCCAAGCGGGCTTCCTCCATGGGGGCCAGCCAAGCCCTGGAGCTCCCAGGCTGCACGCCCACCCCGTCCTCAGGGAGGCACTGAGGTTCTTTCACATCTTTAGCTGCTTCCCAACAGGGCAAAGGTTCCAGCATTCTGCCAGCGGGAATTCCCGCCTCCGCCTCCCCCGCGCCTGGCTGTGCAGAGCGGCTGCCCCCACGCAAGCCCAGCGTTGGAGACCCTTCATCCACTCGGTTGGAGCATTCCGGAGGCTCCCGGGCGGCTGGGGCCCCACTCTGGGTCACCCCGGGCCCTGCCAAGCTCACGTCCCCTACACTTTGCGCGTCCACAGTCCTCTCCTCTGGCCTGTCCACCGCCTTGGGATCCCCGGAGCCCGGCTGGCCACAGGGCAGACTTCTTTTCCCCGCCTTCCCAGGGGGCTCTCCGCCGCGGGGCCCGCCCTTCTCGGGGACTGGGCTCGTCTCACTCCCCAGAGCCAGCCCCTTACCCTCCACCCGGGCGGCGGGGTGTGACGGGGGATGCACACCCGGGGGCCTCTCCGGCAGCGCCGTGAGGGCAGGGTCCTGCGGGTGGTGTGGTTCAGTAGGCGTAGCTCTCGCGGCCACTTCTGTAGCTATCACGGAGTTCGCTCCGACCAAGCCCAACGTGGGAGCTGGGCAGCTCCGAGTTTCCAGAGGGGAGACCCTCTTGTCAATTTCCATCGCTGCGGGTGAGCCGCAGTGGGGTCGGGCAGGGGCCCCCTTCTCAATTCTCACCGAAGGGGCTGGGCCCTGAGCCCCTGAGCCCGAAGGCGAGGCCGGGCAGGGAAAAGGTGCCACTCCCTCCTTGTTCTTGGAGATGCTGGGGCTGGGCCCCCCTGCGCTCCCCGCGGAGTCGGCCTCCGAGGTCTCTGGACATTGCTCCCCCCAGGACTTGGTCCTCCGTTCCTCGCTGTGAGCCAGGACCCTTCCCGGGGGCTGACTGCTGCTGCGGAAGGGGCTCGGGGAGGGCGAGCGCGCCCTGCCCAGGCGCGGGCTGCGGGGCGCTGGCATGGCGGAGCTCTGCGCCTGGATGTGCGCCTCGAACATGCCCACTTTCTGGTTCACCTGCACGTTCTGCAACTCGCGCTGCAGGATGCGCAGCTTCCTCTGGGCCTCCTCCGGCCCTGGGGGGCAGAGGGGACCGGCGGCCGCTCCCTGCTGCCCCTCCCCCCTCAGGCGACCCGCCCAACTCGGGCTGCTCACGCCGCTGCTGCTGCTGCCGCCGCTGCTGCTGTTCAGCCGGCGCCGGCCGCTCCGCCAGCCCCTGGGGCTCCCCGGCTCCTCGGGTGACGAGGACTCGGTCGGGGGGAAGAGGAAAGAGGCGTCTCTCCCGGGGCTGAACACGCTGCCGGGACTCAAGGTGGCGCTCCCCGGCGGCGGGGGAGTCTCGCTGCTGCCGGGCCGGGGGGCGCCGCTCCGCACCTGGTTGGCGCTATTCATGATCACCAGGCTGTTGAGTGCATAGCAGTACACAGCCATAGTACTGGGTCCCGCGCCCGCGCCGCCGCCGCGGCTCCCGCTCCGGCTCTGCCGCCCTCGCCGCCGCCTCCCGCGGCTCCCGGCTCAGCCCTGGAGACCCGGCGGCCGCGGCTCGGCGCGCAGATGGAGTGGCATGGCCTGGGCGGCGCGCGAGGGGCAAGACCGCGGGCTCAGCCCCCGCCCAAAGCTCCATAAACGGCAGCGCCCTGTGGAGACACAAGGAGAAAAGTCAGGACCCCACAGGGAGGGTGTGGGGACGGGGAGGGGACGCCTTGAACCGCGGAACCCCAACCTGTCGGGGATAGGGTGCCCCTGGACCTCTCGCTGGGACTGCCCGAGGACAGCCCAGGGGATGTCGGTGGCCAGCACGGTGGGGGTGTGCCTTTTTCGAGGCGCTCCCACCCTTCCGCCTGGTTTGTTATTGCTTTGGAGGGGTCTTCAATTCCAAATTCTAAGACTCGTCCCCCGCGCCCCGCGGATGAGCAGGGGGCGGTGAGCAACTAACTTGGTCCCAGTGTGCTGTGGGCACCTCTGAGCGAGGGCACCTCTCCGGGCTTCCGCCTGAGCGAACACAGGTTACATGGGGCAAAACGGGGCCTCCACGCCCCTGGACTTCAGGACCTCCCCGCTCCACCCTCTCTGGTCATCCGGGACCGACCCAGAGCGACCCTGAGCCGGACCTGCCTCCTCTCGCTGCCGTCTGCGCTCAGGCCGTTAACCTTCCTGACCTGGCCTTGGGGCTTGTCCCTCGGCCCACGAAGGTCTGGGCGCGCGGCGGGGCCGCAGCCGAGGCATTTTTCAGCACCCGCTTGGTCCCGACCCCAAACAAGTGTGTTTTGTGGGTGTGGGCGCGCGGCGCGCGTCCGGGGCGAAGAGCGGCTCGTCCCCGGTCCCGGAACCAATACTCGCCGCCCCGCCGCCGCCCCCTGCGGAGGGGCCGCTGTGCTCGCGCGCCGACAGCGGGTCGGCCTCCGCGCGCCCCGTGGGGGAGGTCGCGGCTCTCTGCGGCTCTGGGACCCGCGCTCACCCGGAGGAACCCAGGCGTGCGTGGCTGCAGCCGCGCGGGACCCCGGCTCTGCAAACCTCCCGGGGCCCGAGGTCGAAACCCCCGGGCAGCGCGGCCAAGTGCAAAGCTTCTCTGCAACCCAGGCAGCCTCGCCATGGCCCACGGAGCCGCCGGCCGCCCGAGCGGGGGACGCCTGGCCGCCGGGGAGGCGGCGCGGAGACCGCGGCCTGGGAGGCGAGCAGGGGAAACGCCGACAGCTCTCTCCCCGCACCCAGACTCCGCGCCAGCCTCCCAAATGCACCCCCTTTCCGGCCTCCCCAGCCCATCTCTCTGCGCTTTTCCAGAACTCGGGACGCTCGCGTTTGCCCCGGAGCCGGGAGGGAGGGGAAAGGGGTTCCGAAGCGGGAACGATAAAAAGCCGCCAAACTTACCTACAATTTCTGATTCCCGGGTCCTGTGCAGACTACATGGCCCAGGCACAAGATGGCTTGAAAAGTTAAAAAGCTCAGAAATGGTCTCCTCCCCAAGCTGCGAAGACAAAAGAGGACAGGGCGGCGGAGAAACGCTCCTGGCCCGGGGCCGGCGATCCCGGAGGCGGCGACGCGGCCGGCCCTGCGCGCCCTTCCAGGCGGAGGAGAGACTGCCCCGTCTGTGTCTGCTCCCGGCTACTTCAGTGTTTGTTCAATGTGAGATTAAAAAAAAAAAAAGAAAGAAAGAAACTTTGGTGGGGGGTGCGGTGGAGGAGGGAGGAGGGTGAAAGGCGGGGGTTGGGGGAGGAAAGCAGGAAGGAAGTTGTGAGCCTGTCTGGGGTTGAACTCAGCGGAACAAGTTTTTCTTTCTTTTTTTTTTTCTATTGCTTGGCAAGACCGAGGGAGGGAAACACTTAAAAAAAAGTTTCCATTGTTAGCTAACACACACACACAAAAAAAGCCTTTTAACTTCTGCGGGTTAAAGATATACGATCCATTTTCCACTTCTCCGTAAAGCCTTGCTGGGGTCTAGCTTTATGAAACTCTTTTTGAAAAGTGTTTTTAATAAAGTTTTGAGTGTGCATTTTAAGCAAAGCAAATCATGGGGACCTTTTTTTAGTATTTAAAACGGGCTAAAATCCCATGTAAACGGTTTGTGTTCTTGTACACAAATATGCAAATCAAAGAAGAGACTTTGTGGGCACCTTGTTGCAAAGTTGCACATTTTAAATGCATCACACTGATATTTTGGAAGACTGGTTGGGCTGTGAGCTGTTGATGGTTTTGCAGTGCAATTGCTAGTGGCATAAACAGGCTTTTACCTTGCACATTTATCTGTTACTAAATGCACACAGCAAATGCGATCTTGGCATATTTTTGCACTTAATTCTCAAAATGATTTTTTTGAAAAAGATAGTTCTGGGACAAAGAAAGCCTGAGACCCTTTGCTCGGGATCCTGTAGCTCAGTTTCAAGACCCCTCCCCACCCCCAACCCCAAACACACAAAAAAAGGGGGGGGCGGGTAAAGGTGCATCAGCCCATACTACTGGGGATCCTACCCCATTTAAACTCTGGTACTGCAAGTGTGTTTTGCATAATTCTCTTAAGTCCTAAACTATAGCATTTAGTGAAAAGGGAAAACGGAGTTGCCAGGCTCAGGAGATTAAAAAATCTAAAGACTGAATCAGTCTTGATATTCCCAGGAGCTAGAACTTAAATGGAAAATTTAACTTTGCTGGTAGCAATCTCCTCTCTCGCTTGTGTATGTAACAATACTGTTGACATGAGCAAAGCAACGTGCTGCTCAGTCAGGAAAAGACTCATGTTCAATCTAAAACCAAGAGATCTCTCAACTAAGAATTCCTGGGAATCAGACACAGTGCAGTCCTTTTAACATGCCATGAAAGGATTGAGCCTAATTCCTCTCTCACCCCCCATGGGGCTTGATAAAAAGAGCACAGTGTATATTCAGGTGTTGACTCAGGATCTGGGTAGCTGTTAAGCAGAAAAGCCAGCCCTATCCCTGTCCCTAAATCAGTTCCCTAGTGGCAAGAAAGAGGAGCTGCCCGTCCTCTGGAAACCGTGGAGTTAATTTCTGACTATTCTAGAAGATGCAAACACCACGTCAGGTGTGCTTTAAGCAACTGGAGGGCCTATCCGTGCATATGGTGAACGCAGAGACTTAACTTCCAGGCCTGGGAAATCTGTCACCCAACAGACATCACCCGCCCTCCCCAGAACTGAGAAATCTGGGCTTCCTGCATGTGCAGTCAGCCTGAAGCACTCCTACTCACAAGGCAGCCAGCAGCCCGTCAGGCGTCACTTACACACGGCATTCCTGCCTGGGTTGGGCTGGAGGTAGAGCTAGGTGGTGATTCTGCCAGCCTGAAACTCTAACCGTGCCACCAAGAATGGCAGGGATGGGTGAACGATGGAGCAAAACCCATATCTGGAAGCCGGCATGGTTGGCTTGCCTCCTGAAGCAGAATCTAGTTGTCTTTCATGAATTTTAAGTGAACATAAGAAAAAAATTTATATGACACTTACTATTATCCCGGACTGTTCTAAGCATATTATAAATATTTATACATGTCAATCCTCACAAAAGCCTACTGAGACAGATACTATTGTTACCCCCATTTTCAGCTGGGAAGTGAAAGCATAAAACGCTGAGTAACCCCCAGCAGGTGAGGGGCAAGGCTGGGATCTGAACCTGGGAAGTATGAGGCCAGAATCTAAGCTTGTCACTGTTTCTCCATATTCTATTCTAGTTACTACAACTGTAGGGAAAGTTTGCCTAACTCTTCAGGGTTTTCATTTTCCCACTTTTAAAATGGAATTTTTAAAACCATAGCTATGAAACTAAGCGCGGACAGTAACTTCCTCAACTTGATAAAGGACATCCATGAAGAAACCAACAGCTCACATAGGAATGGTGAAGGGCTGAACACTGGCCCGCTATGAGCAGGAACAAAGTAAGAATATCTGCTGCTGCCACTTCCATTCAGCAATGCACTGGGCATCCTAGTCAGGGCAGCTCAACAGGAAAAAGCAATCCCAGGCCACTGAAAATCTGCCTGCCTCAGTTCTGAGCTCTCAATGGCAATCATTGTAATACAGCCTCCACAGTGTTCTTTTCCTTTTAATCCTCACCCAAGGATTTTTTGCATTGATTTTTAGAGAGAGGGAAAGACAGAGAGAAACATCGATGTGAGAGAAACACATCGATTCATTGCCTCCTGCACGTGCTCTGACCAGGGTCGTAGCCAGGCAAGAGCCTGCAACTGAAGTACATGCCCTTGACTGGAATTGAACCCGGAACCCTTCGGTCCACAGGCCGACACTCTGTTCATTGAGCCAAATCAGCTACGACTCCATCGTGTTCTTAATGAAGACCTGTTAATTAATGCTCTAAACACTCCAAAAAAAATAAATAAATAAACATTTTTAAAAAGTAGGCTCCCACGCCCTAGCATCTCATACCAAAAAAGATCCACGAGTTAATGGATCTAAGACTCTGCCTTACACACAGCAGGTACTCATTGAATAGTTGCTTCTAGAATGAGCTGCTTTAGAGCCCAGAGACCCCTTCTCCCCCTGCTGTGCTGATCTCCTGGGGACGGGGCCTGGGGTCCTACTGAGCAGTCTGTCTTAGAAACTCTGAAATCTAATGCCATCAAGATGGCTATGCCCACATCCATAAAACTACATAGGGGTGCCTGCTCACAGCCACCTGCCCCTGCAAGTGAATCTCTGCCCTGTTCCCTTTAGAAATGCTGGGAATCAGAGGACCACTCGGGGCCCGCAGCTAACTAGACCAGGCGGACAAGGGCCCAGAGCTACCCACAGGCTGGGGAAGGACCTGCATGGAAACGCGGGGAGCCCTTGTCATAAGAACTGAGCAGAAAGGCCACATGGTGAACCTGGGGTCATGCAGCAGGGGGAGTGCTGGGAAGGAGGAGGCAGTAACACTCCAAGGACGTCCGAGTTAGTAGAGGGGTAGTGAGGAACGGGCCTGTCTAGACAAGAAAAAGCCACAGGGCCTGGTGCAGGCCATGGAGAGAGAAAGGCAGGGGCTCCCCTGGCTGGCTGGTGGCTCCCAGAGCCCATCCCAGGAGGCTGGCCGGTCCTGTGTCTGCCCTTGGATCATGTGAGCAACTGTGGCATTTCTATGAACAATCCCACCGCCCCCAGCCATACGTAAATATTCATGATTAATTCCTTAATCTTTTAAAAACACCAGTTTTTAATATATTTTGTATTGATTTCGGAGAAGAAGGGAGAAGTAGAGAGAGAGAGAGAGAGAAACATCAATGATGAGAGAAGCATTGATCGGCTGCTTCCTGCATGCCCCCTACTGGGGATTGACCCGAAATCCAGGCATGTGCCCTTGACCAGAATCGAAACCCCCACCCTTCCGTCCGCAGGCTGACGCTCTATCCACTGAGCCAAACCAGCTAGGGCTAAAAACACTATTTTAAAAAAGAGATAGCCTTATTTATTTTACACACACAGAGTCTTGCTTCCCTCTGCCACTACTAATAAATAAGGGACAGAATCTGGCAGAGCAAAATGCAAATAGCAAATGTTATGATTCCAGATTGAGATGAAGAGGAAAACGTCCATTTTGACACCCAGCGCCCCTGTCCTAGCTAATGTCTTCCCGGACACAGCGCAGGGATTGGGGCTTCCTGTTATAACAGATGTGAGTGTATTCACCCACTTGGCGAATGTTTCCAAACACTCTCCTCCTCTCTGCTGTAATCTGCTTTCTCACTGAGATAGAGAATGTCATGCCTCCTTCCCACTGGCACCTGCAGGGCCTGCTGTGGAGAAGGTACTTGACAAATGTTTGTTGAATGATCAATGTCTCCAACTCAGGCAAGGGCAACCAGCAGAATTTTCTCTCTCCTAAACCCAGAGGGTAAGGTGGGGGCGGGCCACTGGGGGGTGGGGAAACACACTGATCTGATTGGAAATATTCCTGCAATAAAGCATAAGACACTCAAGGTATACAGGGTTCCAGTTACACGTGGACAGTGAGACAATGATCTAGTTTCAAATAGACTTTTCAGCTGTTCAAACTACAGGTTCTGCACAGTTGAATTGGCTCTATTGCAAAGCGGGCTCACGCGCAGAGACCTGAAAGCCGTGGCTCGGCCATTACCTGAGCCTGTGCTCTTTATATATCCTATATTTTCCACGGTCTGGAAACAACCATGAGCTGATAAGAGAGGGACTGAAAGGATGCGATCCTGCTTTTCATGTTAAACATGACCTTAGCCAACTTACACACTCACGTTGAAATGTGGGGTCAAGACTTTGTTTCCATTTCAACCGAGTCATCAGTTTGAGATGTTGGTTCTTAGGATTGGGAGCACAGACACCCCTTCCCAGGGAGCTGTCTCCTCCTGTGTGCAGGGCCTGTGGGTGACAAAGGACAGCTCTTGTGGTGAAGCTTAGCGGGTGAAGCGGTGAGGAGCAGCCTCAGGTCCACACCCTTCCCGGGTCCCCTTCTCTGGGGGCATAGACTGGCTGACATCTGTGCTCCCCGTGGGGCAAAAGGAAGTAGTGAGGCAGAGCACCAAGGACGTGTAAGTTGCTTGAAGTTGATGGACATGGTCTTTGAGGTTTTGATGTAGCCAGCCTTGGGGTTGGGTGGTCTCCATCAGCAAGTCGAGGAGAGCTGAGAGGGCCGTTGAGTCCAACCTGCCCCATTGTTGGCTATTTTGAGAGCAGAGAGGAAGTGTGACGTTTCCATCCGGGTCTTTAAGGACAAAGCCTCGGGAAAGGTCAGCCTGCGATGCTCTAACACAAACAGGCTGCTGTCTCCAGCAGAAAGAGGAAGTGCCTCGGCCTCCATTGCTCCTGTCCTTTACAATGAGGGACAGTGTTAGCAACACGAGATTTTATCTCCAGTGTTTGCACACCACATTCAGCAGCATTTCAGGTGTCTGCAAAGCTTGTCCTGTGTGTCCACCAGTGCAGCCTACTTTGCTCTGGTTTGGCCCATGAGCATTTGCTTCAGCCGTGGGTGTTGTTATGAACTCCGTTCACTTACTCATTAACCCACCCGGGTTTTTTAGGCAAAGAGAGGGAAAAGAGAAGGACCTGAAGAGGGATATAAAAAAAAGGATAGGAGAGAGACACAGAAGTCTGCAGAGAACTCACAGACTAGAGGGGAGCCCAGGTTACAAAGAACGACAACAGCGCCATACACGGTATAATAGCACATGGAGTACCAGGAGGCACAGGTGGCTGCCTTGGGCTAGGGGAGGAGGTGGGAAGACTTCAGGGGAGGGTGATGTTTGAGCTGGTTCTTAAAGTACAAGTAGGAGTTCACTGGGCAAAGAAGAAAGACTCCCAGGCAGGGACACCGCACGGGCAAGTGCTCTGACCCCTGGGGGAGCAGGGGGAGGAGTGAGTGGGCAGGTGGTGTGGTTGGAGCAAGTGGTGGGAGCAGGTGAGCAGAGGGGAGAAGAGCCTGGGGTAGCAGTCTGGGGACATGTGATGAAGTTCCTTGATTGCTGTGCTAAATAGTTCAGATTTTTATTAAAAATGATAGGGAGTCACCAAGGAGTTTGAAGCAGAGAGTGACACAATAAACTTAGCATTTAGAGCAACCTCTCTGAGGCAATGTGGAGGATATGTTGGGGGGTCGGGGGAGGAGGTGGGGGAGACCTGCTCAGGGAAGCCACAGAGACTTCTAGAGCCCTATGCCGGCATCAGGACTTCAAAGACGAGTAGACACCATCCCTGCCTTCCAGGAGCTGCAGCCAAGGGAGAGTATGAAGTCTCTGTTGCTGTGAGGACACCCGAACGGTAGAGGCTTAGAACAACACATCTGGATTGTCTCAGTTTACCTGAGATGCAGTGTGGCTTGGCTGAGCCCTCTGCCTCAGGCCACAGTCAAGGTGCCGGCCAGGGTTAGGGTTTCATCTGAGGGTCGACTGGGGAAGTAGCGGCTCCCGAGCTCACAGGTGGCTGGCTTGGGCCAAGGGCTGACCTCTGTTCTTCTCCCTGTGGACCTCCTTAGCATGACCATGAGCTTTCATGAAAGCACACCCCCTACAAAAGCAGTGGAGAGGATGTGTGCACAAGACCCAAATTACAATCTTATTTTTTTAAACCGCACCCGCTCTTTTTTTTTAATTATTTTTGATTGATTGACTGATTTCAGGGAGGAGAGAGAGGGAGAGATAGAAACATCAATGATGAGAGAGAATCATTGATCAGCTGCCTCCCGCACACCCCCACATTAGGGCTGAGCCCACAACCCCAGCATGTGTCCCTGACCGGAATCAAATCTAGAACCCCTTAGTCTGCAGGCCAACGCTCTATCCACTGAACCAAACCAGCCAGGGTTGAAGTTGCAATCTTATATAACATATCACAGAAGTGACAGTCCATCATCTTTTCTGAGAAGCAAGTCCCAGGTCCCACCCACACTTGAGAAGCAGAGAATACACAGGGGTATGAACACCTGTGGGCAGGATTAGTTTGGGACCATTTTAGAATCTGTCTTAAACTACTCTGAATAAATCAGGGGAAAATAAGGTGGGGTATTCTCCACGGGCTGTGAGATCAAAGAGAGCAGTGGTCGGCAAATTCATTAGTCAACAGAGTGGCAAACCGTGGCTCACAAGCCGCATGTGGCTTGCGAGCCACAGTTTGCCGACCTCTGAAATAGAGGTTAAATGGACCAACCCAGCAATAAAGCAATGCTTCCTCAAGGGGTTCAATGAGGAGGTGGTTGCTCTGGTCCCATGAGATGCCAAATGCCTGCACTTTTTCTATTCATCATTCTGTTCTTATTAGCCATAGGGCCCATTTGTGTAGCAGCCTGTGGTGGACTCGAGCCTGAATCCCAGCTCTGCCTTTTGCAGGCGTGTGGCTTGGGGAGTCAGGGAGCCCCTCTGAGCATCAGTTTCCTAATCTGCAGAATGGGAGCACTGCTGTCTACCCCACGGGGTCTTCGGAACTGCGTGAGATGCTTATGTAAAAACGCCTCGCACGGGCCCTGCCACCCCCGCGCTTGCCCAGGAACCAAGGCCACCTCCTAAGGCCAGTGGTGCCGACCCAGATGGATGGAAGGGATTGTTCAAGGTCACACTCACAGCAAGCCCTGGCTGAGACAGAGCCTGCATCCAGGCTTCTCCTGAGCATCTGCGACCAAGACTCACAGACACACCAGCATCCGGACCGCCTCAGTGGTGCGGTCGGAGGCCCTGGCACCCCCATGGTGTGAACACTCCATTCACTTGGTGGCCACCTGCTACATTTGGTACATACTCACTGACTGCTTCCGAGGCCGGGCTCCAGGGCCATGTCCTCCTCTGCAGAACGCTGCAGGGCCCTGAAACAGGCGGGGTCCCTCCTCCCTGTCGGGCCCCTGTGGCTCCAGCACCCATCCAATGGCCTGGAACACCCAATGGGCGCCTGTGAGACCTGTTCAATGTGGATGACATCGGCAAGTCCAACACAGTGGACTTCGAGACCCAACTCCTTCCGGGCCATCCCACCTTCTCCGGACGATCTTATGTAACACAATGACAGATGAGCTCCTACGGGCCTATCCCAGGCCCCGGACTCCACAGCCTCTGACATCAGACGTGACTTCCGTACTCTCTGTCTTACTTACTCCATTATTTATTAAAACTCCGTCTGCTCTTACCTGTCGTCCACAGCCCAGCCGAAGAGAAGGCCTTGCTTGGATTACTTTGAAATTTATTAAGTGCCTAGCCCTGTGCTAAATGAAAACACATGGTTAAGGATGCGCTGACCTTAAGAAATAGAAGAGTCGGGTGGTTTTTGTGTGTGTGTGTGTGTGTGTGTTTTACCAGCAAAATGGGTTTATTTGAAAATAGCAGAGGGATTGCAAGCAGGCTACGGTGAACCCAGGCCAATCTGAAGAACACAGGAGAGGGCCTTCATTTATAGGCGAAAAGAGGAAGTTGGGAGGGGCTGTTTTGAAGAATTCAGTGTGGTAACGGCTTCTCATTGGCTGAGTGTGGTCGTTTGTCATTGGCTGAGCGGTAACCAGGACCCCAATCCTGAAGGCAGCCAGCTAAAGAAGTTCAGGCTAAAGAAGTCCACGGTGGATGGTGGACACGCTCTGCTGGGCAAGGAGACGTCTCCTCCCTAGCTGTGGAATGTCCTCCCGCTCAGGTCTGGGTGGCCATGCGTGAGAGCTTCCCTCAGGACTGCCAGACCCCAAATTAAATGATGTTTCCTTTATTTGCTTTCTTTTTTTATTGATTTCAGAGAGGAAGGCAGAGGGAGAGAGCAAGAGAAACATCAATGATGAGAGAGAATCATTGATCGGCTGCCTCCTGCACGCCCCACACTGAGGACTGAGCCTGCAACCGGGCATGTGCCCTGACCGGGAATTGAACTGTGACCTCCTGGTTCATAAGTTGATGCTCAACCATGAGCCACGCCGGCCTGGCTCCTTTACTTATGCTTCACCAATGAACGGCTGGGGTACATGGGGCGGGGGCGGGGGGAGGATCAGGCTGGGGCTTTGCTTTTCTGTCCACGAGGCAGAGCTCAGAAGATGGAGCTGGGGATCGGCTGGGCCCCTCCTCCTCCGTCTGGTTTCCTGAGTACAACTCCAGTGGTTGGCATTCCAAGATTCTGCTCAAATACCTGGAAATGCAGCTCTGCCGGGTTGTCCCCCGCGGAGCTCTGGAGGACAGGGGTTCGGGTGGAAGACTTCCCCTCCAGACGCTGTCTCCTGTGGCGACCAGCCGCCACCTGGGTCGCTCACGTCACATGGAGGAAGTCCATCTGAAGACTCATGATGCCCAGGTGCAAAATACCTTCCAAATTCGCCATCTCCAAAGAGCACTGTGCAAAGCTCCAAGATAAATGGCTCAGCCCTGGCCGGGTTGGCTCATTGGACCGAGCGTCGGCCTGTGGACTGAAGGGTCACGTGTTCGATTCTGGTCAAGTGGGCACCCGGGGCTCACATGCCCGGGTTGCGGGCTCCATCCCCGGGAGAGGGGGTGGTGCAGGAGGCAGCCAATTAATGATTCTCTCTCATCATTGATGTTTCTATTTCTCTCTTTTCCTCTCCCTTCCTCTCTGAAATCAATAAAGATATGTGTGTCTTTTTTTTTAAGATAAATGACTTCAAATTGTGAAATGCAAAGAAGGAAATTGCTAGCATCGATGTCAGGCAGACTGTGAGAGGTTAGGAAGGCCTATACGAGGTTCCCCTGTCCACAAAGTCGCTGCGTGCCCACCCCCTCCGGCCGCTGCTGGTGCTGCTGTGATGGGGCATCACAGAGCAGAGTCCCGGGGTTGTCCAGGTTCTTACTGGCAAGCAACAGAAGCTGAGTTTCACGTCTCTGAGCAGAAGATACATTCATAACAAAGGATATTGCTGAGCTTATAAAATCACCCAAAATGACAGAAAATCAGACCTGGTAGGGGGCAGGAAAGAGGGAGGCTCCCGAGCCCCAATCATGCCCCTGAACTAGCTCAGTGCCACGCAGAATATTGTCAGCACAGCTAGACTGGCCCCTGGAGCCTGGCTGTGGCCGCCACTGATGTCGCCATCACCCTGAGGTGGCTTCTCCAGCCCCTGCTCCCTGGGTGTCTCGGAGGCTGAGCCCAGTCATGTACCTGTGCCCACCGCAAGGGAGGCTGGGGAGTGGGCACCGGGGGCTCAGAGGCTGGCAGTATCCATGGAGCCTTGGAGCTTAGATCCAGGTCGCACAGGGCCTTCTCTCTTTGAAAAATTAAAAGCAATTACAAGTAAAAAGGGAAGAAGACAAGGTCATTCCCAAAGCGTTACTGAGCAGCTATGTGTCCAGCCATCTACTAGACAAAGCAGTGAGCAAAACACAATCTCTGGCCTTGGAGAGATTACACGGTCGTGGGAGACAGGGAGTAACAAGCACGTGTGTGTGTGTGTGTGTGTGTGTGTGTGTGTGTGTGTGTGTGTGTGGTGATGAGTGCTGTGCAGAACAATCAGGGTCAGGGGGCACGGGGAGCGAGGAGGTGAAAGTTATAGAGGGGACCAGGAAAAACCCCCCCGCTCCGATGGGCTGTGAGCGGAGAAGGGAGGGCGGGCAGGCGCTGTGGGCTCCCTGGACAAGGGAGAGAGCGGGAGCAAAGGCAAAGGCCGGAGGCAGGGCTCACTGGGCCCGGGAACAGCACAGCCTGCGCTGGGCAGAGTGAGGGAGGGAGACTTGGAGGAATTGAGGGCAGGGAGAGAGGAAGGGTTTACTCGGCCCAGTGAGGGCCTGACGGGAGGCTGCGAGAAGAGAAGTGAGATTCTCTGACTCCTATTTTAGAAGGAGCCGCTGGCTGCTGGTGGAGAACAGGCCGTGGAGAGGCCAGAGGGGAGCATGCAGGCAGGGGGCGCATGTCAGGGGCCCTGAGCCACCAGGCAGGAGGGCGGAGGCGGGGCCCCGTGGCACGGTGGCAGTGGTATGAAGGAGGCAGATTCTGGATGCATTTTGAAAGTAGAGTCATCAGGATTTGATGGATAGGATGTTTTATACTTTCTCTCTCTCTCAATCTCATATATATGTGTGTGTATGTGTGTGTGTGTATGTGTGTGTACACACATACATATTTACACACATATGCATATATACATTTATGTGTTTGTGTGTGTGTGTGTGTATTTAGGCAAAACAAGAAAATCTTATTCTAACCAGCGTGCTGTTCCCAAGTTAACATTGCATAGTAAACTAAATACAGATAACAAAGGACAAAGTGGTTAGGTCAGTTATTAGGCTAAGAACTGATTAGCACAGCTCCCAGTTCCTGCCTCTAGGGAGTAGTAATCATAATGATATTTAAGTTGCTTGAGTGCTTACTGGATGCAGGCCCTGTTCCGAGCTCCTTACGGCCGCCATTTACAGGCGTTAGCACAGCCGCGCCACAGGTGGGTGATATTATCATTCCGTTTTGAAGGCAATGAAACAGAGTTACAGAAGCGCTTAATAAGTTAGATCAGAGCCACTTACAGAGAAACGAAGTTTGTCTGTAGTGAAAGATGGAGTAATAATTAAATAACCACTAAACAAACACATTCCTCCCTTCGGCTTCATTACTCGTTGCAGAATGAGGTGTAGAAGGGATGATTACTCAAGTCCTTGAGCTGTGACTACCTATGAACCCGCTAGTGCTCGCCAAGAAAACAGTGTCAGTTTGCCTCCCTTGCATTATAAACATTAAATCATTAATTCACGTTTCCTCAATGCCTATAATGAGCAGTTGAAGATTATTTTAAAGAATAACTTGATTTCATGAAATATTTATGTTATTGCTTAAATAATTATATAGATAATTAGATAGTGTTTCTTTATTTAGAAATACTGTACTCTTTCATTTACAGAGCCAAATATTCCCCAACATGAGTGCAAGTCACCAAAGGGTGTTATAGTTCAAGCAAGAGCTATTTGTGGCACCCAAACCATTAATCAGCCCATCCATCGATCCATCATCCCTCCATCCATCCATCAGCCATCCATCAGCCATCCATCCCTCCATCCATCCATCCATCCATCATCCATCATCCATTCATCATCCATCATCCATCATCCATCCATCATCTGTCCATCATCCATTATCCATCCATCCATCCATTCATCCATCCATTATCCATCCATCCATCCATCCATCCATCCATCCATCATCCATCATCCATCATCCATCCATCTACCCATCCATCCAAGAGAAAAGCAATAAGTCAGGGTAAGCGGACTTGGGGACAGGTTAGTAAAGGCAAGCTTCCACGGTTTTGGGTGCTGGTTACTTTATATCCCAGCTCTGTGGCATTGGACAGTCTGCTTAATCTCTTAAAGCCTCAGTTTCCCCACTTCTAAACATAAGGAGAATAGTAGTACCTATGGCATGGAATTGTTGCAATGATTAAATGAGGTAATATGTAAAGGGTTAGCATATAGAAAGCATTCATTATCCTCTAATTCTTTCTTAATGTTGCAGAAAACTATAATATATGGCTTAAAGCTTAAAAAGCAAAGCAAGGAGAACATCAAAAGCACTAATGACCCCACCACAGAGATAACACTTCCTATCATCATACAGCCGGGCAGCACTTTCTCTCTGCATATAAATGCATAAATATGCACATTTAACAAGTCAGAGTCTAACCTACATATCCATATTTACCCTGTGTCTTAATTTGCTGAATAATGTTCTGAAAGAAAGGAAGTGTTCAAGAATACTTAACTCTAAACTTAAGGTGTATACATTAAATCTGCACAGCTTTCTGTATGAGTTATTCCTCAATAAAGTGGTTTAAAAATGGTTAGGAGAGTAATTTTATGACTAGAACACATGACTCATCAATTTGTTATCCCTTTAAGGGGAAATGCTCTCAAGCACCTCTCAGGACTGGCAGATTCTTTTTGGATAAAGTCACTTCAATGTGCACTAACATGAGAGTCTGCATCAGCTCCTTATTATTACACATCTTAGAGAACTACAACGTCAAGGTGAATGTTGAAATGAGATGCTCCCTCCAACACTGCCGTCTCCTTTCCCGCAGACAAGAGCTGATGGCTAGCAAGGAATGCATTTTATATCATCCAGCATACCCTCAGGTCACTGTCAGCTATCTATGGAGAAATAGATATGTTATATAGATAGAATAACAAAGTCCGATAAAGGCTTCCTTGACCTTGCTCTTATTAAGTCTGTTGCACCCTGATAACTTCTCTTCATTTATTCTGTTTCATTTTTCTCAAAATGCAGGTCAGATCCACTGAGGCTGATTCCACTAACCTCTAATGAGAGATTCCAATCCTTCCCTTTGAGAAACACTGTACCTCTGGGGCCAAACTATGCCTTTTAGTCTCTATATCCCCAACCCACAGACTAATGTGAAAGCTTAATGAGAAAAAAAAGAGAGAAGTAATGAGGATTAAATTAGTAATGTTCTTTCAGAAACTGATGAGGACAATAGTACACAGATGGGTTAATTGACTTGCTCAAGATCACACAGCACACAGATGCATTTGAATGCAGGACTGCCCACTGCCCCATTGTCACTAGAAGCAGAGCCTGAGATGGGTTTGGTGCCCGCCGTTGATGTATGAAGTGCTTGAAAGAGAAAGGGCGAGGCCCGGGGAAGGATGTGAGGGGAAGGGTGTAGTCTTAACCGGAGACTGGTTTCTTCAGCCTAATCCCACGGGGAGCTCTAGAACAAAAATTACACCAGAGTTTGTCCCAGGTTAAGACAAGGAGGCAGTCACCTTTTTGTACCTCCATGCGTCAGTGAGCCATTGGCTATGGGCTGCAGGTCCCAGAGCCCAGGTCCCATTTGGCCAAGGCAATTTCCTGGAGAAGAATTTAGCAATAATTAGCCATTTATGTCATTAACTAGTGGCCCAGTGAATGAAACTTGTGCACAGAGGGAAGGGTGTCCCTCAGCCCAGCTGCACCCTCTCCAATCTGGGACCCCTCGGGGATGTCCGACTGCCGGTTTATTATGAGTTATTCCTCAATAAAGTGGTTTTAAAATGTTTATGAGAGTAATTTTATGACTAGAACACATGACTCATCAATTCATTATCCCTTTAAGGGGAAATGCTCTCGAGCACCTCTCAGGACTGTGGGATCAGGCCTAAACCGGCAGTCGGACATCCCTCTCACAATCTGGGACTGCTGGCTCCTAACCACTCTGCCTGCCGGCCTGCTCACCCCTAACTGCCCCTCCCCGCCGACCTGATCACCCCCAACTGCCCCCCCTGCCCCCCACTGCCAGCCTGCTTGCCCCCAACTGCCGCCCCCTCTTCTGGCCTGATCACCCCCAACTGCCGCCCCCTCCGCTGGCCTGATAGCCTCTAACCACTTCTGCCTTGGCCCTGCCACCATGGCTTTGCCTGGAAGGACATCCGGAAAGTCTCCCAGAAGGTCTCCCAGTCTGATTAGCATATTACCCTTTTATTAGTATAGATGATTATAATGTGGTGTTCGTGACCATGGGCAATAAAGCCTATACTGAAGCCCTCAGCTAGTTGACTGGGGAGTTGACTGGGTGAAAATGCATCACAGAAGCTCCCACCTGCCTGATGGGACAGGACTTTCGGCTCAGCTCTGACGTGGAAATTCAGTGACTAAAGCCCCAAGACAACTCCACTTCCACCCCAGTTCCCAGCGTGCAGGTCCTGAGACGATGCCCAGGGCTCACACGGGTCAGTGTGACCTCGGGCGCAGTCACAGAGGTAGGACCCGGAGACTCAGGATGAAATCTTCATCTCAGCCCTACATTAAGTCTAAGGCTATAGGATAGAAGGGGTGCAGGCAGGGGACAGGGAAGGCTGGGGGGTCAGAGGATGTGACCCCAGGCCTGGGCCTCTGCTCCCAGCAAACCCTCCATCTCCCTGCCACGACTTGTGCTGACATCATTGTTTCCAGACTCTGAGTCGCTGCTGAAGGTAAGCCTTCTGGGATCTTCCCTGTCTGACACAGCGTTTCCTGCTGGTGCTTGTCTACACCCACCCCCTTGTCCCACCGATCAGGGCATTAAAATGCCGAGTTCCTGCTGAATTTCAGAACCTCAGATGACTCATACCGTGCGCTTTAGTGAATGCAAACCATTCCTGCTGCTGAGGCAGTGGTTTCACATTTCTGAGATTATGTAAATCTGCATTTTCTTTGAGTTTTGTGGAAACACTTGATGAGGGGGTGAAGGATGTAGGGCAGAATAGGGAAGAGGGCAGAGTTTGGAGGAAGTCAGACTGGGCACAAATGTGAATATATCTGCATAATCATTTCTTTTCTATTTCTAAAGACATTTTCTGGGACCTGGAGCTTAATGGAATTGGTTTGTGTTTGGGTGTTTTGGTTTTTAGGGGTTTTTTTTGCTTCTGATCCCTCCCCCATCTTAAATGCAGATAAGTGGTTCACTCCTATGCCCCATTCTCTTATCTAACATCATTGCCTCCACCTCCACCTTTGCTGATGACACCCCAGACTCTGTCCAGTTCTGTTATTTCCTGAATACCAGCTCTGTGTCTAAGGCAGCTCTGTGATATCAAACCCAGCAAGTCCAAATTGAACACAGTATCTTCTGCTCTTTCTGTGTTCCCTCTCTCAATTAAGAACCTAATGCCAACACCCGTTCATTCAATTAAAAACCCTAGTCTTCCATTTACCTTAAGAGATAGACTTTGCTTCACATTCATGGCTCCTCGCCCACTTGAGTTATCAAACTCGGTTCTACTCCAACTTTCAATGTGTCTCAGATCTACCCTTTCCCTCCCATTTCTTCCTCCAGTGCTCAGGCTCACACCATCCCTGCATGAAACAATGGTGATAGCCTCCTGACTGATTCCATCCTCCCATCCGTCCATCCATCCATCCATCCATCCATCATCCACCCATCCATCCATCCATCCACCCACCCATCCATCCATTCATCATCCATCCATCCATCCACTCATCCACCCATCCATCATCCATCCATCCATCCATCCACCCATCCACCCATCCACCATCCATCCATCCATACATACATACACCCACCCATCCATCCATCCATCCATCCACCCACCCATCCACCCATCCACCCATCCATCCATCCATCCATCCATCCACTCATCTACCCATCCATCATCCATCCACACATCCATCCACCCAACCATCCATCCACCCATCCACACATCCATCCACCCATCTACCCATTCATCATCCATCCATCCATCCATCCACTCATCCACCCATCCATCATCCATCCACCCATCCATCATCCATCCAACCATCCATCCATCTACCCATCCATCCACCCATAATCCATCCATCCATCCATCATATTTATTGAGCACCAACTCTATGCCAAGCACTGTTTTAGGATCTGGGGACACACAGATAAACCAAACAAGATCCCTGTCCTTATGGAATTTTGTGTGTGTGTGTGTATGTGTGTGTGTGTGTGTGTGTGTGTGTGTGCGCGCGCGCACGCGTGCTGTCTGTGTTGGTGTGTATGGGGCAGTAGGGAGATAATCAGAGATACTTCTGCCCTGGAGTAAGGGCTACTCTGGTCCCATGGAATTTCCATTGTAGTAGGGTAGTCAGGTGACATACAACAAGTAAAGGGCTCTGGATGGCAGATTGAATCTTTCTCATGGGGTTTTGTTCCACCAATACCTCAAAAATTGCCAAGAGAATAAATAAGTATTAATAACTGAAAGAAATTGACCAATAGCAATCAACTAAGGAAAGAGGCATACCTAGTACAATAAACTTCAAAAACGGTTAACCAAAAAAAGAAACAATATTCCTAGGTGGGGCTGAGAAACCTCCCAGGGCTTGGCTGCTAACTGGTTACCTTCTTCCCTGGAAGCTACAGTGGAGACTCTGCCACATCCTGCGATTCACAAATACCCACAATGCTGAGAGAAGCCAGGCATGTGAGTATCTGTATCCATTTCCTCCACTGACTGAAAAGTGGTAGAAGTGGCGGAGGGAGAAATGGGTATCACGGGGGAGGGAGCAATGGGGCTGATCTGACCAAAGGGAAGATGTCCAAGTAATAACCTGAATGGGGGCAATAATTCAATCCTGAGGTTCTACCTCAGGGAGCAGTGTACACGACCCAGCCCTCAGCGCCAGATCCTGACACATCTCTGGTATCACAGCAGGTAGAGCAGAGCCCAGGTTCAAATCTCCAGCCTTCTGCCCACTGCCCACCCAGTTTCCACAACCTCAACAATGAAGCTGAGAGAGAAAAACAGCGATCTCATGATATGAGGAAGAGAATCCAGAAGTCACCCACACTCTATCAGAACAAATAAAGCCAATGGGCGAAGTTCCCTAAGCATTAGCAAAACGAAAAGAAAAAGCATGACAACACTAAAACCATACCACAGAGGTGCGGGAAACAGGGCATGCAAATGACCAGCAACCCAAGTGAGAAGTCATACCTCATACAACAGAAGGAAATTCCTCCCAATTTTTTTCATGCACCCAGTGAAACACAGACTCACAGACACGATGGTAAGACAAGAGAAATGAGCTGAAAAGGGAGAGTTCAGATTTAATAAAACAAACAAAGGACAACATTAAACTATTTATACTAATAAAAGGGTAATATGCTAATTAGACCGAACATCTTCCAGACATCCTTCTGGACAAAGCCACAGTGGCAGGGGCTGAGGCAGAGGCAGTTGAGGGTGATCAGGCTGGCAGGGGAGGGCAGTTAGGGGCAGTGAGGTTGGCAGGGGAGGACAGTTAGGGGTGGTCAGGCCAGCAGGGGAGGGCATTTAGGGGCATCAGGCCAGCAGGCAGAGGTGGTTAGGGGTGATCAGGCAGGCAGGCAGGCAGATGAGTGGTTAGGAGCCAGCAGTTAGACATCACCCGAGGGGTCCCAAATTGGAAAGAGTGCAGGCCGGACTGAGGGGACACACCCCCCCCATGCATGAATTTTGTGCACTGGGCCTCTAGTCCTATATAATAAAGATCTAATATGCTAATTAGACCCAACAGCAAAACAACCATCCAGACAATCTTCCAGATGAAGCCGGGGCTGTGAGGGCAAGGGCTGCAAGGGCCGAGCCTCTTGCATGAATTTCCTGCACCGGGCCTCTAGTAAATTATAAGTATGAAGAAACTGAATAGATGCTGCTGAATTTGAATACTGATGTACAGGAAAGGCTTAAGATAATCACAGTGAATATAAATGAGAAAGAGAAAGAAATAGATATGGAAGAGAGAAAAACATTAAATATATGTATAACTGATGGCTCTGAAGTAAAGAGCCCAACATATGTGACTGAAGATGTATTTAAATATATAATCAAGTTAATTTGCATGAAAGGAAGGGCTGAATATACAACTAAACAGAACAAAGTCTATTCCAAGGAAACAGGATGCAGAATGTTAAATACCAAAATGTGTTCTAATTAAGTTAGTGACCTTGGGTGATAAAGATTCTTCAGGCATCTGGACAGAAAAAGCCAATCACCTCAGGGGAGCAAGACTCCAGTGCTAATGTTTATTGGAATTTATTATATGTTAGACACTGTCCAAAGTTCTACAGGAACTTGCTTACTCTTCACAGCCATACCATCAGGAAAGGACTATTATCCCCCATTGAAATATTTCTTGAATAAGTTACTAACAGTAAGTCGTGGTTTAAGGAAGTTACAAACTGAACCCCATTATAGAGCCCAAGGGCTGCCTATCACAGCTGAAGGGACTTGGTGCTGTCAAAGAGACCCATTGTCTTGTGGGTACTTCCCTGAAGGTAGCGGGTCTGAGCACATAACAAAGGTGGGATGACCTCAACAAAGAGACTGGGCCAGCGCCAAAGATGCTGGCTCAGAGGCAAAGGGCACCGGCCGTCCTGGCTCTGTCATAACACCATAAAATATCTGGGTTCCCCCTGAAGCCAGCAAACAAAAGAATAATTGCTTTTCGGAATAAGTAATCCTGGAACTGGCTAGAGTCCAAGACACACAGAAGGAATCCTTCTGGAAGATAAATCATGGTGTCTCAAGCAAGACCGTGGTTTTGCTTTCAAGATGAGGAAGCAGGCCTGTAAAGGTAAAAGAAATGATCCAAGGTCGCGCAACTAGAACTGGACATAAAACTGGGGTCACTTTCTGTGTGCCCTGAGGTCTTACACACGCTGGCTGTCCCCACAGGTGATTCACAGCCCCAACTTCAATACGCAGAGGAGATATCACCCGGCCAGTGGCCTCCACGCTTGGTCTTGGTCTGGTAAACACGCTCTGGAGGAGCCCTGATCTGAGGCTGCTCAGAGCGGGGAGCTCCAGGCACACAGTTCTCTCGCCTGGACCTTCCCCGGTCACGGAGAGCATCTCACCTGGGACCGGATGCCGTCCCCCTGGAGGGTCCACAGCATGTCCCCAGAGGGGATGGTCCATGCGTTGATCTCAGGTTCTGATCAGAACAAAAGGCCCTCTGACCCCACCAGCTTCCTGAGGACCCTCTCCCCGCCATGGCCCCACGGCCACCAGGCCCTTTCCGGCCTCTCCATGCCCAGCTACCAGCCTTCAGGGTGGCCGTCTCCAACCTTGGGCCCACATTAGCCCTATTGTAGGGGGGTTTCTGGCTTGATTCGAGGCTGTCACTATCTTTTGTTCTGAGATTTGGGGCTAGACCCGATCAGAATGTCAGAATATCTCTAGGCTGGTCTGCGCTTCTCTTGGATACAGACTCCAAAAGCCCGCAACACCCTCAGTCTCCATAGTAACAGGCCCATCCTAAGTGTGCATGGGTCCAGGCCAAGAGCACAGACCAGATGTCTAAATGGTAAGAAGCAATAAGTCAAACCAATAAACTGTTAAATAAAAGACATCCATCCTCCTATCTTGATAAATTTATCTTTCTAACAACAAATTTTTAAAATATGTGTGAAGTTATGATTTTTACTAGTATATGACTACAAGTCAACAAAATATCAAAGTTATATAAATTTTATTATTGCAGGATATGTCTGGTTGAGGGGATGATAATGTCTAGATGCGTGACAAAATAAAGCCATCTATAATTCACATATTATCACAGTATTTATGCCAGATGATTAATTTTTCTTGTCTTCCTTTTAGCCACATTGTGAATTATTTATTGTAATAAAGATGGCCACATCATTTGTTTTCCATAACAGTAATTATCTAAAAAGTAAGTAATAAAAAGGCAATTCAATCCAAAGCCAAATTTTAATATATTTTCATAACAGTATAAAGAAAATGTAAAAAATAAAATGGTTCTTTAAAATAAAATGGTTTTTATTTTTTAAAAAAACTTAAATTTACCTATTAAAATTAAAAGCCAGATTATAAATTATAATGAATATAAATATTTTAATCAAAGTTCTTTAAAGATAAACTTTCTCATTTACTTTTTGCAAAATTTAATGAAATCTTAACTACATCTTTTTATAAAAATAAAACTGTATTTTAGCATTCTGTGCCCAAATAGTTAATATAATATAAAAATTTAATATCTTACTTCATACAATTTTCATCTAGATTACATACAGTTGACCTCTTTGTTCACAAATTCTGTGTTTATGAACTCACCTACTCGCTGAGATGTAATTGTAACCCCCAAAGCAATACTCGCAGCATTTTTTGGTCCTTTGGGGCCATACACCGAGTCGCCTCGTGCACATGGCCCAGCCGGGAACAGGGGGCACTCTGCCCTCTTGGTTCAGCTCACACTGTGATCGCGTGTCCCTTCCCCATGCTGCGATGCTGTTGAGTGTTCCTCAGAGCAAGAAGGAAACACGAGTGTTGGGTAAGCTTCGTCCAGACATGAGTTACCGTGCTGTTGGCCATGCGTTCAATGTTAATGAATCAACATTATCTGTTAAATAAGGTGGCTTCACACAGAAACACACATACAACAAGGTTATGTCTTGATTGGTCGATGAAAATGTTTAATGTGATGTTTAATATTGTGAAATGCCCTCCAGTTGGCATGTGCAACTGGCAAATACTGCACCGCGAGGGCCTCCAGCCACAGCGGGAAACCCGAAGACAAGGAAGACATGCATGTCCTGGAACCCACTGCATCCGCACGGAGAAGAGGGCCTCGCAGGTTCGCTCCTTTGTTGTCTCAGTCCTCCCACTGCGTACACCTCCACACTCCCCAAACCGTGGCTGTCTCCGACGCTGACAGCCACACAGCGCCAACTGCATGGCCTGCAGGGGGAGTCACTTTTCATTTTGAAAACATAGGGCAAGCGATGTGGAGCAGCCCAACTAGTTAATATAACGTAAAAATTTTCTCTGGGGCCTGAACGGCATTGGCCAACACACGGGTGTTCAAGGGTACAGACCTTGCTCCGTCAGCGTTGAGCGCCAGGCACTGTGACAAAGCCTCCCTCCTGTGTGTTATTGGATACATTCATTTCTGACGCATGTGGTGAGTGTACAGAACCTGTAACACCCTGCCCGGCAGAACAGAGTCCTGTCTAAGGGTGTACTCCACGCTCACCTGCAGCTCAGTGACCTAATTCTACCCAGGAGGCATCCAAGCCAAATACTGTATTCATATGGTCCTTTATCCACTCTTTTTTTAAAATATATTTTTATTGATTTCAGAGAGGAAGGAAGAGGGAGAGAGAGATCAATAATAATAGAGAATCTACTGGGGATCGAGCCCGCAACCCTGGCATGTGCCCTTGACCAGAATCGAACCCGGGACCCTTCAATTCCCAGGCTGACGCTCTATCCACTGAGCCAAACCAGCTAGGGCTCTTCCACTCTTTATCACAAGCCAACTCCATAAGGTCTGAAGTTCCAGTCGGGGAGTAGAATGTTGTATGTGAGTTTTTTCAGAATAACATGTTTGTGTTAAATTTTTGCAGTCCTCTTCTCACAGGGGGCATGTTTATTGATTTGGAGAAGAGACAGCAGAGAGTCAGAGAATTTAAAAACCCACAGAAGTTTTATTTTACTGTTTGTGCAAGACGTCCTTTGCTGGGCATACAACCTCTTGCCCTAGTTCTTGCCCCGGTTCTAGATCAGCCTTGTCTGGCAATCCTCAGTTTTTCCAGCAGGAGTTACTCTGCCACACTCCCCTTGTTCTCCTTTTTATTTTTATTTCCATCCTTCAGGGCTTGGCATCTGAGACCGCCCTTGCTGGTTCCGCGATCTTCGGAGAGTCCCTCCCTGTCTCCATTTGCAGGGGGCGCGGGACTGCTGTGACAGGGACCGACACCCTCTGTACCGTGAGCTGAGCACCACGCCAACCTTGTTGCTGTTGGGTGGTGGAGGGTTTGACTAGCCCTCCACCCTCCTCCATCAAGAGGATTTCATTGAGCCTGGAGCCCTGCCCAGGGTAACACAGCAAGGAGTCATTAGAGATTCCTCTTGCTCTTTTCTGAGCCAGGCGGGCCCTGGGAGGAGTGAGAAGAAACCAAGGCTGCTGCTTGGCGCGACAGGGATTCCTTGACAAGGGCTGGCCCGGCTCCTTTCGAACGAGGACAATAATTGCTCTTTCCATATGGCATTGGACAAGGGAAAGTAAACATGCGAGCATGTGAGAACACTGGACGTCTTCATCTAAAAGCTTCTGTTGATTTTGGGTCTACCTTACCCCTGGGAATAGCAACAAGGAAATTCCCACCGGAGCGCCCACGTCCACGCTCACTCAGGGTGGGGCGGGTGCCTGGCTCCTGTCCCGGAGGAAGAGGGCAGCCTCCCGGTGCAGCCACCGAGCCTGGTGCACACGGGCCGGCCGGCCGTGGGAAGGCTGGGAAGAGGCGCCTGCCCCCGCCCTCGGAGGCGCAGATGTCCCGACTGAGCCCGCACTGGTCCGGGCAGGGAGGAGGGTGCTGCAGGCAAAGGTGTCAGGGTTAGGAGGGCTGTCAACGCAGGCACTAACACCAGACAATGGGCCACTTAAAACGCTTAGGGGGCAGGAGTTTTAAGACTAAATCAGGGCCACGTGGAAAAGAGAGCTGTGGGGAAGGAAGGGCATGGGGACCGGCGGGACACAAGGCAGGACACCACCAGGCCAGTCTTAGAAGCATCCCCAGCCACGGGGGAGTGACATGGGCAGTGACACTGCCACTGAAACTTTGCTTGGTAAACACGGCTGAGGAGCATGGGCGCCAAGTACATTCATCAAATTAAATGGTCCCATAACAGCCCCGTTTGCGCACTCCTGCGCTTCTGCTCGGCGCTTCCCCAGGGCCCCGCACACGTCACAGAAAGCCCAGTGGTAACCGGGACTCATCCCACCTGAGGAATGAGAGGCAGCAGCCTCTAGTCAGCGTTTCTTGTCGGCCAAGAGTACCCAGAGGCTGCGTGCGCCTCGCAGCCTGGCTGCACGTGTGCGTGTGCGGTGCAGCCGGGCTCCCAGGTGGGAGAAGCCAGGAGGGAAGCCGCGCTGCGGGGGGTGCCCTGGCGGCAAGCTGCGCTTTACTGAAGGTCGAGGTCCTCATGCGCTTGCACGCTGCAGCCAGAGCTGGAATCCAAGTCTGGTCGGCAGCAGATTAGCCCCCACCTGTGTCCGTGTTCTAATCCCCACCGGGGGTGGTTACGCTAAGGATCTCCAGACGCAGGGGTTCCCCGGATCACCTGGGTGGGCCTGATGTCATCACAGCACCCGTTATGGGAGGGGCCCCGGAGAGGCGGGTCCACGTGGTGAAACAGACTGGAGTGATAAGCCCTGCAGCAAGTGGCCCAGGAGCTGAAAGGGAAGGGCGTGGGCTCGCCTCGCATCCCGGAAGGAGCCAGTCTTGGTAACACCTTGGCTTCAGCACAGAGCCTGGTTTTGGATCCCAACTTCTAGAACTGCAAGAAAATAAATTCGAGTTGTGTTAAGCCACTAAGTGGGTGGCAATGGGTTACAGCAGCCATGGGAAACAAGTACGCAAAGTGTGTGAGGGGCCCCGGGGCAGCTGACGCGCCTGATAATTCTTGGAGCCTAGAACCTAATTTCCTTTCATGCACAAACCCAAGGGCTTTGTGCACAGTGTTTGAACATGCAGGATTTTCCAGGGAAGAGCGCTGCCACGAGTCACTGCCCATTTCAGAAAACCACACCCACTATGGCAAAGCTCCTTGGGATATTCCAGTCGCCAAGCCAACAGGTCCTGTCAGACACGTTTATGGGGGTTCCAAGCACAGATGCCAGCACCTCACCCTCGCAAACGGAAACACGTGATTTTATTGTGAACACCAGTGGCTGGCGCACGAAATTTCTGCACATTAAAAGGGGATTAATTAGAGGAAATATTTTAATATTGCTATTTGCCCTTTCTCTATAATAGAAGTGTCAGAGATTAAAGGAAATTAGTAAAATGTATATGAAAACCTTCCTCCTGTCAGAGTCTGGGGTACATCTCAGGACGCAGAGTCAAGTCCCTGCCCACCCGTGGTATGTCAAAATCACGCAATGCCCAGACCCAGCTGGCCCCACCCTTGTCAAGCCCCGCTGGGCGGGGGGGCGCAGCCTCAGGTCCCCTGCCAAGCCCCGCTGGGTGGAGGGCCCAGCCTCAGGTTCCCCAGCCCAGTGCCACGCAGCCTCAGGTCCCTGCTGATTGCTCATTAAGGCTCATTATAGGAACTTGGCCTCCTCTGTGGATGCAGCCATCTTGTGTTATGGAAACCCCCGCTCTGTTGTGGGCGCCTCCATCTTTGTTGTGGTGTGATGGTCAATTTGCATATTCCCTCTTTATTAGATTAGATGTTCCTACTTTCTTCATCTGTGGGACCTCTATGACCTAGGTAGGGCCTTGTCTTGCGCTTTAGAAAAATGTATGTATGGCCCAGTCGGTGTGGCTCAGTGGTTGAGCTTCAATCTATGAACCAGGTGGTTCATGGTTAGATTCCCAGTCAGGGCACATGCCCAGGTTTCAGGCCCAATCCCCAGTGAGGGGCATGCAGGAGGCAGCCAATCAATGATTCTCTCTCATTATTGATGATCTCTCTCTCCTTCTCCCTTCCTCTCTGAAATCAACAAATCAAGATATAAATATGCATGTATATATTTAAAGTATGTATGCATGTAGGTTGTGGCGTGCATTAATTCTATTCCAGAAGATATAAGCTGTTGGAAATGGGACTTTGGGTCAGATGAGGCTGCTAACGACAGCTCTCAAAGGCTCTTCTCTGCACCTGCTACCTGGGTACCTACACCTTCCTTGGTGACCTCCTGGTGACCCCTCCTGATGACCGTACTGCTCACTCTGAATCAGCAGCAGGGCACTCAGATTGCAACCTGCAGCCAGGTTAGTGTTAATTGGCTCCTGAAAAAAAAGGGCACCCTCATGGGCATTAGAGGGGCTTTAGATTCCTGAGCCTGCACGACCGAACCTGACCTCGGTGAACGTCCTAAGCTAACTCTGACCCCAGGAGGCCTCCCCCGACGACCCCTCTCCACACATCAGGTTCCATTGGCCGTCTGCCTTCTGCAGTTTAGTCCGAATTTGCAGGTGAGAATCTGAGGCTCAGAGAGGTAAACAATTGTCTTGGGGTGCACACAGCCAACAGGCCAGAAGCCAGGAGTTGACCACATGAGTCTCTCATTGTGCCCCCCCACCTCTCTGTGCATTAGCATCAGCTAACAGGACGGACTCTGAGGCTCCAAAACCCTACTCACCAAAGAAACAGTCAACTATGTCCATGCAAGCGCCCGTGCCCGATAGCACAGGACAGAGGTAAACAGCACACGTGCTGGCCCATGTTCTCACTTCACTATTCGAGTCTTCTTTTGATATATATATATATATATATATATATATATATTAGAGGCCCGATGCATGGAATCTGTGCAAGGGGCTCAGCCCTCGCAGCCCTGGCTTCCTCTGTCAGGTCATCCGGAAGGACGTTCAGTTGTCCAGTCTAATTAGCATATTACGCTTTTATTATTATAGATATATAATTTTTTTATTGGTTTCAGAGTGGAAGGGAGAGGGAGACAGAGATTTTTTTTTTAAATATTTTTTTGATTTTTTTTTTACAGAGAGGAAGGGAGAGGGATAGAGAGTTAGAAACATCCATGAGAGAGAAACATCCATCAGCTGCCTCCTGCACACCCCCTAATGGGGATGTGCCTGCAACCAAGGTACATGCCCTCGACGGGAATCTAACCTGGGACCCTTCAGTCCGCAGGCCAACGCTCTGTCCACTGAGCCAAACTGGTCAGGGCGGTTTGATTTTTTTTTTTTTAATAAATCTTTATTGTTCAGGGGAGAATCCAAGATGGCGGCGTAGGTAAACACCTAAACTGCTGCCTCGCGCAACAATTTCAAAAATTCAACTAAAAGACAAAACGTCTATCACCCAGAACCATGGGAAAGCTGGCTGAGTGGAAGTTCTACAACTAGAAGGAAAGAGAAAAGAGCATTGAGACGTGCACAAGCGCTGAAAAGCTGAGGTACGGAGGCGCGTGATCCGGGCTGGCGGCGGGCGTTGCTTTTTTCAACCCAAAGGGAGACAAGCCCCCGATTACTCTGAAATCCAGTCTCTGGGGAGACGCGGGGGACCCAAACTCCTACGGGGAGAAGCTGGACTGTCTGCCAGTGAGGGGGGCTTACTTGCAGAGCTACGCGCAGGAATAATTGTTTACGGCACTGGGCACGGGACTCCAGGACGCCCTTGGGGACACAGAGCCAGCTAACTAGCAGCCATTGCTGTTTGCCACGCCCTAGCCTAGTGACACCCTGAGACCCCGCCCTGCACAACCTACAAACCCACCCAAGCTCCAAGCAGCAGCGTTAGCAGAAGAAAGCCCTGCCCTATCTCAGCTTAACCTAGCAAACTTGCAGCCTGGGTCAGACAGCTCCAAAACCTCCAAACCCCAAGCAAAGAGGAGAAAACTGTAGCTCTCACTGTAGCTCCTGCTGGATGGCCTCAGACAGTAGCTGACCTGCACTCCATTGGAGATCCAGAAGCCAGTGTACCTAGTGGTCAGAGTGAGACACCAGATTTCAACTCCTCACATCCATAAGTGACACATTCAAAGGCAGACTCAGTGAGCACCAAAGCCCCACTGAAACAAGTCCTGCCCCTAAATGTGTCTTCAGCGCAGCAGTTCTTCCATTATAGACACAGTGAGTGCTCACAGCTAATTGGCCTGGAGGTCAATTCCTCCCAGTATACCAACAGCAATTAAGGCTTTAACTGCACCAAGTCTTTGCACTCAGCCCACAAAGGGGTGTACCAAGATTGTCCACATCAGGTGATTGGGGAGGCTGAACTACTGCCCCCTATAGGTCACCTACCACACAAAGCTACTCCATCAACACAGGGAAGCAGCCAAAATGAGGAGACAAAGAAACATGTCATGAATGAAAGAAACGGAGGGAAGCAAACTACTGGATGACATAGAGTTCAGGACCACATTTATAAGGTTACTCAAGAATCTTCTTAAAACCGCTGAGAAACTTGATGAGACCTTCAAGGAGCTTAATGAGAATGCCAAAAAAATGGAAAAGGATCAGTCAGAAATGAAGCATACACTGTCTGAAATAAAGAATATACAGAAACTCAACTGTAGATCAACGTACCCCAAGAATCAAACCAAAGATCTGAAATATGTGGAAACAAAAAACATCCAACCAGAAAAACAAAAAGAAAAAAGAATCCAAAAATATGAAGATAGTGTAAGGAGCCTCTGGGACAACTTTAAGCGAACCAACATCCGAGTTTTTGGGGTGCCAGAAGAAGGGAGAGAGCAAAATATTGAAAACCTATTAGAAGAAATAATGACAGAAAACTTTCCCTGCCTGGTGAAAGAAATAGATGTACAAGTCCAGGAAGTGCGCAGAACCCCATACAAGAGGAATCCAAAGAGGACCACACCAAGACACATCATAATTAAAATGCCAAGAGCAAAAGACAAAGAGAGAATATTAAAAGCAGCAAGAGAAAAACAGTTAATTACCTACAAGGGAGTACCCATACGACTGTCAGCTGATTTCTCAACAGAAACTATGCAGGCCAGAAGGGAGTGGCAAGAAATATTCAAAGTGATGAACAGCAAGAACCTACAACCAAGATTACTCTACCCAGCAAAGCTATCATTCAGAGTTGAAGGTCAGATAAAGAGCTTCACAGACAAGAAAAAGCTAAAGGAGTTCATCACCACCAAACCAGGATTACATGAAATGCTGAAGGGTATTCTTTAAGGAGAGGAAGAAGAAGAAAAAGGTAAAGATAAAAATTATGAACAACAAAAGGACATCAAATACATACCTACCAACAAGTGAATCTAAAAATCAAGTGAATAAAAAATCTGAAGAACAGAATGGACTGGTGAATATAATAGAATCAGGGACATAGAAAGGGAGTGGACCGACTATTCTCAGGGGAAGCAGGTGTGAAGGGGTGCGGGAAGAGATTGGACAAAAATCTTACTCCTATGGATGAAGGCAGTGGCGGGGGGTAAGGGCATGGGGTGGGGTGGGGAATCAGGTGGAGGGGAGCTATGGGGGAAAAAAAAGAGGAACACCTGTAATAATCTGAACAATAAAGGTTTTGGAGCTGTCTGACCGGGGCTGCAAGTTTTCTAGGTTAAGCTGCGATAGAGCAGAGCTTTCTTATGCTAACTCAGCTGCTTGGAACTTGGGTGGGTTTATAGGTTGTGCAGGGCGGGGCCTCAGAGCGTCACTAGGTTAGGGCGTGGCAAACAGCAATGGCTGCTAGTTAGCCGGCTCTGCGTCCCTGTCGGCAGTCCCGTGCCCCAGTGCAGCAAACAATTATTCCTGCGTGCAGCTCTGCAAGCAAGCCACTCTCACTGGCAGACAGTCCAGCTTCTCCCCGTAGGAGTTTGGGTCCCCCGCGTCTCCCCAGAAACTGGATTTCAGAGTAATCGGGGGCTTGTCTCCCTTTGGGTTGAAAAAAGCAACGCCCGCCGCCAGCCCGGATCACGCGCCTCCGTACCTCAGCTTTTCAGCGCTCGTGCAGGTCTCAATGCTCTTTTCTCTTTCCTTCTAGTTGTAGAACTTCCACTCAGCCAGCTTTCCCGTGGTTCTGGGTGATAGACGTTTTGTCTTTTAGTTGTATTTTTGAAATTGTTGCGGGAGGCAGCAGTTTAGGTGTTTACCTACGCCGCCATCTTGGATTCCTCCCGAGACAGAGATTTTCTATCTCAATGATGATGGGAGAGAATCATTGATCAGCTGCCTCCTGCACGACCCACATTGGGAATCAAGTCCTCAACCCAGGCATGTGCCCTGACCTGGGAATTGAACCTTGACCTCCTGGTTCATAGGTCGATGCCCAACCCCTGAGCCACACCAGCTTATTCGGGTCTTTTGTCCCCTTGTTTGTGTCCTCCTGTGCCAGCGCCGTAAGGGAGCTGTGCACAGACTGGGACCTGTCCTCTTTCAAAGCCAAATAGGGGTCTGGGCCCTGAACCCAGCAATAAAGCCCTCAGGTCTAATAAATGTAACAATGTTGTCGCCTGGGAGGGCGGGCTCCTGGGGCCTCCCGCAGGCAGAGAGAGCACTGCCCACCTCCGTTCCCTGGGATCAGTCCTTCCTGCGGCCCAAGAGCATCTCCATAATAGGGAAGCGGAGCGCAGCCTTCCGGGGGCCGATTCCAGGGCTGCAAAGAGCAGCTGACGGTTCTTTGGTCTGCAGTATGTCAGCCAGGAACTTTTCACGCCCCCCCCCACCCACCCACCGCCGGCCGGAGTGCTTTTGGCCTCTCACTCGCGTCAGAATTTATTTCACATCTTGACACAGTTGAGACGATCCACAGCACCTTCTTAGGAATGAGCTGCGCAGGAAGCCGCAGGAAATGGAATCAAATGTCCACTGTCCGCCAGCAGAGCTTCTGGAGGCGAGACGGGGGTCAGAACCTGGCCTCGGGGGAACACGCTGTCTGCAGGGCTGTGTGTCCTCAGAGTCGCTGGAGCCTCCGAGCAGGAAGATGGCCATCGGTGGGCCGCCCTCCGCACTTGCCAGATGTTCTTTCCTGAGAGCTGCCCGCTGCTATTATAAACACCTCAGCGAGCGCTGGTGTTTCAAGGCCGAGAGAGAGATCGGTGAGACCACTGGTTTGGCTTAAGGACACAGACAGCCGGACAGTGTATTGCAGTGGCTGTGCCGTGATGGACGCCATTCGGTGAAGACCAGGTCTCGGGCCACCCTGTCCTGGTGTGACCATGGCTTGACACCAGGTCCTTCTCAGGTGCCGAGACAGGCTGGGTCAGCTCCGCCTGTGTGTGTCCACAGGGCCCGCCCCCAAGGGAGTGTTAGGGGGTGAGTGTATGCTTGCATGTATGTGTGTGTGTGCATGTGCAAGTGTGTGTGTGAGTGGGCAGGTGAGTGAGTGTGAGAGTGTGTGAGCTGTGAGTGTCTGTGCGTGTGTGTGTGTGTGTGTGTGTGTGTGTGTGTGTGTTTGGGGGGGCATTGGTATGCTCCCTGAAGTCAAGGTGAAAGTGATATGAATCCCTGCAATGTCAGAGACTTTTCTAAAAACTCCATGCATTTACCGCCCACGGTGCGGAGCTGAGCATCTTGTATAAAACTGAGTTTTGTTTAAGTGTCAGAGGAGACAGCCTGTGGGGGTTAAGGAGTGTTTATTGCAGCCGGGTCATGTTCGGTTTCATCCGTCTCAACTGTTCCTTTCCAGACTGAGGGGGTCTTCTTCCTGAGGGCAAGTTCACCTGCATCCTTCAAAGTCGGTCCGTGTGAGTAGAAAGGCCAGGGAGCAGCTCCCAGCTGTGGAGAGAGGCCTTCTGTCTGGGGATGGAGGCGAGCAGGCTAAGCTGCCTTCAAAAGCGAACTGCAAGCACGCGGGCGTGTGGAGGGTCAATGTCTTCTCCCTTCCTCCCGGGGTGCAGAGCCAAACCACATTCCCTGCCTCCCTGGCGGTGAGCGTGCTCATGCGATGAAGTTCCTGTCCATAGGACTTGAGCAGAAGTGGTTTGTGTAACCCAGCTACGCATTAAGAGAGTAAGTATCCTTCCTCCGTGCTTTTTCTCTCTTTTCACCAGCTGGACAGCTGGAACTGGCAGCAGCCGAGCGTTGGCAGGTAGAGGACAGCAATGTCACCAAGCAATGACTCAGAAGGGGCCTGGGCCTCTGAGTGACCAGGCGGAGCAGAGATGCCCACTCGCTGGGAATGCTGACCTGGAACTGGACAGGAGAGAGATTTAAACTCATTCTTTTACTTATTTATTTTTTTTAAAAGTATTTTTATTGATTTCAGAGAGGAAGGGAGAGGGGGAGAGAGATAGAAACATCAATGACGAGAGAGAATCATTGATCAGCTGCCTCCTGCTCACTCCCTACTGGGGATCAACTCTGCAACTGGTGCCTGTGCTCTTGACTGGAATCGAACACAGGACCCTTCAGTTCACAGGCCAATGCTCTATCCACTGAGCCAAACCGGCGAGGGCTGAACACTTTCTTTAAGCCGCTGACAGCTGGGGATTGGCTGCAGCAGCCTCACCTCCGCCTACCTTATGCACCTAAGGAAGCCCTGCACCCTTCCTCTCCTGCAGGGCGAGAGGCACGGGCTGTGCTGAAGGCCACTGTTCCGCAGAGCTTTGCTCTTGTTTTCAATGCAAAAAGCATGAACAGCCTGGCAGGAAGCGTTGCAGAGGATTCAAAAGTGCTTTGAACCATAGTCACTTGTTCGTTATTCATCCCACAAACATCACCTAAGTACCTGCAGTGCCTCCCATTCTGGCCCTCTCTGCCCACCCTGTGCCCACCACCTCCAGGACGCCACCTCCCAGGGCCTTCAGGAAGCAGACCCACAGAGAGAATGTGAGTTCCAGCACGTGCCTCCCTGTGTGGGCAGGAAGGAGAGGGAGGATGGAGGGTTTGGGTAAAGAAGCACATTCTCCGTCCTCAGGGACCAGTCTCATCCCAGCTCCTACAGACTTGTAATCGTTCGCTTCCGTTCATTCACCACCAGGTGCACCCCCGACACAAATCTCCTCCCACCCAAGTCTCATCTTTCACTATGGTTATTGTGAATAGTGGCTGGTTTGGCTCAGTGGATAGAGCGTCAGCCCTCGGACTGAGGAGCCCCAGGTTCAAGTCCAGTTAGGGGCATGTGCCTGGATTGCGGGCTATTGATTCCTGGCCCTGGTTGGGGCGCAAGCAGGGGACAGCCGATCTGTGTGTCTCTCACATCGATGTTTCTCTGTCTGTGTCTCTTCCCCTCCCTTCCACTCTCTCAAAATCAATGGGAAAATGTCCTTAGGTACAGATTAACAAAAAAAAAAGAAAAGAAAAAGTAAGTGTTTCAAGGAATCAGGGGCTAGATTTGGTCATGAGTCTTAACTCTTTTTTTTTAAAAATATACTTTTATTGATTTCAGAGAGAGGAAGAGAGATAGAAACATCAATGATGAGAGAGAATCATTGATCAGCTGCTTCCTGCACGCCCCCTTCTGGGATCGAGCCCACAACCCAGGCATGTGCCCCTGACTGGAATCAAACCTGCATCCCTTCAGTCCACAGGCCAACACTCTATCCACTGAGCCAAACTCTTAACACTTCCCAGCCACGTTGTCTGACTTCTAGTCTCTGGCATTCAGGTTCCTCATCTGTGAAATGGGGGTACGCTTATCCATCCTGATTGTCTCACATAGCTGTTGTGAAGTTGGGTTGCAAATGTGGAGTATAATTATAATGAGCTTTTCGAGTCCCGCCATTGATAGTCCCTGAGGCACTCGAGGGCACTAGACACTCCTGAGCTGTGGGTGATACGAGCTGACGTGCCAACCCCAGATGAACCTCTGCCCCCTACCTATGAGACCCAGTCTGTAAATTTCCAGATGTTCATGGATAGAATATTTTTCAGCCATAAAAAGGAAAGACTAATACACACCACAATGTGAATGAATTCTGGGGAACATTATGCGAAGTGAAAAAAGCCACACATATTGTTTGATTCCATTTTCATAAAATGTCAGAAGAGATAAGTTCATAGGGACATAAGCGATCTTGGTGGTTGCCGGGGCTGGGGAGGAGGAGAGATAGGGAGAAACTGCTTCGTGGGTTTGGGCTTTCACTTTGAAGCGAGGGAAATATTCTGGGACTAGATGGAGGTGGTGGTGGCACAGCATTGTGAATTGGTAAATGCCACTGAATTGTACACTTTATTTATTCACTTACTTACTAGTGGCCTGGTGCACAAGTTTGTGCACATTGAAAAGAAATTAATTAGGAGGAATCCAAGATGGTGGCATAGGTAAACACCTAAACTGCTGCCTCGCACAACAATTTAAACTGCAACTAAAAGACAAAACGTCTATCACCCAGAACCACAGGAAAGCTGGCTGAGTGGAAGTTCTACAACTAGAAGGAAAGAGAAAAGAGCACTGAGACCTGCACGAGCGCTGAAAAGCTGAGGTACGGAGGCGCGGGATCTGGGCTGGCGGCAGGTGTTGCTTTTTTCAACCCAAAGGAGAGACAAGCCCCCGATTACTCTGAAATACAGTTTCTGGGGAGACGCAGGGGACCCAAACTCCTACGGGGAGAAGCTGGATTGTCTGCTACCGGGTCGGAAAGTGAGGGGGGCCTGCTTGCAGAGCTGCGCACAGGAATAATTGTTTATCTGCGCTGGGGCACAGGACGGGACGCAGTCGGAGACACAGAGCCGGCTAACTAGCAGCCATTGCTCTTTGCCATGCCCTAGCCTAGTGACGCCCTGAGACCCCGCCCCACACAACCTACAAACCCACCCAAGTTCCAAGCAGCGGCTTTTGCATATGAATGGACTGCTCTATCACAGCTTAACCTAACAAACTTGCAGCCCGGATCAGACAGCTCCAAAACCTCCAAACCCCAAGCAAAGAGGAGAAAACTGTAGCTCTCACTGTTGCTCCTGCTGGGTGGACTCAGACAATAACTGACCTGCACCCCATTGGAGATCCAGAAGCCAGTGTACCTAGTGGTCAGAGTGAGACACCAAATTTCAACTCCTCACATCCATAAGTGACACATTCAAGAGGCAGACTCAGTGAGCACCAAAGCCCCACTGAAACAAGTCCTGCACCATAAGCGTGTCTCCAGCACAGCAGTTCTTATAGACACAACGAGTCCTCACAGCCGATTGGCCTGGAGGTCAATTCCTCCCAGCGTACCAACAGCAATTAAGGCTTAACTACACCAAGACTTTGTACTCAGCCCACAAAGGGGTGTACCAAGAGCGTCCACATCAGGTGATTGGGGAGGCTGAGCTACTGCCCCCTATAGGTCACCTACCACACAAAGCCACTCCATCAACACAGGGAAGCAGCCAAAATGCAGAAACAAAGAAACATGTCACGAATGAAAGAAATGGAGGAAAGCAAACTACTGGATGACATAGAGTTCAGAACCACATTTATAAGGTTACTCAAGAATCTTCTAAAAACTGCCAAGAAACTTAATGACACTTCTGAGGAGCTTAGTGAGACCTTCAAGGACCTTAATGAGAATGCCAAAAAAATGGAAAAGGACCAGTCAGAAATGAAGCATACACTGTCTGAAATAAAGAATATACAGAAACTCAACTGTAGATCAATGTACCCCAAGAATCAAACCAAAGATCTGAAATATGAGGAAACAAAAAACACCCAACCAGAAAAACAAAAAGAAAAAAGAATCCAAAAATATGAAGATAGTGTAAGAAGCCTCTGGGACAACTTCAAGTGTACCAACATCCGAATTTTTGGGGTGCCAGAAGAAGAGAGAGAGCAAAATACTGAAAACCTATTAGAAGAAATAATGACAGAAAACTTTCCCTATCTGGTGAAAGAAATAGACTTACAAGTCCAGGAAGCACACAGAACCCCAAACAAAAGGAATCCAAAGAGGACCACACCAAGACACATCATAATTAAAATGCCAAGGGCAAAAGACAAAGAGAGAATCTTGAAAGCAGCAAGAGAAAAACGGTTAGTTACCTACAAGGGAGTACCCATACGACTGTCAGCTGATTTCTCAGCAGAAATTATGCAGGCCAGAAGGGAGTGGCAAGAAATATTCAAAGTGATGAACAGCAAGAACCTACAACCAAGATTACTCTACCCAGCAAAGCTATCATTCAGAGTTGAAGGTCAGACAAAGAGCTTCACAGACAAGAAAAAGCTAAAGGAGTTCATCGCCACCAAACCAGGATTACATGAAATGCTGAAGGGTATTCTTTAAGAAGAGGAAGAAGAAGAAAAAGGTAAAGATAAAAATTATGAACAACAAAATGACATCAAATACATACCTACCAACAAGTGAATCTAAAAATCAAGTGAATAAAAATCTGAAGAACAGAATGGACTGGTGAATATAATAGAATCAGGGGCATAGAAAGGGAGTGGACTGACGACTCTCAGGGGAAGCAGGTGTGAGGGGTGCGGGAAGAGATTGGACAAAAATCTTACTCCTATGGATGAAGACAGTGGCGGGGGGTAAGGGCATGGGATGGGGTGGGGAATCAGGTGGAGGGGAGCTATGGGGAAAAAAAAAAAGAGGAACATCTGTAATAATCTGAAAAATAAAGATTTATTTAAAAAAAAGAAATTAATTAGAAGAAATATTTTAATATCGCTATTCGCCCTTTCTCTATAATAGAAGTGTCAACCAAGTTCATGACCCACAATGACAGATTGAAACACATGCATGTGATTGGCACCAGCAAGAGCTTTATATGTATCATGCATGTGCCAGTCAATTTAGCCTTTTATAGACAATAAACTTGCTTAATTAGACCTGCTTTCTGATTTAGCTAAGCTTTTTCCAGCCCAGTGAAGCACCCCAACTTCTCTTTCAGGTAATTGTCAGCAACACAGCGGTAAACATCAACACAAAGCAGATTATTATTGTAGATCACGCAGGGAGAACAAAGGGTAAAATATTTAACTGCAGCAGTGCTTGACTATATTCTGTGCAGTGAGAAAACCTGAAGTCATTTTCAAGGTCCACCATTTCTTACTTCTTTTCAGTCGGGTCAAGTTTCTAAGCTTTCTAAATCTCCATTTTCTGGCTAATGAAAAGAAAATAGGTTTCCACCGAGTCTCCTATGTACCTACTCCAGGACTCCTGTGAGGATCAAATGAGATGAGGCATGGGAAAATGGGAAAATGCTTCTCAGACATTTGGTTACAGTGTAAAGGTTTCCACCTGTGTTCTTGGGCTGAAGAAACTGCAAGGGGAATAGTGTCAGGGAGAGGAAGCCTGGCATTGCTATGTGACGTCATTACCCAGACAGTCGGACACTTAGCATATTAGCCTTTTATATATATAGATTTATTTATTTATAATCCTCACTCGGGCATATTTTTCCATTGACGTTCAGAGAGAGTAGAAGAGAGAAGGGAAGACAGAGAAATGCTGATGTGAGAGACACACATCGATTGGTTGCCTCCTGCATGCACTCTGACCAGGGCCCGGGCAGGGAAGGAGCCTGCAACTGAGGTCCGTGCCCTTGACCGGAATCAAACCCAGGACCCTTTGGTCCACATGCTGATGCTCTATCCACTGAGCCACACAAGCTAGGGCTGGATTGTACACTTTAACATGGCTAACTTTGTTACGTGGATTTCACCCCAATGTAGTTATTCACTGCTTTAGAATGTGGGTATGTTCTTAGAAATGTGTTGTTAGGTGACTGTGCCATTATGCAAACATCGTAGAGTGTCTAGCTTACTGCACTCCTGGACTACCCGGTGTAGCCTTCTGTTCCTAGGCTACAAGCCCACACAACGGGCTATCGTATGAAGTGCTGCAGGCAACTGTAACACCAGTACAATAAAAATACAGTATAAAAGCTTTAAAGCATGGCACCACCACCAACGGAGCTGGTGGGACTGGAGGCTGCTCTGGGTGAGTTGGTGAGTGCGTGGTGAGTGACTGTGAGGCGTTACTGTACACCAACTGCTGTAGCCTTCACTTACACTGTACACTTAGGCTGTACTACATTTATAAAACAACAGGAGATTAAATCAGGCACAAGAGAAAATGATGCAATCAGGAGGCGTGGTAACCAGAAGAGGCATGAAGCTGCTGGCGTAACACAGCCCGCTGTTTACAGCAAACTTTCTAAAAATATGTAAGATAAAAATAATGGTAACAATTATAGCACAGTAAACACATCCACCAATGGCCTGCTGTCTCTTGTCGAGTATCACGTATGTACATACTTGCATGGGCTGCACTTTTATGCGACTGGCAGCCAGTAGGTTTGCTTGCACCAGCGTCACCACACACGTTGCATAACCACATTACGGCGGCTGTGACGGCATTAGGACATTTTCAGCTCCATTATAACCTTACTAGTGGCCCAGTACACGAAACTTATGCACATTAAAAGGGAGCTAATTAGAGAAAATATTTTAATATTTGCTTTTTCTTTATAATAGAAGTGTCAGAGATTAAAGAAAACTAGTAAAATGTATATGAAAATCTTCCTCCTATCAGAGTCTGGGGCGTGCATAGGAACCAGAGTCAAGTCCCCATCCACCCACGTGCGCCTCAAAATCATTCGAGCTGGCTGAGCGCCCCCACCCCCACCCCGCCATTGGGCTAGATCCAGACCCAGCTGGCCCCACCCCATCAAGCCCCGCCAGGGCGGGCAGTGCACCTTGAGGTCCTCTGGCCTGGGCCAGGAGGAGTGGCCTGAGGTCCCCCAGCCCAGGCCAGGGCAGAGGTCATGCCTTGAGGTCCCTGTCAAGCCCTGCCAGGCAGGGGCACAGCCTCAGGTTCCCCAGCCCGGCGCCAGGGCAGGGGGCACGGCTTGAGGTCCCCCATCAAGCCCCGCGGGTGGGGGTATGTCCTGAGGTCCCCTGTCAAGCCCCACCAGGTGGGGAGTTGCAGCCTGAGGTGCCTTGTTAAGCCTCACCAGGTGTGGGGGGGTGGGCAGCCTCAGGTCCCTGCTGATTGTTCCTTAAGGATTGTTAGGGGAACTCGGCCTTTGCTGTGGGCACAGCCATCTTGTGTTACAGGATCCCTGTCTCTGCTGTGGGTGCAGCCATCCTGTTACGGCGTGATGGTCAATTTGCATATTCCCTCTTTATTAGGTAGGTTTAGACCACCACTGAATGTACCGTCTGTTACTGGCCAAAAGGGTGTTATGTGGTGCCGGACTGTAATTTTTTTAATGAAGAGAGCTAATTAAAGGATAGCGTTTCACAGTGGAACCTCAGCACTGGGAGGAGTTCTTCCCAAACTCTGAGGCGGCCTCTCCCATTGTCTCCACTCAGACCCTTCAGGCACCTGTAGCACAGGTCAGCGTTTGGCGGCACAGCAGAGGCCAGGCCCGCACCACCACTTGGCTGACTTCACCCGCTGGCCGCCCACCACAGCCTCGGGGCCGTGCTCCTGGCAGCTTCAGTGGAGACACTGAAATTTATATCGATTCACCACATTCTACAAACACTGGACAGCCATTCCAGAGAAATTAGACCCAAGTTTCCAGGCCAGACTGAAAAAGGGGAAGCCTATGTGTGTGACTGTGTGAGGAGGCATATGGAAATGTTAACAGTAGTTAGGTCTTGTTTTTGGATGGTAGAATTAGGAGTAGGAATTTTAATTTCCTTTTTTTATTTCTTTTTTGTTGTTGTTAATCCTCACCTGAGGATATGTTTCCATTGAATTTTAGGGAGAGTGGAAGAGAGAGGGAAAGACAGAGAGAAACATTGATGTGAGAGAAACACATCAATTGGTTGCCTCCTGCACGTGCCCTGACCAGGGCCTGGGCTTGGGAGGAGAATGCAACTGAGGTTCATGCCCTTGACCGGAATCGAATCCAGACCCTTTGGTTCACAGGCCAATGCTCTATCCACTGAGCCAAACTGGCTAGGGCTCTTTTTATGTTGACCTATGTCTTTTTATTTTATTTTTATTTAATTTATTTATTGTTAAAAGTATTATATATGTCTCCTTTTCCCCCCATTGACCTCTCCTCAACCACTCCCACCCCCTAGCACATGCCCTTGCCTCCCTATTGTCCGTGTCCATTGGTTATGTTCATATGCACGCATACAAGTCTTTTGGTTGATCTCCTACCCCCCTCCCCATCCTCCCTCCTTTCCCTCTGAGGTTTGATGGTCTCTTCTATGCTTCTATGTCTCCGGATCTATTTTTGTTCATCAGTTTATGTTGTTCATTATATTCCAAAAATGAGTGAGATCATGTGTTATTTATCTTTCTCCGACTGGCTTATTTCGACCTATGTATTTTTAAATAATTCTACCATAAACATGACTTGTTTGTGTAATTTTAAAGAAAATATTAGGTGGGGATGGTTCATTTAAAGAGTAGTATCTACACTCATTAAAAATTACAGTCGTTCATTAGAACTTTGCAAGCCCCTGCACACGTGGGGCTCACACAGTGAGGGGGCTCCGCCCTAAGGGGTTCGTGTGCCCACCACCTGCCTGCGATGCTGGAAGCCTCATGGAGCTCCACAAACACACAGCTCCCGGAGACACGGGCTAGTTCTACTTGAAGGAGGGCCTTGCAGGGATGTCCTCGGAGCCAGGCTTCTGCTCCAGCCAGTGGGTCCCCCATTCCCTCGTCTTCATAGTCTTTCCTCCTTTCTTTGATCACAACCCTTTCCTTCTTCCAAGGACTGCAGTGGCTCCTCTTCCGAATCACCTGACCACTTGCTGATGGCGTCACTTTATGGCGTCACTTATATTCTCATGTATTTTGCCCAATTATATCATAACCTGTTTGAGGACAGACACTGCTATTCTATACCTTTCAGTAACCACAACATCCTTATAAAGTGCGTTATTGATGGTTATGATATCAGACACATATTCTGAATCTATCAATAATAAAATGGACATGCCAGAAGACCCTGTACTATTTGTGTGTGTGTTTTTAATTCTTTAGATGCAGTCTTAGAAGAATCAGTCACAGATTAAGAGTCTGTGAGCACATAGCCAGGCTGCTCATAAATGCTCTCCAGGGGTGACCAAAGCAGACTGAAAAAGTGGCTGGAAAATGAGAGTTTCCAAAAGTTATCAAGTTTATTAATCGATACTCTGAAAAACGGAAACTCTGAATAAAATATGTTCCCACACAACTCACTTTTGTTTGAATACCAGATAGAAGGTTCGGCACTAAAAGAGTCACCATCTAGGATTGAAATGATTCTTTCTCTAGAATGAGAGATGATTTCTGGAAACTCTTTAGATAAACAACGCTGTTTTCAATTTATCTTCAGCCGGGCTTGCCGCATTCATGGGTTTGGGCCCAGATTACAGTAGCTTAAGCTAACCAGAGATTCGTTTCCTTCTCAGATGTAAGAAGCCCGGAGGTGGTCGGCCCCGAGTGGGTGCAGCTCTCCCCGCTGTCTGAGAACAGGTCTTCTGTCTACTGTCTGTCATCTGTGGCTTCCATTCCCAAGGCCCACGGCAGCTGCCCGCGCTGTAGCCGTTATGTCTGCCACCTAAGAAGAGGAAGAAAGAAGAGAGAGATATATATTTCCTCTTCCTAAGGACTCTTTGACCAAGTTGCAAACACCATTTTTCTAACACTATTTGTCAGAGCAAGTTGGAAAGTGTGATCTCGATTCTAAGCAGCAGCATGCACAGCTAGACGTCAGGGATACGGGAATGTGTAGCTTGTTTTCGGTCCCACAAACCTCTCTGGGAGGCTAGTTAAGCCGATGGACCCCTTCTCAGAATAATGTTTTAGATGAGTAAAATATAATACGTGAGATTACAAAAGATCCCAGTTGAAATATGATTCTACTGACAAGCCCTTTGAGGCCTGTCGACCCCAAGTTAGGAGTCCCCTCCATAGTAAAGAAAAAGGGGGGCAGTTATCAGCCCCTGACACTTGACATAGGAAAAGACCCTACAGAGGACTTGACTCCTGAAGAATGGCGGAGGCCCTATTTCCAGCCCGTCTGTGCTCTAGAGTCTGATGGTTACAGGAAGATCTGGCTTCTCCTCTCAGTTCTCTGAATTACTTACTAAAATGGAGAGGCAGATAGGCAGATTCTATGTACCAGTATTAGGGGAGTTCAGAATAAGGGGGGGATCCTGTGGAGTGGGCTTGGAGAAAGGAAGAAAAGTAAAAGGCTTATTCTGAAAGAAAAGAGAGGCAGTGTATGTGGGGATGGAGTGTTTTGTTTTGTGTGTGTGTGTGTGTGTGTGTATATATATATATATATATATATAATTTTTTAAATTGATTTCAGAGAGAGGAAGGAAGAGAGAGAAAGAGCTAAAAAACATCAATGACGAGAGAGAATCGTTGATTGGAATGGCCCCTAGCCTACAACCCAGACATGTGCCCTGACCGGGAATCAAACCATGACATCCTGGTTCATAGGTTGATGCTCAACCACTGAACCACACCGGCTGGGCGAGAGGCAACATATTTGGAGGGAAGGGGCTGAAGGATGGGAGGGGAGGCCCTGGGGGTGGGGGGGAGGGTCCTACGGAGTTCTACAGGCAATGGCTTAGGAGAAGTGGTTGGCAAAGGAAGGGCCACTTACGTTTGAGCTGATGAGAAGTAGAGAATCACTGAGTCCTTGGAAATAAAGGGGTGAAAGAGTCACGCAATGTCCACGTGTACATCGGTTGGTTAGGTTGGTATACAAACGTCTTTAAAATGGTCTGGAAGGTAGAATTCAAATTTCTGAGAGTGGTGGTTGTTGCTTCTGCAGAATTGAATGGGGTGACAGTGAAAGGAACTGAAGTTCTTTGGCAAAGAAATCGTTAAGCTCCTTGAAGGTCTAGCCTCTCAGGTTCTGGATAGCAAGAAGAGCTTGCGTTCCCTATCCCCATTCCATTCCCGGTGCAGACATAACTAATCAACCCCTGAGCTTGGACATGGCCTCAGAATCCTTCTCCTCAGAGCTCTTTTGCATAGATTGCCAATTGCATCGATTGGGCATGTGGAGAAACCTCTTTCCACCCTGCCGTACCTTCTGTACTTTCCCCAAAGCACCAGGGTTGTTCACAGAAGAGACTCAGAAGGAACCAGCATTATCTTGAAAACCCAGAATTATAAAAACTTAAGGCACATAAGGTTGAAGAAACCTCATAACTCATTTTAGTGACACGCGGATGGCCGAGTCAACTGTTTGAGCGAGTCAAGGAACTAGTCTAGAAAGGGCCTCAGGGAAGTTGGCAAAGGATCACAGTGCAACGCCTAACGTAGTCCCAAACACCCACACCCTCGCTCCGCGAACTGGCTGCCAGGCCGCCGGTGAACAGCTCAAGTCCAAAGACATCCCCTTATCTCCACCAGTAAGTGGAAGGACGGCGTCCCCAGCTCTTCTAGGCCAGGGGAAGCCCCAGGCCCAGGGGGCAGGAGAATTGTGGAATGGCTTCAAGTGAGGCCACTGGGATGAGGCCTCAGAACAACGCCTCAGGCTGAGGCCTGGCAATCTTATCCCACCCGTAGGAGATGCCAGCGTCCTAAAGAAAATATGCCAATGAGTTGGCCGTTGTAGCTTTTTCCCATGGTGCCCGACTCAGTGCTGGACACAACACCTTCCTGGGCACAGACAGGACTGACGGGCTGTCTTAAATGATAGAAACGCCCTGGCCAGTGTGGCTCAATTGTTCGCATTGTCCCTCGCACCGAAAGGTTGCTGGTTTGATTCCTGGCCAGGACACTTGCTGGAGTTGGGGTGGGGGATGGGGGGTGTTGATCTCCCATAGAGAGGATACAGGAGATAGCCAATCTCTCTCTCTCTCCACCCCGCCCCCCCCCCCTCTAAAAATGAATAAAAATGATAGGAACTCGGGCTAACCCATCTCAGCTTGTAAGTGTGCTCTGTGACTTTGGAAAGCTCCCTAAGCAAGGGGGAGCAGTGGCTGGGCGCTCCACGAAGACAGTGCGCTGGGAAGATGGGACAACCCAAGCCCCTCAGACCTGCAGTGGCTGAGCGCCACAGGACACACAGGGCGGCGGCGGCGGGTGGCAGTCCCTTGCCCCTTGACCTTCAGGTGTTCACCACAGGAACTGAGCAGCAGTTGGGGCTGGCTGCTCTGGGGAGCGCCCCTGGCAAAAGGTAGTCCTTATCTCTTTGCAAGAGTCACCTCCTTCCTGGGCCCCAGCTGCCTGCGGTTGACTGCAGCTCCCACATGAAGTCTGACCCAACCGCACACCCCCGACCTGAAGCCCACAGGAGGGACTGGATTTTCCAGGGCAGTGATGATGCTGAATCTTTCGTCTGTCTAAATATGGTATGTTTGACCACATGTTCCAGTTTGGGGCCCAGAAATCGAAGTGGGGTCGCCAGGTGGAAGGTTAACGTGGACACGTCCTCTATCCCTCCTTACCCTCTGCCCTCTCTGACCGGCAGCCCACGGGGCCACCTCTCCTGCTGGTCCTCCAGCTCCTTAGCTCTCAGCCTCGGCACCCTAAGCCTGGGCCTCACCTCTCACTATGGCAAGACTCAGCTGGCCACTATGCCAGTGGCCTCCGGGGCCTCGGGGAGACCAGAGCCCTCGCCGTCTAATGTGTTAGGGACCGAAGCAGGGGGACCCCCAAGTCTTGGCCAGCTGCCGGGAGGTGAGGGGAATGCTTAGGGGTTGAGGGTCTTTGGATGGAGGGCTCTCTGGTCATGTCAGGTAGAAGCCAGAAGCCCCTCTGCCCTCCGACTCCGTGGGTGAACAGTAACAGGAAGCAGAGGGGGTGACAGGGTTCGGAGATAGCAGAGGCGAGTATGATCCTTGCTCTGCCCCTCACTAGTACTGACGCTCCCCACCGGCCATTTCCTCATCTACAAAGGGGCCAACACCTGAGTCGGCTGTGGTGCTGAGCGGCTGCACTGAGACCAGAGCCCCTGCTGCTTCTTGGGCTGGGGCAGTGGTCAGCAAACTCATTAGTCAACAGAGCCAAATATCAACAGTACAACGATTGAAATTTCTTTTGAGAGCCAAATTTTTTAAACTTAAACTTCTTCTAACGCCACTTCTTCAAAATAGACTTTCCCAGGCCGTGGTATTTTGTGAAAAAGCCACACTCAAGGGGCCAAAGAGCTGCATGTGGCTCGCGAGCCGCAGTTTGCCAACCACTGGGCTGGGGGAACCTGGGTCTGCATAAGCGCCCCCAGTGCTGGCTGAGCTGCTCCAAGGCCCTGTGGGATCACAACCACTGAGCAGGACACACCCACACCCACTGAGCAGGACACACCCACACCCACTGAGCAGGACACACCCCCTGAGCAGGACACACCCACTGAGCAGGGGAGGGCTGAGGAGAGACACAGGAAGGACTCTCATGGCTGAGGGTCTGTCAGGAACAGAACAGAGAGGAAAACTGTGGGTGAACAGAAGCCAAGAGGCAGAGAAAGTGTGGGAGGAGAGACAGAGTGGGCAAAGGCAAGAGGAGAAGCTGCAGGCACTGCCCAGACCTGGGTAAACTGAGTCACGTCTTGGGCAGAACCACTGGACCCAGCACGTGCACCCCGTTGGCCCTGAACAGTATCCCTGTTTTCCTTGAGGTCCTGTCACCTTGACATCCACAGAGTCCCTGCGTTTCTTTTCTTCTGGTTCTCTACATAAAACAGGCCTCCCTGGCCGGTGAGCAGCACTGGGCTCCATCCCTTGCCATCTGAAAAGGTGAAACAAGTCCTACCGTGCGGGATTGTGACCAGAATCAAGGAAAACCGTACATGGAAGATGGTCTCTGAGCACCGGGCTCAGCAGGCCACAATAAGGGGAGCTGTTATTGCCAGAAAGCGAACACACAGCGGCCACAGCGTCTCCCCCACAGCCACAGCAGCGCCGGGAACACCCGAGCCGTTGTTTGCTACCAGCGGTCTGGGCTTGGTGGACCCAACCTCCTGTTCCGTCCCCCTCCAGACCTCACAGCTACAGGGACAGGGTTTTAGAAACAAAACCCAGCACTGACGCTGGCAGGGGCTCACCGGCGCTCGTTCCGTCAGAGAGGCATTCTGAGAGTCCCGGGTGGGCGCTGAAAGTTGGAACGCTCAGCCGTTTTGGTGTTGTACAAGGCTCTCTGCAGAGAATATCTGAAAAGAAACGCGTGCTGTCCTGACGTCCCAGAACACATGGGATGACGTCTTCTGGCTTGTCCCTGACCTTGGCCTCACGGGGGAAGGTGGGTGAGAAGGGAAGCGCGTGGCCTGCGCCCAGGGGGACCAGGACTGTGCAGGCAATCTGACAAGCGACGCCGTCGATGGCCTGATTGTCCTGATGCTGGGCTTTTTGCTGCGTTTCTTTACTTCCAGGACGTTGTCACGATGGCCCTCCGGCTCCTGTGCGGAACAGCGTGTGTCCCTACGCCTTCCGACCTGAAAGCGTCAACAGCGGGGCTTGGTGGCTCAGCTCAACTTGGCAGAGCAGGGAGCGAGGTCAGAGCGGGACTCTCAGTGAGGGGTAAGGGCCGAGCTGGGATCCACACCCAGGCCGGCTTGCTTCCTTCCCACCATGCCCAGGCACAACTGCTGAAAAAAGCGAAACCTAGGTGTCATAGCAAACAGCGTAGAGGTGAGTTCCAGCCACGACCTGGTGTCCACACCACACAGACTCACTCTGAACCCCCCGGTGGAAAGTGGAAAAATGCCAAATTGGTTTGGGAAGGGGTGGGGAGAGGAAGCAGAGAAGGGGGGAGGTCAAGGTGAAATGTTCTCTGCTGCGTCATTAGGAGAAAGGAAAGGGGCGCTCTTCTCGTTTTCCTTAACAAAAGCAACACAGGAAGAAAACAGCTCACTCGGACACTGCGCACTTTGGCAAGTAGGCAGAAACCCTGATTTCAGTACTTGAGAAGAAACTTTTTGCAAAAGAAGAAAATGGATAAATCAATAGCTTTTTTCTTAAAAGAAACCTTACCTGGCTCCCGGTGAGTGAGGGCATGTCTGTGGGACTTGGTTGGACATGAAATCATCCAACTGTATTATCATGAGCTGCCAGGTCTCAGGGCTAAGGGCTGGTTTGCTGAATCTATATGGACCCTGCAGCCTGGGTCAGGGCTTGCACACAGGAGGCGCATAATAAGTGCTCAGTGCTCAGAACAAAAGCGCCACCTGACTACCTACCAGGCTCCAACAGCTTGCAGGAGCATTGAGGTCTCAAATAGACAGCCCCAATGTCTGCTGGCCCCGTATCCCCTCCAATGTTATCAGTTCAAGGACTTGGCTCAGAATAATCTTACAGCTCGTCCTTGGAGGTGGCCAGTGAGGAAAGACATGGATATTGTGGTGGTGGCGGGGGTGGGGGGGTCCTAAAGGTTCTAGTGACTCTATCCTCAAGTGGCCCCATCCTCTTCTAGGTGAGACTTGCAATCTAGGGGGCCGGACTCAGTGGTTAGATGTCAAAGGTGAGGAGCAGACCCATTCTTCCTAGAATTATATATCATCTCGCTCATCTTTCAAAATTGAGTTTCACTACCTCCTTCTCCAGGGAGCCTTCCCTGATGCTCTGCCTCTTCCCCCTGTTCTTCCCATTCTGGATTAAATCCCTCCCTCCCGCGTGCCTGGCTCTCCCTGTGCGACAGAGCCTTTCACCACCCTGGATTCTGACACTTAATCGCCACACTGTCAGGTCCTTGGGGATAAGAGGGAGGTTTTCTTTTATTATTATTATTTTTATTTATTTTTATTTCTTTACAGAGAGGAAGGGAGAGGGATAGAGGGCAGAAACATCGATGAGAGAGAAACATCGATCAGCTGCCTCCTACACACTTCCCACTGGGCATGTGCCCGCAACCCAGGTCCATGCCCTTGACTGGAATCGAACCTGGGACCTTTCAGTCTGCAGGCTGATGCTCTATCCACTGAGCCACACCAGTTAGGGCGAGGGAGGTTTTCTTTAACTTCCTGTCCCCAGTACTTAGCCAAGAGCCTGGCACAGCATAGGCACTCAGCACATTTTGTTAGGTGAGGAAAAGGAGGAAAGGAAGAGGGGCGGGAGGGGGGGAGGAAAGAGCATGCTCCAGGAGCTATGACGTCTCCTTTTGAAATGTCTCACGGCGACTTGCCCGGTGCCTGTCCACAGACGAGGACTGACGTTTGGATTCTATTTCCTGTCAGTGGCTGAGCTCCTCTGCTCCCAGCTGTGTCTCTGGCACCGAAGACAGGAGGAAACTGGGGGAGGTTCGGGGGCTCTGGGACACAGTGCCTGAGGAGTGTATGTCCAAGCACAGTTCTGAACGAAGCATATGTCCCTGAACCACAAGCAAAAGGCACGCACAGCCCCGTCTGTCTACCTGGATCTTAGTTACTCAGCAATTTCAACTGTCAGACCACAGCCAACCGCCAGTGAGCAGCTAGTGATGGAGGGCAGGGAGCTGCGCTCCTGTTCAGGGCTGTAACCACGGGGCCCCCAGAGGGCCTGCCAACGGGGAGGTGCTCACTAGCGATTTGTTGAAAGGTTCGATACGTGAGAAAAGGACCTGGGGCCTCTTCAATGTCACACAATCCCTGCTGTAGATTTCTTGAACTTTAACTCGTAGGCGAGGCCCCCAGATTCGCAAGTCATATTGACACTTAGCTCACAAACAGCTCTATCAGGCTCGTTGTCTTGTTCTATATCCACCGCAGAGCACAACACTGAAAGAGAAGAAAAGAGTTTTCACTCCACCTGCATACATATATGTTTTTATTATCAGAAAAGTGGATGCAAAACTTCTCACAGGAGACGAGGACCACCTGTGGCAACAGCGAACTCGAAATAGTGGAACGGCTCATTCCAGTAGATCGCAGGACACTACCAATATCCAGGTCTCCATCCATCCATGGTGAGCAAAGTGACAAGGGCCTACTTACAGAAGGAATCCCAGAAGCATTTCCTTAGCTGAGTCCTGTGGAGCCTGAGTACTTTTTATCCTCAAGGTGGTTGCTCATTAGCGCTATCCTTTGGCCTCTCCCCCTTGCTGTGAGTGGTCCCAGGTCGCCCCGATAATACCCTCAGGGTCCCGCTCCTCAGGGGCCGGGGGTTCCTGTGGAGACTGCCAATGAGAACCCACATCTGAATCCGTCCTTCCATGGACTCATTTCTGGATTTCTTAGAGGGCCGGTAAGAACACAACTACATGGAATACTGTGCTGATTGAACAATAGTCTTGGTTAAAATTAGAATTAGCGGCAACCCGGGAGAGAAAGCCACACAGAGCCGGGGCGGGGAGGACTCCTACCCTCTGCCCGCGGGATGCAGGCACCAGCCCCGATTGCCCCCACCTCCAGGATGGCACCGAGGGAAAGAGCCCCTTCCTCCTGCAGACCCCAGTGCGCAGAGCGAGTGCTTTACCCGAGAGGGCGGGCCCAGGGGGGCCGAGGAAAAGGTGCTGCCGTGTGGCCCCTGTGAGTCCTGGGACTGGACATCTCGTGCTGCCGGACACAGGGTGGACCCATCCCTCTCTGTCTCAATGGACGGCTCCATGGGCCCCGCGACTCCCCCTTCAAGGAGTCTAGCCTGGCCTGATGACCGACAGGTCCTGGACAGGGGCTGTGAGAGGGCCACAGGACACCCACCCAGGGCTGGTGACACATAGGATCCAGCTGGTTGTCTTTGTTCCAAGGAGAACAAGCAAACAAAAGCTAGCTCTGGAGGAGCCGCTGCGGCCCTGCTCTGCCAGGGGCAGCCGAGCCCAGCCGGGACATCCCGCCGGTGACCCGGGCCGTTCCTTTCTCGTCCTGGGCCGTGGGAGCATCTGCAGGCGGGACTGGGCCACTCGGAGCCACTGCTGGAGTCTTCTGGGAAGGCCTGTCTTAGGATACAGTCTTGCTTCCTTCTGGTTTATGCATGACATTTTCCCAAAAGAAAAAAAGAATTTGGAATGACTAGCATCATTATTCTTTTCTTGCTTTTAGTTTCCACTCCAGAGCCATCTGTCATCAGAAACAGTTTACTTTCCACCTCTCAGGCCGCTGTCCACAGCCAGAGGAGGCTGGACAGGGGCAGCCGTGACCTCTGGACCCCTGCGGCAGAGGGGCGGGGCGGGGCGGAGGGGAGTGAGTCGCCAGCCCAGGCTTGCTGGGAGAGCACCGATGCAGGCCTGCAGGGGCAGACGAGGGGACCACGCTGTGGCACGGGTGGTGTCTGAGATGGCGAGGGCTCAGGACAGGCGCCCTGAGCCCTCTGCGTCCACTCGGTCGGTTGAAAACAGTTGACCTTCTGTCACTGTTGGTGCAAACATTCCCTGTGACATGGGGGCCGGGAGCACGTGCGGGGGGAGCCAGCACAAAAAGGCTTTCAACTGAGCTTTTTCATCCTAAGGTCACGGGTTCCTATTGGAGCGAGAGAGAAAGGGCCTGAGCTGCCAATGACCTGTTATCGGGTTCAGCCCTCCTGTTGCTCACGTGAGGAGCGAAGGAGAGGCCAGGCCAGGCTGCTGCTGTGCCCCGCAGGAGGGGCGGAGAGGGACAGTGACCCGTGTCTCAATGCCCGTTGCGTCATGTCAGACGCCAGCCCCGGGGAGGGAGGTGTGACACCACTCTCCTTTGCGTTTCTGGGTTGATGCTGAGCTAAGAACTGAAGGAATCTGATTCTTCATTAGGGTTGAGATGAGCTTCACCACAACTTTTCGAGCTACATTTTCAGACAATCCAGACTGAGGCCATTTCAGCCTGGCCACCAGAAACCACGCTTCCGCACGCTCTGCCCCGGCGGGAAGGGGGGCACTCGCCTGACACGGAGCAGGCTAATCGGAACTCTATTTTGTGTTTTGTTTTTAACTATACCATCCACACTGTTCCTCATCTACTTTTCTTTTTTCAAATGGGAACTTGGTTTATTTCAAGAAAAATGATTTTAAATGTAATGATGTTACTTGCAATGAACATTAATATTTTAAGAAAAACAATCTTAAATATAATAATACATGCAATAAACATTAATATCTCATGAAAACGATTTAAAATATAATAATGTTACATGCAGTAAACACCAATTATTCAAGAAAATCTATCTTACATATAATAATATTACATGCAGTAAGCATTAATATTTCAAGAATAAAAGGATTAACATATAATAATATTACCAAAACTGTACTAACATAGTGTGATATCACAAAAGTTGTAGGAGATATTAAAAATCTGCAAATGACAGGATTACCTCTATTATATTCTTGAAATATTATTTTTCCCCTCTGGCTCTATTTCTGTTCATCAGTTTTCGTGGCTCGGAGCTTTATGTTGTAACTGGTGAGGAGTCATTGAGGGTTTTAGAAGCAGAGTCACGTGGCCAGACCTGTGATTTTAGAAGGGTCACTCTGGGTGCCTGTGGGAGGTGGGTTCCCAGGGTGAGCTGGCTTAGGGACACCAGGAGCTGAATGCTTGCATTCCCTAAAACTCCCATGCCTAACCTCCAGTGTGCCAGGGCCGTGGGGAATGGCTAAGTCACGAGTGTGCAGCCCTCGTGAATAGGATTAGCGCCCTCCTAAAGGAGGCCCTGGAGAGCCCCCTTGCCCTCCACGTGAGAACACAGGGAGAAAACGGCCCTCTGTGAACCCAGACGCAGGCCCACGCTGGAGACCAAACCTACTGGCAGCTTGGTCTTGGGCTTCTGCTTCCGGAACAGTGAGAGTTAAATTTCTGTTGTTTACATTGTAAGCCACCCAGTGTATGGCCTTCTAGTCTAGCCACCCCAGCAGACTCAGAGGGGAGCCCTCTGAGTGGCCTGGTGGGGGGCGATGACAGAGACCTGAGTCCTGCAGCCGGATAGGGGTGAAGAGTTTAGGGCAAGCATGTCAAACTCCCGGCCCACGGGCCACATGTGGCCCACAATGAATATTTTTGTGGCCCAGCCAATATAAAGGTATGTAAGAAACGTTTTAATAAAAATTTCATAACTTAATTTTTACAATATCTTGTTATACATCATTATTAATAACAAACGACAATGTTCGCTAATAACGGATGACTATAATCGTGTAGCGTTCATTTCCCTTACAGGCCTTACGCGCAGGTGCACCGTTTCTCTCCACTAATACCAGTGGCAAATATTTTAGCGGCCAATAGCCACGTCATTGTCTTGGACTGACTTTTTTGGTGTGAGCAACAGGAAATATTTCACTTTCGGAGGACAAGAAAAATAGGTTTACTTGTGTTAAGCTTATTAATTTGTGCAGTTATTCAGTGTCTGGTAAGTTAATGGTCAAGAAACAATATGAGTTTTTATTAAAATGTTCTATTATTTTGTTAACGATGGCTCATTTATTTCAGCCCTTTGTATTCAGAAAGTCTATATTGAAATAAACCTATATTTCTGTGAAAATGGAAGCTTTTGTGTTTTTGCGGCCCACATACACTTACTAGTAAACCTTACTTATGTGGCCCTGTTAGCCTTTGAGTTTGACATGCTAGGTGTAGGGGTGGTGGGCCTGGGTGCTGTTATCGGTCATCAAGGTAGAGAACCAGGAATGGCTACCCTGCCTCAGCCTAGCCACCTGCCGGCCCTCAAAGCTCCTGGGGAAAGTTCGGGCAGGAGCTGCTCAAGGAGGAGGAAATGCCACGTGCAAGGGGCCACATTAACCCCCTCCTCTGTTTCCTCCCAAGCGTCCGGAGCTCAACTGCCCTATTAGTTCCATTCCTGGTCTCGCCACCTCCTCCCCCCTCCCCCGGCCCCGCCCAGGGAAACAGCTCTCCCTGCCTTCTGTGGGTCCAGCCTCAAGCTTTAGGGGGGCAAAGGGGATCCAGCGCCGGAGAGGGAACAGCTGAGAAACAGCCCTGCCGCCCTGGGATGCCCCGGCGCCCGTGCAGGTTGAGCCCCGGACGCGCGTGTCTGGGCACGGGGCCTCGGGGTGGGGGGTCCCCTGTTGGGAGCCTTGGTATGCAGCCCTTCATAACGTCTTAGAACAGTGGTCGCTCAGAGGATGCCCCCACCCCACCCCCGCCTCCGCACTGAGCACGCTTTGGCGGGGGCCCGGCGCTTCCTTCCTTCCGAGTCCCGCCGACACACTGTCCTCTCGGCAGACCCCCCGCCCCCTCTGCCAGAGCCCCCGGTTCCCAATCCAGAGTGAACCAGGGAGAAGTCCCAGGCCACGCTCCGGCCACAGCTCCCGGGTCAACACTCCGATGGCAGCCCTGGCCGGTTTGGCTCAGTGGGTAGAGCATCAGCCCGCGGACTGAAGGGTCCGGGGTTCTAGTCAGTGAAGGGCACGTATCTTGGTTAAGGTGCGTGCAGGAGCAACCAATCAATGTGTCTCTCTCACGTCGATGTTTCTCTCTGTTTCTCCCTCTCCCTTCCACTCTCTCTAAAAATCAATGGGAAAATATTGAGTGAGGATTAACAATAAAAAACCATTCATCCACTGTAGTCAGGACAGGGCCCCAGGTCTAAATTATGAACAGGGCTGGATCCATTTAGCAGGGTGGGGGGCGGGAGGCGGGGGTGGACAGGCCATGACTGGTACCTCTGAAGAGATTTCTGCAGCCTGCCCGCGAGGCTGTTGGAGCGAGGTAGGGACAGCGAGGACCATAGGCCCAGCCTTCACATCCCTATCCGAAAGGTTGTTACAAGGTGGTCCAAGACCCCCTGAGTGTTGCGGCAAGCTCCCGGTTTCAGCATCATGACGGCATCCGGGGCTGGCGGTGGTCACAGGAGGGCTGTGTCCATGTTGCCTTTCTGGGAGGCCGGACCTTGGGAGGCAATGGGTCCCAGCGGGCGGGCGTGGCGTGGCGGGGCCTGCTGCCGCTCCTGTAACGCAGCCCCGCGGGCTCTGGATCCGGGGGGCTCCCGGGCTGTCTGACTGGGGCACCGTGGTCTCTCCAAGGCACCATGGGAAGGAGCGTGAAATGATTCCCGATTCCTGATTCTCTGTGGTAAGGTGAGCGTCCGTGAGCCTCCCCGACCCTCTCGGCACAGTCTCTGGTCAATTTTTACTTCCTTGGCTCCTTCCTGAAGTGCCCTTGGCCAAAGCGGCTCTGAGGGTCACGGGGCTGGACTTGCAAAGGCTCCGGAGGCAGGCCCCCCCCCCCCCAACACACACACAGGAATGGAACTGGCAGGTCACCTGACTCCTGCAGACTCTCCCCCAGAAGAGGCTGATCTCCGCTCCCACTGCAGATGGGGAGGCATTCCCGGCGGCTTCCGCAGTCCCCGGGAAACCGCCTAGTGATGGGCCAGGCCTGGCTGGGTGACGGCCTCCCAGCGCCACACATGTGAGCAGCTTGCTGAGCAGGCTATTCAGGTGCCCTCGGGACACAGCCACGCAGAGTGAAGGCTGGGAGGAGAAATGTGGGATGTGTTGAGATCAGCTTGGCGGGTGGGTCCCGCCCAGGGCAGGACGGAGAATATGGCTCTCTCCACCTTGGAAAGAGGCCACTGCAGCCACACAGATGGCAGTCAGAATGTCCACAGCCTGAGGTAGAAGTGGGCACAGGCCTTTTAGGATGCGGTTCCTCCCTCCTTCCCAGCCCGCCTCCCTCCGGGCATCTCCGAGACCCAGGCGCCCAGGCTGCACAGCCAGGCCTGAAGGGTCCCTTCAGCCAGGCCGGGCCCCACAAGAGGGGCCTCCCAGCCTCCTCTGCTTCTCTTGGGATCAACTTGCCACCAGGAGGAACTCCCCCTCCTGTTACTGGAGGTAAATCGGGGTCACACACTCGAATGGAGTTGATTTATCCTCATTTCTGCTCCCCTCCTGTTGGGCGCTCTGTTTCTGTTTTTCAAATTTTACCCTTCATACCCCTAGGGTGCATAGACCATCCTCACATGGCATCTCTTCTGAAAGACACGATCCTTCCCCCAGGGAAATCACAGGGTCAACAAACGTAAGCATGTGTCTGACGCCTGCCAAGTGCTTTCCAAATGCACCCCCCTGTGCCGTGTCACCATGGGTGTCTGAGGAGCCCAGTCTTGCCTGGTCCACTGGTGTCGCTCTTTGTGAACTACCTTTCTCGGTGAGCAGTCGGCAACGGACTGCCTCAGGGATGTTTCAGGTCGCATGTCTCAGGTGACTGGTGAGACCGATCTTTCCCACTTTTGTTCATTGGTTGCACTCTCTCTCTTCTAAATCATCTTTCCCATCCTCTGAGCACACATCTGCTGGAAGCTCGGCCTGCCTTTCTTGTCAACGTATCTGCTATTAACGTGTCGTGGTATTTGCTGTGCGCGTCTGACAATTTGCAAAGCTGTTGTCTCACAACGTCACTTGGATGTCTACTGGGCCCTACAAATTTAACGTGTCAAGATTGGGACCCTAAATTTTCCTCCCTAAACCTGCTCTATGTCTCTGGTCTTCCCCGTCTTAGTAAATGGCCCTACGAGCCACTCTATCCCCAGCCCTGAGTCCTTCTGGATTCCCACCCACCAGCCAGGCTCCCTCCCCCAGCCCTCCCCACCTGCACCATCTACAGCCTCCACCCTGGTCACTGGTCACCACACGGCCCTATGCTCTCTTCCTTATGGCATTTTTCACAATTGGATATCCTCTTGTTTATTCATTCATTTGCTTCTTCATGCTGTGTGTCCAGTCTACTAGTAGATTCCTGAGTCTACAGTATAAGCTCCAAAAGTTCAGAGCCTTGCCTGCCAGATGCATCAGTGTATGCCCAGTGCTTAAAGCAACGTCCATCCCTTAGTGGGAATGCACTAAACACATGCTGAATGAGTGAGTGAGTGACCTTTGCCCTTTCACCCTATTTACATTGTACGAAGGAGACCTCAGAGGATGAGCGCATTGGCGGTGGGAGGGCAGTTCCGGGGATAAAGCTGGGCTCTGCCCCTTCCTGGATGACTGGGGCAAGTAGCTTAGCATCTTTGAAAATGAGACTAGTAGTGCCCAGAGGGTGGAAGGTGCATGAGATACTGTGGACTGAGAGCTTAAAAACAGGTGAGCAAGAATGAGCATCCGTACGTGCCAGCCTGGCCAGGGCTTCTCCTCACCTTCCCCTGTGGTTCCTGGCTTAGAAGTCACTCCCTTCTTTTCACTAAAACCTTGGAGCACACACAGGGCATTTTATGTTCGTTTTTGTGGTGTGCTTAGAAAACGGTTAACCTTTAAATGCTTGGGAACTTATTCCAGTGTATTAAATAGATGAACTTCTAGTATTGGCACCATTTGTTGACTAATCTGTCTCATGTGTTACACGTTCTTTGTTACACACTCAATTTTTATATATGGAGTGGACAAAAGTAGATCTACAGTTGTGAGCATGCAAAACACAGAGCTTTTGTTCTTGTATTATTATTTATTAATTATCATATTATTTGTTTGTATTGCAACTGTAAGCCTGCTTTTGCCTGCCCCTGTGTAACAGGGTATTGTTTCTGGCTGTCGAGTCGGTCCCCCTGTCCCGCCTTGGGCTGGGACCACCCTGGGTCACACTGGTTCACCGAGTGGAGCAGACTCCCCGCCTTGCTCGCGTCCTGGAAGAGTCCCACGTTCTCTGCTCACAGACTCAGCAACACGACGTCCGCGGCAGGCGTGTCTGTGCTGGTTTCAGGCCCTCACAAGAGCACTTGTCCTTCCTGCCCTGGGGCTCCCTGGCACCAGCACATCCTGGTGTCCCGGTCCCCTTTCCCCGGAGCCAATCCAAACAGGCTCTGTACCTGCGGCTGGCCCAAAGGTAAACGTCCCCTTTAGTGTGGCCCGAGGAGCACCCGGCCAAGGAGCCTGCATTCCTACATGCCACAGAGTAAAACGCTGTCCGCAACACGTCATCAGAGTTATCAGGGTCAGTAACGGCAGGAGAGTCCTCAGGACATTGACAAATGGGGCCCCAGATATACACCCTGCCACCACCTTGATGCTAACAGCACCCCAACACTCAGCTACAGATTCAGACAAACCCAGATGGCAGGCTGTCCCTGACCCACTCAAGTTTCTGCCATTCACCCTGCCCGCGTGGCTCAGTGGGTTGGTGCCGTCCCATGCGCTGAGAGGTCACCGGTTCCATTCCCAGTCAGGGCACATGCCAGGGTTTCAGGCTTGACCCCCAGTAGGGGTTATGCAAGAAGCAGCCAATCGATGCTTCTCTCGCTAAAATCAATAAAAACATACTTTAAAAAAGCAAACTACCAGCTCAAAGAAATAACATATGTGGAAGTACTTGCAAAAAAAACATTAAAATATACTATTCTTGTTGTTGCTGCCTTTTTTTGTTCCAAAAAGAATGTGGAACAGCATAACAATTAGATATTAATAATAAAACATTATTTTTAATATGTCTGAGGAAATAACTGTGTTCTGAGGTTGTCATTTTTCAGCCGTGAAGGTGCTAGGAACAGGTGTGTCTGTCCTTGCCTTGGCCCTAGATTATGCGCACCCTTTGTTTAAAAGTCCTTGGTTTTGCTGAGCAGTTGTTTCTTATTTTCTGGGGTGTTTGTTTACCATGTGATCTTCTTTCTTTTTTTTCTTTTTAAAATATTTTTATTAATTTCAGAGAGAAGGGGAGAGAGAGATAGAAACATCAATGATGAGGGAGAATCATTGATTGGCTGTCTCCTGCCTGCCCTCTGGGGATTAAGCCCAAAACCCAGGCATGCGCCCTTGACCAGAATCGAACCCAGGACCCCTCAGTCCGCAGGCTGATGCCACCTTAGGGCTTGACCCTCTTTCTGAGTCATTAACTATATAAGAGAAAGTCTCTAAAGAGAAAGTTCTGGACGCTTATTAGATTGGTTTGCTGTCCTGGAGAAGACGAGAGCGTCAGGAAAAGGGAAAGAAAGGCTGGGAAGACAGAGGAGTGTTTGTCCCACTCCCCCAGGCAGGGGAAGAGTGACTCAGCCGGATGCGCCGTCCAGGCAGGAAAGCCGTCCAGCTTGCGCATTTCCCATCGCCTGCACCTGCCGGGATCTCCTGGCTGGCACGGACTCCGGGTCACCTGGTGTCCCCAGCGCAGAACGCCCGGGGCCTTTTTCCTACTCAGTCAGATGCCAGCAGGTGTGGCCAGCTCCCAGTCACAGGCAAAGCTCCTAAGAGCAGGCGCTCTGCCTTTCTGAATGCGGGCACACGACTAAGATCTTGCATCAGCAGAGGGTCAGTCCTTGCGATTCACTCAAAAAGACCCAAACGAACGTAGCAAGCGAAAACCCTGACTTGCTGACGCCTCCTCGTGCTGCTCCCACATTACAGCTGCCGGGCCCTGGCTTCCTTGTGTTTGCCACTTGCCCGTGGCCTTGGTCACAGGCAGACTCCTGGCGGCCACATCCTCTTCCTCGGCTTTCTGAGAGGTGACACTATGGGAACCCACCTCCGTGCACCCACAGAGAACACGGGGACCCCAAAGATGTGCTGGGACCACGTAAAACTGAACAATGAAGCTAGAGAGGGAGGTATCCTTCTGGCCCCATCCAGGACATTTCTTCTGTCCCCTGTCCTTCTTCTCAGGGGCTCGCCAGCTCGGGGGAACTTCAGGAGAAGGTGTTTTGCTAATGTTGCTCACATGCAATTCAAAACAGCCTCTGCTGGCAGCTCACCGCCGCGCATATCAGGAAATGCTGCTCCCCTTGCGCCGCCACCTGGTTATTCAAACAGGCAGAGCCACGATTTACATACATCCCATCAAGAGTCCTCCCCAAGTCAAATCATTGCTGCTGCTTTTTCCATGACCTGGAGATTTGGTTGAAGATGATCGGGGCTCCCAGGAAAGAGAGGGCACGTGATCAGCTTAGGCTGCTGTCCCCAGCTCACCCCACCCCATGGTTCGATAGTAGGTGAAGGCCAAGTCTACACGGGCTGAATCCTTCATCTCAGATGAAACTTCCTAATGTTCTCTCTGGTCTGGAGCTTGTGCACGGTGCCCCAGGGATTGTCCGAGTGGATTGTCCGTGCCTGGTGGACACCTTAGTACCGGTCTCAGACTCCCCGATCCTAATGGGCTTGTGGAGTATCAGATGACTCGGTGCCTCGGCATAAACTGAACAGACACTTCCATGAGTAACTGCAGCGTGCTGCAGACCATGCCTGGACTTGATCAGAATTCCTGAACTGTTTCTTACCTGGGTCTTCCTTGCAGACTTGGCTCTAGGAAGCTCCTAACCTCATGAAGTATCCTAAGTCACCATGGAGACTTGCATTCTTCAGCTAGGACTCCTCCCACCCTGTGGGACTCCCCGTGAAAGCCATAGCAAGCAAGGGGACAGAGAGGGCCTGGGGCCCCTTCCTCCTGAAGCTCACCCCCTCCCTGAGCTCCTGAGAGCCCCTGCTGAGGCCCCTGTTGAACAGGGCTACACCCTGGGTTCTGGTTCCTTTGGTCGGAGCAAGTTTAAGGAAGTGCACCTGGGAGTTCACCAAGGCACATAGTGCTATGGGGATGGGTGTCCTTTCCCTTCTCCGATGTGAGTGCTTTATGAGGACATCGCCTGCCAACGTGCCTAACTGCCCAGCTGTCGCTGCGGTCTAATGAACTGCCCCAAAACGCAGCGGCTTAAAACACTGCAGATTCATTCTTTCTCGTGATTCTGTGAATTGGTTGGGCTCAGTTGCTCTGCACGGAGACGGCCAAGGTCACACACGTGGCCGCGTTTAGCTGGGAGCTGGGTGGGGGCTGAGACATCCAAGGTGGCTTCGCTGACGTCCAGAGCCTCAGCCATGCTGCCTGGAAGGGCAGGGAGCTGACTGGCCTCCCTCGCACACAGACTCCCACTCGGCACTTTACCCCGAGCTCCTGCTGGGCTGCGTCCCGAGGCCTAAGCAGACACTGTCAGGCCTGAGGCCTGGCCCCGGCACTGCCCGAGCATCACGGCCTCCATGATCTTTTGTCAAATCAAGTCACAAAGACCGCCTGGGCTCAAGAGGAGAGGAGATGGACCCTCTGCTGGTCGGGAGGAGTTGCATGTGGTCATAGGGAGGGGCGGAACTGTTGATGCCATTTCTGAAAACTATTTACAACACTAACAAAAGGAAGGAAGTCAGCAAAGGGATATGTTGTGTGTGGCTCAGATAACATACCAATTGCCTTTTTTTCAATATTAAAATTGTCTCATGTGGTCCACTTGCAAAGTTTCAGGCAAAAGCATGCAGAACTCCATGGTATTGAGTACAGGGCATTCTCATTAAAGTCAAAGCCCGTCAAAGCTCATCTATAGGGACAGAAAGCACGTCGTAGTTGCCTGCGGGGTAGGGGGGTGGGGGTGGGGGGCGGGGAGGAGCAGGGTTGACAATAGGAAACTTTTGGGGGTGATGGAAAATATTCTATATTTTAGTATGTCGGTAAATAGGTGTATACATTTGTCAAAACTCATTGAATTCCACACTTAAAACAGGTGTATGTTATTGTATGTAGATGACATCTCAATAGAGTTGGTTTAAAACAACAACAAGCAGAAAGCCGGCCCTGGGTGGGTAGCTCTGTTGGTTAGAGCGTTGTCCCACTATGCCAAGGCTGCAAGTTTGATCCCTGGTCATGGCACAGACAAGAATCAACCAGTGAGTGCACAAGTAAGTGGAACAACACAGCAGTGCTTTTTCTTCCTCTCTCTCCTTTCCTTTCTAAAATCAATCAATAAATAGAAAAACAACACCAATTTAGTGAGGACTACCAGAAAGGCTCGGTTTGAGGTGTGGTTAAGTAAAGCTGACGTTGGGGTCTACTATATTTACAAACAATAGCAAATTCCTTCGGGCAGGGAGAGGAAGCACAGGGCTAAAGGGGATGTTTTATTAGTTCCAAAGCAGGATACGCGTTCATGTTACCATGGCCTCCTGCTGTAATTGTACTTAAAAGCGTTTGCTATCATTTGCAGAACGTTGAGTAGGCGATTCTTGGTATTTTATAGATTATTGAAGGGTGACTACATCCTGCTTCCTGGGGTGCAGGAAGGGTTGGGGTCACCTCAAAGCAGAAACAAACAACAAAACGTGTGGGTCACTCCGTGTTAGACTGTCTTAGAATTAAACTGGTGCCAGCACTGGGGAAAACTAACTGGTGGCCATTACAGATTGCTCCAGGATGTCCTAACTTCAAGAGTCAGGATCCTGTAGTGCAGGTGATCTGAACACATTTTCACACATTATTTGGGTTCTATGAAGGGTCATGAAGGGTTGCATTGGAGAATCTGGGGGTGAGCTGGGGAGATGGGCGTGTTAAGTGAGTTCTGTCTGCTAAATGCACGCACCCTGGACGCATGGAGACAGCACCAGGGGCTGCCAAGCTCCGGACCAAGCTTTGGGGAAAGAGAGGGATTGGGGCAAGCAGGAGAGGGAATAATGTTTAGACTTTCTGGAGGGGTGCAGGGGCTTGACCAAGAATGCCCATGAGAAAGGCAAGACACTTGCTTCAGGAATGGAATGGGTCAGAGGTCATCCCCCTGGGTGCATTGGGTGGGCTGTGGGGACAAAGGGACATGAGTCAGGGAGCCCTTGGTCTCCTGTCTGTGTTCACTACATAGACCAAGTGGTTGGTGGGAACCAGAACTAGAGATCTGCTTTAAATGAATGGCCTTGGGGAAACAAGGGTTAAATAGAAGTTACTGATCAGATAAAGCTCCGTGTGTCCACATCGGCCATGATCTCTGTTTACTGCAGCCACATCAGCAGTGGACAGTGAACACAGACAACTGATTTTTGTATTTCACTGGGGAGTAATCATGATCAGAATTCTGCTTGAACTTTTAACTGGTAGCGTCAGGCGCAGGACAAACCTTTTCTAGGGCTGAAGTTCCTAGCGTAATTAATAAGCACACACACCATCAAGGAAGGGAGATGTGCCACGTCATCTTCCAGCCGTCCTCTCAAAGGACTCCGTTTATGCATAATTTCTCCCCTAAGTGTAAATAGCTCCTCAGTTAATATCCTCACATACTCCCACTTCCCCCAATCAAACAACTGCTAATTTTTAAAATATATATTTTTTTATTGATTTTAGAGAAAGGAAAGGAGAGGGAGATAAAGATAGAAATACCAATGATGAGAGAGAGTCTGCTGCCTCCTGCACGCCCCCTACTGGGCATTGAGCCCACAACTTGGGCATGTGCCCTGACCAGGAACTGGACAAACCATGACCTCCTGTTTCATAGGGTGATGCTCAACCACTGAGCAACACCAGCCGGAGGAAACATAACTGTTAAAATTCATTTCTTGGGAAACTGTTCTGCTGAAGGAACACTGGAAAGGATCTGATTAAATACTTACATTGATCATTATTAAATTACTCATTATTGGCAAGGTCTTCACTTTCACCATGCTAAAGACTTCGGATTAGGATGCTTTAGCCTTGAGCAAAAAGAAATAAAAATGTCTAAGGATTGATTTCAGGCAATGGTGATCAGAAAACGTCTCCCCAACAATATTTTGTGGAGGAAAACAGATCTTCCTGGGATTAGCCATTCGTCCCTCGTAAGACCCAGGAAAACACAAACAGCTTTCCGCAGCAGCTGGGCCATCAGGGAGCGCGGGTGTGATTTCACAGCCGCTGAGATTCCTATGCCTTCCTGAGCGTCCACTAACAGTCCGTTGCCCTTCTTTATGCTCCTTCATTCTCAAGGGCCTCTACACAACAATGAATACTCTGGTCAACATTCTTGGTTCAAGGTTTCCAGAGCAACCGTGGGAGGGAAGGCACAGGACAAAACCTGACTGGCAGAGAAGCTCACAAAACCCCTGGCTTTCCATGGCGCCTCGTAAACTACAAGTGACTCAGAAATGCCAAGGACGGTCCTGATGGAGTCCAGAGGGAAAGCATGACTTGATCTGACACTGACCCAGGGGAGCCAGCACATCTGCTACATCCTTGACAGTGTTCTGGGCTGAGCAGGAGCTCCGGGAAGCGGGGGTGTCTGGGCCCGGCCCCAGCTGCTGCCTCCTCCTGAGAGCTCTCAGTCGCGGGGAGGGCAGGGACCTGCAGGGCTCTCGACACTGGCAGTGGGGACGCTACCCTGGGAGGCTGACTCTGAACCGTGCTTCTGGCTGCTCCCTTACCTGTGTTTGAGGGAACTGTTAGTTGTCCCTCGCTTCCTGGGGACCCTTCTGCAGCCCACATGAAAACCAGAACTTTCCTCCCTCGTCATCGGGACCACGGTCTCCCCCCGTGGCCACTCCAGGCTTAAAGAGGACCAGCTGTGCTGTGGTGGGGAGGCTCTGCAGCTGTAAGTGGGAATGGATGTGCACTTGGCCTCCATTTCCCAATCCTGCTGATCAATTCTGCCTGGCAGACACTCCACCTGCCAGCACTGAGACGGGCAGGCTACTGACTACCAGCCTTGAGGGGCCTCTCAGTCCACGTACTTAATGGCAAGAGGACACCACACGGCCAGGCTAAGGAGCAGGCCGACTAATTGAAGACTATTGTGTGGCTTGAAGGGGCTCCAGGAAGACCAGGAATTCAGGCCTGACACTCAAATCATCTTCCTGCCACTGCTGAATGCAGGTGCCACTGGACTTCAGATCCTAAGGCGGGACCACTGCCAGGACCTCTGCCACTGCTGCCCCGTGCCCTCCATGACTGTTCCCTTGAGCCCCCAGAAAAGAATTCCTCCACGTGATGTTATCAACAAAGTACATTGATTGGTGGGGCCTAGGTCACATGCTTGTGTCCTAGCTGCAAGAGATTTTGGGAAATGTAGTTCTGGCCTAAAATTCTCTAAAAATAGAACAGGTATTCAAAATATGCTAAGAGTCACAGATATGACATATGCATTCTACATGGCCCCTCATTTTAGTCTCTGTGGCCTGAAAATGAGCATTTAACATATACTATTTATTTATTTTATATTAATATCTTATCTAATAAAAGAGTAATATGCAAATTAACCATCACTCCACTACACCCACAAGCCACGCCCACCAGCCAATCAGGACCGAGTATGCAAATTAACCCAACCAAGATGGCTGTGGCCATGGAGAGAACAGGAGGCTTGGGTTTCCCCAGCAATGGAGGAAGCCAAGCTTTCCCCACACCCTGGCTGGCCCAGGCCTCCACTCAAGGCTACAAACTTTCAATTATAGAAGATAAATAAATCCCAACAAAAAATGGCAGCAGCCATGGAGCTGGAGAGAGCAGGAGGCTTGAGTTGGCCCCAGCGATGGTGGAAGCAAAGCTCCTGCAGCCCTGGTCTTGCTCTCCACTCAAGGCTACAAAGTTTCAATTATAGAAGATAAATAAATCCCAACAAAAATGGCTGCAGCCACAGAGCAAGCAGGAGGCTTGGCTCCACTCAAGGCTACAAAGTTCCAATTATAGAAGATAAATAGAGAGAAACCAAGATGGTGGCATAGGTAAACACCTGAACTGCTGCCTCACACAACAATTTCAAAACTACAACTAAAAGACAAAATGGACATTGTCCAGAACCACAGGAAGGCTGGCTGAGTGGAAATTCTACAACTAGAAGGAAAGAGAAAAGCACACTGAGACTCACAGGAGCTGCAGAAGGCAGAGGTACAGAGGCTCGCGAGCAGAGAGGGCTGGCAGCTGAGTACTCGGCTGGTTTTCTCAATCAGGAGGGAGACACAAGCTCCCAACTGCTCTGAACTCCAGTTCCGGGTGAGACTCTGGGGACCCAGCCTCATACAGGGAGAAACTGCAGTGGGCAAAACTCGAGGGTGGCTTTCTCTCAGAGGTGCTTGCAGCGATTACCTTGGGACACTGAGACCCAGGAGCCTCTTAGGGCAGGGCTGACTGGGAGCCATTGCTGTATGCTCTGCCCTGAGACTGTGCCCCATCCAAGCTGAGAGCAGAGGCTTTTGCATATGAATGGCCTCGTCCTTTGAATTCTAAACTTACCTAACAAACTGAAGCTGAGTCAGTGAGACCCAGAACAGCCAAAAGAGGGGCCAAGGCCCCACAGCAGCTTGCATTGCTTCACAGTTGGGCCTCATCTGGGCACCTCCAAAACCCAAACAAAGAAGAGGAATCTGCAGATCTCTCCATAGCTCCTGCTGGGTGGCCTAAGGCAGAGGCTAAATTAGCACCTCCTTGGAGATCCAAGAGCCAGTGTACCCAGGGGTCAGAGTGGGACCATCCAGATTACAACTCCTCAGATCCATAAGGGACACACTCAGGGGGCAGACTCAGTGAGCACCAAAGCCCCACTAAAGCAAGTCTTTTCTCATAAGGGTGTCTCCAGCACAGAAGTTCTTCCATCATAGACACAGCTGATCCACACAGCCAATTGGCCTGGAGGTCAATTCCCCCCAGTGATACCAACAACAATCAAGGCTTAACTACAACAAGACTATGCACACAGCCCACAAAGGTGTGCACCAAGGGTGTCCACCTCAGGTAACTGGGGAGGCTGAGCCACCAGGCCCTATAGGACACCTAGCACACAAAGCCACTCTATCAACTCAGGGAAGCAGCCAAAATGCGGAGACAAAGAAACAGGTCACAAATGAAAGAAATGGAGGAAAGCAAATGACTGGCTATAGAGTTCAAAATCAAAGTTATAAGGTTTTTCAAGAATTTCCTAGAAAAGGCCAATAAATTTAGTGAGACCCTTGAGGATATGAAAAAGGACCAACTAGAAATTAAGTATACACTGACTGAAATAAAAAATAATATACAGAGATCCAACAGCAGACTAGAGGATCACAAGAATCAAGTCAAAGATTTGAAATATAAAGAAGCAAAAAACACCCAACTGGAAAAGAAAAAGAATCCAAAAATATGAAGATAGGGTAAGGAGCCTCTGGGCCAACTTCAGAATTATGGGGGTGCCAGAAGAAGAGAAAGAGCAAGATACTCAAAACCTACTTGAAGAAATAATGACCAAAAAAATAATAATAATAATGACAGAAAACTTCCCCCACCTGGTGAAAGAAATAGACTTACAGGTCCAGGAAGCACACAGAACCCCAAACAAAAGGAATCCAAAGAGGACCACACCAAGACACATCATAATTATAATGCCAAGAGCAAAAGACAAAGACAGAATATTAAAAACAACAAGAGAAAAACAGTTAGTTACCTACAAGGGAGCACCCATACGACTGTCAGCTGATTTCTCAACAGAAATGCAGGCCAGACGGGAGTGGCAAGAAATATTCAAAGTGATGAATAGCAAGAACCTACAACCAAGATTACTCTACCCAGCAAAGCTATCATTCAGAATTGAAGGGCAGATAAAGAGCTTCACAGATAAGAAAAAGCTAAAGGAGTTCATCACCGCCAAACCAGTATTATATGAAATGCTGAAAGGTATTCTTTAAGAAGAGGAAGAAGAAGAAAAAGGTAAAGATAAAAATTATGAACAACAAATACATATCTATTAACAAGTGAATCTAAAAATCAAGTGAATAAAAAATCTGATGAACAGAATAATCTGGTGAATATAATAGAATCAGGGGCATAGAAAGGGAGTGGACTCACAATTCTCAGGGGGAAAAGGGTGTGGGGGTGCAGGAATAGACTAGAGAAAAATTGTACACTTATGGATGAGGACAGTGGGGGGTGGGGGGAGGTAAGGGCAGAGGGTGGGGTGGGAACCGGGTGGAGGGGAGCTATGGGGGTGGAAAAGAGGAACAACTGTAATAATCTGAACAATAAAGATTTATTTTTTTTAAAAAAAGAAGATAAATCCCAGACACCAGGGCCTCTGCTTGGGTCGCCGAGGGGCGTGGCTGGCCTGCAAACCACCACAGGCCCCTCGCCCAGGCCGCCCCATGCCCCAAGGGAACCCCCACCCTGATTTGGGACACCCTTCAGGGCGAACCAGCTGGCCCCCACCCATGCACCAGACCTCTATCCTATCTAATGAAAGAGTAATATGCAAACTGACCATCATTCCAACACACAAGATGGCTGCCCCCATGTGGACAAAGATGGCTGCCCCCATGTGGACACAAGATGGCCACCACAAGATGGCCAGTAGGGGAGGGTAGTTAGGAGGGACCAGGCCTGCAAGGGAGGGCAGTTGTGGGTGATCAGGCCAGCAGAGGAGGGAAGTTGGGAGCAATCGGGCCTGCAGGGAAAGGTAGGTGAGGGGGACCCAGGCCTGCAGGGGAGAGCAGTTGGGGGGGGGGGGCGGAACCAGGCCTGCAGGGGAGGGCAGTTAGGGGTGACCAGGCCTGCAGGGGAGGGCAGTTAGGGGCAAACAGGCTGGCAGGGGAGCAGTTAGGCATCAATCAGGCTGGCAGGGGAGTGGTTAGGGGGTGATCAGGTTGGCAGGCAGAAGCGGTTAGGGGCAATCAGGAAAGCAGGCAGGTGAGCAGTTGGGAGCCAGCAGTCCTGCATTGTGAGGGATGTCCAACTGCCTGTTTAGGATCGGGCCTAAACGGGCAGTCGGACATCCCTTGAGGGGTCCCAGATTGGAGAGGGTGCAGGCTGGGCTGAGGGACACACACCCCTGTGCATAAATTTCATGCACTGGGCCTCTAGTCTATAATAACCTATAATAACAAAAGTGTAATATGCTAATTAGACCAGACGTCCTTCCGGACGACCTTCCGGATGAAGCCAGGGCTGCTAGGGAAGCCTGGGTCCTGGGTGCCAGAGGGAAGCTGGTGCCGGCAGCGGGGGGAAGGAAGACCTACTCTAGCACAAATTTTGTGCATTGGGCCTCTACTGTTATTATATTATTTATGCATTTATTTTAGCTTAATATATTTTATATTAATTTATTTTAAATATGCTGTTTACTGTCTCAAGGTGAGGGGGTGCAGTTGGTTGTGTGTATTGTTTCTTCTTATTGCTGTAACAACTTAACAGAAACTTAGTGCCTTTAAACATCATGAACTTATTATTGTATATTTCTGGAGGTCAGATTTTTGAAATGCATGTCACTGGGATGAAACCAAGGTGCAGCAGGCTGGCGTCTTTCCTGCAGGCTCTAGATGTTTCCCTATTTTCCCCAGCTTCTAGGCATTGCCTGCATTCCTTGTCTCACGGCCCCTCTCAGCATCACTCCAACCTCTCCTTTTGTTGTCACACCTAATTCCCTCTCTGATCCTTCTTTTCCCTTTTTTAAGGACCCTTGGAATGACATTGGTCTCCCACTCAGATAACAATCCAGGATGATCTCCCCATCTCAAGGTCTCTACCTTAATCACATCTGCAAAGTCTTTTTCCCCACATCAGGTAACCCAGTCACAGGATGGGGGGTCAGGATGTGGACGTCATGGAGCCATCCTTCATCCTCACACTTCCTACCAGGCCAGCTGGTGTCCACCAAGGCCTCCGAGAGCAGAGTGGAGCTCCCTGGTGGACGGACCACAGTCCAAATTGGTGACAGTTACCCTGAGAGCTCCGGCCCAGACTCGGCAGATAGCCGGGGGCTGCCAACCAGCCCAGGGATTAGTGTGAGAATCAAGCAAGAAAGTGCTGGAAGCTGGGAGCCTGGAAGTAGCAGAACGGTCGTGTGTGTGTGTGTGTGTGTGTGTGTGTGCGCGCGCATCCTGAAGGTGCAGCCGTTCATGCTGCTGTGTGTCTTAAAGGCACCATGCGTGCCAGATGAGAGGTGCCAGGAGTCGCCCTTCCAATTATCCGTCACCTGTGCACTCACTTCTCACCGTGGGTTTCGCTCTGCATGTCCTAACCTGGCCATCCCACACATGGAGGGTAATGGCCGATTCTCCAACTTGTTGACACTAACTTTCACCACGTCCATCAGAGCAGGAGGCACCTTGCGAAGCCTACAGATGATCCTCCCTCTGGCCTCTGGGCTGGGCTCTGAGAACAGTAGCACTTGTTAGAGCCACGCAGTGTGAAGTGGAGTTGAGGGAGGCCTGGTGTATACGTATGTGTGTGGGCGGGGGAGGCACAACTAGACCCTCATTTGGGGGCTTCTATCCAGGAGGGAGGAGCTCTTCCGAGGCTCATGATGCCCATGAAAGCAGTCAGAAGGCTGCCGGGCCAGGGAGGTCACCAAGCTTTGCCAGCAGGAGGCTGAGGTCCTACTGAGGTGGGGCTGCTGGGAGACACCCCATTTCAGAACCGAAGGCAGTGCCTGCGCAGGAGGCTCAGGGTTATTAAAAAAAGAGGGGGGTCTCTAACTGAAATATTAAAATTTATGGAATCCCAGCCTAATTTTATGGATCTTTCATTTAATCGATAACTTTGTGGATCCATAAATGTATGGGTCTTTCCCACACAGAATATAAAATTTACATTAGAACTCTAAGATGAAGTGAACAGCAGAGGACGTAAGTCCAGTGAAACCTTTCTCCAAGTGTGGTTTGGGGGTCATCTGTCTGCCTGGAAATCAAATGGGGTGTTGACCAAAAAGCCAGGTTCTTGGGCCCCACGCTGGGACCTCAAGGTTTGGCTGGTGACTCTCAGCGCTTACACGGTCCACATGCCACCAGGAGGTCACGGGTCACGTGAAGAAGAGGGGGGTGGCTTCCTGTGCCGCCCACACACTTCTCAACTTTTTAGGAAGTGCCACAGAGGAAGGAATGTTTCCTTGGGGCTTTGCAATTTTTCTTTTATTTTAAAATTTTCTTTAGTTCTGAGAATTCAAAATGTGAGGAGGACAATTCTCTGCCCCTCCCCTCCCCCGCCAAATGAGCCCTGAATGCCCTGAATGCTCTGCAAAAGGTGATCTGTCTGTCTTACTCCAACCTGAGAGGGTCATGGCCAAGGTCCCTGATTCTGCCAGGTCTGGGCCTGAAAACCCAAGCCCAAGACAGGGCGGAGACACAGAGCCCAGCCAGAGAAGAGCAAGAGGGCGCCCTGGATTGTCAAAGGCCGATCTGAACAAAGGAGCCTTCCGCCCCCTAGTGGAGAGACGCTGCTTTGCAGACCTCGCCCCTTGGCGAGGTCTAGCTGCCAGGGCTGGTGCTGAGCCCGCGCGAGTCGGGGAGGCAGGGGGAGGGAAGGGGGAGGGAGTAGCCAAAGCCTTGAGTGACGCCCTGGAAACACACCTTCTTAAGATACCTGATTGATTGCCCTGACCGGTTTGGCTCAGTGGATAGAGCGTCAGCCTCTGGACTGAAGAGTCCTGAGTTCAATTCCAGTCAGGGGCACGTACCTTGGTTGCGGTCACATCCCCAGTAAGGGGTGTGCACGAGGCAGCTGATCAATGTTTCTCTCTCGTTGATGTTTCTAACTCTCTATCCCTCTCCCTTCCTCTCTGTAAAAACTCAATAAAGTGTATTTTTTTTTTTTTGGTTGCGGTCACATCCCCAGTAAGGGGTGTGCAGGAGGCAGCTGATCAATGTTTCTCTCTCGTTGATGTTTCTAACTCTCTATCCCTCTCCCTTCCTCTCTGTAAAAAATCAATAAAGTGTATTTTTTTTTTTTTGGTTGCGGTCACATCCCCAGTAAGGGGTGTGCAGGAGGCAGCTGATCAATGTTTCTCTCTCGTTGATGTTTCTAACTCTCTATCCCTCTCCCTTCCTCTCTGTAAAAAATCAATAAAGTGTATTTTTTTAAAAAAAAAAAAAGATCCCTGATTGGACATAGAAAGAGGAAACACTGTGCTACTTGCATTTATAACTTCCACGTGATTTTAGAATGCATTACTATAAGGTATACTGTTATTATTTATGAGCACCTTCCATTATCACGGGGTTTTAGAACTTTTCCATTATTTCTCAGTGAGATGAAGGCTGCTACTAAGTTCACACATGAGACGTGTATTGTGTAAGTATATCCAGGCACATCAGACTGTCCGACTGGGAGGTATGCAGAAGGCTCAGCCCCAGGGCCGTCGGGGACAGTGAAAGAGGAAGGCGCCTCCCAGGCCGGAGCCTGGCTCACCACCCAGGCACCCTCTGTGGGAGCAGGTGCCTCTGCTGGCTAAACTGGCCTCCCATCGAGGACACCAACTCAGCTACATTTGAAGCAGAGACTGAAAGCACATTTTGAGAAAGAAAATATACAAATGGACAGTCAAGTGCCTACTTAGGATTTGGAAGAAATCAGATTGTGACTCAAGGACTCCAGGCTCTTAACAAAAGCTTTACACGTAAACGTGCACCCCACCTCACACCCATTAGGAAAGCTACTATGAAAAAAAGAAAGAGAGAGAGAGAAGGAAGGAAGGAAGAGAGAAAGAGAGCTAAAATGCAAACAACTGCCTTGGAAAATGGGCAAGAGGGAGGGATCGCAGCTGGCCAGTGTCACCCGTTCCTTTTCCGACGCCCAGGGAGAGTAAGAAGGCCAGCGACCCGGTCTAATCTCTTTGTAAATATACGGATAACTGGGTATTTGCTAGGAGGAGAGTGCTTATTAATGAAATTCTTCCAGTCTGAGGTGTCTGGTTTAGAGTTGCTTATGGTAAACAACCCTACACTCCAGGGCCTTATAACTGGAGAAGGTCACATTCAACCTGGGATATGAAATGGAGATTTCCATAAGCTAAACGCTCTCCCCGACCCCACAGTGTGAGCTGCCTGCTTTCCAAAAGTTCGCTGTTTGCTGCCCACTTCCACGGAAGACCTAGTCCGGTAACAGGTTACTGTTGTTGTTAAAATGAAAATCCTCTTGGATTTCTTGTGGTTAGTGCAAACGGGTCCTACTGATGTGGGTGTTACAAGTGAAGTGGACCCTAGCTGGTTGGCTCAGTGGATAGAACATCAGTCTGTGGACTGAAGGGTCCCAGGTTCGATTCCGGTCAAGGGCACATGCCCGGGTTCTGGGCTCATTCCCCACTGGGGGTGTATGGGAGGCAACCGATCAATGATTCTCTCTCATCATTGATGTTTCTCTCTCTCTCTCCCTCTCCCTTCCTCTCTGAAAGCAATAAAAATATATATAGTTTTTAAAAAGTGAAGTGCCTAATGAGAACGGGGAACCTGTGCTCTGAGCACAGGAAGGACAGACCTGCCCCGCCTTCCATGTGTGTCTTGACTCACAGACTTCCATTCAGGCAAGATCTCTGCGTCACATAAGCACGGTTACATCTGATACTTTTTAGCTCAAAAAGTATTTGTAGCAAGTATTTAAATGGGGCCACTATTTTTGTTACCAAAAGTTCATATAAAGTATTAAGAAAAGCATCAAAAAAAACCCCAAAAGATACTAGGTTAAGGACTCAATAGGCAATTCACAAAGAGAAAATATAAATGGTAAGCAAACGTAGAAAAAGAGTCCTACTTCCTGCTAACTGATGTATATTATACCAATGCAGAGGGGTGTGGGGCTTTTGTTTTTTGGTTGTTTTGGGTTTTTTTTCTTTATTTTTCAATGGAGAGGTATTTTTTTTTTAATGGTAATATCTAAAAATGGCTGGGGTACAGGCAAGAAACAGTCTCATGCCTTGCTGTGGGGGAGTAAGCCTTAATGCAAGTCTTTCAAAAAGCAATTAGATAATATAACTTAAAAGCACCCAATAATTTAATTTCTGCCGACTTAGCCTAAGGAAAGAATTCTAAAAACAGAAAGAAGAAGTCTATGACCTAACTTTTTTAAAATTGAAAGTAATCTAAAAAGTATAACAGTAAGTGGATGGTTAAATGTACTGCCGTCTATCCATTCACTGGAATATGCTTGTAAAGACTACATAATAATACATGAATGTAATGCAATGTTGGGGGGGATGGAGGCCACCAACTGGTTCACATCCTGTATTTTAAAAATAATTGGAAGGAAATGCACCAAAGTGCTCTCATTGGTCAGCTTGGGAGGTGGGACAACTAGTTGCTGTCTTCTCCTTTTCCCTCCCGAGAATGTTAAGTTTTTCTTTAATGAATATTTACTGCTTTCACCATAGCAACCAGCTTTGCAAGGCCAGAGAGAACAAGTCTTGATTAGCAGATCATAACCCAACATTTACCTTTTGATGTGGAGGTGGAGGAAAACAAAGTGTAGTGAAACGAAATATTGCCCAGGCACACACATGACAAAGGTAACGGAGGCGTGTTATGAACGTGTCCCCAGAAGTTTAGTGAGCACACATGATCCCAACTGGGTAGCACCGAGCCCAAGGTCAGACCGCGCCAGTGGCAGGAGCTGGGGAGGGGCTTTTGTAGAGAACATGCAAAGCGAAGCAAGGAAACTATTTCAGGGGCCACAGTTTAGGCAGTTGCCTTATTTGGCAAAGCCAAGTTGGCTGTCTCGGATTGGTTGTTCTTAAGTTTCATTTTCTCAGCTTCAAAGGCATTGACTCTGGCCTAGGTTTTGGTCTGCTTGCATAGACTACCAAGGCATTAGAGCCCACTCGGTGCAATGGCCCCCTATTTAATACTTTAACAAGCATTACAGCTTTTCCCTCCATGGCCAACTAAGTAGTTCCGCACCAAGTGGGAGTACTTGATAGCTACCACTCACCTTCATAAACCAATAGGTCTAGAGTAGTATACAGAACCAAAGGAAATAGAAAGAGGGAGCCAGGCTATTTAAAAGGAAAACATGCCCTAGCTGGTTTGGCTCAGGGAATGGAGGGTGGCCTGTGGACTGAAGGGTCCCAGGTTCAATTCCAGGGGGGCTTGATCCCCACTGGGGGGCGTGCAGGAGGCAGCCAATCAATGATTCTCTCCCATCACTGATGTTTCATCTCTCTCTCTCCCTCTCCCTTTCTGTCTCCCTAAAAATAAAAAAATCAATAAAACATTTTAAAAGAAAAACACTTGCTGAATTGTCTGCACAGTATGTGCTGTTTCATCAGTTTAGTCAGAAACATGACAGGGTGACATGCACATCCTTGAAATGGTTTAAAGAAACAAACACCAACATGCTAAGCCATCCACACATGCCACAGAACTACGGAATGAAGGGGGAGTGAAACTGAGACAAAATGGCCCCCATCGGAGGCTCTCCAAGTGTGACCTGCAGGTCCCCAGGGTATGTGCGTGCAAACAATCCTATCTAATAAAAGAATAATATGCAAATTGACCATCACTCAGACACACAAGATGGCTGCCCCCATGTGGTCAAAGATGGCCACCCCCATGTGGACGCAGGATGGCCACCACAAGATGGCCAGCAGGGGAGGGCAGTTGTGGGGGACCAGGCCTGCAAGGGAGGGCAGTTGGGGGTGATCAAGCCTGCAGGGGAGGGCAGTTAGGGATGACCAGGCTGGCAAAGGAGGGAAGTTGGGGACGCCGGGCCTGCAGGGAAGGGCAGTTGGGGGGGGACCAGGCCTACAGGGGAGGGCAGTTGTGGGGGACCAGGCCTGCAGGGGAGGGCAGTTGGGAGTGACCAGGCCTGCAGGGGAGGGCAGTTGGGGGTGACCAGGCCTGCAGGGGAGGGCAGTTGGGGGTGACCAGGCCTGCAGGGGAGGGCAGTTGGGGGTGACCAGGCCTGCAGTGGAGGGCAGTTGGGGGCAATCAGGCCTGCACGAGAGGGCAGTTAGGGGCAACCAGGCTGGCAAGGGAGGGCAGTTACAGGTGACTGGGCTAGCAGGGGAGGGCAGTTGGGGGTGACCAGGCCTGCAGGGGAGGGCAGTTAGGGGCAATTGGGCCTACAGGGGAGCAGTTAGGCATTGATTACGCTGGCAGGGGAGTGGTTAGGGGGTGATCAGGCTGGCAGGCAAAAGCGGTTAGGGGCAATCAGATAGGCAGGCAGGCGAGTGGTTGGGAGCCAGCAGTCCTGGATTGTGAGAGGGATGTCCCAGATAGGAGAGGGTGCAGGCTGGCTTGAGGGATACACCCCCCCACCCCCGTGCACAAATTTCGTGCACTGGGCCTCTAGTCTTTGTGATAATACTAAGACTTTGTTACTCCTCTGCTGCCATGTGCACGGATGGAAGGAAGCTCTGGTGGGTAAAACTGCTGGTGCCGGAGTGTGAAGGAAGTCGGAGGCACCAAACAGTACCGGGAACCTGTATTCTTCACGCCATGAATTGGTGACTTTTTAAAAATGAGAATGTACTTCAGCAGTAAAAGGATCGTTTTTATTTAACTCTGCTCTTGCTGGCACACTCTGTTGCATGTTGTGGGCAGTGACTTTTACAAATGCTGGTGTATTCTTTCTATTGGATAATGAAAATGTGTCAACTTTTGGATGATCTTCATAAGTCAATGAACCAATGTTTTCCTAAATGGTCAATACATGATGTCACAAAATCATAAAAGAGTCATTCCAAGTCCCTTTTGCCATTTAAAGTAACATATTCACAGGTTCTAGGGAATAGGATATGGACATCTTGGGGGGCCATTATTCTGCCTACCACAAATACAAAACGGTTCTATTTTCTCACTAAATTATTTTTTTTGTAAAATGTAGTTCTTCTTGTCCTAGCTAGTTTGGCTCAGTGGATAGAGTGTCAGCCTGTGGACTGAATGGTCCCAGGTTCGATTCTGGTCAAGGGCAGAGAAAAAAACAAAATGTAGTTCTTCTTCGTAAAATGTTATGTTAGCATTTAATCAGTTGTTAGAACTTTTGAATAAGTTAATATTTTAAATTTTAATTTCTAGCATGGTAAATGTTTATAGGTATAATCCACATAAACAAAAGCTCCTTCAGTTTTAAGTCTTTAGTTTTAAGACTGTAAAGGAGTAGTGAAACCGAAAAGCTTGAGAACTGCTGGCTTCAATTATTGAAATGGTAAGAGCAGACATCACAAAAACCCCTTACAATAACGTCAACACCCTCCAAGGAGGGTCGAGGCCACCTTAGCTGTCCCAGAGAGAGAACGCTGTAATGGCGATGCCATCAGGTGAATTGACCAGAATCTTTAAGGCAATTGCTGGCCATGACTAGAGGTTTGGCAACATCCAGGCAAGGGAAGGGCTGTTTCAAGGTGTCCTTCAAGCACCCCTTTGCCCATAGTGTCACCCATGACTGGGAGCACCCGCTGATCTATCACCCAGTGCCCATGGCTGGGTTTTGTGCCTGGCAGACTGATTCTGTCCTGAAACCCAACTGGTGAGACACTTCAGACACGGAATGTCATGGAATGTGGCTCTGCTTGGCTCAGAGGGGAGACAAAGGAACCGTGCAAGACGCACCCCATGGTGTGCCGTGGAAAAGGCCTGATATTATTAATGTTCATCTAAGCTTCTATTCATCCCCTGTTCACGACAAGCAACGCTTCCAACTTCAAAAATGCCTACCAAATTCTCATTTAACAAAATCACACCCAGCCAAAACCGGTTTGGCTCAGTGGATAGAGCATCGGCCTGTGGACTGAAGGGCCCTGGGTTCGATTCCGGTCAAGGGCATGTACCATGGTTGCGGGCACATCCCTGGTGGGGGGTGTGCAGGAGGCAGCTGATCAATGTTTCTCTCTCGTCGATGTTTCTAACTCTCTATACCTCTCTTTTCCTCTCTGTAAAAAATCAATAAAATATTTTTTTAAAATCACACCCAAAAAATACTAGAAAAAGGCAGACAAAAATGAAAATGTTAGTGGGTAATTTTTCTTTTCTTCAAATAAAGAAAAATTACCTACTGACATTTTCATTTTTCTGTACTTTCTACACAGCATACAAATTGCATAAGAAAAATAGTTTTTTATGAAGTACCCACCACCAAAAACATAAATGCAGTAATACACCTTTTTAGGAAAGTTTAAAAAGAAAAATATTGCATGAAAATTGTAGGATGCCGAATGTCATATGTATGGGTCAGATCAAGCGGGGCGATGCTGCAGTAACAAGTGGCTCTGGGGCTCTGTGGCTTGGAACCAGGAAGTTCATTTATCGCTCATCTGACATTCCCTTCCCAGGTGAGCAGGGACCCAGCCCGGAGCAGCCTCTATCTGGAGCGTAGCTGCCATGAAGCTTCTCTCTCGACACTGGTGAGGCACAGGGCCAGTCCTGCGCTCACCAGGACAGAAAAGTGTGTGTGACGCCACAGGAGCGAGAGGTGCAGAACGTCTGTGAACAGTAACAGCCTGTCCTTTCGACCCAAGCCCATCAAAGCCCTCCTCAAATGCTGGAGGGAGGCGGAGGAAGGAAGACAACTAACCTTGGTCGAGTTGCCTCCTGTGACTTCCCTTCTTTCTCTTTGAATCCTCTCCAGTTCAAAGATGAGGAAACCCAGGCCGGCGGGGTGAAGTCATTGCCTGAGTCATGCAGCCAGTAAGTGGGAGAGATGGATGGCAAACTCAGTGCATCTGGTTCTCACGCTCATGGGGTTCCCACTACCCCACAGAGGCTACCCCGCAGTGTTTGGTCTCTAAAATGTGTTAAAAGAAAACACAACCCCCCTGCCTCCCCCCGCACACCAAAACCTGAAGCAGAGGCCATGCCTTCCCAAACTGAGGTCAGGGTCAGCAAGGCGCTTCCCCATCCCTCACAGACCAGCATGTGAGAAGCAGCTGAGAGTGATGACCTCACAGGAGAACCACGGAATGAATTCATCAACAACCCCTCAGCCACAGCCCAGCTCAGGCCCGCCCAACCTTGCGAGCGGTGGCGGCTGCCTCCGGTCATACTCAGATCCACACTCACTTCTGCCATGCCCATTTGGGAAACACTTTGTGTGGACCTCCATTCCCACGTGTGTACCCATCACTGAAATAAGACCCATAAAACGTAAAGCACATGTAACTGAGACCTAATAATACACGTCCGTTCACTATCCTTTCCGTTCTGGCTTTAAAAAATAATCCAGAAAAGGTAGGACCTGGGACCTAAAACGCACCACCGCCCCATGGTGCCGCCAGAGTGCGTTAGAATACGGGCCCGGCCTCCACGCGCTGTAAGGTCTGTGCCCAGTCCAGTGGCAGGTTCAACCCGACCTTCCCGCGAGGGCGGCGGGCAGGCCAGACCCCTGGAAGCACCGGCTCCAGGCTGGGCCCGGCCTGGGCTCTGGAACGTGGCGTCATCGACGGGGCGGAGTCTGCGCTGGGCCAGGGGCGGAGTCTTGCCGGGCCAGTTAGGGACGGGGTCTACGCAAAGACGGGGACGGGGTCTGCGCCGGGGGCGGGGTCTGCGCCAGGGGCGGGGCAAGGCCTGGACCGGGAGGCGTGGTCTGAGTGGGGGCGGGGCGGGGTCTTGCCGCCGCCGGGTCTGGCCGGGCGCAGAGCCAGCCGCGTAAACACCGCCGGAGCGTCGCGGCGGAGCAGGTGAGCCTGCGGACCGGCAGGCAAGGCCCGGGCTAGCGGACGAGGCCCAGTCTTGCGCGGCCCAGAGGCCCCGGGTGGAGCCGCGGGCCGAGCCCTGCCTTCCGCGCGCCCCTCGCTGCGGCCGCTCGCGGTCCCTTCACCAGTTCCGGGGCTGCGGACGCTGCGCGCGCCGCGGTCCGGGCCTCTGCGGCCGGCGCGGGGGCGGCAGAGGGCAGGGCGCTGGGACAGCCACCGCGGGGGCCGGCCGGGAACTCGCGGGTGAAAGGGGCGCGGGGCGTGGCCCCCAGGCATGGGTCCTTCAGCCGGGCGGGGTCTGCTCCGCCGCCTGACCCCCGCTGAGGTGGGCGCCGAGCGAGCTGTTACAGGGCCAGAGCATTTAAAGGAGCAGTGCACGTGGGCTCGGAGGCTTGTGGATGGGGCATTTGTTCTTCCCTCCGGCGGAGGTCTCCTTCGCTGGCAGTGCGGCGGGCCTGTGGCACCCGGCTTTGGTACTGCGTGGCAGGGGCGGGGGGGAGACGGGAGGGCAGACGGGTCTTTCTGGGTGTGTGAGCAACTGAACGCGGGAGCCGGCGACTTGGTGCCCGGCGGTGTTTGGCTGTTTTATCGGCACTTACAGCTGTGGGAGGCGCCCAGACTCAAGTATTTGACGCTGAATAAACCTGAAACAGTAGCTAGTCTCCAGCTCAAATTTTATCGATGAAGAAACTCAGCCCACAGTGACTTTGTTCAAGGTCGCCCAGGTAGGATACAGCAGAGCCAGGCTCTGTTCTGGCCTCTCGTCCTACTGCCCAGTCTTGGACCATAACTCAGCCCCTTGGCAGTTGGATGGAAGGCTCCTGCCTGTTGACTTAACGAGCGGTCCCTGTTAAAGGGATGCACTGGTGGTGGGTGCTCGCTGCATCCCATGTGCAGGTGGGCAGCTGAGAGCACCCGTGACCAGAACAACTGCGGAGCCAACTTCACTCAGAGTTGACATCCTGGGCTGCCAAGGCTGCATGCAGGTAACCTGGCCAGGTCCGACCCTGGCTGCCGCACGAATGCCCCTGCTGTCTGCTCCTTCTGCAGACACCTGAGCCTCCGAGGCTGTCAGCCAAGACCTTTGGCAGGAATTGCAGGCTCTGGATAAGCGGCTGCAGGTGTGTGAGCCTCGGGTTCCCGTCTGCGAACGGGGCTGTGTGGGCGTGGGGAAACATGTCAGCAGCTGTGTTTTGGGGGCCCAGCTGGTGAAGGGGCGGGGATCCTGGCTCCAGCTCAGAGCTGCAGCCTCAGCCACCCCTCAGGCGGGCAGGCTGTCCAGGTTCACTTGTTGCATAGGTGAGGGGGCTCGGAGGAATGTTGCTGCAGAGTGGAATGGAGATTGTTTCCGGTTTTTAGGCAACATTCTGTATCTTTTGGTGTTGAAGTACCAGTGCAGGCCTAGAGTGTATGTATGGGGATGAATGTTCCTGTCTGAGAAAGTAGAGGACAGGGAAGAGCAGGCTGCCACTCTCCTATTGCCTGAGTTTTCTAGAATGCACACATATTACTTTTATTTTTAAAAAGTCAGCAGAAAGGTGAGCACCCTTTCAGTTTTTCTCCCATGTTCCAGAAGACTATGTTGGCAAAGACGATTGAGCAATCCATTCTCCCAGGCAATGAAGAGGCTGGGAAATGGACTCCCTCCCTGACATCAGGTCTTGACTAAGGTCTGATTTGAAATTCCTCTTTTCCTCAGATTTTAACAAGGCACCTTGACCACCTCCAGGCCTGGAGCCCAGGCCAGCCCGGCCAGCCCAAGGTGAGAAGAACCTCTGGGCCTTAACATTCCTCCCCAGCCCCTCCTGTCACCATGCCCTCAGCGCCTCTGGCTGCTCACCAGGTCCCTGTGCAAGCAGGGTTTGCCCAATACGAGTTCCCTACCTATCTTGGTATCTCTCTCTCCAAATTATTGATGATGATCATGACATAACATACCTTACTTTATGAGTTAGTCCTATTCAATGAAAAGCCGTTTTGTACAGTAGTTCACAATTATCTTAAGAGCTTTGACCATACCATAGTAGCCATGATTTTTACCCTTCTCCAGGGGAAACCGAGATTCAGGGAGCTAAGCGACTTTTCCTATGATGTGGCTTCGGTGATTGAGCGCTAGGATTTGATCCCAGCTAGCTGTCTTCTTAATCTTTTGAATTTTTTCGAAAGAGGTTTCCCACATTCACCCGCACCCATGTCCGTGCACTACTGCCAGGAAATGTCTGTGTGGTCTCCTGACTACCTGACAAAGCAAAAAATAAATTAAAAAATATATATGTAGTCCTGGCTGCTTTGGTTCAGTGGATAGAGTGTTGGCCTGTAGACAGGGGTCCTGGGTTCAAATCCGGTGAAGGGCAGATGCCCAGGTTCCAGGCTCCATCCCCAGTGTGGGCGTGCAGGAGGCAGCCAATCAATTATTCTCTCTCATCATTGATGTTTCTATCTCTCCCTTCCTCTTTGAAATCAATAAAAATATATTAAAACTAGAGGCCTGGTACACGAAATTCGTGGGGAGGGGTGGTTATCCCTCAGCCCAGCCTGCACCCTCTCCAATCTGGGACCCCTCGAGGGATGTCTGACTGCCTGTTTAGGCCTGATTTTACCGGGATCAGGCCTAAACAGGCAGTTGGACATCGCTGTCACAATCTGGGACTGCTGGCTCCCAACTGCTCACCTGCTTGCCTTCCTGATTGCCCCTAACTGCTTCTGCCTGCCAGCCTGATCACCCCCTAACCACTCCCCTGCCAGCCTGATTGATGCCTAACTGCTCCCCTGCCAGCCTGTTGGCCCCTAACTGCCTTCCCCTGCAGGCCTGGTCACCCCTAACTGCCCTTCCCTTCAGGCCTGGTATTCCCCCCCCCCCAAAAAAACTGCCCTCCCTTGCAGGCCTGGTCCCTCCCAACTGCCCTCCCCTGCTGGCCTGATCACCCACAACTGCCCTCCCCTGCTGGCCATTTTGTGGTGGCCATCTTGTGTCCACATGGGGGCAGCCATCTTGTGTGTTGGAGTGATGGTCAATCTACATATTACTCTTTTATTAGATAGGATAGAGGCCTGGTGCATGGGTGGGGGCCAGCTGGTTTTCCCTGAAGGGTGTCCCAGATCAGGGTTGGGGGTTCCCTTGGGGTGTGGGGCGGCCTTGGCGAGGGGCCTGTGGTGGTTTGCAGGCCAGCCAACCCCCCCCCCCCCGCGACCCAAGCGGAGTGGAGCCAAGCCTTCTGCTCATTCTGTGGCGGCAGCCATTTCTGTTGGGATTTATGTATCTTCCATAATTAAAACTTTGTAGCCTTAAGCAGAGGCCATGACAGGCCAGGGCTGCAGAAGCTTGGCTTCCTCCATCACCGGGGGCAACCCTAGCCTCCTGCTCTCTCCAGCTCCAATTTATTTATCTTCTGTAATTGAAACTTTGTAGCATTGAGTGGAGACCTGGGCCCGCAAGGGCTGCCAGGGAAACACAAGCCTCCCTCCTGCTCTCTGTGGCTACAGCCATCTTGGTTGGGTTTATTTGCATATTCACTCCTGATTGGCTGGTGGGTGTGGCTGGTGGGTGTGGCAGGGTGATGTGATTTGCATATTACTCTTTCATTAGATAGGATATATGTACACACATATATATACACTTTAAAAAGAAACCAAAGCCACATGTGCGTTTCTACTAAAGACATCTTTGGCTGGTGCTCAGCTGTTCTGACTTTAGGACACACGTTTTTGCAAGTATTTCCACCTGTTTTCAAGCTCCAGCTGCTGGGGGAGGGGCTGGGGAGGAATGTTAGGGCCCAGAGGTTCTTCTCACCTTGGGCTGGCTGGGCTGGCCTGGGCTCCAGGCCTGGTGTAATCAGCGTTGGGCTCCAGGCCTGGAGGTGGTCAGGGTGCCTTGTTAAAATCTGAGGAAAAGAGGAATTTCAAATCAGACCTTAGTCAAGACCCGATGTCAGGGAGGAAGTTGATTTTCCCCAGCCTCTTCATTGCCTGGTAGAATAGATTGCTTAGTCGTCTTTGCCAACATAGTCTTCTGGAACATGGGAGAAAAATTGAAAGGGTGCTCACCTTTCTGCTGACTTTTTAAAAATAAAAGTAATATGTGTGCATTCTAGAAAATTCAGGCAATATTTTTTAAAAGCCCGTTAGCCCTCAGGGATGACAACTAGTCACATGCGTTTCCTTCTGGCATTTCATGCACATCCGTGTCTAGTCATCTGTTAAGATATTAGAGGTAGGAAACGAGATGAAGCCACGTGTCCTATTTTTCCTGCTAACGTGATGCCTTCAGAGTGCTCCCTGTGTTGAGCATTCTTCGAAAACTGGATTTGATTGGTGTGTAGACCACCCTTTATCTCATCAGTGCCACAGGACCCTTTCCAACCCTCCCTTTTGATTGCCCCAGAGAAGCAGTGCCCTGACTCCTGCCCCATGCCCACATGTGGGCACTCCCCGTCCCTGTGCTGTGCCCATGTTGGCGCCACCCCCACCCCTGCCCCATGTGGAACACTAAGAGAAGGGGGAGGGAGGGGGGCCTCCTAGCCCGGGCTTGTGAGGTGGGGGCCAGGAGAGAGACCCCAGGGTTTGTAAGGTGGCGCCTGGTGAGTATTTACAATTCACTGACCTCTTGTCAGTGTTCGGAGAAGCTGTGTGTTAAAGACAAGACACATATCTGCCCATGGAAAAGGCCCGTGCCTTATAAAGGTGGGTGTGTACTCGGAGAGCCCATGGGGTGTGCTGTGGGGGCCGCTGTGTGACCATGGCCCTGGCCCGCCCGGTATATGCCCCTCACAGGTAAGGGCAGGGAAGAGCTCCTCAACTGGCAGGTGGGGACCTGAATTGTAACGGGCTTTTGGCCTTGGGACTTCCTTTGTCCCTCTGGGCTTCCATAAAATGGGGTGCGACTCAATGGCCTTTAGGTCCTTGCTGGCTCTGACAGAGGTCCCATGGACGTGCCCTTTTTTTGACAAAAGGTTCACGTGGCCTGGGACCCTCCCCAGAGGTCTGAGGACACAGAAGGCAGGGAAGCTGCAGAAATTTCTAAGGGATTTCCTCTTCTTAGCAAACCCCTTCCCAGTATCGGGAGACTGGGAACTTCCCAGGAGTCATGGGATCCCTGTGAGGAGTGGCCATGGAGAGGGGCCTGTTCTGCTAGGCCTGCAGACAAGCAAGCAAACCAGTGCTGTGTCTGAGCCCAGACCTTCCTCTGCCGCCCTGAGTGTTGGTGGGAAGTGCAGTGACTCCCCAGGTGCTCTTGGAGTTGCGATTCCCATCTTTTCCCATGAGGCACCAGTGTTCACTGTGGCGTTTTAAAACCTGTTTCCTGCTGAGGTCCATTGGCCTTAAATTTTAAGGTCAAAACATTTACATTTCTCCTAAACGGAAAGAAGGTTGAAGAAACGGGGTCACCGGGTTTCCATGATGATTGCGGAACTGCTGACAGGAGCGCATTGGAGAAATTCTCTGGGCCAGAGCCCCCTGGTTTGGCTGCTTCAGCATTTCTGTCCCATTTAGCTAATGGATGGGGTGAGCAGTGCCACATTGGATGTTTGGTTTTGCATCCTAATCCAAGGCAGCTTTTGGTTTCCAGAACAACAAACAGTCTCATACATGGCACAGCCCTGCCCCCACCCCGTCGGCCCCCTGCACCGTCCTGCACGCCCGCAGAGAATGGAGCGCTGGTTGCCATGTGGATGACAGGATTGACACCAGTGGTAGGAGAGTCACCTCCCCCCCCCCCCCCCGACCTGCCTGTGAGTCAGCCTCCATGGGCCCATGCGCTGCTGCTGCTGCTGCTGCTGCTGCTGCTGCTGCTGAGGTGGACAGGCATGTGCGAGGAGGCTGTTTATCTGCAGGTTTGGGTGGAGACTCCCCCCCAGGGGTTTCAGAGACTGGGAAGCACAGGGAGTCCTCCCAGCTGCTCTGTCCTCAGAGCCGGCCGGCAGCAGAGGGCTGCAGAGGACCGAGCCGCTTCCTGACCACTGCTCACCGCCCAGGGGTAGGGTGCCGCAGAGGCGGGAGAAGACAGTGTGTCTATGTTGATGCTATTATTTCCCTTTTTAAAAATTAAGTGCTTTAAAAACAGCCCTACCAATGCACTCCACGTTTATTATAGAAGCTTTAGAATGCAGAAAAATATTAGGTAAAATTCACCCACAATCTCACCATCCAAAGATAACCTCCTTTGATGTTTTGGGGGGTTTTTTGCCAGGCCTTTGTGTATATATACATTTTTAAAGAAAATTCAGGTGATTATATATGTGAAGTTATGTACTTATTAAATTTAACAGCCTGTTGTAGTTTTCCATGTTACTAAATATTCTTTGATTTACGATTTTTAGTGTTCATATAATAAACCCTCTCAGATGGATGTATCATAGGACAGGGCAGTTCAGTCATTTTCACTTTCTTTAGAATTATAAATAAATGCGACAAAAGATTTTTATGTAAATCTTTTATTATTTTCTTAGGACAAATTCCCAGAAGTAGCATTTCAGGATCAAAAGGTATGAATGTTTAAAGCTTTTGAAAAGTTTTACTGCCTCCAGAAAGGCGGGTCCAGCCCTGGCCCCTGTGGCTCAGTGGGCTGAACGCCATTCCATGCACCAAGAGGTCATGGGTTCGATTCCCTGTCAGGCTCTATTCCTAGCAGGGGACGTGCAGGAAGTGGCCTATCCGTGTTTCTCTCCCTTTTCCTTCCTCTCCCTCTAAAATCAACAAAAAATACTTTTTAAAAAAGAAAGAAAGGTGGGTCCAATTTGTGCTAGGGATGTTGGAGCCCCAGTTTTTCCACACTCTCCTCCACAGTGGGCATAGCTTGGGGACCTTCCCAGCCCGAGAGCTCTCTGCTTGCCCTGCAGCTCTCTGGGTCTAAAAGCTGCTCCTCTGCCTGCCCTGCTCTGAGCAGACACAGGGTGCTCCAGAGAAAGGCCTGTCCTTCTGTCACACCCCCATTTACCAAGCACGCACAGAGCACAGAGCAGTGGGGGTGCCACCGTGGGTGGGCGAGGCAGGGGGAGGAGAGAAGGGAGGGAGCATGAGGGAGGAGAGGTGGACTGTGACTGGACACTTGCAGTTCTGAGCGGGCCCAGGATGGGGCGTCTGATTTCCGGGCAGGGCAGCCCAGAGAAAGTCTTGACACCAGCCTGAGAGCCCCCCTGGGGCTTCCTTGGAGTGCCGAGCCCTGGGCCACTGGTCAGGATGAGCCCGGGCTCTGCATCGCAAATGAGCAGCCTGGATAGTGTAGTCCCTTCAGCCTGAGCCTTCCCGTGGGCCCTGCCTCAGCTGTACTCCCACACACACACACGCGCGCGTGCACACATGCACGCTCATGCATGCTCACCCCACGTGGTCTCACTTCTAATTCCTGACTCGCATCTTCCTCCCGGCACCTCAGACCCAGGCACTCAGCCCCTCCTAAATGCCTCTCCCTTTTAACCCACAGACACTCAGGCTCCTGGACCGAATTCCGTCTTCTCCTGAGACGATCTTCCCTCCCTGTCTTCCTCCACACCTGGTCCCCCCTCCGGACTCTCTCCTCTGTTCTGTCCACGTCCGGTCCTATCTGCTTTCGTCCTACCCCTCCTGGTCCTGTCCCTTCACTGCATCCACCGCTGACGCCTTCCGGGGAGCCCCCTTCCCTCCTCCTTTTCCAGGCAGTGGTCGGACTGACATTCCTAAACACCGAGCTGGTCTGTCTGTCACGCTGCCCTTGGGCGAGGGGGGGGGGGGGGGGGGGAGTACGGGAGTACGCGGCCTCCCTCCTGCACGCCGCCACAGCCCGACCCGGCAGTGCCAGGCCCTGAGCTTTCTCCATGCCCTTCCCTCCCATCTGGAAAACGCTGTGTCCATCAGACCCTGTCGTCTTTTCTGGAAAACATCCCTCATCTCGGGCTTAGTCCCTTCTCGGCGCTTCTGCACCCCTTGGGGAACACCTGCGTCATAAAACGTGTCACGTTGGGTGTTTTTGTTTTCTTAAGGATGAAAGTGTGTCCTTTACTCACCTTTGTATCCCCAGGGCCCAGCACACTGTTGTCACACTACAGGTGCTCAGCAGGTGTTTGCTGCTTGAATGGATGAGCATGCTGACGGTGGAGTGGCCTGACTTCCAGTGGGGTGCTTGCCCCTGTGGCCTGGGCAGTCCCTCTCGGCCGTGGCAGCCTCCGTGGTAGCTGTGGGGACTGTTGCTTTACACCAGTCATTGGACACGCTGCCCCGGTGGGTTGCTACAACGCAGGGCCTGTGTCCAGGTCTTTAAAGCCGCTGGCCCCCCTTGGTCCTACACCGCCTTTGCCTCATAGGGAGAGGAATGAGGTCTCCTGTGTTCGTTTTCTCAGACATCCTAGAGGCAGGGTCTGTGCCCAGGTCTTAAAGCCACTGGCCCCCCTCGGTCCTCCACAGGGAAGGGAATAAGGTCTCCTCCGTTTGTTTTCCCAGGTATCCGAGCGGCAGGGCCATGCTCACGTTCATGGCCTCTGACAGCGAGGAAGACGTGTGCAACGAGCGGACGTCCCTGATGTCAGCCGAGAGCCCCGTGCCTCGCTCCTGCCAGGAAGGCAGGCAGGGCCCTGAGGACGGAGAGGATGCTGCCCAGTGGGTAGGTTCCTGCCAGCGGGGGAGGCCTCAGAACAGGCCCCTGGGGTCCCTGTACATGATGGATGGAAGCCGGACGTTCCCAGTGTGGGAGGAGGGGAGTAAAAGTGAGGACTGGCAGATGGTGGGTAGTTGCCATGGCACAGCTCAGGTGTGAGGGTTTTAGAGTGACTGCACGTTCCGGCTGACTGCAGCGGACCGAGCGCATCTGCCCGGTCCCTGCCCTCACATTCACCTTCCTAGTGAGGAGTGTGAGTGAGAGTTTGGATGCCAGGACAGGTAACAGGCTCAAGGACGGCCGGAGGGAAGCCTTTCGGCAGATGGCAGCTATGGTGACCCAGCGATGACTGTCCTGAGTCATGTTCAGCTTTTAGCTGAGGATGTCTTACGCCATTCCAGCTGCTGTCACAAAAATAGCACAGACACAGATTTAATCCTCACTGTCCTAGAGGCTGGAAGCCCAGCATCCCAGTGCCAGCAGATCTGGTGTCTGGAGGGGCCCACTTCCGGCTCCTCGGCAGCCTGTGTCCTCATGGTGGGAGGGGGAGGGTGCTCTGTGGTCCCTTTATAAGGCACTGATGCTGCTCACGAGGGCCCCACTCACGACGAATCCCCTCCCAGAGGCCCCACCTCCTGATACCATCACACTGGGGGGCGGTTTCAACACATGAAATGAGGAGGGACAGGCAGGAAGGGGGGCTGCGCTGGGATCTTATCTCTGCAGCCCACAGGGCAGGAGGTTATAAGGTCACGAAGTGGGGGGGTGTTCTTGGAGAGGCACCAGCCAAGCCACCCCCTCCCCCTCAGGGAAGCAGTCTCCTTCTTTGTTTCGCCCATTCTAGTACTTAAGCAGCTTGGGGGGGCGGGGCAGGGGGTTCTTCTCCAGCCAGCCTTGATCCCCTTGCTCATTTCTTCTGTCGTCCTCTGTGCTCCTCGAAAGACCTCACCAGCCCAAGGCCACCGCGCAGCCACTCCTTAGCCTGTCCTTGAGAGTTGCTTCATCTCTCAGCGCCTGGAGGTTTTGTACATTTGAGTTGCTTCACTTCCTGTTCATGAACAGTTTCTTCTGTTCTCAGCTGAGGATCTAGATGGGAATCTCTGCAAAGCACCTACCGAAGCAATGGCTTCGGCTGTTAATGTAATTACCAGAGCATCTGATGGCCCTGAATTGCCACAATTCCAAAACAGAAATTCTATGGATTCATTTGTGCCTGCGTCTGGCAGGTGTCCTGCCCACTCCTTCGCTGCTTACTCATTTACTCTTCCCAACTTCCCGTCTGCCAGGACCTCCCAGACGCCTGACTGGTTCAGAGCTGCAAATTTGCATGCTAGATTTTGCAGCACAAACATTCAAAGTAATTTATCCCTCTGCAAATTCCCAGTGTCTTATTTATAATCAAAGAAAGGCCGTCCCTATGTGTGCTGACCATTCTAGTTTGTGATTTGTGAGCCAAAAATGTTTGCTCCATCTAGCCAGTTTGGGTCAGTGGATAGAGCTTCGGCCCCACAAATGAAGGGTCCTGGGTTCGATTCCAGTCAAGGGCACTTACTTTGGTTCCAGGTTCAATCCCTGTGCCTGGTCGGGGTGCTTTCGGGAGGCACGCAATCGATGTGTGTCCTTCACGTCGATGTTTCTGTCTCTCCCCTTCCCATTCTCTCTAAAAACCAGTGGAAAAATATCCGCAGGTGAGGATTAACCAGAAATAAAAAGAAAAAAGAAAAGAAAAACTTAAAAAAATGTTTGCTGTTTTCCTGTCACCTGGCAGGACTGCCGCGTCAGTGTGGCCTGGTGAACAGCACTGAGGGGCATCCTGCGCCCCATGCTGAGTGGGAGAGCTCTGTAGACGGTGCTCCCACCCAGTGGCCATTAACCCCGGGCCTGAGACCACCTCCTCTCGCTGCCGCGGCCTCCCTCCTGCATGGTGGTGAGTGCTGGCTCTAAGGCTCTAGCTGTCCTCACACACTTCTCAGGTGTGCTTGCATTTCCAGCCCCTCACCTGCACTGCGGCCTGTGGCTGCACCTCACCTTGGGAAAGCAGCAGTCACGCCTCCTTCCCACTTCCAAACCCGGCACCACGGGGTCGGCCACCTGGGGCCTCCGTGGCCCTGACCGTGTGTCCCCACAGAGAAGCCAGGACCCCGGGGAGGACCAGGAGGAGGACCCTGACCGCTACGTCTGCAGTGGGGTCCCTGGGCGGCTGCCGGGCCTGGAGGAGGAGCTGACCCTCAAATACGGGGCGAAGCACGTGATCATGCTCTTTGTGCCCGTCACGCTGTGCATGGTCGTGGTGGTGGCCACCATCAAGTCCGTGCGCTTCTACACGGAGAAGAATGGGCAGCTGTGAGTGGGGCCCCATCAGCGGGGAGCGGGGCTGGGTCCGGGCGGGGGCAGCTCCGTGCCAGCGGCAGAAAGCAGGGACGCAGAGTCCGCACCCTGGTCTGGGGCCCGGTCCTCAGGCTGAGGTCCGGGCCAGGTGATGGGTGGGAAGGCAGGGCAGCAGGCGGGATGGCTGACAGCACTCCCCCAGGGCAGGCATCCAGGGCTCCTTCAGGAGGGGCACACGGAACAGGCAGGGACGGGCACCGAGCCTTGGCCTTCTCCCTCAGCATCTACACGCCCTTCACCGAAGACACACCCTCGGTGGGCCAGCGCCTGCTCAACTCCGTGCTCAACACCCTCATCATGCTCAGTGTCATCGTGATCATGACCATCTTCCTGGTGGTTCTCTACAAGTACCGCTGCTACAAGGTGAGCCGCCCGTCTGCCGTCGGCTGGCCGGTCCCTCCCACCGCCCCCTTGCGATACCTCTTAGGCTGCAACCGTTGGCTTAAAAAAAAATCAGTTCCTTTTTCCTGCACAACAGACTCTGATTTTGGGGATTCTTAACCACCCTCTCCTGCCCCTGCCGTGGGTTATCCAATACTCTGATGTTTAAACTTACACATAATCCCGCTTCATCGAGTCCCTCCTTGCAACATTCAAATGTCACTTCTCGTATTCAAGGTTAATTTATTTTGTTTTTCCTTCCGAAGGAAGATGGGTTCTGTTTTAGGCTTCCTTTACCCCATACTCCCCTCCAGGCTTACTTTTATTCTCCCATTTCCCTTTAGGCCAGGGAGGTGCAGGTGCTCTGCTGGGTCTCCAGTACTGGGTCGGAGGCCCACTCCCTCCTCCCCCACCTGTGAGTGGCCCCAGGCGTGGTAGAGGTGTGGAGTCCGCCTGGCCCACATCCTGGGCATTGCCCCCAGAGATGCCATCGTCTTGTGCACTCGGTTTCAGGCTTCTCAGAGCTCTGACGCCCTGAGAACTAGAAGGAAGTTAAACTAGGCATTGCCTAATGTGAACTGCTCACACACAGGCACAGGCGTAAGCACGTGGTCCTCAGGCTGCTGCTGTCTGTGGGGCAGGTGGAGGGAGGTGAGGAGGCTCAGCCTGAAGAGATGACCCCCCTCCCAGCTGGGGGTGGAAGCGGGTGCATGAAGGGAGGGCTGTCTGGAAGTGTGCGGAGCTGAGGCTTAGCGATAAGTAATGACCTGTGTACGTGAGCCCGAGTTGTAGGTTGCGGTGGGGAGGCAGTGGACAGTGGGAGAGGGGAGAGGCTGCTTGTCCGGAGCAGAGGATCCAGCACAGATGAGAGACCGGGAGGGAGAAGCCAGGTGGCTTCAGGAGGCATCAGGTGGTCGGGAGGCATCAGGTGGCCCGTCCTGGGCCTTGCACTCAGGTTTACTTGCAGGTCCCAGGACGCTCAGGTGATGGCAGTGAGCATGGTGGGCGGGGGTGGCTGTGGTAAAGTGTTGGCACGTTCCAGAGGCAGCCAGGCACTGAGCAAGGCCACACCTCCCTCCTGGGGGACCAGGTCCTGCCTGAGGTGCCGTGTCCCGAGCTGGGTCTGTCTGCAGGGTGGGGAGGCTAGAAGGAGTGTCACCCTGTACCCTGTGCCGGGCCCAGGACTGGCTTAGGAACAGCCCCCTCCTTCACCCTCCCCAGCTTGGCAAGGAGGAGAGGAGTGTTTGCAGACCCTCAGTTGGGAAGGGACTCCCTGGGTCAACTCTGTTCAAAAGAAGCCTCTTCGACAGCCTGCCCCGCCCACTTGCCGGCATCCGCACCAATGACTTCCCGGGGACCAGCCTGCGCTGGTGTTCCTCAGAGCCCTTGCCGCCGTGCCGCCGTCACTATGTCTTTGTCGCCTCGCAGCCTCACCTGGAAAGCAGCACACGTGGGCAGAGACTGCTGGCTTTCCTGCTTGGGCCCGGACATGCCCGGCGTGTTGAGATACCAGCATCTCCTCTGAGTGGGTCCAGGTCCAGGTGTTAGACCTAAGCAGTTGGTCTGCATACACTGGCAGGGTGACCTAGAGAGACCTTGAACTGTGTGCCCTGTTTGCCTGGAAAACGACCACTGGCCCTCCAGCCCAGTCGCAGAGGAGCCTGAGGGAGAGGTTTCCGGCGTGGCATCAGTCCGTGCCGGGACCTGAGGCTGCGATGGGACCTGAGGCTGCGATGGGGCTGGGGCGCCCTGTGCTCATGCCGCCTGCTTCTTTGTCTAGTTTATCCACGGCTGGTTGATCATGTCCTCGCTGATGTTGCTGTTCCTCTTCACCTACATCTACCTCGGGTGAGTGGCGGCTGGTGCGCAGCAGCGTCCTCGGGGCCCCTCCCCCATGGCACGAGTGCCGTGAAGGACCTGGGTGGGGAAGGGCTCCGCACTCTCCTCCGGGTCTCTTCTCCGAGAGCTGAGCCCCTCTTCCCACAGACTTTTTTTTTTTTACGTTTTTATTGATTTCAGAGAGAAAGGAGAAGGAAAGAGAAATAGAAATATCGGTGATGAGAATGATTGATCGGCTGCCTCCTGCACGCCCCCTCCTGGGGATCAAGCCTGAAACCCGGGCAAGCGCCCTGACCGGGAATCGAATCGTTCATAGGTTGATGCTCAGCCACTGAGCCACGCTGGCTGGCCTGCAGGCCTTGTTTTGACGCGGGAGTGGTCTCCATGGTGGGCCACGCGTCTCCTTGTGGTTCCTAGTTTAAAACCAATAAGCAGAGCCATCAGGGACGAGGCTCTCTGTGAACCCAAGGCGGGTAGGACCACTCAGAATTTACATTCTCATCCTTGGGCTGGACCTGGGTTCTCCTAGTTTATGGCAAAAGGGTCTCCATTGCCCCTGATTGGGATGTCAGCCTGACCCAGGCACAAAGACAGAAAGGAGCGGCGAGAGCACTTTTCCTGGAATGTCCGGGGGCCGGGGCCTTCCGGTTGTGCCCGTGCACGCCCACGTGAGCCACCCCAAGCCTGAGCCATCGGTTCCCCCCTCATTCAGAAACCATTCCCAGGAACAGGGCAGGGGTGCTGGTCAGTGGCACCAGGAGCTGGAAACCATGCTGGGCTGGTGGCCAAGGGGCAGGGTGTTGAATTGTGTCGGGGTCTGGCCTTCGCTGAGTGCCCCGCCCCCCGGGCTTGACTTGGGTTCTGCAGGGAAGTGCTTAAGACCTACAACGTGGCCATGGACTACCCCACGCTGCTCCTGACCGTCTGGAACTTCGGGGCGGTGGGCATGGTGTGCGTCCACTGGAAGGGCCCGCTGGTGCTGCAGCAGGCCTACCTCATCATGATCAGCGCACTCATGGCCCTGGTCTTCATCAAGTACCTCCCGGAGTGGTCCGCCTGGGTCATCCTGGGCGCCATCTCTGTGTATGGTAGGTGGGCACCGACGGGGCAGACCCTGGTGGCTGGCAGTGGGTCAGCGTCGAGGGCCCAGCTTCGCTGCTGCACATGTGTGGCCGGTGCTGGAAGGCCCCTTTTCCCTCCCCACGGGCCGGGGGCCTCCCTTCTGAGAGATTCTCCTGCGGGGACTCACGACTGTTGACGCGATTTGTTAATCGTTTGCCAAGCCCTCCCACCGATGCACTGCCAGTCGCTGGGCACGGGCTGGGCACGGCACCTATAACGCGCACCCAAAGCCTTAGCCACGGTCTCTTTAGCATTAGGGTGAGGGCCATCCCCAGTCTGTTGCTTCCATTTTAGGGCCCAGAGAAGTGGGCTCTAAGTGCATCCTCTTCCCTGCAGTCAGCCCTCCCAGGCCCGCTGGGCTCCAGCCAGGGCAGCTGGCGGCTGTAGCTGGAGACCGCGGGTTGGGTGATAGGACGACAGGGCCCATCCTGAGAGCCTCACACTCGGGCTGTGGGGCACCCCCCCCCACCCCAATACCAGTGTTAGGGGACTGGCTCCTCTCTTTGGGGGGTGCTTGGGGATAAATCTCCTTTTTAACTTTGTTTTTCCAGATCTCATGGCTGTGCTCTGCCCCAAGGGGCCGCTGCGGATGCTGGTGGAGACGGCCCAGGAGAGAAATGAGCCCATATTTCCTGCCCTGATATACTCCTGTGAGTGGCCCCCACCTCCTCCCGACACGGGGTCAGAGGTGCCCGACTGGGAGCCAGGGCAGCTTCCTGGCTGCAGAGTTGACTCGGGGGTGGTAACGGTTCCCTGACCAAAGGGAGGCGGCAGCCTGGAGACCTCAGGGTCTCCGCCTTTCAGGACGACAGCAGCTGGCAGCTTGCTGTTACAAGGGCGAAGGTGGGAGTGAGCGCGGAGGACCTCGGCTTCCCCAGTCGCATGGCTGGCTGGAGTTGAGTCTCTGAGGGGAAGGCATGTGGGGGCCGCTGGCTCAGGCCAGGGTGTAGGGTGGGTGCACATGCGTGCAGCACACCTGGATCAGAGCCCCGTTGCGGCGGGCACTGTGCGGGCCTCGGAGACGCAGATGAGACAAGGCCCCCGAGCGCACAGCCCGGTGGTTTTAATCTCTGCCGTCTGTGGCTGGTGGCCCTTATTTAAGTAGAGAGCTTGACCTTCCGGGGCCCGGCTGTGCAGGGTGCCCTGGAAAACGGATGGAGCAACCGCGGAGTTCTGGGTGACCTCTGACAAATGAAGGTCGAGGTGCAAGCACCATCCAGGCACGTTCCGAGGATGAGCTGCACCACGTGGGGAAGACGGTGGTGCCTGGAGGTGGTTCACCATCTGTGCTCTCGGGAGCTTGCGTTCTGGGAGGGGAGACGGGCAGTAGCTGAGGGACAAAAGCCAGAAGGTGCGTGCTGTGTGGAGAGACAGCAGGGGGAGGGCCTGAGGATGGGGCAGTGGCCACTGCCATTTCACATCGGATGGTCAAGGAAGCCCTCTGTCAGAGGAGGCGTGTCCTGCCCTCGGAAAACCTGGGGACAGAATTCCAGGCAGAAGGAAGAGCAGCAAGTGCCGAGGCCTGAGATGGCATGGGCAGGCTGCAGGCGGGGAGGGGGGTCCAGGTCACAGTTAGCCCTGCAGGCTGTTCCTCCTCAGTGAGATGTGACGCAGCCTGGAAGGTTTCAGACTGACGTGACGTGACGTGACGTGACTTGTTTGTTTGTTTGTTTTTGTTGTTGTTAATCCTCACCACCGATTGGTTGCCTCCCACACATGGAACCTGCCACCGAGGTCCTTGCCCTTGACTGGAATGGAGCCAGACCCTTCAGTCCTCGGGCTGACACTCTATCCACTGAGCCAGACCAGCCAGGGTGTGACTTGACGTTTTAACAGGACCGCACAGGCTGCTGAGTGGAGCACAGTGGATGGGGATCAGAGGGGGCAGGAGCTGGACTTAGAGGCTGAAGAACAACCAGGAGAGGGAGGGGGGGTTTGGCTCGGCCAGCCGTAGCGGTGTTAGGACGTGGTTGGATTCTGGAGCCTTTTAGAGGCACAATTGGCGAGGTTGGCGGGTGGTTGGAATGTGATAGGAGGTGGTCAAGGATGATGGCAGTGTTTGGGGCCTGAGCCACAAAAAGGATGGAACTGGCAGTTGTCGAGAGCAGCGGGGGCATGTTGAGTGTGAGATGCCCCCGCGCATTCAGCTAGAGAGCTGGACGTGAGTTCAGGAGGGAGTTTGAGGCCAGCGAGAACACGGTTAGCACCACGTGATGCGGCGGCCCCCCTGGGCAGAGCCCCAAGAGGGCTGAGAGCAGGTGTGTACAGCCGTGTTCGTAGCAGCATTGTTCACGACGGCCAGGAGCTGGCAGCAGCCAGGTGTCTATGGTGGGTGAGCAGAGAGACCAGATGTGGTATCGACACAGCGGAATACTCTTCAGCCTTGAAAAGGAAAGACATTCTGGCATGTGCTACATGCATGAACCTTGAGGACATGCTAAGCAGATTAAGCCAGTCACCAAGAGACCAATACTGCAGATTGCACGTATGTGAGGTGTCAGACTTGTAGAGACAGGAGGCAGAAGGACCAGGGGCAGGGAGCGGGGCTTGGTCGGGGAGGCGGGGCGGGGGGGGTGAAGTTTCAGCGCTGCGAGTTGGAAGAGTTGTGGAGATCTGTTCCACGACGATGTGCATATACTTAACGCGGCACGCGGCATACTTAAAATAGCGAAGATGATATGGTTTATGTTACATGTTCTTTACACAATAAAACAACCATTAGGTCATCAAACTCGCTGATATTATTACCATTGTTTTTGTGAGGAGGGAAAAGACAGGAAAAGATGTTGTCTGTCGGAACCTGGTCAGTGAGTCTGGGACCCCCCCCCTCCCCCCCCCCCGCCAGCAGCCTCCTGCCAATGGGCATATCGAGCTTCTGGGGACACAGATGGGCTCCTGCCGCTGAGGCCCCAGGAGCCCGTTAGCCCAGCCTGAGGCGTGACCCTCCTCTCCTTCCCCAGCCGCCATGGTGTGGACAGTGGGCATGGCCAAGCTGGACCCCTCCTCTCAGGGGGCTCTTCAGCTCCCCTACGACCCAGAGATGGGTGAGTGCTGGGGGCTGGTAGCCCAGGGCCCTGGGGGCGGCCCCTCATTGCTCCCTGCTCAGCCTGGCCTGGCCTCCCTGGGAGACACGAGGTTGGGGGACAGAAGGGAAGACCAGCCCTCCTGGCATCTTGGGGACCGAGCGAGGGTGACCTCCGGTCCCCTGCCTCAGCCCCTTCCTCTTACGTGGGTGACCTGGGGAGTCTTTCCTTGGCGCCGGGCTGGGGGGCGGGCAGGGACCCTGAGCTCCAGAGAAGCCTCTAACCAGCTTCTGTCTCTCCCTTCCTCTCCCATCCCGTGGGGATGCCGGCGTCTCCTACTGGACCCAGAAGAAGACTCGTGTGACAGTTTCGGGGAGCCCCCGTACCCGGAAGTCCTTGCACCCCCCCTACCTGGCTGCCCAGGGGAAGAGCTGGAAGAAGAGGAGGAAAGTAAGGCGCCTGTGTCCAGATGGTCTGGGGGCCCTGGGCGGGGGGAGCTGGGGAGCCCTGACGTCTGGGCGGAGGGTGTGAGGGAGGCAGCCTTACAGGCGTCCAGGAGAAACGTGCGAGGGAGGTCCTGTTGGCAGGCCACGGGCCTTTCACATGCAGGCTGAAGCATGTATTGAACCACGGTCATGGAGCCCCAGCCTGCACTGTGCCTGCCTGCACTGTGCAGGGCCCCGGCTGAGACTCACCTCTCACAGGTGTGGACACTGAGTCAGGGGAGGGGGAGCTGTGCAGGAGAACATGGGATGTGGGGCACCAGGGGTTGTTGACCAGGTGTCGGGAGTCAGAGAGGGAGACCTGAGAGTAACTTCCGAGCTCCCAGGTTCAACCACAGTCAGGACAGACACTGCCTTGACCAGGTGGAGAGCCACCTGTTTGGAGCCTGGAGGGGAGGAGGGCGTGGTGGGAGAGGGTATGGGAGGGTGTGGGGGCAGAGGAGGCGAGCAGTTCCCTTGATCAGGCCGACTCGAGTCTATTCTAGAAACACTGGAGGCCCAGGGCACGAAATTCATGCACGGGGAGGGTCCCTAGTGGCTGTTGGCTGCCAGCTGGGGCCTCCCTTCCCCAGCTGCCGGCTGCTGGCCAGGGCCTGCCTTCATTCCACGCCGCCCCCTAGTGGTCAGCGCACATCATAGCGAATGATTGAACTCCCGGTTGGTCGAACTCCCTAGGGGACACTTTACATATTAGGGTTTTCTGTGTAGATACAGATTCTCACCGTCCGCAATGAAGAAAGTTACCTATGCAGTGTCCAGGGCAGTTGTATAAAAGAGCCAACACGAACGCATCCTAGAAGCTCTCATTCGCCTTTCAGTAAGGGATAGGCTGCTTGCAAGCACGTTCCCTGTTTTTAGGGGGAAGGTCTGCAGAGGACACTAGGAGTTGGGCACGTTCTCACAGGCAGTGAAGTGAGATCCCTGAAGGGCACTTGTAATTCAAACGCAGCACTGAGTTGTACGGCCTCCCTCCCACCCTGGACAATGCATTGTATTTGACTTTTTTCTAAGTAAATGCCAAGCACCAGGATTTTTTGTTTTTTAAGCAGCAGTTTTGCCTGAGTTCTTAGACATGCCAGCTTTTCACAGCCCAGATTGCAGGCCGCCCAACCCCTGGATTCCCCCTTTTCCCGCTGGCTATGGTTTTTCCGAGGCAGCCCTTCCTTGTCCCAGAATCCAGGTGAGCAGGGCCGGGTGGCGAAGCTGCCCCGTCTGGCCCCTGAGCTCCCCAGGACTCTCCTTTGGGTCCCTGGTGTCTGGCTGCTGCCTCCTCCTAGGATGATGGACTCTGTCTTGCCCACACAGGGGGGGTGAAGCTGGGCCTCGGAGACTTCATCTTCTACAGCGTGTTGGTGGGCAAGGCGGCGGCCACGGGCAATGGGGACTGGAACACCACGCTGGCCTGCTTTGTGGCCATCCTCATCGTAAGTGGGCAGTGGGGCCTGAGGGTCTTCATGGGGTCCCGGGGGATTTTCAGGTGCTGTGGTCCCTGGAGGGCAGAAGTGATGGGGGCCGGGCAGGGTTTCCCAGATCCTCAACATGAGACCTAGGTGTACAGGCTCTGGGGGTCCACAAGACGCAGTGAGGTGCAGGGAGGGGTGCCGGGGGCTCTGATGCTACTGAGCAGGCACGCAGGTGGCAAGGGCAGCTGTGTGCTGGTGTCAGGACACCTGAGAGTCATGGCAGAGGACACGGGTCCTTGCCTGGGCGTACATGCCCGTGAGCTCAGGTCTCTGACTCCAGGGCAGGTGCGTTCCCTCCGTGCCACCCTGACACCGTGCCATTCTGAATCCAGGGTGTCCCAGGGCTCAGGAGGGGACCCCCATCACTTCGAGCCTCAGCAGTGAAGTTGGGAGGTCCCTGTAGTCACTTAAGGTGGCCAGATGGACATCTGGGGGAAACGGACTATGATGGCTGCATCTCAGGGCAGAGGCTCTGAGGGGCAAATGCCCGCACCACGTGGCACATTAAGGCTCAGGTCCAGTTCTTTGGAGGTTTTGTGTCCACAGAGTGTATCAGGGAGGGTGCTGGACCCCAGGCTCCACCCCTCTGCACTGTGGGACCTGAAGCCCTGCCCCTCCCAGGGCAGCAGGCACACTGGCTCTGCCCCACCCTGACCGTGCCTGCATCTGCCAGGCGGGGACGGGGCGGGACAAGACAGAGAGAGGAGGCACATGCCATCTTTGATTCCCGTGGTGCCAGCATTCAGTTGAGCCCATCCAATTCCAGAAACTTGTGTCCCGAGGGGTGGCCTGCTGTCCTCTGGTCGCATGTCCCTGCTGTGAGCAGGCGGCAGGTGGTCTGCCGGGCAGCACCATGCTTTTGGGTTCGCCCACTGACGTGCAGGGAGTTACGGGGAACTGCCCTCGGCCTCAGCTGTCGGGAGGACCTGGGAGGCTGTGGGTGTCCTTGACAAGCCCTGTGCCCAGGCTGGGGCGTCTAACTGTCCCCCCTTCTCCCCACCGCACCCTCCCCTCCCGTGTCCGCAGGGCCTGTGTCTGACCCTCCTGCTGCTTGCCGTGTTCAAGAAGGCGCTGCCTGCCCTGCCCATCTCCATCGCCTTCGGCCTCATCTTTTACTTCTCCACCGACAACCTGGTGCGCCCCTTCATGGACACCCTGGCTTCCCACCAGCTCCACATCTGAGGCGCGGCCGCCGTGGGGTTGTGACTCATGCAGCTGTATAGTCTCACACTCTAGTGCCATGTCTTTTAGAGACTTCCATTTCCTTAGGAAAACATAAACGAGAATAAAAGTACCGTGTTCACTTTGTGGAGAAGACCTGCCTTTTGGTGCTAGTTCTGCCACCAGACCGAGGCTCACCCTTCCCGCGCTGACAAGAAACAGGACATCCGTCCAGAGGAGCGGGAGGGGCCGCGATGGGGCCGGCACCTTGGAGCCGGGGTGTCCGGGCCGAGATGGAGGAACGAAGGGAGGCATGGAAGGAAGGCGCGCGCACAGCAGGCCCGGGGCTCCCGCAGGGCGGTACCAAGCGCCCCCTTTCTCTGCGAGGAGCTGCCAGTGCTTGTCACTACCTTCAGAAACCAAGTCCTCCTCGTGTTGCAGCAGCTCCACTGGGAAGTGGCTTAACATTAATATGAATAAAAGATGGATTCTGGTGAAGTGTTGGAGCTTGGTCTGTTTGTCAGTGTTGGCCTCATCCTTGCATGTGAATGTCCCACGTCCCCCGTGGTTCAGGGTTCAGGGTTCGGGCTCTGGAAGGGGCCACACGCAAATGAAAGAGATGAGACAAGAAATAATTTGGAAATTGGGGGACCAGGCAGGAGCCCAGGAGGACTCTGCTTGGGCTCTGGCCTTGCCATCCTTTTATTCAATTTGGGACACACCTATAGCCCTTAGGCAGGCAATTTCCAGTAACAGGCAGACTGTCTCATCAGTAAGGGTTTACATGACTGGTGGGGAAGTTGCTTCAGCTACCATTGTCTCGACTAAATAGTGGGTGCAGGGTCACCAGCATTCCAGGCTCCTTGTCCACACCTCTCCGCTAGTGAAGACAATAGGCGGTTTCCCACACCTGCATCTCACGGCCACTCCTGGGGTACTGGGTCCGGGCACAGAAAGGAGACTCCCCCAGTTACAAAGGAGAGACTCTGGCTGGCCAGTGGCTCGGGCTGAGCGTCCCTATGAACCAGGTTACAGTTCTGTTCCTCAGGGCACGTGCCCAGGTTTCTGGCTTATTCCCAGTAGGAGGTGTGCAGGAGGCAGCTGATGTTTCTCATCGTTGATGTCTCTCTCTCCCTCTCCCTTTCTGTCTCTGAAATCAATAAAAACATTAAAAAGAGAGATTTACTCCCCCACGCCACCCCCATCTCTGCAACCGTTTCTTTAACTAGAAAGTTCCCTAAGCAAAGGTGTGCAGAGAGCCGCAAGGCCTGGTGGCTGGCAGCTCGGAGCTGTGCCAGCTGCTAGTGCTAAGCACGGGCCTTGTGCTGGCCTCCACCATGCGTGTCGCTGGAAACCCTGCAAGGCAGTTGCCAAAACAGAGCAAGTGTCCTCAGTACCGGCGCGCAGTGGGGCGAGGTCGAGCCGTGTGCAGAAACGCGCCCGCCTATCCACTGGCCATCTCGGCACGGGTGGGGTGTAGAGGTTGCTTTCCTTTCTCTAAAGGGTTCACGGTTGCAAGGACCTCGGGGCTGCACAGAGCAGGCCCACCCATGTGGTCAGGCCCCTGCGCCCGTGTGGTCAGGCGCTGTGTGTGCTCCGGACGGGCTCTGTGTCCTTGCCCCAGAAACAATGGCGTGCTGAGAGCTGGCTGTTGGCCATGAGAGGAATAGGAATTATGTGTTTTGGTGTCTGACGGGAGCCTTCTTTCCCCTGGGCTGTCCGGGGAAGAGCAGAGGTGGGTTGCCTGTGGTGGCATTCCTGGGCCTGGCAGCAGGAATCTGAGCTGTGAGGGGCTGTGAGCAACTTGCGTCAGACCCAGGGTGGCAGCGTCTAGTGCAGGGAGGCTTTAAGAAGGTGGGGGCTGGTCCCTGGCGGTGAAACTCGCAGGAGATGAAAGGGGAAGAAGCACGGGAGACGCTCACTCGATGTGGCCACGTTTATCTGAGAGGGGCTTCAGCGCAGGGCTTCCAAAGAGGAGCTCTGACAAGAGTTTTGGTTTGTTAGGCTTCAAGAGGTCCTTCGAAAGGCCTGACAGGGTGCCCTCGGGAGTAGAGCAGAAGGTAGGGCCCTTCCGAAGCAGCAGGACCACGAGGGAGGGAGAGATGGTGGTCCCATAATGAAGGGTTATGGTTAAGTGTTGAGATGGGAAAAATAATGAGTAAATGTGAGAAGACCAAAGGGTAAGAACCATTGCGTTACCAGGTCAAGGTGTGGGTTATAGTTTGCAATGAGGTTAACCTCCTTTTACACGTCTTGGCTGTGCATGTTTCCTTGTAGGTTATTTGTTTCTATCTCTTGCCCATTTTTCATTTGGACAGTTTGCCTTTTATTTATGGACTAGAGGCCCGGTGCACGAAATTCATACATGAGGGTGGGGGTAGTCCCTCAACCCAGCCTGCACCCTCTCCAATCTGGGACCCCTTGAGGGATGTCCGACTGCCGGTTTAGGCCCAACCGGACATCCCTCTCACAATCCAGGACCACTGGCTCCTAACCGCTCTGCTGCCTGCCTACATGATTACCCCTAACCACTGTGCCTGCCAGCCTGTTTGCCCCCAAATGCACCCCCCTGCTGGCCTTCTCACCCCCAACTGCCCCCCCTTGCTGGCCTGATCACCCCCAACTGGCCCCCCTGCCGGCCTGCTCACCCCCAACTACTCCCCCGCACAACCTGATCACCCCCAATTGCCCTCCCCTCCTGGCCTGATTGCCCCTAACTGCCTCTGCCTCAGCCCTGCCACCATGGCTTTGTCCAGAAGGATATCCAGAAAGTCTCCTGGTCTAATTAGCATATTACCCTTTTATTGGTATAGGTATTTAGGCCTCTTAAGATATATACTCTGGAGCGATGCTAATCTCTGGCCAATTAGATCCGTTTTGGATATTCTTCCCAGGCTGTGGTTTGTCTCCCCCTCCCGTAAGGATCTTATGGTTATTTTTAAATGTTAGTGTTTTTAAATGTGTCAGCCCTTCACCTGTACGCTGTGCCTTTGAGTCTCCTTTAAGAGATCTCCTCGACCCTCGATGCTTTCTAAAAGCTAAAATTTTAATTTTCTTATTAAGATTTTAATCCATCTGAAACTTATTTTTATGTATTGTATTTAGTAGGGACCCAATTTTGTTTCCCACATGAGGTCTGGGTCCTGTGCTCTGAGGGTTTGGAGGGGCTGGCACAGGCAGAGGGGACTCCGTTGTCACCACGGACTCTGGGGCACAGTCTGCTCTGAACTTGGGAGGAAATGGATAGATTTACATCAGGGAACTTACAGATAAGTGTGTATTCCAGGCCGTGAGGAGATACAGAAGTGAAAAGACTGTCTCCAGGGCCTTGGAGTCTGGCTCCCTGAAAGAATTTTTCGTTTCCAGAAGCACAAGTCAGACCCAAGGGGACTGTGCTGGCAAAGCGAACAGCAGCGCGGAGCTGGTCAGACTCCTGTGCCTGGGGACTCGGCGGCGGCCTGAGCCCCTGAGGGGACGCTCACCTTTCCACACCCCCGAAGGCCACGCTGCGGAATGGAGGGGGCCTTCATTCACACCAGGTATCCAGGTATGAAAAAATGTACGACAGTCCACATGACAGAAGTCTTTGGGGTCCTCAATAATTTTATTTTGTTTGTTAATCCTCACCTGAGGATATTTTTCCATTGATTTTTTTAGAGAGAGTGGAAGGGTGGGGGAGAGACACAGAGAGAAACATCGATGTGAGAGACACATCGATGAGCTGACTCCCGCCCGCTCCCCAACCAAGGCCAGGGATCAAGCCTGCAACCCAGGCATGTGCCCTTGACTAGAATCGAACCTGGGACTCTTCAGTCCGTGGGCCGTCCATCGCTCTATCCACTGAGCCAAACCTGCTGGGGCTTCAATAACTTTTTGAGTGGAAAGGGGTCCTGAGACCAAAGGGTTGGAGGCGGCCCCCAGGAAGGATGCTGCTTTCCTCGCGTGGCTTTCAGTTCACCTGTCCCTGACCGCTCTGGCCTCTCCTGGGGACTCCATCTGCCTTTCCTCTCCCGTGAGCTCCGAGCCAGGATGGCCACACGAGGGCAGCAGATTCCGCCGGAGCGCCCTGCGGACCGCACCCAGGTTCACCGGTCCTCCAGCCACAGAGTACCTGTGTGCCCAAGAAGCGAGGGTGCGAGGCCCTTGTCCCTGCCTGGGGCAGGCTCAGGCCCTGCGTACTCCCTCCAGGAGCGGGAGTGGGAGAGGACCGGGGTTTGGATGGCGTCGGGAGCCTGGCCACACGCAGGGCGATGTGTTCAGTGGATGAGCTCCATCCCCTCCATGTGCAGCACTGGGCTGAAAGCCCGTTTCCCGGCCTCAGCTCTCCCCTGGATGTGTTTGCTCCTGTTTGCATGGTCCTGAGGGAAGGTACCGGTGCTCTCTGCTGTGTTGACGTCAGAAACATCCAGTCGCTTTTTATTAGAGCTTGTCTGAGCCCAGCTGGGCAGTTGCCGGGAAGCCAGGTCTCCAAGTGCTCTGGAGAACGACAGTGTAGCGGTTTCTCTCATGCACTGGGACTGGAGGAGGGATTTCAGGACAATTACGTGCAAGTGGGAGAAAGCAAGGCGGAGATGGAATTGCAGAATAGTTCACGTGTTCTCTTAAGGGGGAGTATGCTTATGTCCAAGGTATGTTAAGCTGGATGCACAGGAACAAGGGCAGGACTAGCTGAAGGCAAAGGTAAGTTCTGTGCCTGGGGTGTGACTACCACCGTAACCACCTGCCCAGCCCATTTCTTTCAGTGGCGTGTAGTTATCATGCAATCAAGTGGTCAGGCGAGAGAGGGGGCAGAGGTCACCGCTTCCCTCTTAGCTCATCTCAGATGAAGGTGGAGGTAGAGGGCACGTGCGACGTTTACCCCAAAGTCGGGCCTCCTTTGTACCAGAACAGGTCAAGGACATCGAGCAATGGGGAAGAAGGCCTCGTGGCCATTTAACTCAAAATGACCTCCGCCTTTCTTGCCTGGCTGTTCCCGGGAGCGCTCCTAAAACCGTGCAGCGTCCCGACACGCAGACCTGGCTTGCCGACTGCTCAGTAGAAAGGGCCTGAGCTCTAAATTCGCAAGACAAGGCTTCCAGACCCAAGTCTCCTGGGTCCTGGCCGGTGCTCTTTCCTTCTACTATAACGCTGACCCCCGGTTTGTTTCCCTCCCTGAATACTCACCATCATGCTAAGTCAACCCAACCATACACAGACCAGCAGCAGTCCATGCTAAAGTGGCCTCGTAGCGTAGAGCAGGGCTTTTTTCGGGTGTGAGAGTCAAGGAGAAAGTCAGAAGTATTCTAATTCAATGTTTTCTAAAATGTGTTCACTCTTTTGCTCACAGTAGGTGGTCCTGCAATTGGTCCAGCATTTGTCAAGTTCATTTGCCTGCAGAACCCCTTTCTCCTGTCACCTCATAGCTTCCAGGGTGCTAGTGCTGGCACAACACATCCTAACCGTCGGCCAGTGGAGACATCTGGCTCCTCCCACAAGCCATCAGGCAGCCTCAGCTGCAACACCTCGAGGTGATCACATGGACAGGCATCGCCTCTAAGAGGTGACACTGATGGAGGGTTTGCCATGTGCCAAGTGCTATGATAAGCACCAGGCATCATTATCTTATTTAATTCTTTTTTTAATGGTTTTTATTGATCTCAGAGAGGAAGGGAAAGGGCAAGAGAGACAGACACATCAGTGATGAGAGAGAATCATCGATCCGCTGCCTCCTGCACACCCTGCATTGGGGACGGAGCCTGCAACCCAGGCATGTGCCCCGACTGGGAGTTGAACAGCAATCTCCTGGCTCATAGGCCGACACTCAACCCCTGAGCCACACTGGCCGGGCTTACTTAATTCTTATAATAACACCAAGATGGCGTTGTCTCCTTTCACAGGTGTAGAAGCTGAGCCTAGAAGAGCTAAGTAACTTGCTGAAGGTCACATGGCTAGAAAGCACTGGCACGCAAACCCAGGCTGGCCTGACTGTGGAATCCAGCCTTCCCACCAGCCCTTACTGCTGCCTGCAGCCACCGGGTCCCTCTCACTGTGGGAAGCCCTCCTTGTGCTGAGCTGGAAGCGGGGTCTAGCCACGCCCCCTCGCCCAGGTGCACACATTCATCACTAGTTTCAGTGCTAATATCCTCTGTTTGCCATTGTTCCTGGTACTGGACCCATCCAGCTCCTCTTTCTTTTGCTCGAGTACTTCAGAGTCCCCAAAATCCTCAGAGCTGAGCACAGTTTTATCTATTCCACCGTCGTATGGTAATTGCATTTTTAGGAAATCATACCTTCCCAAAAACACCTTTTTTTTTTTTTAAGAGGAGTTCTTATCTATATATATAAAAGCCTAAGCAACCGAACAACTGAATGAGCAGTCAACCAGTCACTATGACATGCACTGACCACCAGGGAGCAGATGCTCAATGCAGGAGCTGCCCCTTGGGGGTCAATGTGCTCCCACAGCCAACCTCCTGCAGTTCCTCCCCCCGGCTGGCCCACCCCAATTAGCCCTGGGCCCCAATCAGGGTGGGAGACAGCCCTGATCGGCTCCAATCACCAGCCAGGCCAAGGGACCCCACCTGGGATGAATTTGTGCACTGGGCCTCTAGTCTAATAGAAGATTTTTTAGATGGGGTTAGGGAATAGAAAATTTTAGATGTACAATAAAACAATTATTTTCTCCTGCAGGAATTTTGACCACAAATCTGTTTTTCAAAGCTCTCATAGCGTTGCTATGACACCTTCAGCACCCTGTGATTACCTCTGGCTTTTGCTCAAGTGTGACAGTCACTCCCCCTCTCTCCCTCCTGCTCTGCCCTCCCTCCCCACAGTAGTGCCATGTCGACACAGTTTCTCACCAGCCTCACCACTTCTGTTACCTGTATGACTAATTGTTTAATAAAACCTAGTACTGGGCAATTCATAACAGTTTTTCTCCTCCTGTACTCTGTGCTAGTTCCCAGTTGTGATCACCTTATAACCAATAGCAGTCCCCAGTGATGGGAACTGTTTCCTAGTTCATCAGCTTCATCGTAGTGAATTCTAGTTCTGAAAACACCGCAGCGTTAAGACCACGTGAACTCTCAGTGTTTGACCAATGCAGCTTGGAACTGCCCCTCTTTGGTTCTGAACTTGTACTTCATTAATTCAGCTCCAAATCTCATTGCTTTGGGTAGCTGCATTGCCCAAGGGAGCTTGTCTTCCCGGAGAATCACTCCCCCCACAATTCTGCTCTACTTCTTTTTTTTAAAAAACATATTTTATTGATTTTTTACAGAAAGGAAGAGAGAGAGATAGAGAGTTAGAAACATCAATGAGAGAGAGACATCAGCTGCTTCCTACACACCTCCTACCGGGGATGGGCCCACAACCAAGGTATATGCCCTTGACCGGAATCGAACCTGGGACCTTTCAGTCTCCAGGCCGATGCTCTATCCACTGAGCCAAACCGGTCAGGGCTCTACTTCTGCCGTTGTATTGTTGGAGCCCCCTGGGGGCATTGCATTTCCGTCATTCAGGTTCATCTGGTCAGACCTGGTCCATCATGTCCGCCCACATGGCCATCTGGGAGGCTGACTCCCCTTCGGCCTCTGTGAGCTGATAAGCATGACCCCTAAACCAGGGTTTTCCAGTGGATCATTCTGTGGTGACAGGCGTGCTCTGTTCTGTGCATCGTGGGAGCTACTGGTCACAGGTGGCTATTTGAGCACTTAAAATGAGGCTAGTGCCATCCCGCAGCTGAACTGAAACTGCAGTGTTAAATGGTGTTTGTAATTTTAAATTGTATTTCATTTAACTCCTTCAGCTTTTGCATGTCTGGAAACTTCTCTGTGTCTTTCAATTCCAAGGATGTAGGACCCAAACCAAGAAGAATGCACCAAAGGCGGGGAGACCGTGGGGCCATCCAGGCGGCCACGAAAGAAGAGCGCTCACCTGACTCCGAATTCTCCTCTGGATAAGGACGTGTGTGTCGATGGGGGAGGAGGTTTCCTGAGTGCAAAGTGCCAAGGCACAAACCCTGAGATAAAAAGTCATAAATAGACTCAGAAGCTGACCCAGAGCCAGGCTCCGTGTCCTTGGGCTGGTAGGCTCGGAGGCCAGGACCCGGGTTGGGGGGCGGGGGCTGAGCAGCTGCGGTGGAAATTTCCATGGACTGTCCCCCGGCTCTTGAGACGCTCTGGGGCTCCACATGGCAGGAGGAGGGCACGGGTTACGAAAGTGGCACAAGATGTGGCCCCAGCTGACAAGGAACAAGGCCCCCAGAGGACAGACGTGGGCTGCTTGCCAAGAAAGCCGTCAACAAGCAGGTTGGGAAGATGAAAACAGCCGTGAAGGTCAAGGCGTGGGGCCAGTCAAGAGGAAGTCACTTCACCTCCCAGGCGTTAGGGCCCCATTCCACCTTCTAGGGAGAATGTTGGAGGCACAGACCTCACCCTAAAGGTAAACGTTGGTGCTATTAAAGGGTCACAAACCATGTTAATTTTTAAATTAAATTTATTGGGATAACATTGGCTAATAACAAAAACATTTCAGGGATGCAACTAACTTTGTAATGCAACATCTGTATATTCTATTGCATGCTCCCCACCTGAAGTCTAGTCTTATATTATTTTCTTAAAAGGAAAACAAATGATCCTATATAATAAAAGGCTGATATGCAAATCGATGGAACGGTGGAACGACTGGTCGCTATGATGTGCACTGACCACCAGGGGGCAGACACTCAACTCAGGAGCTGCCCCCTGGTGGTCAGTGCGCTCCCACAGGGGGAGTGCCCTCAGCCAGAAGTCGGGCCCACGGCTGGTGAGCACAAAGGCAGTGGTGGGAACCTCTCCCGCTTTTGTGGCGGTGCTAAGGATGTCCAACTGCCAGCTTAGGCCCGCTCCCTGCTGGCAGTCGGACATCCCCCGAGGGCTCCCAGACTGGGAGAGGGCTGAGGGATCCCCCCCCCCCCCAAGTGCAGTGAATTTCATGCACTGGGCCTCTAGTTTATTATAGTTGCTAGTGTCTGGGATATTCTTAAGCATTCAGGTTAAAATTACAAAATCACTTTTTAATACAGAAATCAGTGAAAAGTTATCAAAAGACCTCAGTTCCACATCTTGGTAATAGTTATAAAAAGCTTTAAAGTGTGTAATTTTGTAAAATAGATGTTACAACCACCCCAGGAACTGGAGGTGTGTGTGCGTTTTCCTCTCTCCCTAGTAAGATTCAGGTTGTGTGTTTGTGTGTTGCATGCACACATGCATGTGTGTGAACCCACAATGCTCACCACAATGCCACATTCCCAAGGTGCTGGTTAGGATGGTTTGGGTTGCAAGTAAGAGAAACCATAAAGAGAACTTACTAACTTCTCATGTGGCGGAGAAGTTCAACGTCAGGGCAGACTTCCAATACGGTGCAGTCAGGGCTCCAGCTCTACTCCTCCGCTTCCCTCTGCCTGTCCTCACTGGTGGGCCAGGCTCCTTTTCAGGCTGGTTTCTTCATGTTTGCAAGATGCCTGTGATCAGCAGCTCGGCTGGAATTTCTTGACAATGACAATTAATCTGGGAAGAGAGGGGCTATTGCTTCTCCATAACCATGGACCACGAGTCCTGTACTTCATTCTGATTGGGCCATCCCAGGGCCAATCACTGTGGGCCTGCCATGTGCTGACTGACTCAGGCTCAAAGAAACCTGTCACTTCGGCATGTGGGTTGGAATTGGCTTGCACCATAGGAGTCCACTCCTGCGACTGGGTGAGGCCAGCGCCACTCACACTGATGGTGACTACGCAATGGGGGGGAGACAGGTGTTGGAAAGATACTCCCAAGGTCTACCACACCTTGGCAGCAATTTTAATTTTTTTTTTTTTTGAGATTTAAAGAGTACTTTCTAGGTATAAGGTGCTATGGGAAGTATCAAGATATGCAGTTTCCAATTTATTAGATATAAAAAGAAAATTGACAAATAATTACAATTCGCTGCCAAGGGTAATGTAACACAGAGGCCTGGGATTGCTAAAGCAAAGTCCTGTAAAAGCAAAAGAGAGACAGGCTGCTGCTGGTTGAGGCGATCAGAGAGGCGTCATGTAGCGAATAAACTGGAATTCGGTCTTAAAGAATGAGTAGGACTTGCCCCGCCGGCATGGCTCCGTGGTTGAGCGTCAACCTATGAACCAGGTGGTCACGGTTCGATTTCCGCTCAGGGCACGTGCCCAGGTTGTGGCTCAATCCCAGTGAGGCATGCAGGAGGCAGCCGATCCATGATTCTCTGTCATCATGGATGTTTCTATCTCTCTCCCCCTCTCCCTTCCTCTCTCTAAAATCAATTTTAAAATATTTAAAGAAAAAGAATGAGTAGGAGTTCAATGATTACAGATGGGAAGGGAGGACCTGGAGGCAAGGGGCAGCAAGAGCAAAACCCTAGAGGCAGGGCGCCGGGGGGAGCTGGAGCACAAGTTTCAGAAGTCGTGCCAAGGCAGGAAATGTTACCCCAGTGCAAAGATATCTCGGGGTTCAGATAGTACCTGAGCAAGTAGGATGACTGGTCCCACCCAGTTAGGATGCAAAGGCGATCCTGTCTCTTAGATTTTTCTCCCATAAAGAAAACTGGCGCCAAAACCGGTTTGGCTCAGTGGATAGAGCGTCGGCCTGTGGACTGAAAGGTCCCAGGTTCGATTCCGGTCAAGGGCATGTACCTGGGTTGCGGGCACATCCCCAGTAGGGGGCGTGCAGGAGGCAGCTGATTGATGTTTCCCTCTCATCGATGTTTCTAACTCTCTATCTCTCTCCCTTCCTCTCTGTAAAAAATCAATAAAATATATTTAAAAAAGAAAAGAAAACTGGCTTCATTCCCCTTTGGCCTGGTTAGCGGGAAGGTCAGTGTCTCTCTCCGAGGGCTCCTTCACTCACTTGCCCCCAAACCCGAGGCATGCACAGTCCAGAGGAAAGGTGGGCTTGTCTGACTCGCACATGCAGGCAGGGACCACTGGCCTCTAGTCAGTCTGGTGGCCATACAAGCCCAGGTCTCTGTGGCTCCTCAGAAAGGACAGTCCCACACTGGTCACTTGGAGCTCGGAGCGCAGTTTATCACTGGTGACCGGGCCATGATCTCAGCGCTCTGCAGTTCAGTTCTCAGCTCTGCCCCGGGGACTCTGGGTGAGAGGTAGTCCGGGGTTCCTTGGGGATGCGGAGCTCCAGTCCTCAGTCCTCCCCTGGGGTCCACAGCACCCGGAGGCAGGGCGCTTTTCCTTCGGGGCTGCACCCACCCAAGCAACGTAGCGACCTGTTCTCCCGTCTGTGACTGCCTCCCCTCGCACCCTTTCCCCACCACACACGCTCCTGGGGTCCTTGGGTGGGAACGATGTGAAGCATCTTACCGTGAGCAGAGTGCCTTTCTGACACCTCTCTTGGCACAAAGAAAAGAAACCCGAAGTCCAGTCACCAGTGGGCCAGTCTACCCTTCCAGACTCGCAGGTCTGCGCCTCTGAGTCACTTCCAGAAATTGCCTATTTCACCCGGGGGAGCAGGCCCTCCTGTGGACTCTTTTACTGAAAGTTCACATTGACTTTTAACTTGCTTGGTCACGGGCACATGGAGTCTCGTGTGTGCCCTTGGCCCGTCCTTCCCTATAAGTGAACTTCTTTTCCTTGCAGCTCTCCTGCCTGCCTTGAACATATTCCTGCCTGCAGAGAGCTCTTTCTTTGGGGGCACAGGGCTCCTCTCTTTCCAAAGTCCCCTTCACAGCCTCATCCCCTTAGCCCTGTTTCTGGACATCTCAGGAGGAAATGGTGCAAGAGATTGACATGCAAATAGGCTCAGCCCAGGGTTTCCAGCTTCAGTATGTTTGTTACTTCTCTTGTTTACAGATTGGGGGCCCAAACTTGGAAAGTACTCGTAAATTGAAGTGAATAAAAAAATGTTTTATAAAGGTATACAGCGACTGTCTGAGAGAGAGCAAAGTAAAATAGGTATTCAGTACCTGATGTATTTCCACACACACTTGAGAATTTAAGGACAAGACCATGAATTATGTACTCATTTTCCATTTAGAGCGTGCTGCTTCCCACTTTGTGCCATGTAATCAGTTATCACTCCTGGACAAAATCAACTTAGATCAGTTGCCTACGGCAAGGTGGGGGGTGATTGGAAAGAGGGACATAGCGGGACTTTTTAGAGGGAAAAAATTGTTCCAGCCCTGACCGGTTTGGCTCAGTGGATAGAGCGTCGGCCTGCAGACTGAAGGGTTCCAGGTTCGATTCTGGTCAAGGGCATGTACCTTGGTTGCGGGCACACCCCCGTAGGAGGTGTGCAGGAGGCAGCTGATGGATGTTTCTCACTCTCTATCCCTCTCCCTTCCTCTCTGTAAAAAATCAATAAAATGTATTTTTAAAAATTGTTCTATATTTTAATTGGGGTGTTGTTATATGATCTATTCATTTGTAAAACTTATGAACTGAACTACAGACTTAAGATCTGTGCATTTAACTGCATATAAATTATATCTCAATTGAAAAACAGGAAAGTTAAGCCAGTGATTTGGCAAACTTGGCTAATTTCAATATGCTACAGTATATTGAAAAGAAATTAATCTGAAAACAAAAAATAATACCCCATTGAGAAGGCAGACATGCTGTAAGCATAGGAGGGGAATGGAGCGCAGAAGAGCAGACACTGTTGATGGGTAAGCAGGTGGCTAGCGGGGGGAGCTGGCTCCTTTTTATTGTGCTTACTCACTCCTAATTGTGTAGTGAGCTAATTGCAGTAATCAGTCTTGCCTTAGTTGAACAGGCTTGGGAATTCCTTGAAGTCATTCTCTTAGTAGAACTGGGCTGGATTTTCCTGAGTCTGGAGACCTCCTCAAAGTCTGGCCTGCGAGGGTGCTCTGGAAATGGCCTGGTTCCCCCCACTGGGGGTTGGGGACGTGTGACGAATCTTGGAGCCAGTAGGTCATGCCTGCCAGGCCGCTGAGCAGCGTGGACAGCTGTGGGCTCTGCGCTGCGCTGTTCTCTCTGGGCACGCGCCCAGCCTCGCCTCGGTCCCAATTAATCACATGTGGAAAACAAACAGGATTATTCACCGCAGCACTGTTTGAAATAGCAAAAGAATTAAAACAGTCCTCATGACCATCGAGGGAAGACTGGCTGAATAACTTATGATTTATCCACATGATGTAATACTGAAAAAAAAGAAAGGAGGACTCTCTATGTGCAAATTTGGAAAGGAGTTCCAAGCTATGTCATTAAATGACAAAAACAGAACAAAGTGTACGGAATGGCCGTTTCTGTAAAACATGAGTGTGTGCGTACTTGCTTATCTAAAGGAACTTTGACAAGAAACTGGGTAGCAGTGGTTACATTTCGGGGGGGGGGCATTGGGGTTGGGGAGTGGGTAGGAGACATGAAGTAGGGGAAGACTTCATTGCAAAGCTTTTGAAAAATAGGTTTAAAATGAAGTGACTGTGTCACCTAGAGAAAGGTGACGATCAATTAGTTACAATGTTCAGAAGTTTTTAAAAATAGGAAAATGTTTTAGCAGAAGGGGACTCTAATGATCACCTAACCCAGAATTCCCCACACAGTGGCTTGTGAAGGTGGCGTGGGAAACTCACGTACTTAAAGCAGCACAGGCATACTCGTTTCATTGTGCTTTTTAAAAAAAATCCTCACCTGAGGCCCTCTCTCTCTCTCTCTCTCTCCATGTATATGTATATGTATAATTGATTTTCAGAAAGAGGAAGGGAGAGAAACATCCATGTGAGAGAGAAACAGCCATCTGTTGCCTCCTGCATGGACACTGACTGGGGATCGAACCGGAGGCCTAGGTATGTGCCCTGACCAGCAATTGAACCTGAGCTGTTTGGGACGATGCTCCCACCGAATGCGCCGCCTGGCCAGGGCTCACGCGCTTCACAGAACTGTGCTTTGCAGACAACTGCGTTTTAAAACATTGAATGTTTGGGGTGACCTTGCGTCGAGCAAATTGAAAATCTCCTGGAAAGGATTCAACCATTCCAGATGCCAATAAAAACATTCATGATTCATGGGAAGAGGTCAAATGTCAATTTTTTTCTCCTTTCCGACTCTTCTTTATTTTAATGATGGTATATTACCTTTACCACCCAAACAAACATAATACGGTAAAAGTTACATTGAAGTCATATGAAGCTTATGAATGATACTGGTTAAGTGCATTGAGTTTTACTATCTTTTACTTACATTTTAACTGAAAATCTCATATATCAGCTCTTGCAGCTATAATTTTTAAAACTTTATTGTTGAAAGTATTACAAATGTCCTCCCCGCCCCCCCTTGCAAAATGTCAATATTAACAGGAGTTTGGAAGAAGTTGACTCCAACCCAGGTTGACGCCTTTGAGGGGTCCAAGCCTCCGGTGGAGGAAGTACAGATGTGGTAGAAACCGCCAGACAACCAGACTGGAAGCAGAGCCTGACGGTGGCCTGAACTGCTTCAATCTCATGACAACATTTTAATGGTTGAAGAGTTGCTTCTTACGGATGAGCAAAGAGAGTGTTTCTTGAGATGGAATCTGCTCCGGGTGAAGGTGCTGTGGAGATTGTTGCAATGACAACGAAGGGCTTAGAATGTCACACAAACGTAGTTGACAACGCGGTGGCAATGTTTGAGCAGATTGACTTCAATTCTGAAAACAGCTCTTCTGTGGGTAAATGCTAGCAAACAGCATCACATGCTACAGAGAAATCGTTGGTGAAAGAAAGTCAACTGATGCAGCAACCTCCATTGTTGTCTTATTTAAGAAGTGTTCACGGCCACCCCAAGCTTCAGCAGCCGCCAACATGGAGGCAAGACCCTCCACCAGCAAATATTATAAGCTCTGGAGGTTCACATGATGGGTAGCATTTTTAGCAATAAAGTATTCTTTTTTTCCCTTTATTTTGATTTTTTTACAATATACAAAATAAATCTATTACCAGATTGTAGATACAAAATAATTAGCTATTTACATGCAATAAACATTAATGTTTCAAGAAAAGTGATTTTAAATGTTACATGCAGTAAACATCAATATTTCGGGAAAAATGATCTAAAATATAGTATTATATACAATAAACATTATTACAAGGAAAAAAGATTTTAAATCTATATAAAAGCCTAAGCGACTGAATGACCAGAATGACTGGTTGCTATGACAGGCACTGACCACCAGGGGGCAGACACTCAACACTGGAGCTGTGCCCTGGTGGTCAGTGCGCTCCCACAGCAGGAGCGCTGCTCAGCTGAGACCTGTCCAGGTGGCCCACCAGCCGGCTGGCAGCCACTCACTCCCTGCAGGCTCGATCTCTGGAGAAAGGGCTAGTCACTGAGGGACCAGCGCCGCTGGCACTATCCCAACAGCCACTGGCCTCGGGCACCACAGCCACTTCCTAGACACTCCACAAGGAAGAAACAATATAAAAGCAGCTGCCAGGTGGCTCCGGACAACAGGCGGGAATGTCAGCGGGAGGGATCCAGATCCTGATCCCTTGCTGGCCCACTGCCAGTCCAGAGGTCTAATTGTGTCCCGGACCCCCCTTGGGACCCCACCCTTGCATGAATTCGTGCATTGGGCCTCTAGTATAATAATATTACCAAAACCAGTGGTCGGCAAACTACGGCTCGTGAGCCACATGCAGCTTGTGAGCCGCAGTTTGCCGCTGTTGACTGAGTTTGCCGACCACTAACCTAAACTCTCGATTCCAATAATTACAGGCTGTTGTTGTTCCTTGTGATTAAGCTCCTATCCCAGTGGTCGGCAAACTCATTAGTCAACAGAGTGGCAAACCGCGGCTCGCGAGCCGCAGTTTGCCGACCACTGAAAACTGTACTAACATAGTATAATATCACAAAAGTTGTAGGAAATATTAAAAATCTACAAATAACAGAATTACTTCTATTATATTCTAAAATGTATTTTTTCTCTGGCTCTATTTTTGTTCATCAGTTTATATTCCACAAATGAGTGAGATCATGTGATATTTATCTTTCTCTGTCTTAGTTCACTTAGCATAATGCTCTCCAGGTCCATCCATGCTGTTGCAAATGGTAAGAACTTCTTTTTTACCGCAGCGTAGTATTCCATTGTATAGCATTTACCATAGTGCTCTAATCCGCTCATCTGCTGATGGGCATTTTGGCTGTTTCCAAATCTTAGCTATGGTGAATTCTGCTGCTATGAACATAGGGGTGCATATGTCCTTTCTGATGGGTGTTTCCAGTTTCTTGGGATATAGTCCTAGAAGTGGGATCACTGCGTCAAATGGGAGTTCCATTTTTAGTTTTTTGAGGAAACGTCATACTGTTAATAAAGTATTCTTTAAGGCATGCAGACTGTGTTTTTAGACAATAATGCTATTGCACACTTAGACTATAATATAGGGTAAGTATAACTTATCTGCACTAGGAAACAACAAATAATCACATGACTTGCTCTATTTTGGTATTTGCTTTATTGCAGTGGTCTGGAAGCAAACCCCTGGGAGGTGTGCCTCTATAATAACCCCTGCCTCCCCCATTTCAGGCATCAACATAAAAGGGCTTTTCATTTTTCTAACAATATTAAAATAAGCAAGTTTCCAAAACGTTAAATGTTAACTCCAATAAAGTCTCAGAAGCAAGGGCGATCCTGTGGTTTGAATAGTTTTATGAAAAACTCATTACATTGTCCTTTTATTTTTTTCCCACCAGCTCCATAACAACCTTGGACAGAGCTGCAGACCAAGCTTTGGGAATCGCCTGGGAGGAAGTTGCCAGGCAGACCCGGGCTCCGACCTCAAATCTCCGGTTAGAGGAGAGGTTTGGGGCCCATCTCGCTGCGGAGGCGGCGCTCGCGGGCCCGCCCCGGATTGCATGGGCCGCTCGCGGTTCCGCTCCTGCACGTGCTGGCGGGTCCCCCCTGGGAGAGGCAAGGGCAGCGACTCGTCCTCCGAGCCCAGCGGGGAGCTGCCTGCTTTGCGGGCCACCTCCTCGGAGCCCCGTTCTGGGGGCACGGGCGGCAGCCCCGGCCCGCAGGCTATCAGTTTTGGGGATCGCGCCCACAGAAAGCCAGCACGGTTAGCCTGAAGGGAAAGGACAAGGAGGCAGGGCCAGGACGCCCAGAGAGCCGGGAGGGGTGTGGCGACGCCTCTGGCGGGCGCAGTGCAGGCCTCACCGGTCCTGAATCGTGTTCTCTGCGGTCCCGCCTCCTCCTCCCACCGCCTCCCTTCCAGGCCCGCTCCAAGGCTGGGCGAGCAGGCGACGGCAGAAGGCTGCCCACCGCGGCCTCGCCGCCAGGAAGGGCCTGCTCTCCGGGCGCACACGCGCCGGCCACCAACCCCACAACCGGGTCCAGAGCCGGGCTTTCCGAACTGGGGTAAAGGGCAGCGGAGAGAAGAAAGACAGGGCCCCGCGCGCTGAGAAGCCTCCCATTGGCTGCTCTCGTTCCGCCCTCGATTCTGATTGGTCGCGAGCCGAGTGTACGGCTCGAGCACGCTCCTCCGCTCTGCGCGGCGTTCGGTCGGCGACGGCGGCGCAGCCAATGGGAGCAGCCAGGGGGCGGGGCTGCCCGGGGCGGTCGGCGCTGGTCTCCAGGCGCGGGCGAGCTGGTAAACAGATCCTGGGCGCGCGAGGTGCCTGCTCTGCTTCTACGCGCGGAGGAGGCGCGAAGGTGACCGCGGCCCAGCTTCCTGCTCCGGGGTAAGGATGCCGTCCGCCGCGTGCCGGCGCCGTGTGCGTGCGGCCAGTGCTGGGCTTTGACCCGCCTGGGCTGTCCTTGCGTCCTCCTCAAAGGACCGCGTGCTTTCCCTTTTGCGACTTTCACTGGCCGCGAGGTCGGGCTCGCGCCTCAGGGTGCAGGTTGGGGGCCCTGTAGACGTCGCCCACCCCACGCCCCTCAGCCCGCGCGGGCCTGCCTCCGGGAGGGGCGGGAGCAGTGGCCGGAGCCGGGGCGCCTGGGACGCGCCGAGCAGGCTCGCTGACCAGCTGTCCCACGTCGCGGCTCTTTGTCTCCAAGCAGCTCTCCTGCCTCCCTTTCTTTCTCTCCACTCCCAGACCCCTGAGCACCGATTCGGCGGCTCTAATCGGCCCTGGCTGCAGGTCGTTGTCAGAGCTTTCACTCCCCTGACCCGAGCCAGCTGGAGGGTTTCACAGGCGGGGTTTGGGGTGACTTTGGGAAAGGGGCCCTTTTTGGCCCTTTCTCCCGCTCCCTTTTGTTGGGCCCTTCCTCCTGCTACTCGTACCATCTGGGGCCTTGTGAGCGGTTTGGGCTTGATTGCCTTTCTCTCGCCTCCCTCCCCCTCTGCCAAACCCAGGCCAGTTCTCCCAGGTGCCTTGGGGCAGGAGGGGGGTCCTGGCCGTCCGGGTGAGAGAGGTCAGGCTCCTGAGGGGAGCGTGTCCACCCTCACTGCTCGCATGGGCCATGGCTGTGCATGGCAGAAGACCAAAGAGCTGGGCAGCCAGGCTCACCTTGTGCCAAAGGGTTGGGGCAGGCACTGATGCCAGCGGCCAGTTGTCCTGCTGGGGATGGGGGTCAAGCTGGCAGGGGGCCCTTCTCCTGAGAGAGACAGTGGGGAGGCTGGTGGTTCAGGGGAGCTGGTGGTTCTAACGCTGGCGATGGCTGCAGGCATTCTGTTCAACCTGGCGAGTGATGCAGGTGGTGCAGGGTGGTTGTAATTTTTGGCATGACCTCAGGCAGCTCAGGAGAAGTGATGAGCCGCCCCTGTGTGCCACCTAAGACAAGACAGGGTTTCTCCTCCCCCAGGCTGTTGACATTTGGGACCGGATGACTCTGAGATGCGCAGGTGACCTGTGCATTGTAGGATGAGCAGCAGCGTCCCTGGCCTGTGTCTGTTAGGTACTAGGAGTCCCCTGTCACCCACATACTAGCAGTGACAGCCCAGAATAGCTCCGAGAGGACAGCATTGCCCTCTGTGGAGAACCACTGAGGTAAGACTCTAAAAGAACATCCCGGGCGTTCCAGAGGCCGCCTGGGTCCTGCCGGTGAGTAGCTGAGAGGTTTAGGAACGGGGTGGTGTGCCCTCTCCCTAAACGACGGAGGCGGGGCTCTAAAGGAGACCCCAGCTCGGCTCCTGGGAGGTAGTGAGGGGCGGGAGGTAGAAACCCTGGGCTTTTGCTGTGCCTGCTGCCTGCGTGGCAGTGACTGGCGGGTCCGGAGTGCAAAAGCAGTGGAAGACTGGTGGTTTCAGTCTCTGGATTTTGCAAGACTGTAGATATGCGTGTGAAATAACCGTGGGGCTGCTTTTAAATACTGAACAAACAAGTTGAAGCTGAGTGCTGGCAGAGGCCCGCACAGATATCCACAGGTGGCTTCTCCAAGGTGATGCTTTGCTCATCCTCACTTTTTAGGAAGACGTCCCTGTGTCTTATAATAAGGGAGGGGGTCAGGCCTGCACCTGCAGGGAGGAAGTGTCTGGCTGCATTTCAAACATACGTGTGTGTCTCTTTAAATGTACCATGTGCCCCTCCCTGGGACAGGCCACCCTGGAGTGCAGTGGTGCAGCATGGACACCTGTATAATTTCTTTTATAGTTGATTGAAGCTTCAGTGTCAAAGACAGTGAGCCATTTCTTTTCAAGCAGAGAAAGACACTTTATTTTTATTTTTTAAATATATTTTATTGATTTTTTACAGAGAGGAAGGGGGAGAGATAGAGAGTTAGAAACATTGATGAGAAAGAAACATCGATCAGCTGCCTCCTGCACGCCCCCCTACTGGGGATGTGCCTGCAACCCAGATGCATGTCCTTGACCGGAATCGAACCCGGGACCCCTCAGTCCGCAGGCCTATGCTCCATCCACTGAGCCAAACTGGTTTCGGCCAGAGAAAGACACTTTAATTCAGAGTCTAGATTTTTGCCTTCAGTATAAGCCAGAATTTATGCCCAAAATTTCTGAGTCCTAAATGGATGGTATGCAGAAAAAGCTGAAAAACAAGCGATTATTGTACAGGGCAGAGAAGAACATCCCAAGTGCCTAACGTGAATTTCCCTTTTTTGTTAACCCTGTGGGGCTGTATTAGGATTTTCCCATAACACTCCTTGGTTAGTTAGCGGGTCTTTCTTGCCCTTTGTTGCTTGTGGAGAAGAATCTAGACAGGGAGTTCACTTCTTTCTCAAAAACAAGTTTAAGGAAGTCTATTATTGGGAAGCTGCAAACTTGGATAATTTTCCATCAGGAGCCATGGACACTGAGTCATTATCTTCGTTAGTTGAAACAAGAGCTGTGTGCAAAATTAGACAGGGATATTTAGGTAGAGAGTGGTCTTGATCTGACAGTGTTGTCTGGAAATAGTTCCGGCATTCCTGCTAAACAGCAGCCAGGGAACTGGGGGAGCTGGAAAGGAGAGCCCATGGGAGTGGTGAATGTGAGGTCCAGCTCCTGCAGTTGCACCTGTGGGAGGGGTGGGGTCTGCTAGTGCTGAGTGAGATGAACCTCGGTGGGATCTGAGGGGCCATCTCTCCACACGTTGCAAACTAGGTGGCATCCATTGGCCTGTCCACCAGCATTTTGTTTGTTGTGTGAGTACGGGCTCCTGAGCCCTTGACCCTTGGTTTTGAGGTCAGGGTCCCACAGAACATTGAAATTTGGAAATAACTCTGAAAATCTCTTGTTGCTCTTCATACTTGGGTGTGATTTATTTTTAGCGTGTGCATGTGATGTTATCACTCAGACTGCCATTTCAGGGTATTGTAGAATCCGTTGAAATTGAATAGTGGCCAAGTTCTTATCTCAGGAGCCATCGACTTGCATCAAAAACAACAACAATCCTCCTCTGCCCATCTGGGCCGGGGAAGAGGCCCAGCACCTGCTCCACACCTGAGGAATCCCTGTGTGCCCTAAGGGTTGGTGCCCCTCCACGTCCTGCCCTTGAAGAAAAGCCCACTCTGAGATGGTGGGTGGATCTGGTTATTTTCTCCTCCCTGAACAAAGGGGTGTGCAGATACTACCTCACTACCCTCGGTGTGGTTTGGAGGAGGGACTCTGGGTCAGACACTTCTAACTGATGGACACTACAAAGGCTTTTAAAACATTATTTATTCTAATCCTCACCTGAGGATATTTTCCATTGATTTTTAGAGAGAGGGAAAGACAGAAATACCGATGTGAGAGAAACACACCAGTTGGTTGCCTCTGGTCAGGCCGGGGAGGAGCCTACAGTCAAGGTATGTGCCCTTGACTGAAATCGAACCCAGGGCTCTTTGGTCTGCAGGCCGACACTCTATTCATTGAGCCAAACTGGCTAGGGCTGCAAAGGCTTCTTGAAGGAGAAGGCATGGTAGCTGGGCCCCTGAGGATGAGCGGGATTTCGGTAGGAAGAGGCGGAAGTTTGGGGGTGGGAGTAAGGGGCCAGTGCTTCCAAGACTCTGGTGAAAGAACAGGTTTTATTCCCCCCACCCCCCACCCCAATTTGTTGCAGATCAATGCTTTTGCAAGACACAGGAAGAACTGCATGGCAATACTAAATTGCTGTACAAGTTTCTAAGTGCTTATTCCTGTTACCGAGGATGACAAGGCTGAGTAGCATTGGTCCAGGCAGCAGGCTCTTTGAACAGAGGCAGTGGGGTAGGTGAGTGCCTGGGGATGGGGGGAGTGCAGTCTGGCTGAAGGGTAGGGAGTGTGAGGGGAGCAGCAGGGGGCTGGGCTAGGGAGCACACTGGGGTGAAGCAGCCTGTGGGCTCTGCCCTTAGGAGTTTAGGTCAGTCTGAGCAGCATTGCTGCCAGCTGTGCTCCTGTTACATTGTATCTCGGCAGTGGGGTCAGGAGGGTGTGGCATAGTGCTCCTGGTCATTTTAAGTCAATTCAGTTCAGGCCAGAAAGTGTTTCCTGACCCCCTACAACTCACTCGCCAGTCCAACTGCAGCCTGGAGGGCTCTGGGAGGCAGCTCCCTGCCCTGTGTGCACTGTCGGGGCCGGGAGCGGGGAGATGGCGTGGTGTTAGGGCAGACTGCAAGGACCTTTTAGGTTCTCAGCTGTGGGAACCCAGGTGGAGTGGGTGCTGATGCTGATGGAAAAGGGCTGGGAAAGCCTAGCCTGCCAGGTAGGCATTGCTGTGAGGAGGGCACTGGGGCCAGCAGGTGTGTGCAGAGGGTTGAAGACAGGTCAGGGTGGGGAGGGAGGGAGCCCAGGGAGGTGCTTTGTGAGATGAGGGTGGCCTGAGTCCCAGGTGAGGGGTCGGGGGTGGGGGGGTGGGGGGAGGTGGAATGCAAGGCACAGATTCAAGAGAATATAAATCTATGCAGGTAGAATTTCTAGACTGTGACTGGTTGGCCATCCAACTGAGATTTCTAGTTGGGAGGAGGAGCTTTTTGGGTGTGTATGGGTGGTGTCACTGCTGAAAACAGAGGTGCAGGAGGAGGAAGAGCTGGTCTGGGGAAAATGGTAATGTTAGTTTTAGATATGTAGGGGTTGAGGTGGCTGTGGGGTTTTCCTCCTATTTTACTAAGATATAATTGCATGCAATAAATTCACCCTTTCTAGTGTAAGGTTCTGTAGTTTGACAAATGCATCTAGTCACATAACCATCACCACATCAAGGTATAGAACATTTCCTCACCCCCACGTTCTCCTGGACCCCTTCACGGGTGCCTGTGGGATTTTGAGGGGTGATGTGATGAGTGCATAAACGGGGTTTGTCCCAGAGTTAATTGGTTCAGTGTTTGAGATGGCCTGCTTGGCCTGAGAACAGGGATGCATAGCCTTGGGGAAGCGTTGCTCCCCACCCATGGAGCAGCCCAGGGGTCAGCGTAGATAAGCAGGGCGGCTGGGGTCAGGACCAGGCCTGGGGACTTTGCAGTAGGCTCAAGAAGAGGGACTGGTGAAGGAATCCCAGACCAGGGGGTGAGAGCGAATCATGGGACCCATGGAGAGGGTTTTAGGGGAATGTGTGGGGGCAGCAGGAGATGCCGAGGAGGGTAGTGTTGGGGTGGCCTCAGGTGTATTGAGTGATCTACCGGGTGGCTGTTGTGAGTGTGTCGAGAGGAGGGCTTGGGGTGGGGCCAGACAGTGTGTGCTGGGGGAGAAGGAAAGATGGGAAGTGCACTCTGTCCCTGAGAGTTGTTGGCCAGGGTGAGGCTGAAGGAGAAGCATATCTGGTGTGGGAACACTAAGAGAAGGTTTGTGGGCTGGAGGTGAAGGGTATTGTGGAAGGAGAGCTGGAGGGCAAAAGAAAAACGGGTGACGGGCAAGGTCCTAGTGGAGGAGGGAGGAGGGTGCCATCAGTGTGGGCAGGAGATAGGATAGGGGAGGCAAGGCTGAGGGGCGGCCTGAGATGTAGGCCAAGGGTTTGAGGGTGCTCACATCTGGTTGCCTCTGTTTTGGAGGGAAACAGGTCAGCTCTAGAGGGAGTGAGGCCCTCTGATTGGTGTGAGTGGGGCAGGGTGGGCTGGGGTGGAGCTTGAAGAGAAAGCCAGGTTGGTATCCTGCCTTTGGTGCCCTAGAGGTCCTGCTCCTGCCAGCCTCCGAGGAGCTGGTTGTTCCTGGCAGGGGAGTGAGTGAGTGAGAGTGTGTGTGAGTGTGGAAGAGAAGGAGGGATGTATTTCTTGGTTGTATGAGAAGGGGCCAGCCAGCCCCTTCCTTGCTCACTACCTCTGCACCATCGCACTGGATGTCCCCAGAGGTCTGTTTCCTGAGAGATGCCATGTGAGTTCCACCTTCCCACCTAGGGAAGCAGGGTCTGCCCTCTGATTTGCTATTTTTATGGAATGTCTAGAAGGGTCAGTTCTTGAATTCTTTTGAGCATTATTCTTTCTAGACCCCCGTTAAATCCCTGTGCTGTGCTTTCTTTGTCAACCTTCTGCACTTTAGGGATAAGTGATGGAGTCCTAACCTCTGGGAACTGGTGATCATCTAGGTCAGTGGCCTCATTTCACACTTGAGGAAATGCGGAAATGCAGGCCCAAAGAGGAGACTTGGTGTGCCTGAAGGCACTTGTGGCTGTTGCTAGCGTGGGCTCGGAACCCAGCCTTGCTGTCTGTCCAGCAGCCTCATCACACTACTCACGTTGTCTGGGAACTAGAGGGCCTGGTGGCAATGTTCCTGCCATCTGCTGGGCTGGGTGAGAGGTCCTGGAGACTGTTCACACGGGACTTTTAAAGTCCAAGTGTCTGTTCTCTGCCTGGCACATTTCTCTCTGGCACCAATCCTGGCTCACAGGAGAGTGAAGGTAAGAATAGATTGTCCCGTGACTGCAGGTGGTTACTGTTTGACAGGTGCTGGAGCAAATATCTTATATCTTTCTGAGATTAAAAAAAAAAGTGTGTGCCTCTTGCTCTCTCACGTGTTTACAGCCAACATTTGGTAAAGCAAAAGGCTGGGCACCATTTTGCCATGGGTCTAGTCTGCTGTTTCCTGTTGAAGCCTGCATGGAGTTCACTGTTAAAGGGGCAGGCCTGCTATCTTTCCCCCCTCTCAGTCCTCTTACAAACAAGGAGTGGAGAGAAGTAGAGGAAGCAGTAGAGGTGCCTCAACCTGTATGGGCACCCTCCGCTCCCCCAACTCCTAGTGCCTGAGTGTGCACCGCCAGCAGACTGGTAACTGACCTGGCCCTGCTCCTATGACAGCCATTCTTCCCTCCATTTTCTCTCTTCTTCCCCACCTCGTAAAACAGGAGGCTGCTGCTGCTGCTGCTGCTGCTGTCTGTGGCTTTTCATGCAAGGATGGATGTCTCAGGGTGGTGGTGGAAGGAAAGAACATTTCCCTGATGCTCGGACCCCTGGGTGTCTCTTTGGTTCTGGGTTCTAGGTGGGAGAGCTTGATAAGCTAGGGAGCACCCTGGATGCGTATGGGTATTAAGCTCCTGGTGTGGACGAGGCACAGTGCCAGACACTATGGGGCATATAGGATCTCTCTAGGAGCCCGGCAGCGAGGAGCTTTACACAAGGGGAGTTAGGCCAGATGGCCTCTGAGAGCCCAGCCAGCTCCAGGATTTTTATGACTCATAATTTTCTGCAGTCAGGGTATGGACCTTGCTGTGTCTCAGGGAGAGTGACTATTTATTTTAAAAAATGTTATTGACCTGGGGGCAGGTTTCTTATCTCTTAGCTGCCTGGGCAATAAGAGGTAAGGACTTGAGCCTGGCATCAGACAGGCAGGGATAGGCCAGCACCTGACCCTTTGGGACTCAGAGGATATTTCTTCCCCTGGCTGTTTTATCTCATCAGCAGATGGGGACAATAATACCTCATAGGGTTGTTGTAGGATTAGGAGTAATATAATGTGATAGGCACACACTTTAATAATACATGGTAGTTGTTCATGTTATTGGTACTATTGCATTCAACTATTAAATCTGAAGTGAGTGTGTTTTGAAAAATTAAGAATGTAAAAATGAATGAGATGCTATTTTCAGGGTGGAGGCTCTTACTTGGACATTGTGGTATAGCCTGGCATGAAATAAATGCTTAGCAATGGTTTGAATGTTGAACTGAACTTGGGAAAGAGGCTTGTAGAAGCATGAGGCATATTTATACTGAAAGCCAGCAGGACTCTGTCGTCAAGAACAAGAATGTGTTTTGAGCTGACCATGGATATTCTAGCACCTAACAGTGCCTGGCACTTGGTTGGCAGTCAGTACTGTTTGGGGATGGTGGTGGTGACCAAACCAAGTTATTTTAAAAAAATGATCTGGAAATTATTTCAGGATGTAGCCCCTCTTCCAACCCAATGATTTGCCTTTTAAAAAATAGCCACTGTATTAGTTTCCAGTTGCTGCCATAACAAATTATCATTAGCCTGGTGGTTTAAACAACCACAGGTTTATTATTTTACAGTTCTGTAGATCAGAAGTCTGTAATGGGTCTCCCTGGGCTAAAATCAAGGTGTCAGCAAGGCTAGTTTTTTCTGGAGGTAACCTGCATCCCTTCCTCTAACCTCTGCTTCTCTCATGTCTTTATCCTTTTTTTTTTTAAAGTAAATTTTTATTAATTTCAGAGAGGAAGGGAGAGGGAGAGAGAGATAGAAACATCAGTGATGAGAGAGAATCATTGATTGGGTGCCTCTTGCACGCCCCCCACTGGGGATTGAACCTGCAAACCAGGCATGTGCCCTTGACTGGAATCGAACCTGGGTCTTTTCAGTTCGCAGGCGGATGCTCTATCCACTGAGCCAGACCGGCTAGGCACTCTCATGTCTTCTGATTCTGATCTCCCAACCTCTCATATGGACCCTGTGATTACATTGGGCCCACATGGATACTCTCCTCATTTCAAGATCTTTAACTTTTTCCCATCTGGGTCATCCAAGGACTACAATTTCAGACCCGTGCGGGGGTCTGTGTGTTGACCAGGGCAGACGGGCCAGCTCCTGTGGCTCACCAGGAAGGCTTCATGCCTTGCAGTCGGGGCCCTCTGTGGGACTGGGGGTGGAAGCCACAGTGTACATCCCTGTGTGCGGTGCCTCTCCCTCTGACCCTAACCTCAGTTCCCCATGCACACACCTGGTGCTTGCCTTGCTGGGCCTCTTGTTAGGGACACAGTGAAAGTGCACCAATGAAGGGTTAGTTAGATGGTGAATGGATTTATATCTACTCAAATTCAACCTATGGACCGACAGGGCATTTGCAGTTTAGGGTAAGACAAGAATATGGCTGTGAGCCTCCTGAAATGGTAGAAGGAGGTAGTAGAGATGTAAAGGAAGTTGGCATCTGACACCCCTCACACTCCCTAGATCTGACCCCTTCATGAGTAGCATTTAGGGGCTGCCCTGAACTGGGTGATCCAGTAAAAAGTCACCAGGGAGCCTGCTCCCCTTGTCAGGCTGCAGCCTGGGGGCCTCTGGGGATGGGCAGCTCTGTGTCTGGTGAGGTGAGCCCAGCTCTGGGGGGCAGGAGCAGAGATGTAATCGGGGATTTCAGCCTTGTTGGGCTGTTCTGATACAACTCTAGTGACCTTTCCTGATTTCCTGGTACAGTTCTGGTTATATTTCTCTCTGTTGTCCTGCAATAGAAGTCAACAAACTCCCTATAAAGGGCCACATAGTAAATATTTAAGGCTGTGTGGATTTTTTAGGTCTCTCTTGCATCTACTCAACTCTGTTGTTATAGCTAAAAACAAACCAACAAAAACCCCCAAACAGCAATAGATAATACATATGTAGATGAGTGAGATGTAGATAATACATAAATGAACAAGCAGGTTTGTGTCCCAATAAATACTGATTTACAAAAACAGGCAGCAGGGCTGGACTTGACTGAGGGTCATAGTTTGCTGACCCTGGCCTGGAAGAACCCTAGGCATATTACATGTCTTAACTTCAGTGCAAAAAAATATGGTCACTGCATTTACTACATTATGCTAAACTAGAACCCTATTTTTTTTTTTTTTTTGGTAGTGGTGGTGGTGGAGGGAGTACCCATTAATGGTTTCTATCTTTTAATACAGGGGCCAGCATTGGACCTGCTGCCTGCCTGTGCCAAGTGATTTTCTCACCAGTTTCTGAGAAGGGCAGTTGAGCCTCTTTCCCCAAAGAGGGATGGCCATGTTCCATCTTCCTGGCGGCCTCTTAGGGGCAGTTGTCTTCTGATGAAGTTTGGTGGCTAAACAAGGGTGTGGAGAGGCATTATTTATAGCATTCTGACCTGCTGTCTGGCCCTCGCCCATTGCTCCTGGAACAGATACTCAGGACCTGGACAGTTTCTTACAACTACACATTTGTGTGTTTGCTTGTGTTTTTTACTTTAATAACATACATAAGATTATTTTATATGTTTTCTATTATAAAAGTAGTGCATCCTCTTTGTAGAATATCATAGGAAATATGAGGAAAGTAAAGAGGATCTGTCATGACCACACTCAGAGAAAACCACTGGCTGCTTTGCACATGCTCTCGCCGTCATCCATCTCCCTCTCTCCCTCCCTCCCTCCTCTCTCCAAAAGGAAGGATAATACTATTTTGTAATCTCCTTTTTCTTTTTCACATGGGAATATATAATAAACTTTCTTATTTGTCAATAAACACCTTTCATAGTGTCATCTCAAATGGCTGCATAGCATTCTATCCTACGGATATATCACTGTGTACATAATCAGTCTTACACAATGTTGTGATTTACATTCCTATAGCTGAATTATCATACATTTTATTTTTTAAGGAAATGCAGTTGGACAGATTTTCTCAGGATTCTTGGGTAATTATCAGGCAGGTTGGCCTGGGAGGAGAAGGGGAGAGGATTTTCTGTGGACAGGAAGGTTTGGGACATTCCGGAGGTGACTGCGGCTGTGGGGAATGAGTGACTCGGGAGGCCTGTTTCCCACTGTGAAGGCTTGACTCACCGGCCTGGGCTAGGGCCAGCTGAGGGGAGGACAGAGGATATTTTTCTCTCTCTCCTGGGTTCTTTTCACGTCCCCAGTTGCCCTTGAAAATTGATAGCATATTAGGATATTTCTGAACTTGCTGACAGAGACCCTGAGCCAGACCTTACAGATAGAAGCCTGGCGTTGCCTGAGATATTGAGTGGTGGCCCCTGGTGTGTGATTTTAAAGGCCGAGTGAAGAGCACATCTACAGAGACTTAGGGGTTGGTTCAGGAGGTTAAGACTTTTCCTTAACACATACATTCTTGAGTCCTTGGAGGAAACTATCAACTGGTGTTTCCTTTTTCCTTAGAGTAAAAGGAAAATTTCAAACATGTAAAGGAACTTTTCAGTGCCGTGGAAGCTAGACATTGAGAAGGTTCATGCCCAAAGTAAAAAAGATGGTTCTTGCCCTAGCTGGTGTGGCTCAGTGGATAGAGCGTTGGCCTGCAGAGCGTCCTGGGTTTGATTCCGGTCAAGGGCACGTGCCCGGGGTTGCAGGCTCGATCCCCAGTAGTGGGCGTGCAGGAGGCAGCCAGTCAATGATTCTCTCTCATCATGGATGTTTTCTGTCTCTCCCTCCCTCCCTCCCTTTCTGAAATCAATAAAAATATATTTAAAAAAAAGATTGTTCTTGGCTGGGTTGGGGCAGAAGGCCACTTGGGAGCCCCTACCTCGGGGCCTCCTGAAGATCTTTAACCAGTCCTTTCTGAAGAATGCTGGAAGTGACGTCTTTAGAGTCCCTTGGTGGCTGGCTCTGTGGTCATTGTCTTTAAGCTCATTCATTTTTTATGTCTGTTTTCAGGTTCTTGAAGGGAAATGGGAAAGGGAGGAGTAGGTGGAGGGTTTGCACTTAAGGGTGAAGCCAGACTTTGGGGAGGAGTTACCTGGGAGATACTCTCAGTAAAGGGTCTCTGTTTAGATGTGCTGCCTGGCGGGAGTGTGGGCCACCTGCGCTCCCTTCCCCTCTTCCTCCAGAACAGGGTTCTCCAGCTAAGTGCCCAGGACCATCAGCTGCAGCTGCACCTGGAACTTAATTAGCAATGCAGATTTTCAGGCCTGCCCTGGACCTGTAGGACCAGAAACGGGGTGTGTGTGGGGGGGGAGTGAGGGGTGGAAAGAGGGGGCGGGGGGGGGGGTGGGCAGCAACCTGTGCTTTAACAAGTCCTTTGGGTGATTCTGATGCTCACTAAAGTGTGAGAACCCTGCCTCAGACCAGGCTTCTATGAGGCCTTTGATTTCCATTGTAGAGTAAAAGCTGCAAGCAGGCGGAGCCAGCCCCAGAACTAGCAAGGCTCTCTCCAACCTTAGAGAGACCAGCTGAGTTCAGTAACAGTGTTTGCTACCTCCTGCTGCTCTGCGGCTGGCATAGTACTAGGTGCTGATGCAGAGTCAGAAAGACTGGCGGCGTCCTTGCCCTTCTCTGCTGACAGCCCAGGGGCGGAGAGAGACAGTTACACAGGCAGATTTGGAGCGTGGTCCCTGCTGGGATGGACTAAGAACGGTGCTGTGGGGAGGGTTTAGGAGCGGGACATGTTGGGGAGGCTTCCCAGAAGAGAGGAGTTGGAGCTGAGACTCGGTGAGGAGGAAAGCTAGTGTGTTCCCGTGCAGAGGCCTGCAGGAGACCTGGGTTGGCCCAACTAGAGTACAATCAGTAGAGCAAGCGTGCAAGATGAGGCTGGGGAGGCAGGGTTGGGCTAGGCCAGTGGTCGGCAAACTGCGGCTCGCAAGCCACATGCGGCTCTTTGGCCCCTTGAGTGGGGCTCTTCCACAAAATACCACGGCCTGGGAGAGTCTATTTTGAAGAAGTGGCGTTAGAAGAAGTTTAAGTTTAAAAAATGTGGCTCTCAAAAGAAATTTCAGTCGTTGTACTGTTGATATTTGGCTCTGTTGACTAATGAGTTTGCCGACAGTGGAAGAGCCACACTCAAGGGGCCAAAGAGCCACGTTGGCTCATGAGCCGCAGTTTGCCGACCACTGACTTAGGGGATGCTGCAGTTACCCAGGTGAGAACATTCAGGTAGACCGGGAGGTGAGGAGGGTTGGAGAGAAGTGGGTGGTGGTCTCATTGCTCAGGGTAGTGAGCCTTGGGAAGGGAGGGGTGGGGTGGTGAGGTCAGTTTTGAATAGGCTGAGCTTGACGCCCTTTGGACATCGTGGCGACTTGCATGCCGCTGTCGCCTGGACAGAGCCCTCACAGGAGGAAGCTTTTCAGTGAGCTTCACAGACTCCCCAAGACAAAGGGCTCTCTGTGCAGCTTGCTTTCGGGTTCTTCTATACGACACCCAAGGGTACGGGAGCAGCTCAGGGTAGAAGGAGACCAGAGGAGGGTGTGCTGGCTTTAGAGGTACAAATGCCATGGCTTTGCTTGGATGGGAGCCGTCTGCCATGCTGTGCCTGTGGTCACGGCGGGGATTGAACAATGGCTTAGTACATTCACACACCATTAAGAAGAGACAGGTGACAGATGGTGAGTTCTGAATGTGAAAGGGGGATTTGGGTGTGTATGGAACCCTCCCCCCAAATAAGTTTCCCCATGTGGGTACTGAGTGGGAAAATATATGATGCCTTCCTCTGCTCTATGCCTCTCAGGATTGCCTGTTACATTTATTTTGCAAAAAGAACACGACTGGTTTTTCTGCATGTAATTGTATCTGGCCAGGTCGGCAGCACTTGGTGAGTCCGTTCTCCAACATGAATAAGGTAGTAAGAATCCGGAAGGTTGGACAGTGAAAGTTCAACAGGAAAACTTCCTCTGAGCTTGAGGACTCCCCTGCCAGGGGACTGCTTGTGCGTCTTTCTCAGTCCCTATCTCTGGGGCGTGGTGAGCTGCATGCATTCCAGTTCTCTCTCTAGACAGCATCTTTATTTACTGCCTTTGTAGCACTTTAGCATGTACGGACCAGAAATGGCCTGGCTAGTCACCCAAAGTGCTCTCCGCCTGAAAGAGATGGTGAGACGAGTAATCCGCTTAGCGTCAGAGCAGTGACGGAGCTGGGCCCTGTGTCCAAGCTACTGGTACAGTCTCTTCCTCTTGTCAGCCACCCCGATTTTGGCACGAGAGCCTCAGTTGGCCTCTGGCTGTCTCCCTGGTGTCTGTGCCCGTTGTAGATGTGCCTGCATGCCATCACAGCTGTGAGCACCCCAGGGCCAAGGGCAAGTTCATCTGGACCTGCACAGACTGGCCCAGAGCACCAGGAGGAGATGCTAGTGAGCGAACATGTGTTCAGTAAATGACTACCTGACTGTGTTCTGGTGCTGATACTGCGTAGGCATTTCCAAATGTGAGCACCCACCCTCTACCTCCACCACTTCGCTTGTAGGCGCAGAGCCTGGACACTCCATGCCTGTGTTACTCCCAGGCCAGGTCCTGAAAACCGATTTGAAGATCAGCAGGATCAAGCGGGTGGGGTGAGGGCTCTAATACTTGCAGACGAAATCGCGGTGAGGATAAGGTTTTTAATTTGAGTGTTACATGTGTTTGGGAGATCCTGGGGCAGCCGGGTGCCTGGTTCTTGTGCATTCTTGGGTGGGTTTCCACCCATATTCTGGGTCGCTGCATTCTGAGTCACGTTGGGATTCTGGCACGAGAAGTAGGACACTCTTTGAAAACCAGGAGGTGAGAACATTTCTGGAAAGATATTTTCTTCTGGCGATGGTTGCTCTTCCCTCCCCCTACTTGTTTGAAGGTAGACACTACTTTGAACCAGGCAGTGTGCGGGAGGTCTGGGTACAGCCCTGTCACATTAGATAAATAATTTTGTCAAAGCGGTTTGAACACAGGCTGTGGTTTTGAAATATACATTCACATGTGAATCTGCTCACGAATGACAGGCTGTTTATTAGCAACATCTGTGGATTTGAGAAAAGCAGGGTTTGCGTTACAGGAAGCAGGAAGGTATATTTCTATAATGGTATTTCCACCTGGGTGGGTCTTCCTTCCAGAGGAGATGGTCTAGTTCAGGGGTCCTCAAACTACGGCCCGCGGGCCACATGCGGCCCGCCGAGGACATTTATCCGCCGGGTGCCGCTGCCTGTCCTGCTTAGCAGCCGACTCGTCCTGGGCCCGCAGTGCGCCTAGGAATTTGTTCAGTATTTTTTAAACTATAGTCCGGCCCTCAACGGTCTGAGGGACAGTGAACTGGCCCCCTGTTTTAAAAGTTTGAGGACCCCTGGTCTAGTTATCTTCCTCCCAATGGTGCCCACTGTCTAAGGTGAGATTCGTGCCCTCTGGGAGTTCACTGGTGTGAGAACACAACTGTTTAGGCAGGCAGAAATACATAACATTACTTTTTAAAGTTTTAAAATTGATTTTAAAGAGAAGAAGGGGGAGAGAAACATCAATTTGTTGTCCTCCTTATTTATGCACTCACTGATTGCATATACCCTACCTGGAGATGGAACCTGCAGCTTGGTGTGTTGGGACGGCGCTCTAACCAAGTGAGCTGCGCTGTCAAGGCTGTACATTACTTTTTAATGTGCACTTTTTTAGGTGACTGACTTATTTGCCGTTTTGAAAGTAGGATATGTACACTACGAAGTAAGGAAGGTACTGAGAGAGACCATTATTACTCATATTTCCCAGTGCAGGGAAATGTAAAAACGTTTGGTCAGCTTAACGTTTTTCCTTTTATGACTTTAAAAAAAGTGCCAGTGTGAAGCAGGTGTGGTTCCGGCCTGTCACAGAGCTGTGCTCAGAGCCGACACGCTTAGAAACCGGAAGCGTGAGGACTGGGCTCTGGTGGGCCCCGCCCCGCCCTGTGCAGGACTGGACATGGGTCTTTCAGATTGAGCTGTCATCCGTGCAGGGGGCCATTCAAACTAGAGTAGGGAAAAGCCCCCCACAACACTTACAGCTTTGCTCTAATGAAATGAAAGTTTGGTGTGTGGTTTTGATAACTAGGATGAGAAATTCAGGAAGAATTAAAGCCTGAAAACAAAGTCTGAATTAATAGGTCTTGTAAGTTTTAGGGAAGATTTGGCTTGAGTTAGAAGTTTTGGAATTGTTGGGGTTTGTGGCCAATGGAAGACTACTGCCTTGCTTATCTGGATTGGATTCAGAGTTGAGCAAAGGGGAGGCCTGTTTCTGGGAACCCCTGGGGCAGTGGGATACGGTGCATGGTCCTGGGCCACCAGCAAGGGTCCTGCTGATAAGATGTGGCTAGGGGCCCTGCCTCCGCCGTTGCATGTCCCTGATGTCTCCTCCCTCACTGGGGTCTATGGACCTTGGTGGATGCTCCTCCCTGGACTTGACAGTGTACCTGTGTGTGTTGGGGGTGGGCCAGGGGCTGCCTAGTTGTTGAGAGCTGGGACCAGCTGCATTTGATCTCTGATTGCATGATCTCTTCCCAGTCCTGACATTGGAGAATGTCTGGGGGCCTCATCCTTGTTTATTATAGTCATGAAGTGAGGGAGAGCCCAGAGGAAGCCTGGGGTGTGAATGGCACCAGGTGATGTGCAGGGCTAGCCCTCCTACCTCTCTCCCCTGCCTCTTCAAAGGTGTGGTCACCTAAAAACCTCCTTGGTTTTAGCAAGGGTGTAGGCGGTCCTTTTGTCTCTGAGCAGTGCCCTCAGAGTCAGAGGCCAAGTATGGAGTGGTGGGCAGACAAGGGCCAGGATCAGGCCCAAGGCCACCAATTCAGAAGCTGAATGACTTTGGCGAGTTAGCTAAGCTCTCTGGCTTTGGTTTTCTCCTTTTGAAATGGGGGCAGTTGTTTGTAAAGGTTAAACGGAGATGAAGAGTGGAAAGCACCCAGCCCCATGCCTGGTAGCTGTTCTCATGTGCAGGTGAAGGTGTTCCTGGGGCAGTTATGGTGGGTCAGCTCAGCTCTCCAAGGCTCCTGTGCATCCGTGGGTTTCTGTGGCTGTCACTACAATTCTCCTTTTAAATAAAAGCCGCTGTGCCCTGCTGAGGAGCAGCGCTGATCCCCGCAGGAATTCTGGGCTGACTAGGCTGCTCCCCTGCAAAGGGCAGGTGGGAGTGAGCCTGCCTGCCATCTTCAGAAGCCCTGGAGTTCTGGTGGCTGTCCTAGTGTGCTCTTACCAGACCACCAGCGTGTCCTTCTGCTAGCTAGTGTGAAGAGGAGGGACTCCACGAGGTGTCTCTGTGACCGCCCTCTCCCTCCTGCTGGCCCACGCCCTGCATGCAGGGTGTATCCTTCCCTTCTGAGCCTCCACATGTTTGTTCGTGCAGGTCCCCTGCCTGCAGTGTGTGCAGTGCCTGCCTCCCATGCCCCTCTCCTCTCTGGCTTCTGTCTTATCTCCGAGACTTAGCAGATCCCAGCTCTTCCCTGCCCTGTCCAGAGTATACCTTCTTTGGGGTGTCCTGCTGTTCCTTTCCTTTTTGTGGTTTTTCTTCAGCCCCAGTTTGTTAACAGGCCTTATCTAACCCCTCCCAGCACACAGCCCCCTAGCAGACCTTAAGAAATACTTGGGTGATTGACAGCACACTCTGCACCCTGTGAGGCACCACTGTGTACAGTGACTTTCAGCCTCTTTGGCCCCGACCTACGTTAAGAAACACATTTTAGACCGACTCGGTGGAGAAAAAAGGGACAGAGAAGCTCATGTGTACACACAAGGGAAACAAGTTTCATAAGAGTCCTTCCCATAGGACCTCGGACGCTTTCTTTTCTGTTCACGTCATGTCGTTGCATTTTCATGCTGGTTAGGATTTTCCAAATGGATTGCACTGTGGTCTGGACTGTGGTTTGAAAACATTGGCTTGGTCAGTAGTGGAGTCTGAGGAAGGAGGGTGGGCTCTGGCGGCCCTGCGGTCTGTGGGTGTCTGTCAGAGGCTTCACCTGGCAGAGCGAGCGCAGCTGGGCGGGGACAGGCAGCCCTGTTGGGAACTGCTTTGGGAACAGGTGCTTCCTCCCCAGCCTACAGTTTGGTCCAGAGGCAAGAGCCTTGGACTGTCGGTATACCCGGTTCAAGTCCTGGTTCTGCCACTTGGTGGCGGGGAGACTTTAGGCAAGTCACTACCTCTCTAGGTCTCCTAGGGTGTTTCATAGGGTGGCTGTGAGGCCTCGGTGAGGAAATGCCTGGGGCACAGCCTGGCCCCTTGGAGCCTTGCATTCTGCTCAGTGCCTGCAGTGCAGGGAGTGGCCCCGAGCAGACCTTGAGCCTTGGGCCCTTCCTCTCTCTCTTTCCTTTGTTAGCCCGAATCAGAAGGGGGGTCAGTGCAAACCAGTTACTTTCTGCCCAGGATCATGGGGAGCTGATCGATGTACGTGTGATCCTGTATGAGGTGTGGTGCCCCCTGCCTGACTTGGTCTGCTCTCTTCCAGCCCTGAACGATGGCTTCCATTATGGGGGATGCGATCATGGTGCTCAAAGGCCTTGCTAAGCTGACCGAGGCAGCTGTGGAAACCCATCTGCAGCACTTCGGCCTTGGAGCGGAGTTCATCATGGCGGCCAGGGCCCTGCAGTCCACAGCTGCAGAGCAGATCGGCATGTTCTTAGGGACGGTGCAGGTAAGGAGGCTGGTGCCAGTGGGAAGTTGGACTTGGAGCTCTTGGTGAGACTAGGACACAGCTAGGGTGGCTGGGGGCCAGGGCCAGAGACCCCACTGGTTAGTGTAACCCACTACCCTTCCGGGTGGGATAGGGTCCCTGTGAGAGGCTGCTGGGTGGCTCAAGTCTTAAAGGAAGCTTCACAGAGCTGAGAAGAGCCCCAGGAGCAAGCGGCCAGCACACTCGTTAGATTAGGAGTTCACTGGCACTCACCGACTGATGCCAGGCGGGGGTGCTGAGCTCAGGGAGAGACCAAGGCCCGTCCGCCCGGGATCGCAGTGACCTGCCTGTTCCCTCTGCCTGGTCTATGTTCAGTTTCTGGGCCTGTTGAGGTATTGAAGAGAAGCCTTTTTGATTTTGGAAATTTAAAAAGTCACAGAGGAAGAAGTAACACTTGCCTGTGTTCTGTGGGAGGCAGCTGAAAGGAAGCCTTCACTGAAGGAGTTTTTAAAGAAGGCAAAGCCCCTTCTCCCTGTGTTAATTAGTGTTTTTTTGTTGGTTGGTTTCTGTAAAGAAGTGATGGAAGCCACCCACTGTCAGAGCTTCACTGGGCAGAGCAAGAGCCGCTGGGCAGGGACGGCCAGGCTGGGAAACGTTTCATTGGCTGTCACCTCAGCATGGCGCTGTCCCAGGAGTCTGTGTTCGTTGGGCTTCCTCAGGCGTCGCCGGCTTTTCCCACTGTGCCCGCTTCGTTTTCCTGTGGGTCTCTGGGTCCTGATTGTGTTCCTTTCCTGGGTGAAAGCTGAGGACCGCCCCGCCTCTCGTCTTCCTCTCACCTTTCAGGCTGTCTTTTGTGCCACAGACCAGAGAGCCTCTGCTTTTACCACCCACGGGGAAGGTTTTAGGTAGAAGTGAGTACAGGACAGGTGATTATAACAGGGCTTGACAGAGCAGAGGGCTGTCCACCGTAGCTGTTTCTGAAAGTCCCAGGGGAGGGGAAAGCTGGGTGCACCCATGAGCATGAGCACACCTGCTCCCTCTCTCCTTGCGTTTCTCTCTGTGGTTGGCTGACCTTCTGGACAGAGGATACTCAGGCTCCTGCAGGCTGAGGCCGTCACAGCCTGCAGGCTTCTGGTTAGTCTTAGTTTCCGATTCCCAGCCCCTCTGCTGGTCTCGAAGGGTTCAATGGCACTACGTGGCTATTTCTCACCCTACACAAATGCCTTTAACTTCTGGAAGTCTTCACACTCGTAACGAAGCCTCCCTGCTCTCCTGGAAAAGGGGCAGGCCTAGTGTTTACCCCTTTTCTCAGATGGGGAAACGGAGACTAGGAAGTTGGATGCGAGGCCCATGATTTTCAAGTGACAGGATCAGATTCGTGTGTCCTCTTCCCCGTGCAGGACTCCCCGACCTTGCCCTCCTCGCTTGAGGCTGCGCTGTGGCTCCGGCCCCTCAGTGCCTTTGCTAGTGAGGAGCATTGCCTGCCTGTCGGATGTACGCTCGGGAGGTGCACTTGTCCAGCTCACGGGGCCTCCCGGGCGTGAGGCAGCGTGGGAGACCTGGACAGGCCTCCCTGAGAGGCAAGAGGGGCCTCCTGCCCAGTCTCCCACCTGCTCCTCTGTCTCCTCAGGCATGCCCGGTCTCTGAAACAGGCAGGGCCGTCCCAGGACAGTCATTTGGAGGGAGGAGGGAAGAGGAAGGCACCATTCCCACCACGAGGTGGGCACTTAGGGGGGTGCTGGCCTCCATGTGCTCCCATCCTCTCCCTCAGCACGTAGGTTCCTGTGCCTCCCTCCAGCTCCTCCAGGGGCTCGTTCACGTCCTCATTCAGCAGATGCCAAGTCTGGTCCCATCGAGACACGGAGGCCCCTTCACTGCCCAGAGGCCCAGAGCCACATCCACGGGTCGTGGTAATGCAGGGCCAGGCGGCCACACGGGAATCGGGCAGAAGGACTCTGCTGTGGCTCTCAGGGACCTGCCTCAGGCCCTCACCCAGCGCTTCCTGGCCATCTTGAGAGATGCCCAGAGAATCCAGTACAGTTTATTTCTGCTCTGAGATGGTTGGCCAGGAGGACAGACCTTGGCCTGGGACCCTGACCTGCCACTGGCCGGCTGGTGGGCCTTTACCGGATCCCTCAGCCTGAGGTTCCCATTGGGCAGTGAGAGCCACAGCCACATCTCCTTCCTTCCCCAGAGGCATAGCTTGTAGAGCTGAGCGTGCGAAGGCTGTGGACCCACTCCGTGTCTGCAGAGCCGCAGGCAGCACTGTGTGCACTGAGTCCATTTCAGTGGGTCAGGGAATCGGGCTCCTGACCTCCCTTCAGGAGTCAGTGTTGTTCCAATTATAGCCTCCTCGGCACGGTTCCCCTGGCCTGTCTGTGGCCCCACAGAGCTGTGACTGTGGGGATATCTATTTTCAGATGAGGAAGTAGCAGAGAACTCCCACAGGGTCACTTTGAGTTCTAAAGTAGAAGGACTCTGGGCCCGAAGATCAGGTCTTTTCACTTGTTACAAGGAAAATATGTGCCCCCAACTCCCAAGGACAGCCAGGCCAAACCTGGGGGTGCCACGTCGTCTAGTAAGTGGAGCCGTGTCTGTGGCGAGGCACTGGCCTGGAGTGGTGGGGTGTCCCGTCTGGACACTGCCCTTGCCCTCGCTGGTCTGTGGTTATGCTTTGACTTGTCAGAGATCTCCTGTCTCTTTCCCTGGTTCACCTACCCCAGAGCCCTGGAGGCCTGGCCTTAGCCTGATTAATAGGTGAGGAACTTGCTGGGAGTGGTGTAACGGGCCCGGTCCTGGCTGGACACCCAGCAGGTTCTCAGTGACCACACCACAGAGCCCTGGCAGAAGCAGGCCTGGAATCCGGGTCTCCTGCTCCTGGGCCAGGAAGGTGCTGCTCACCTCCAGAACTGACACAGGCCTCGGGAGTAATGTGGTGTTACCCTCTGGAGGACCGGCGGGCGGGACCGCGGGGATGTGCTGTCTGTGCAAAGAGGGGTGGACACAGGAGGGAGGGCTACCTCTTGCTCCTCTCACGCTGGCTTTTGTACCCTGCAGGACAAGCAGGACAAGCACGAAGAATCTTACATGTCTGAGAGCTTTGACGACCCAGAATCAGAGTTCCACTTCTCTGGGACAAGGGCTGAGGGAGCCTCTGCAGACTTCTCTGCAGCCTCCTCCCAGGAGTCATCGTCTCCATCCCAGGATCATGCCAGCAGCAAGGGCCCAGCTCCTGCCTACGTCGACAGTGGACCCTTTAGGGAAGCTGGGCTCCCAGGGCAGACTGCCTCTCCTCTGGGCAGGGGGGACGGGAGGCTTTTTGTAGATAGCAGAGCCCCCTTCGCTCCCACTGGCCTGCAGCGAAGGTTCTTCCACCAGGACCAGTCCCCTGTGGGGGGCCTTACAGCCGAGGACATTGAGAAGGCCCGGCAGGCCAAGGCGCGCCCCGAGAGCAAGCCCCACAAGCAGATGGTGCGTCTGGGAGGTTTCCCCAGTGGTGCTGGTGTCGGGCCCTCCGGGGATGCTGTGGTCTGGAGGCTTTGGGAACATGGAGGTCTCTTGGTGGTGGAGGTGCTGCCAGGCAGAACTGCTGCCTTTGGTGGTGGAGAGCGGATGGGGGCCAGCATGAGCTCCCGAAGGCTGGCCCTGTCCCCGTTGGCTCTTCCCTGAGGTCTCTCTCTGTTGTCCCTCCAGCTCAGTGAGCGGGCTCGGGAGCGGAAGGTGCCAGTTACAAGGATTGGGCGGCTGGCCAACTTTGGAGGTAAGGTAGCTGTCTTTCTCTATGCCCCTCACCTGCCCTGGCATGCCAGTCCTGGCTGAGTGGGGCTGTGGCTGCCCTGGGCCCAGCATGGAGGTGGAAGAGGGCGGGGCCCACAGGTGTCCTGGGAATGTAGTACAGGATGTTTCCCGCGGTGGACGATTCAGTTTCTGGAATCCACAGTGCCTAAGCTCACCCTAGGGGTGGTGTGTCTCATGCTACACGGGGAGCTGCAACTTTGCTTCTCAGGCCACGCTTGGGGGTCAGTGTCTGAGCATCAGCCTTTCCTATTACCTCAGCCTCCCCACCGTTCAGCCCCTGTGGAAGCTTCTGCAGGAAGAGGCCGCATAGTGAGTGGGAGTTCCTCACTGGGCCTGTTTGGCTAACTAGACAGTGGTTTTTGCTCCGGGAACCAGCCATTTGGAGACCCATTTGCCGGATTCCCACAGGCTTGTGGGGCATTAGTAATGATAATGGGGTGCCGAGGCCCTGAGCTGCTGTCATTTAAAGTCCATTTTAAGATGCTGTAGAGCTGTGGGCTTTATTTGTCCTTTCTTTGGGGGTTTGAGGAGCCATTGTGCCCAGCACACCTGTGCTCTTTTATTAGCATTGAAGGGTCATTTTATAGTGAAGGTTTACCGCAGTTGTATCTGCCTTTCTGACATTGTCTTGTCACATCTGTTGCTTAATTTCTGGCTAAGACGTTCCTGTTGAAAACACCATCTCCTTTGTAATGGTAACTTTTAGACAGAGGGACTGGGGACGCCTTTCTCTGAAGCTTGGCTGTCCTCAGAAGGTTCTCCAGAGTGAAGTTAATGAACTCAGTCCACACGTGAGCCTTGGGCGAGTCGTCATTTGCCCAAGACGGGAGTTACCAATGTGTGTAACAGAGGTCTGCTTGTTCATGACGAGGCCATGCTGAGTGACATGAATGCTCACGATCGGGTGGCTACCTGCTTTTTCCTTTGCTTGGGCTGGATTATTCATCTCTCCTCCCATATACATACATACTGTTCTCTGTTGCCTCTTCTCTTTCGGAAGCCACATCCTACTCATTGTTAGGACTGGCTCTGTGCTCTGGGAGCTAGACCCAGGAGTGAGTCCTAATAGTGATGGCTGGCTATCTTTAAAAAAAATCCTATATAATAAAAGCCTAATATGCTAAGTGTCTGGTCATCTAGTTGGCCATTCAACCAATCAGAGTGTAATATGCTAATGATATGCTAAGACTGCTCAACTGCCTGCTATGATGTGCACTGACCACCAGGGGACAGATGCTCCGACTGGTAGGTTAGCTTGCTGCTGGGGTCCGGCCGATCGGGACTGAGTGAGATGGGCTGGACATGCCCTGGAGCCCTCCCACAGTCCCTCCCTGGCCCCAGTCGTGCACCAGTGGGGTCCCTTGGCCTGGCCTGCACCCTCTCGCAATCCAGGACCCCTCAGCGGATGTCGGAGAGCCTGTTTCGGCGTGATCCCACAGGCCAGGCCAAGGGATGCCACTGGTGCACGAATTTGTGCACGGGGCTTCTAATATATATGTATATATTTAATTATTTCCAGGAGGTGTCTGGGCACCAACCCTGGAGGGGTGACTGTTTCCTTAATGTGCAGAGCAGACTGCCTTAATCAGATAGAATTTTCTTAACCTTAAGGTTTTCTTGTGCATTGCTAACTTAAAAGTTGACATCTGTTGCTACAGTGTAGTATAAAGTGTCATCTGAGTTTTAGCACAAAACTATTGCCTTGTTTTACTTTAATGAGTTAGCATTTCAATCAGTTCCTCATAGTGATACCAAACTCAGGTTTGGCTGCTTGCCACTTTGAAAGCCAGTACTCAAGAGGCAGGGGCTGGTGTAAGGAGAGATGGTCTATTTAAGTGCCAGCAGCCTGAGAAGATGGTGACTCCCGTCCCAAAGACCATCTTAACATCTAGTGTAGGCATGGGTTTTTATTGGGAGGGAGGGGGAAGAAAGAAATCAGGCACATTGAGAGTTCTCTTCAGGTAAGTCAGCTCAGTCCCGTCTAATGAGTATCTTGAAACTGGTTGAGCAGAGGTCAGGTATTTATTTATGTATTTATTTACTTATTTATTTATTTACTAGAGGCCCAATGCATGAATTCATGTGGGTGGGGTCCCTCTGGGTGGCCTATGGGGATTGGGCCCTAGCTTGCTCCCCCAGGCTCGCAGCCCCAGCTTGCGCCCCTAGCCATGCAGCCCCACAGCCCCACAGCCCCACCTGGCATCCCGCCGTGGCCTGGCTCCGCTCCCTCACCTGCTCCACCATCCTGCCTGTGGGGTGATCAATCGGGGCCAGGCGCCCCTGCCCGGTTCCCTCAATGTCTGGGAGCCAGGTGGCAGCCCCTCCCCCTGCCACTGCTGCTGGTTGCTGTCTGCTGGGTGATCGGGCCCCTGCTCGCACCTGCCTTGGCCTGGCACTGTCTGCTCACCTGCTCTACCATCCTGCCGCTGTCCCACTGTTGTCGGGGCCCATCGGAGCCAGCAGCGCCTTCACTGCTGCCCGTTGCCAGCACCACGTTGCGGAGGCCTGCCATGTTCTATGCTGTCCCCTGGTGGTCAGCACAGGTCATAGCGAGCAGCTGAACTCCTGGTTGAGCGACTGCCCAAGGGGACAATTTGCATATTAGGCTTTTATTATATAGGACTTATTTATTCTTAATCTTCACTCGAGGACATTTTTCCATTGATTTTTAGGGAAAGTGGAAGTGTGAGGGAGAGACAGAGATATTGATGTGAGAGAGGCACATCGATTGGTTGCCTCCTGTGCGAGCCCTGATCAGGGCCTGGGCTGGGGAGGAGCCTACAACCGAGGACGTGCCCTGGACTGGAATTGAACCCGGGACCCTTTGGTCTGCAGGCCGACACTACCCACTGAGCCACACTGGTCAGGGCGAGGTCCGGTTTTTATGGTTGAGAGTCAGCAAGTGTCCTAGAGCCGGAATGTGTGATTTCTGGAGCTAGTTTCTGAACTCTTACACAAACATGCTGCTTTTCCATGGGTTACATATTAACAATTCCTCTTCTGTGAAAACACTTTTAATACTGAACAGTATTAACAGAAGAGAAGGGTGGTTTACTTACTTACATCGTAAGTTCCTGGGGTTCCTCCACCAGAATGAGTTTGAGAATCACTGCTTTGGTGGCCTCCAGTGGTCCCTGCTCCCCAGAAGACTTGGCATGGTTCATTCCCTGCTTTGCACAGTGGCTATTAGTTGTGTAACATTACTTTCTTTTTAAATTTATTTCAGAGAGAGAGAGAGAGAGAAACATCGTTTCCACTGAAAGGAAATTAATTGGAAGAAATATTTTAATATCGTTGTTCGCCCTTTCTCTATAATAGAAGTGTCAACTTAATTCACAATTGACAATGACAGATAGAAACATACGTGTGTGCAACTGGCGCCAGTGAGAGCTTTATATGTATCGCGCATGTGCTAGTCAACTTAGCCTTTTATAGATATAGAATAAACTTGCTTCATTAGACCTGCTTTCTGATGTAGCTAAACTTGTTCCAGCCCAGTGAAGCACCCCAACTTCCCTTTCAGGTAATTGTCAGCAACAGCAGTAAATATCAACACAAAGCAGATTATCATTGTAGATCATGCAGGGAGAACCAAGGTAAAATATTGAACTGCAGCAGTGTCTGACTATATTCTGTGCAGTGAGAAAACCTGAAGTCATTCTCAAGGTCCACCATTTCTTAACTTCTTTTCAGTCTGGTCAGGTTTTTAAATCTCCGTTTTCCGGCTAATGAAAAGAAAACTAGGATTCCACCGAGTCTCCTATCTACCTACTCCAGGACTTCTGTCAGGATCAAATGAGATGAGGCATGGGAAAACGCTTCACAGACATTTGGTTACAGTGTAAAATGTTTGCACCTGGCTAAAAAGCAAGTGTGTTCCTGGGCTGAAGAAACTGCAAGGAGGCTAGTTGTCGCTAGGGAGAGGAAGCCGGGCGCTGCTCTGTGGCATCATTACCCAGACGGACATTTAGCATATTAGCCTTTTATATATATATAGATTGGTTGATTCTTATGTGTGTCTTGACTGAGATCCAACCCACAAATTTGGTGTATCAGGATGACGCTCTAACTAACTGAACTACTTAGCCAGGGCTTTTTATTTCTTATTAAAGAGCTAGAGGCCAAGTGCATGAAATCTGCACTCGGTGGGGAGGGGCGTCCCTCAGCCCAGCCTGCACCCTCTTGCAGTCTGGGAGCCCTCAGGGGATGTCCGACTGACAGCTTAGGCCCGCTCCCTGCAGGGATAGAGGTGACCCTGTTCCCCTGAGTGGTGTTGCAGTGGGAGTGCTGGGTTGCCGCGCCCACCCCAATGGTGCCCTCATTGGCCTTCACCCACACAAGCGGGCAGTGGCAGTGCCGCGTTGTTGGGGACCTGAGCGTTGGTGTTGTGTGTCTTGGAGAGAGCTGTGTGCGGGGCCTTGTCCATCTCCAGTCTGGTCTCCTGCTCAGGGTTGTGGTGCAGCTGGCCCTTGAGGATGTGGGTGGTCGTCACCATGGAGACGCCCATCCCATCTCCCAGGAACATGATGGTATTCTTAGCCACGTTGGTGTTGAGATTCTGCAGGCTCAGGGCATTTTTCAGGCTCTGCTGAGCTTGGTCTCCAGTACTTGGGGTCTTTCTCTTTCTCTGGCCCCGAGGAGGTGGTAGGGCAAGGTGCCAATGGCCGGCATCAAGAATGGTGAATCATGATTTGCTCCAAGCCCTGCTCTCTCTCGAGGCCAGAGGTACAGTCCATGTGGGTGGGAGGCGCAGGCTGGCAGTGGGCAGCGTTAGCTGATGTTCCGATCCAGCGCAGAGTCCCTGGGTTAGGGTCTCTCTTGGCACAAGTGACACGGGGCGAGTATGCTGGGGCCCGAGGGCGTAACGTGGGTGTATGGTGCCACCACCCCTGTAAGCTTATAAAGGCAGCCGAGGGGGGGCGGGGAGAGGGAAGGGGGACAGGGCTGCCTGGGCCCCGCCCCCATCCTGCCCTGCTTATTGATCTTTTTCAAAGGATATTTTAGTAATGCAAAAGCACAAAGGCCATGATTCCAAGATAAAAGGGTAGTAAATCGAGTCACTGAGTTTTGTGATAGAGTCAACCCCACCATCTCTGTGTGTAGACACTGATGGAGACCCTGGGCCTTGCTGCGTCGGCCTGCAGTGGTGACGCCTTTACCTGGGGCCGGGGGGGGGGGGGGGGGTGCGCCAGGACCCGAGGGGGAGAGTTGATGCCTCCCGCAGCAGCGCTATGCTCTGACCTCCTGGCACGCTGCCCTTTGTGGACTGGTCTAAGGTCAGGCTTCCCCACCCAGTATTGACTGATGGGCACCTGATTTCTTGGTGGCTGTGGAGGCCAGGCCCTGGGTTGACAGGGCGGTGTCCAAGGCCGACCTGACTGGCCCCCTCGTGGTGGCACTTCGTGATGCCGGTTTCCCTGCCCGATTCCTGAGGGCACGTGCTGTGCAGCCTGTTCCCCAGCACCCGAGCTCCTCCCGCTCGCTGAGCAGCCAGGAGACGTCCCGCGCCCTGGGCAGGCCAGGCTTAGGGGTTCCAGTGTCCTTTTCCTCTTAGGACGGAGGAAGGTCAGGCACTTCTTGTCTCCAGTTACAGGTGACATGCTGAGCCACGCCCCCACTCGCCCAGGGACCCCTCTCACAGAGGGCAGTCTGACCGGCCGCCTGTATCTGTGCCCTGTCCCCTGCAGCCCGCAGAGGGTGTGTTAGGTCCTCCCCTACCCAGTGGCCGTTGTGGGCACCGAGGGCCAGCCCCAGAGAACCTGCAGAACACCCTCCAGGGAGCTGCCTCCAGCTGCTCCCTGTCCCCTTCTTGCTGCGCTGTGGGCTGCGCCCCCCACAGGTCTCTTCTCCAAGGGCGGGCGGGAGGACACAGCGATGCAGAGAGGGGACTGCATTACTGAGCCTTCAGAGCCCGGAAGCAGAGGACCGTGTCCTCGCCCCGCCTTTTATCTGTGGACTTCCTTGTCAGCTCAGGATTGTGATGAACTAGCACAGACAGGGCTTCGCAGTCACGCCCTGACGTGTGAGTGCCGTGTGAGTGTCCTGTGGTGTAGCTGGTCACGCGCCCCTGCTGTCACACGGAAATGCCCGCGCCTGTCCGCTACCCTACCCGTGCCTGGGTCCGCGAGAACATTCCCTCACTTCCTCCTGCCTGCGGCACCTTCCCAGGCCTCCTTTACCAGCGAGCTGTTAGAAGGGTTTATTGTCTCCTTTTCTTAGTCCCTGGAGCCTGTTTGGGCAGAAGCCCAGTGGCTGCTCCAGGAAGGGCCACACTGGGCTCTGATGACCTCCAGAGGGACCTCAGGGCGGCAGGGGCCAGGCTGGGCCTAGGCTCCCAGATCGCAGGAGCTGCTCCCAGCTGGGGAAGCCGCCCAGTGGGCGCCTGCCTGGGGGAGAGCCCCCCTCCTCTCACCCCCCATTTCTTGACTGTAAACTTCCATTTGTGAGGGAAATGGGGAATGTCAGGAACATTCTTAGAAGGTGCTGGCGCCTTCTCACAGGCTAGGATGGAGGCCAGGCCGGGGGCCTCAAAGCAGGCTCCACGCTGGTTCTCCTCCAGGGCTCTGTGCAGCCAGGCTGGGCCTGATAGGAATCAGAAAGTGGAGAGAGAGGTGTGCCATTCTGAGGGCTTGGGGTGCTGAGGGTGGCCGATGGGCACAGGTGACAGCATGAGCTCTGGGGGTCCTCACCAGGACCTGGAGAATCCGAGGCGGAGGCACGCCCGTCTGCGAGAAGGAAGAGCCCAGCTGGGTTCTGGCCTTCGCTCTCAGCAGACTTCTGGAACCGCTCTAAGCTTGGCAGGAGCCAGTGTTCCTCAGTCACAGTGGGGAGCTCTTGAGGCCAAGGTCAGGGCTGCCTGGTGGGCCTGGCCCTGGGCTGGTCCTGAGGGAGCTTGTAGGCCACAGGAGGAGCCTGAGGCCACAGTGTCGACTGTTCTCTTGTTTAATGATTTAAGGACAGGCCCTTGGCCTTGGAGAGTCTGGGCTCTGACCTGCAGCCTAGAGACGGCCAGAGAACAGTTTGACAAAGTATCTTAGGGGGCCCAGCAGGAGGAGCTGGGGGTGCCTCTGCCTGCCGAAAGAGGGTCTCAGCACCCACCTCTCCACACTGGGGACACACAGACACACACAGACACACACACACACACACCCTGTAGTGTCTGTTCCCAAGGGCCAGGCTGGATAACCTCTGATGCCATCTGCCTTTTGTCTTTGGACTTGATCTAGGCAGAGAAAAATCTAGATGCAGACATTGGTGAAACTTGCTGGAGTTTGAAGGTTAATATCTTTGTTTTCCTAAGTCAGATAGTGTGATGGGTGGGCAGGAGAGTTAATATTTAATTGGAGATGAGGCTCCCAGCACTGTGCCCGGTGACCGCCAGAGGGAAACAGGTCCTGGCACCTGCATGCCAGCACACCAAGATGTCCTTGGTGGGCCCTGGGGTCACTCAGATGACTGCGGCTTCGAGCGTGGCCTTTCGTGGCCCTGTACTGCCCGTGCTGCAGCCACCAGCCACACGGGTGTCAGCACTTGAAATGTGGCTGATCCAAACCGAGACATGCTCAGGCAAAATACACACTGGATGTTGAAGAGTTAGTACAAAATGTAAAATATATCTAATAATTAAAAAAATATTTTTATTGATGTCAGAGAGTAAGGGAGAGGGAGAGAAACATCAGTGATGAGAGAGAATCATGGCCCGGCTGCCTCCTGCAGGTCCCCGGCTGAGTATCGAGCCTGCAACCCCGGCATGTACCCTTGACCGGAATCGAACCTGGACCCTTCAGTCTGCAGGTTGACACTCTCTCGGCTAGGGCGCTAATAATTTTCATATTGAGTACTTGTTGAAATGATAACATTGTGGATAAGCTGGTTTAAATACATGTCAGCATTCATTTGCATGCGTTTTGCTGTTAGGAATACTGCATGTGTGGCTGGCACTGTCTTTCCTTGGACAGGACCGGCCTGGCCGCTTGGGATAGGAGAAGGGATAACAACCGCAAGCACCTGGGTAGCAGTCCCTTGCCCAGCCCTGCTGGGAGCACCTATGACTGTTCAGTTGTTCATCTCCACAGTGACTATGAGGCAGGAACTTGTATTTTTTGTAAAATTTGGGAGGTGTGTGCAGGTTTCCTTACCTGTTAATCAGAGCACCCAGTGTGAGTCTGTCCCCTCTGGGCATGGGGGCTGCTGCTCCCTCAACCCCTGGCCCCCCCTGGCTGTGCTCTTTGAGGCCCACTGGCCTTAGGGCCTCGTTAGTGTCTTCCCAGGGTCTCTGCTGCAGTCAGTGTGCTCAGCCACCTGTTCTTTCTCTCTGCTAATGTGTGCCTCCCGCCCCAGCCCCAACAGCTAGAGCTCTTAAAAAGTGGAGGAGGGAGGCTCCAGGCAGGCCTCGCCTGGCCTGGGCCGTTGAGACCATCCACTTCCCTGCCTCTGGGCACACGAGGCCCTGCCTCTGGGCACACGAGGCCCTGATGGAAGTTTGATTTAGTTTGCAAAAGGGAGAGGGAGGGCTGCGACCACTGCCAGTGCCTGTGTGAGGGCTGCAGCCTGAATTCCTGTGAGTCTCGGTTTGGACTCCAACCTTTTGCAAAATGTCCCCACTCGCTCCAGCGACTGCTTTATGTCCCTGTCATGTGGTCCCTCCCTCTGGGGAGCGGAGTTAGGACTCTGAAGACGGAGGCTCTTCTCCCAGACTGCACAGTGGGTGGCTTCATTCCAAGGGGTGCCCGTTCCTGGTCCCTCTCCCATGTGCTGGGTCCTCCCAGCCTGTGTTCTCAGTTGTATGTTGTCTTGGGGTGTTTGTGTGTCCCATGAGCCTGTACATGAGCAAAGGTGATGGGGGTGGGGACAGTGAAGCTTTTCACCAAATGCACCTGCCAGATCTTCTCTGAAAACAGCGGATACGTGTGTCCCTGCATTTTTGTCTTCCTTCGAGCGTCGTCCTGTGCACCGAAGAGTTGCTGGTTCAGTTCCTCGTCAGGGCACATGCTGGGTTATGGGTTTGACCCCCAGTTGGGGTGCGTATGGAAAGCTACCGATGGATGTTTCTCTCATTTTGATGCCCCCCTTCTCTTTCTTTTTCCCTCCCTCCTTCTCCCCTCCCCCTTTCTCTGTTTCTCTTTCCCTCCTGCCATCCCCCATCTCTGCATCCCTTCCAGCATGTCCTCCAGTGAGGATTAAAAAAAATTGTCTGGAATGTCTTTGAGGGTCCTTGGGAAGCTGAGGAGTGCGCGCGCGCGCGCGTGTGTGTGTGTGTGTGTGGGGGGGGGGGGGCGGGGGAGGGGCCTTGTGAGTGGAGGCCGGTAGGCAGCAAATGCCCAGTGCCCTCCCCTCCTCCTTCCAGGTCTGGCTGTGGGTCTGGGCTTCGGAGCACTGGCTGAAGTTGCCAAGAAGACCCTCCGCTCTGAGGATTCCTCAGGTGAGCTGGGCCCTTGACCCTGGGAGGTGGGCCTGTCAGCCCAATCCCACCTGTGTTCTGGGGTCACCTCATGTCCCCCTCTAGGGCACATTCACTTGTGGCCTGAAGGCGGCTCTGCTCCAGTGCTGGCCTCCCTGGCTCCCCTACCTTCCTGGCTCCTTCAGTGGAGCTGAGGTTTGGCCCAGCCCCGCCCCTGCTCCCCGGAGCGGCTGCGGCCTGTGGCCTGGCTGGTGAGGCGCCCAGGGCTCCTCATGCGGCTGAGGGATGTGGGTGCTGCTGGGACAGATCCCACAGGGCCCTCCATCTCTGAGGCAAAGGTCATGACCCTCTGTCCCCTGTCTCCTGGGGTCAGCCAGGGGTCAGGTCAGAACACTCATCTCTCCAGATGTCAGCTCTTTTCAGTATCTGGCACCTCCTGTCCCTTGCATGAGGACCCCCAGTGACACCCCACTGTCCTGTCCCTGTTGCCCTGGCTGCCAACTCAGGGCTGGGCTCCTAGGGGCCTGCCAGTCACATGGGTGGCCCTTCTTCACTCGCAAGACCCTCCTGTGGGGTCAAGGACCCGCCCCGAAAGAAAGCACTAGCCTGTCCCCACAGGCCCCGAGTGCAGGGGACACGTGTCCCTGGAAGGGGCTGGAGGATGGGACTTAGCAGGATTATTTTTAGTGTTGGTGCGAGACACTTTGGAAATGAGGCCTGGCTTTCTGGGGAGAGAAGCCAGCCTTCCCGAGGCAGCACCCCTCCCCCTGCACTGGCTGTCCTCTCCCAGCAGATCCAGGCAGGGAGGAGGCTAGGACTGGCTCCAGGCTTAAGCTGGTGTCCTTTGTCAGGGAAGCAGTGACCTTGGCTGGATGTCAAGGCCCAGGAGCCAGAGGACCTGGGGCTCAGGCTAGGTAGGATGGGCCTGGGCAGCCCCCAAGCTCTGCCCCAGCTCTCAGAACAGGCTCTGTGGTGCTGTGGTCTGGAGCAGGCAGACCAGCCAGGCCCAGCTCTGCCCTGGAGGAGTCTCTCCTGAGGGGGGCAGGCCCACCACGCTCTGCCGCCCGGCTCCTCATTATTCTCAGAACCAGCTGGCGACGTAGCCGGGGTGTGATCTGGGGACCCTTCTTGGTCCAGCCATTCTGGAGCCCTGCCCACAGGTTGCTCCCCTGACCCCCACAGCTCGGTCTCTCCCTGCGGAGCTGACATCGCTCACCCTTCCGGGACCCCCTGCTGTCTAGGACCCAGCCTGACTCCTGAGTGAGCCGACAGGCTGCCCTGAGATGCTGGCAGATGTGCATGTTCCCTTTGGGGCTTCTCTTCTGCAAACTGCACCCCACCCTGTGCACCCCACTCTGTCAGAGGCTGGCTGGACACAGTCCCTGGGGCAGGGGGCAGTGACCTGCAAGCCACCACTCCTGTTCCCTCCTTGGGACCTAGCTCCATCCTCCTCTGAGTGCTGGGCCAGGCACCTAACTGGGCTCCCAGGCCAGTAGGCAGGAAAGCACCGAATGCTACAGGGAAGAGGGTGCTGAGGAGCTGGGGGAGGGCAGAGGGGGCGCCGGGCATGCCTCTCCCCACCTAGGACAGGGCAGACTCAGTACTTAGGTAGGGCCACTGAAGTGGAGGCAGGGCGCTGGGCAGAGGGTCCTGACCCCTGGGCCGCAGCACTGGCTGGCCGTCTTGGAACCCCATCGAGTCATCGCTGTGCACCCTCCCACCCCCAGTGTCCCCGACACAGGTCATCGGCACCCCGGAGGTCACTGCACTGGCCCCGGGGCCAGCCAGGCTGCAGGGAGCTGCCGAGGCCCCTGAGCAGAGGGGAGCGGCAGGCACAGCGGGCAAGTGCTATCCTTGACCCTGAGCTCCCCTCCCTGAGGAGGGCACTCTCACTGCAGCCAGCTGGCCCTGTGGTGAATGTGCTGGGCCACCTCTGTCCTCCTCGCCTGGCACTGTGCATTGGGTCCCTCCCTCCCAGTGCCTGTCCCTAGCGCCAGCTGACTGTGCCCTTCTGCGTGCCCTCTCCAGGCCCCAGGCATGTGCGTGTGTGTGTGTATGCGTGTGTGTAGTGGGGGTGGGCGTGCCTGCGTGTTCCTGGAGGCCTCTGCAGCGCCAGGGAGGTGGGGGTGGAACAATTACTGCTCTTTGGGTTTTGTGGGCATCCAGGAGGAAGACTGGTCAGGCTCCGTGCTGGGCTTTTTCAGATCGCACTTAAAAATCTCCACACCATGACGTTACTGCTTCTGCATTGACCAAGGAGGATGGGGGTGACTAAGCTGGCCCAAGACAGCCAGTTGGCCATGGGCTGGGGTGCACATAGAGCAAGCTTGAGAAAGGAGACCCATGAGAAAGGAACTGGGTCTCCTCAGAGGTGCCCCGGGGGTCCTCAGGCCCTGCACCTGTCGACGGCCCCCTTGTGAGCCCTGCCAGCCTCTTCCTCGTGCCACTTGGCACTCCGAGAAGGGTGGTGGGTGCCGTGGTGACCTGACTTCTGCCCACAGGAGGGAAGAAGGCCGTGCTGGACTCTAGCCCCTTCCTGTCTGAGGCCAACGCGGAGCGCATCGTGAGCACACTGTGCAAGGTGCGCGGGGCGGCACTCAAGCTGGGCCAGATGCTGAGCATCCAGGGTGAGTGGCCCTGCCTGGTGCGCGGACCTGGGGGGCAGCCACGCTTCATCCCAACGGGGGTAGGTTCTTCACGGCTCCTCTTGCTTGACCCTGGCTGGTGCCAGCAGGGATGCTTAAACGTTTTAAACAGGAGCCCAGTCACTCCTTTCTGGGAGCAGAGAGACGTCTAGAGGTGGTCCTGGCATCTCAAGAGGGGACGAGTCTGGCTGCTGCCACCCCCCAAACCCCCCCCCCCCCGTGTTGGTTGGAGGGAGCGGGAAGGAGGGCTCGCAATCCTGCCAGTTGGTGTTGGAGACAAGGAGCACGTGGCCCCAAGGAGGGAAGGCAGCTGAACTGAGCCCGGTTCCGTGTGGCCACCTCAGGGGCACCTCAGGGCTCCTAATGGCGCTCCGCCCAAGCAGGAGTGCCCAGAGGCTGGCTCTCAGAGTGGGAGCATGTGACAGCGAGGTCCTCTCACCGGCAGGTAGATGGGCTCGTGGAATGGCCAGTGTGAGACAGGCACACGCAGGGCAGGCCAGCGGGGCCCAGGGGTGGGTGCTCCTGGGCTGTGCAGACGCGTAGCAGCTCTTATCTGATGTCTGTGATGCCTGGACCCCGACTGCAGGCGTCCGCATCTAGAGACGTGGGGGAAGCCGGAGCTGTCGTGGGTTCATCGGGATCGCACGGTCAGTCACGTGCGCTTAGTTACAGGGACACGTTCTGGGAAATGCATCTGAGGCAACATCACACAAGCCTAGTCGGTTCAGCCTTCTGCTTCTGGCCCCACGCCTGTTCCACACGCTGCTGCACAGAACCTGAGATTGCGCCAGCACAGGAGAAAGTGATGCAATCAGACGTAAACACGAGAAGTGTGGGGCTGCTGCTGCGTAACCTTGTGCGCCGTTTTATTTACTGGTTTTAGCGAGACACGACTTGTTCCACTTATTGATACATCATTGGTGGGTTCTTGTATGTGCCCTGGCGGGGAGCAGACCCACAGCCTTGTGTATCGGATGACGCTCTAACCAGCTGAGCCGCCCGGCCAGGGCCGGCATCTGGTTTCGATAGAGCACGCTTCTTGTATGAGCAGGACACGTGAGGCAGTGCAGTCACTTAGGATCAAGTGTGAGAAACTGTGTGCTCGTCTGTTGACACCAGCATCACCACGAACGGGAAGCAGGCCTTGTGGCACCAGGTCATGGCGGCTGTGATGTCACGAGGTGGTGGGAGCTCTTTAGCTGCATTATGACCTTACGGTGCCACGGGGTCATTGGGGCGTGGCCGTGAACAGAAGCTGACGCAGCAGCAGCAGGGCCAGTGGTGGGCTCCCGCCGCCAGCCGTTTCCGAACGTTTAATCAGCTGCTGAGAGCACGCGGCGGCGCTCCTGGTGGAACCCAGGAAAAGGGCCAGAAAGAAAAACAGTGATTCCCTGCAGGTGACCGGGTCATGGCATTTCTAACATTTGTGCCGGTATTTTATTTCCTAAATTTATTCTTTTATGACTGTGAAAAGCTATGGCAGTTATTTCTAGGAAGCGCTCCTTCTCAGGTCGTTGGGAGAGTTCAGAGAGCCACGTGGCCTGACATCACGGCCCGGCTGCCCAGGCTCACCCGGTGCCTGGTGGGAGAGGGGTGAGGGGCTGGGGGCTGTCTCCAGCATGGCCCCGAGTGTGCACACCCAGGTCAGCGTCTGTGTTCCTCTGAGGCTGTGGTCCACCTGTGTGCCAGGGGGAGATGCTGCCAGGGTGCCAGGAAGAAGCTGGTCTGGGCCTGCTGGTGGCACTGAGCCTGGGCCTCGCGGTCTCTGCACCTGGGCTCGTGTGCGGGCAGGCAGAGCAGCATCTCCCAGGAGACGGCACGGGGGCAGGTGCGTGAGGTGGCCGCTCTGCTCCTGGCCGCGCTCCTCCCCAGGGCTCAGCCCTCTGCAATCTGACTTCTCTGGTGCCTTCCAGACGACGCTTTCATCAACCCCCATTTGGCCAAGATCTTCGAGCGGGTGAGGCAGAGCGCGGACTTCATGCCCCTGAAGCAGATGACGGTGAGGCAGGCGGGGCCCGGGCGGCTCCAGGTCCCTCCTCTCTGTGCAGAGGAGCTGCAGGGCCTCCTGGGAGGGCTGGGCTGGGCTGACGGTCCCTCCCTGGCCTCTCCCTCCAGAAAACTCTCAACAGTGACCTGGGCCCCAACTGGAGGGACAAGCTGGAGTACTTCGAGGACCGGCCCTTCGCAGCCGCCTCCATCGGGCAGGTGCACCTGGCCCGAATGAAGGACGGGCGTGAGGTGGCCATGAAGATCCAGGTAGGTGCTGGGGGTGCGCACTCGTCCACAGGGGCTGCGAGGGGACCAGGCCCGTGGTGGGGCCCCTGTCGGGCGGTCTGTCGTTGTCTCTGGCCCCAACACCTGGTCAGCACTGGGTGCTGAGACGGATGCGCCCAGTGAGGGCTGTGGAGGTGGAACTTGGCTTGGCGAGGACAGGACTGTGAGTGTCTGCTTTGGGCCTGAGCTGGAGGGCTGGGCCTGAGTGGCGGCTGTTCCCGGAGACGGGGTGGGAGGGAGAGGTAGACAGCTGTGACTCACCCAAGGTGTGGGGTCCCACTCTGCTCGTGGACACCCTCTGCTTCCCCTGCAGTACCCTGGCGTGGCCCAGAGCATCAACAGTGACGTCAACAACCTCATGACCGTGCTGAACATGAGCAACGTGCTTCCGGAAGGTCTGCGCTCGCTGCTGGCCCCCGGCAGGCACTTGGGATGGGCTCTGGGTAACCGCGGGGCCTCCCTTGGGGAGCCCTCCGCTCACCCTGACACCCTCCCGCTCATCCAGGCCTGTTCCCCGAGCACCTGATCGACGTGCTGAGGCGGGAGCTGGCCCTCGAGTGCGACTACCAGCGAGAGGCAGCCTGCGCCAAGAAGTTCAGGTGCAGCTCCGGGCTGGGCAGCGGGCTGTGGACCCCTTGCCTGTCGGTTTCCCAGGGCGTGCAGGGGTGTCTCTAGGCAGCCCGGGGCGGGGGGAAGAGGGGCCCTCCACTTGGTGGCCAGTCCCTGTTGTCCTGTCTCCCTCGGGGTGGGCGTGGGGGGATCTGGTCCCGGTGTGACTTCGCACCCACACAGGGAGCTGCTGAAGGACCACCCCTTCTTCTACGTGCCTGAGGTCGTGGACGAGCTCTGCAGCCCCCACGTGCTGACCACAGAGCTCGTGTCTGGCTTCCCCCTCGACCAGGCTGAGGAGCTGAGCCAGGAGATCCGGAATGAGGTGTGTCTGCAGCTGGCCTGCAGCCTCAGGTGACCGCTGTGTGGCCAAGGGGCCAGGCAGCGTGTCCTCCCCTTGCCCCAGGCAGTACCCTGGGAACCAAGTGTCGTCTGGGCAGAAGGTGGGGTTGGGAGTCAGGGGTCCCCAGCACTGGACCTCGGGTCACCATGCCCCTCCCGCCCAGATCTGCCACAACATCCTGGTCCTGTGCCTAAGGGAGCTGTTTGAGTTCCACTTCATGCAGACAGACCCCAACTGGTCCAACTTCTTTTATGACCCTGAGCAGCACAAGGTGAGCCCTTGGGGGGGGGGCATGGGCAGGGGACCGGAGGCCTCTGCTGGAGCGGGGGCTCCGAGGTATGGGGGTCTCAGCACCCAGTTGCAAACCTGACCAGCGCTTGCTATCACCATTCCCAGGTGGCTCTCCTGGACTTTGGGGCAACTCGGGAATTTGACAAGTCCTTCACTGACCTCTACATCCAGGTAGGGTTGGGGCAGGGCCTGGCCAGCTGTCCTGAGGCAGGGCTGGGTGTGGGACAGGGAGGGAGGGAGGCTGCTGAGGTCATGGCCCCGCCAGGCTCCCAGCCCCGCTGGGACCTCCGGGCCAGGGTCCGGGAGGAACAGTGAAGCCGCTTGGCAGTGTTGGGGGGCGGGCAGGGGTCGCTCTGGCCCCCAGCAGCTCCTCTGTGTGCCCAGATCATCAGGGCTGCCGCCGACCAGGACCGGGAGGCTGTGCTGAAGAAGTCCATCGAGATGAAGTTCCTCACCGGCTACGAGGTCAAGGTGCGCACCTGTGGCCCTGGCAGCTCACGCCTGCTGCTCCAGGAATATTCTCAGGGGCCGGGGCGGGGGGGTGGGCAGTGAACTCCTTTTCCTTTGCAGTCACAAGCAGAACCTCAGTTTATAAATGGGTGACACCAGAGGTGACAGCCACCCTCACTGCAGAGCCCCGGGCCACTCGGTGTCTGAAAGCTAGCCCCTGCCCCGTCTCTGTGCCGAGGTTCTGAGTGGCAGGGCCTGGGGGCAGCCAAATTGGGGTACTTAAGGGCCTTCTGGTTTTTCCTTCTCACTCTAGCAACTCCGAGATTTGCGCCTGGCGTTCAGGGGTTGGTGCCGGGCGAGGATGAGGAGCTGGGAGGAATCTCAGCAGCCCGCTCTCTGCGGCACTCGAGACTGTTCTTTTTGGCCTGAAGACTCTTCAGGGTCTGCTTTGCACACATTGAACCTGAGGGCCTTTAGGTGGGGCGCCCTCCTGCATTGGGCTGCAGGCCCTACCATCCCTTTTGTCTGACGGAGCCCAGGTCACATGTGAATGCTCTTCCCCGCTCCGGTGTCCAAGATTGGATCTCGTTAAAAAGTAAACACTCAGCTTCACACCGAGCTTGCAGGGCGCAAGGCTGATCCCTCCCTTCTCTGCCTGCAGGCCATGGAGGACGCCCACGTGGACGCCATCCTCACGCTGGGGAAGGCCTTCGCCTCTCAGGAGCCTTTTGACTTTGGCACCCAGAGCACCACCGAGGAGATCCACAACCTGATCCCCGTCATGCTGAAGCACCGGCTCATCCCGCCCCCCGAAGAGACCTACTCGCTGCACAGGAAGATGGGGGGCTCCTTCCTCATCTGCTCCAAGCTGAAGGCCAAGATCCCCTGCAAGGACATGTTCGAGGAGGCCTACAGCGGCTACTGCAAGAGGCGGGACGGGCAGTAGCACTCGGCCACGGGACCAGCAGGAAGCTGGCGGGGGCAGCGCTCCATTTAAACTCCTCTGCCTGAGGGGAGGGTGGCGGGCTCCGACCGGGAGGGACGCTGCTGGAGCCCCATGGCCAGCGCTGGTCACGGTTTTTACTGCTAAGGGTACGGAGTGAGGTGTGCACGAATGAGAATGAAGCCCCACTGCTCTGTCGGAACCTAACAGTTGTTTATTCATCCTCTGAAATCCTCTAGATAAAGATAAAGGCCATTTTATTTCCTTTTAGTAACAGGGGTTTCACCTGATGGGAGTGTCAACCAGAGGGCGAGAATCCCTGCCACCAGGGAACTAGAGGACCTTTTTGGCTGGTATTGAACATGAGTTAACAGGTGTGTGTGTGTTTTCTGCCCTTTTCCTCTCCAGCTTGTGATCGGCATCCAGAGTCGGACGGGAGCAGTGCCCACCAGTACTAGTTACCCGCGTGAGGCCTGCTCTCCGGCTGGCTGCTGGGCTGTTGGAGAACTGGAAGTGGCTGGAGAATTGCTGCCTCCCATGGGTGGGTCAGGAGCAGCAGAGGGAGAAAAAGTGACAACTCTTTTCTAGCACGTGTAGACGGTGTGTGTAGGGGACCCGCCTTCCCCGCCGGGCCCAGGCCCCTTGTGGAGTGATACGGATGTGCAGATGTCACATGGTTAGACCGGGGGTCCTCACAGGCTCTGTTAATTTTTGTAAAATTCTTGTAATTGTCTGATTTACTTGTTTCAATAAAAGCAAAATAGCCCAACCAGCGTGGCTCAGTGGTTGAGTGTCGACCTATGGAGGAGGTCATGGCTCGATTCCTGGTCAGGGCACAGGCCCGGGCTGCAGGCTCGATCCCCAGTGTGGGGCGTGCAGGAGGCAGCGATCAGTGATTCTCTCTCTCCCTCTCTGAAATCAGTAAAAAGGTATTTTCAAAAAAAGGCAAACTATCCTACCACTGGCATGAATTCTTTCCCTCCTAACGAGTGAGGAGCCTGAGGTCGGCGCACACCAGCCCTCTCTGCAGATGTCCCTGTGGTTTGTACAGGTTCCCGTGTGAGGCTTAGCCCACATTCGTCGTCAGAGAAAGGAAGGGGGAAGGGACAGCTCCGCATCACCACCCCAGCAACTCCCCTGCGTACCCCTCCCCAGGGCCCTACCGCACACCGAAAAGCCGCAGCAACGGGCAAGCACTGCAGCAGGGTCAGCACTCCTGAACGGCTGGAAACCCACGGGAGCGGTCAGTTGCAAATGAACTCCCAAAACTGGCTTTTCCCGGGCGGGACGATTCCTAGGGAACAGGAACGTTCAGGTGGAGGCTCCAGACAGACTGTAACCACCTTGCAAAGTTCTCTCGGGGCTGACAGAGGTTCTCACACGGTCCTAAGGTGCTAAAGGAAAATCTTTGCAACTTGAGATTGGTAACTAACAGACGCTGGGCTCTGGGACGGGATGGTGTGGTCTCCGTGACCGCTGCTGCCCTGAGGGTCAGCCCTGGTGCCAGCACCACCCGCCAATCCCTGCCAGCCTTTCATCCAGAAACCTCAGCATACACGTTTTCTTCCATGTGCACGTGGGGCATCCTCCAGAACAGAACACAAGCAAGGTCCAATGAGTTCAAGAAGACTGAAATCATACAAGCAGATTTTGCAACCAGTGAGGCATGAAACTAGGAACCATCTGGGAAGAAAACGAAAAGAAACACACAGATATGGAGACTAAACATGCTCCTAAGCAACCAGTGAGGACCGGGAGGAAATAAAAAGTCTGTCCTGAAACAAATGAAACACAACTTCTCAAAGCTTACAGGCACAGCAAAAGCAGTTCTAAGGGAATTTCAGTTACACAGGCCGACCTCAGGAAACTAGGAAAATCACAAGCAATCAAATCTACACAAAGGACCTAAAAAAGAACAAAGTCCAAAGTCAACGGAAAGAAATAGTTAAGAGCAGAGCAGAAATAAAAAAACAAAAAAAAATTTACTTATAGTTTAAAAATAAAACTAAAGTTGATAAACCATTAGCTAAACTCATTTTAAAAAGCCCAAATAAAAATATAAAAGAGAAATTACAACTGACACCACAGAAGTACAAAATATCATTAAAGAATACTTATGGCCCTAATCGGTTTGGCTCAGTGGATAGAGCGTCGGCCTGCAGACTGAAGGGTCCCGGGTTCGATTCCGGTCAAAGGCATGTACCTTGGTTGCGGGCACATCCCCAGTGCGGGGTGTGCAGGAGGCAGCTGATCGATGTTTCTCTCTCATCGATGTTTCTAACTCTCTATCCCTCTCCCTTCCTCTCTGTAAAAAACCAATAAAATATATTAAAGAATACTTATGTACAATTATATGCAACAAATTCAACAATCTAGAACAAATGGATACATTTCTAGGAAATATGGCTTCACAAGACTGTGCCTAGAAATACAAAATCTAAACAGTGATTACTAGTAGTGAAGTTGAGGCTGTAATAAAAATCTCTGGCCCTGGCCGGGTGCCTCATTTGATTGGAATATTGTCCTGTACACCAAAACTGCTTACGGGAAGCAACCGATGGATGTTTCTCTCTACGTAAAATAAATTTTAAAAATTCTCGGACGAGGATTAGAAAAACACCTCCCAATAAATAAAGTCCAGGACCACATGGCTTCACAGGTGAATTCTATCAAATGATCAAAGGAGAATTAAAACTTATCCTTAAACTATTTCAAAAAACGGAAGAGGAAGAAGAGCTTCCAAACTTATTCCACAATGTCAGCATCACCCTGACACCAAAACCAGAGACATCACAGAGAAAGAGAACTACAAGCCAATATCTGATGAACAGATGAAAAAAGAAAACTCGAAAGATCTCACTAAAAAACTATTAGAATGGATAAATTCAGGATACAAAATCATTATTTAGAAATTGGCTGCAACTAACTATCAGAGAATTTTAAGAAAATCCCATTTACAATTGCATCGAAAAGCATAAAATACCTATGAAGAAATTTAACCAAAGTGGCGAAAGATCTGAAAACTGTAAGATACTGAAGAAAAATTGAAGAAGATACAATAAATGGAAGGATGTTCATGGACTGAAGAATTAATATTGTCCTTACTACCTAAAGCAATCTACAGATTTATTGCAATCCCAATAGCGTTCTCAGCATTATAACAACTAATCCTAGAATTTATATGACGCCACAAAAGACCCTGAATAGCCCCCCAAAATTTTTGAGAACAAAAAAGGAGTGCCACGCTTAGTGATATCGAACCATACTTTAAATGTATGTTATTAAAACAGTATGTCCTGGCATAAACACGGATACACAGAGCCATGGACTAGGATGGGGAGCCCAGAAAGATCCTTGCTTACACGGTGGATCTATAAGAAAGGAGGCAAGGACGGTCAAGGGGGGAAGGACAGTCTTTCCAAAAAGTGGTGCTGGGAAAACAGGACAGATAATGTAAACAAGTGAAACTGGGCCACTTACATCACGTACAAAACTAAACTGGAAATGGACTGAAGACTTAAATACAAGACCTGGGACCATAAGCGGCTAGAAGAAAATAGGCAGTTAACTCTTTGACATCACTCTTAGCAATATCTTTTTTAAAAAAATACATTTTGTTGATTTTTTACAGAGAGGAAGGGAGAGGGACAGAGAGCCAGAAACATCGATGAGAGAGAAACATCGATTCAGCTCCCTCCTGCACACCTCCTACTGGGGACGCACCTGCAACCAAGGTACATGCCCTTGACCGGAATTGAGCCCGGGACCCCTCAGTCCGCAGGCCGATGCTCTATCCATTGAGTCAAACCAGTCAGGGCAGCAATATCTTTTTGGATATGTCTCCTCAGACAAGGGAAACAAAATGAAAAATAAGCAAATGGGACATCAGACAAAAGATTTGTACAGTGAAAGAAACCATTAAAATGAACAGATAACCTACTGAATGGGAGAAGGTATTCGCCAATGATACATCTAATAGGGGATTAATATACAAAATACATAAGGAACTCATACAACTTAACCAAACAATCTGATTAAAAGGGCAGAGGACCTGAATAGACACTTCTACAAAAAGGACATACAAATGGCCAACAGATGTACGAAAAGATGCTCAAAGTCACTAATCGGGAAAATACAAATTAAACCACAATGAGATATCAACGCATACTTGTCAGAATGGCTATCACCAATAAATCAAGTGTTGGTAGGGATGTGAAGGAACCCACCTAAACTGTTGGTGGATTGTAAACTGATGCAGTTACTGTGGAAAAAGGTATGAAGATTATTCAAAAAATTAAAGACAGAACTGCCGTACTATTCAGCAGTTCCACTCCTGTGTACTTATTCAAAGAAATCCAAAACACTAATTCATAAAGACATACACCCCGCTCGCTGCGGCTCTACTAGCAATAGCCGAGGTACGGAACACTGGCCATGCAGATGGACGCAGGCACTGAAGTTCCGGCCAGCAGGCAGTGGAAAGCTTCAGGAGAAGGCACACGGCCCGAGCTGTGGAGGGAATAGGGAAGTCCTTCTCAGTGTAAGGAGGGAGCCTGGACAGGCAGGGGCGGCAGGAAGCAGGGCCCGATGAGACCAGAGTCGGTCGCCTTTGCTCCGTTCCTCAGAATTCATCATCGGGAAGAAAGACAACACCCTCCATTATTTACTCATCCAGGTCTAGTTAATATTGAGTGACACCAACATAAGGGCCTGGTGAGGAGTTGCTTACATGTTCACTGTCCACCTTAAGTATTTCCGTGCCAAAGAAGCCACGCCCTTGTTGGCCGCAGAGAATCTCTTTCAAGCCCCCTAAGAGGCTGCGGGCATCAAAGCAAACGAAATGAAATGAGTGGCCAAAGGCCTAAGCAATAACGTTCCCTCTTCCATGCACACGTATTGTCAGCATTATCCTCTAAACAAACAAAGGTCGCACCTAGGCCGTGCACAGCTGTACAAGATTACAGTAAGGAAAAGCCCTAAAAATGTATACAACAAATGATATTACACTATCAAATAAAAATGTTGTTTCCGTGAAATTTCAGGCTTCATTTGTTTTGCCAATTTCCCCCCAGAAATGACAAGGGTTCCTGTGTGCATGGTGACCCGGGGGGAGGAGAGCCTGGCCTGGGCCGGCGCTGGGCTGGGAGATGGAGCAAGGACTCCAGCCGTTAAAGTCGTACGAGGAAAGCGGTTTGGCACAGGCGAGGAAATGGTAGGCGGCTTACCGAACTCAGGGGCTGGGCCCGGGAGCTGGGGCGCCAAGTGCTCAGCGGATCCGGCCAAGTCGGCTGCTGAGGGCCACTCAGTCCGCAAGGTGGGCGGTGAGCATCCCAGGGCCCCGCCGGGCTGAGCCCAGTGTGCGACACTGTCGAGGCCGGCCAAGAGCGTGCTGTCCGTGCGGTGAGGGATGGCCGCCTATCCCTGCTCTGGCTTTGCTCTGATACCTGATATACATGCAACCGGTTTTTCACAGGCGACGTGGCCGCCAGTAACAGAAGGACAGAATTCTAACCACGGGGAAGGCAGAGAGGCTGAGCACAGCGGGAATACAGGTGGTTGTGTCAGCGTAAAGGAACTCGGCTTCTTCCCTGCAGGGTGGTGCAAGGCTTTCTGGGAAAAGCAGAACTGGGCCTTTCGTGGTGTCCTGCAGGCTGCACTGTGCCCCGGGGAAGACGTAAGCACCAAGGTTGGTGCTCGCACATCAGCAAAGAAGGGAAACGGACTTCAGTCGTCATCTGACAGGAAGCTTTGTTTGTGGCAAAAAGAAATACGTATCTATAGTAATAAAAGGGTAATATGCTAATTAGACCGGATGTCCCTCCTGACCAAGCCGGCCCGGGGAAGCCAGCCCAGGTCCCGGGTGCCTGGTGACTGGAGGAGGGAGGCCGGGTCCCGGGTGCCAGAGGGAAGCCGGTGCCGGCTGCTGCAGCCGGGGGAAGGAAGGCCTACTCTTGCACAAATTTTTCGTGCATCAGGCCTCTAGTGCACACATTCTCGCATACGCCCCAAGCACCCGAGAGGCAGAGTCCGAGGGAGAGCGCCCAGTTGGCTGGACACAGCACCGAATGCCGTCACTGGGAGAGGACGCGCTCCGTGCCCGCCCGTGAACGGGGGCTGGCTGCCAGCGGGGCGCCCCGCCCTTTAACGGTCCCTGCTGCACCCCCTGTGCAGGTCCCCCACCTCCAAGCCCTTCCTCACAGCTTCCGAAGGGGCTGCTTTGCGTTGGGGCAAGACCCGCGGGATGACCCGTCTGGGCACCCCGCAAAGCGTTCCCCCGCGGAGTTTCTCCCCAAGTCCCGCTGTGAGGGTCTGACGTTTGGGACTGCTCTGGGGTGACTGGTAAGACCACCTCCGACTGCTGTGGGGAACCAGGAAGTGCCAGGCGGCGGTCCCCTGGGTCCCACGAATGCCCCGGGAGCCCAGCCGCCAGGCAGCTCTTTCCTCCGCCCTTGCTCTGCCCCACAGGGGCGAAGGTTGTGGCGCGTGGCCGAGTGACCCCAGGGAGGGGTGTGTTTTGATCCTAAAAGCATCCTTTAAAAAGCAAGCACTGACAGGCAACGAAAATTCAAAATTCACTTAGCTGTCGAAGAGATCAACGAATGGCTTAGAGTCCCAGGATGAGAGGGGAGTGAAGGGAGTGAGGGGAGAGGGTGTGAGGGGGCTGCCTGGCTGGTTCCCTCCCCTGGGAAGAGCAGGGTTAGGAGCCACCAGAGTCCTTGGCAATGACCAAGGTCCAGCCTGTGGTGCCGGAGGTCCAGGACGTTTGCTAGTAATGACACTTCTGTCCCAAAAGCCGAGAGGTTGCGGAGACGGGAGCTGGCAGCGGGTCATGCCCACCCAAGGGGAGCGGCCAGACCCGAGCCAGCCCAGCCCCATGCCTCGTGCCAACGCTTAGCGTCACTTTGAACCTCTCTCGTAACCTTGTGCGACCGAATCCCCACCCCGAGCCTCTGCTCCCTGGACCTCAGCCACCTTCTCCCAGGAGCAGCATCACTCGCAGGTGGCCTGGGCTCCCGTGCGGCTCTGTGGCCGGCGGGAGGGGTCCGAGGGCGCGGGCTGGGGAGACTGACAGCTCCCCCTGCAGTTCAGACCAGGCGGCGGGAGCCCGCCCACCAGCTGAAGCTCAGAGAGGACGGGGGAGCCTGAGCTTCGTTCTCAAATTCGGATCAAAAGGGAAGAGGAGAACTCTCTGGACTTCGATGTTCATTTCTCTCGCTTGTGTGCTTCGTTGGTGAGAGGACGAGGAAACAGTCTGCCTCTCGTTCCCGGTGGGAATTGGGCGGCAGGAGTGCGAGTGGGAATGGAGCGGCCTCCTGGGCCAGCTTCCCGCCTGCGCCTGGGCAGCGCCTTCATTCCCACTGGGCCTGGGGCAGGCGGCTTGGCTGAGGCTGTCCAAGTCCTTGCCTTGCGGTTTACAGTATTTGGGAAGGAACCCCTTTCCCAGGCTCCACACTCACACAGCTCCCCTAAGGGCCGGCCAGCGGACAGGCCTCCCTGCACCTCCTCCGGCACCCAGGGCCGTCCCGCACGGCACCTCTGGGAGCCTGAAGGTGCCCCAGCATCAGGAAGGGGGAGTGTGGCTCAGGCTCCCCTAGAAAGAGAAGGTTTGCCTTTGAAGAGACTTCAGTGTCACAAGTTGGTGCCATCACAGCCCAAACCCACGCCAAGGTGACTGCTCCCTGAAGCCGGCGGGGCTGCAGGTCCGGGACCGGCTACGGGGACCTGGCTGTGCTCTCCCTGCGGGCGGCCCGGCCTGTCTACCTTAGGTGACGTGGCTGAGAACAGACAAGAAACGACACACGCCTTTAAATTCAATGATCGCTCTTATATATGCATCTGTCATCGCATACAAGATGCTTCTTTCCCTGTGTACATTCAGCACCCCTCTACCTTTGTGCACTTACACTCGGGCTGTGGGAAATCGGCATCGTTTTAGTCCATGTGGGTCACTGGCAACGGTCAGGGCAGGCGCTGGGCGCGGAGGGCTGGGCGGCCGCGGCCCGGGGAGCGTGCGGCGTGGGGACTAGAAACTACTTGGGAGCAGCGGCCGCCCCTCGGCCTGGCTGTGTCCTCGGCCTACGGAAGCTACCTGGGGGGGGGGACATGACGGGAGCAGCTGGGCGGGTCTGAAATGAAACCCGTCAGCCAAGCGCCCCAGGGCGGCCGCTGCTGCTGCTGCTGCTGCTGCAGGTTGGAGGGCGAGGGCTGGAGCCGCACCGGCCCTGCTGCCAGCCCGGGCGTGCGGGGCAGAGGAGGAGGGAAGGGGGGGCTCAGAGAGAAGCAGCTCTGTCTGCTCAGGGCCCAGCCGGTCACGGGTCCCAGGCCCCTCGGTCGGTGCTCTCCAGAGAGAGGCTCTGAGTCTTGCGTGGCGACGCGGGGCTGGGCGGGCTGCTCAGGTTGGAGCTGTTGGACGCCGTGGAATGCCTCGGCGAGTCGGAGTCCTGGGGACCGAAGGGAGACATGAGTGGCGCGCAGGGCAGGAGGGCGCAGGTGGCCCGGCCCGCCGCCTTAACTGGTGGTGGTTCCCGTCGGGACAAGGCCCCTTCGGAGCCAGCCAAGCCCAGAGGGCCGAGCATGCTCCATCCGGCGCACATCCATGCAGCCCAGCCCGCTCTGCCCGCTCCAGAGGCTGCAGCGCCCCCGGGCTCCGGGGCCCCAGCCCAGCTCCAGACAGGGCCCCCGCTCCACTCACCTCCCCGTCATAGTCCCTGGCCGGGGCGTCGCTTCCTTGGTCCATGCCTCCCGACGACAGGGAGCCCTCGGAGGGGGACGGCAGGGGCTGCCGCTTTGTGCTGTAGCTTCCTCCCGAGAATTCTCTCTTCAGCGCACTGCCATTCTGTGCGGATGACCCTGCGGGGCACACCATTCAGGTGAACTTGACCTGTGTGTGCCCACAGGGAGGACAAGCACCTTCCCACGGCCCTGCTCGTCTCCTGGCCTTTGCTGATGGACAGTGAGTCCAGCTGCGTGACCTTGGCTCCAAGTTCACCCCAGAGCCCAGCTCCTCACATGCTGTTCTACTCCAGGGCAGCCACAGGGACGCCTGGCAAGTGGGCAGCACACTGAGGCCCCTGCTCTGCCCTCCTCGCTGGCCAATTCCCACAGAATCTGTCCCTCCCACTGCCGGGAGCCCCAGCCCCTGGCCTCGGCGTTCACAGCAGCCGCGCTGTTCCTACAGCGTGTGCCTGCCCTCTGATGAGCGGCCGCTGCCTCGCCAGGGCCCAGCACAGGGCCTTCTCCTGAAGGAAAGCCCCCCCCCCCATCACTGTCCCTTCACTTCCGGGGATTCTCTTAAAAACCAAGGCACAGAGGTGACCTCCTTCCACAGGGCAAAGAGCCCGGGATCAGAAAGATGCAGTGGGTCCCTTTAAATCACTACTTTGACCTGAGAGTTGGGATATGCAAGAGTGAGGCTAACACCACACAGAGTTAGGTAAAAGGGAGAAAAAAACCCTTGGAAACGTTGGGCACGGTTAGTACTGAAGCTCTTAGCATTCCCTCTTAGCTTTAAGTGTTTGCTTGGAAAACGCTCTCAAATTGCTGTGCTTCAATATTAAGATCATTGGTCAAAACAGACCGTGGTGCAGAGCCAAGCAGGAGGGATCACAACCCAGGAATCAGGCTGCATGACTGGTGCCGGCACCAGAACAGACACATAGACCAGGGAACAGAACAGAGAACCAGACATCGGCCCAAACCACTCGCTCACTTCCTGTTTGACAAGGGAGACAAGAGCACACAATGGAGTCAAGATGGGCTCTTCAATAAATGGTGGTGGGAGAGTGGACAGATGCATGCGAAAAAATGAAACTAGACCACCAACTTAGACCACACACAAGAACAAACTCAAAATGGATCCAGGACATAAACTAAATGGGACACCATAAAAATCTTAGAATCCACAAGCAGGAAAATAGCAGATATTTGCCATAGCAATATCTTTACCGATACAGCTCCTAGGGCAATAGAAACTAAAGAGAAAATAAACAAATGGGACTGCATCAAAATAAAAAGCTTCTGCACAGCAAAAAAACAACAACACCCCATCAATAAAACAATAAGAGAACATATATTCTGCATGGGAGAACATAATGTTATCTCTGATAAGGGTTTAATCTCCAACATTTACAGGGAACTCATACATCTTAACAAAAGGAAGATAAACAAGCCAATCAAAAAACTGAAAGAGGACATAGAGAAGGCCAAGAGACACATGTAAACATGCTCCAAGTCACTAATCATCCAAGAGATGGAAATCAAAATGACACTGAGGTACCCTCTCACCCCTGTCAGAATAGCTATCATCAACAAATCAACAAACGACAAGTGCTGGAGAGGATGCGGAGAAAAAGGAACCCTTGTGCACCGCTGGTGGGAATGCAGACTGGTGCAGCCACTGTGGAGAACAGTATGGAGTTTCCTCAGAAAACTAAAAATGGAACTCCCATTTGACCCAGTGATCCCACTTACTTCTAGAATTATATCCGAAGAAACTAGAAACACGAATCAGAAAGGACATATGCACCCCTATGTTCATAGCAGCACAATTCACCATAGCTAAGATTTGGAAACAGCCTAAGTGCCCATCAGCAGATGAGTGGATTAAAAACTGTGGTACATCTACACAATGGAATACTATGATGCTGTAAAGAAGGAGTTCTTACCATTTGCAACAACATGGATGGAGATGGAGAGCATTATGCTAAGTGAAATAAGCCAGGCAGAGAAAGGTAAATATCACATGATCTCACTCATTTGTGGAATATAATGAACAACATAAACTGATGAACAAAAACAGATCCAGAGACAGAGCAGATCCAGAGACAGAGAAGAAGCATCGAACAGACTGTCCAACCTCAGAGGGAAGGCGGGGAGGGGATGAAGGGGGAGTGAGGGTATGAGCTGGGGGTGGGAGTGCCCAGGAGAGATCAATGGGGAAAAAGGAGACTTATGTAATACTTTAAACAATAAAAAATTAAAGAAAAAAAAAAGACCGTGTTGAGGTTTTTGTACAATTATAAGATATAGATTGTGATAGTTTAACAAACCCCAATTTAGTTTTTTACATTAAGAATTCAATAAAAGTGTCAAAAAATGACTGTGCACCTAGTGACCAGAACCCTGAGCCTTCCGGAGGAGGGAGCCTGCTGGGAAGCCCCAGGGACCTGGTCGCGGCAGGAAGGGGCGCCGACATCAGTGTCTCCCAGGGGCCGCGGGCGGAGGGGCCAAGGCGGAGGGGCCGGCCCAGTCGGCCTCAGAAGCTTCCGCGCACACGCATCCAAGAACACAAGGCACCTCCGTGTTGTGCCCGAACAGTGTGAAATGCGGGGCTGAACGCAGTGCGGCCCAGCGCTCTGGGAAGTTTGCTGGGGACGGGCCTGGAGCGCGTGGGCACTCAGTCCGCTGGCTGTTCAAGAACAGCCTTCCCCAAATCGGAAGCTACAAGGGTCATGTCACCGTCACCGCAAGCCATCCATCCAGGAACTACCGGAAGGTGTTCAAGTGAACTCAGGGCGGCGAAGTTGTCATTTTTAAATCAGCAAACATTCCACCGGCACCGGCCCCTCATTCCGAGGAAGCCGCGTCCGGCGTCCCCGGCACTTTTATTCCGATAAACAGTCTCTTCTGGCACCTACCGCCCGCCCCGCGGAGACACTGCCCTGGGCGGGCGGGCACGGCCCGCAGGAGCCGAGGAGCCTTCCCTCCGTGCGGCCGGAGCGCAGGGGCCACAGGACAGGAAAGGCGCCGCCCAGGCCAGAGGGAGAAAGGCTAGCACAGCACGAAGTGGAGCCCGCCCCGCACCCAGCGGAGAGCTGATGTGCAAATGGGCCCTTAGCAAGGGCAGCGGGATGAATGAGGAATCTTCTCTTGCTTTTGGGGCAAAAGGGTGCATTCTTGAACCTGTCCCCAGCCTTCGCCGTTAACCAAAGGGCGAATGTCTCTCCAACAGGGACTCTGCCCAGGCAGGGTCGCCCGCCAGCCCCTCGGACCCCGGGGCGTGGCGGGACACACCAGCCGCGGCCCTGCAGGAAGCCGGTGCGCCTCTACCCCTCCCGCCGCCTCCCACGCTAACGCACGCGTCTCAGCGTTTCCCGGGGAAGCGGGGCTGGAGCCGGCTCTCCTCCTCCCGTCTCCCCGCTCCCGTCCCGCGCGGCTCCCAGGCCCAGCTCTCCCGCCTGCCCTACCAGCCCCTCGGGCCTTCCAGCGGCCTGCCCCTCCTCCCGCCTGCCTGTGGCAGCCGGAGAGCTTTCTAAGCGGCAAGCTGGAGAGAGGTCCTTCCCTACGGACCGCTCTCCCAGGCTGTCCGTCTGTTTAACAACTAGAAAGTAAAGTCTTACCACCGGGCGGGAGGCGCAACTGGTTGGAGGTCTTCTCTGGCACCAAAAGGTTGCGGGTTTGCCCCAATCAGGGCATGAGCCTCGGTGGCGGTCTGATCCCTGGTCGGGTGCGCACAGAAGGCCACCCTTCTCTCTCTCTCCCTCTCCCTCTCTCTCTCTCTCCCCTTCCCCCCCCCTAAACTCAAACACATATCCTTGGGTGAGGGTTTTTAAAAAAGGTCTCACCTGACTCCCAAGCCCTGCCTAGCTGACCCTCCCCACCTCTTGCACTCCGGTTCCTGTCACTCCCACCACCACCAGGAGCCACGCTGGCCTGCAACTAATCCGCCATGACTCGCCGTGGCCGCACCCCGGGAGGGCGGGGCGTTTCCTAACTCTCCTGGGACAGCTGCCAGGGCTGCCAGGGCGCCTTGTGGTCCCTCAGACCGCCCGTTAGCACGCTTGGCAGCGCCCCGGCCTGTCCCAAGGTGCCTGCAGCTCTAGAAGGACTCCGGGCCATCTGCCCACCCCTGCGCTTCCCGGGCCGGGGCCTCCGGACAGCACGGGGCTGCGGGGGCAGGAGGGGCTGCGGGGGCAGGGTGTGCGGGGGCAGGAGGGCCACTTACTTGCTGACAGGCCGCTGCTGGCGCTCATGGAGCGGCCGGGCTCGGGGCGGGCCTTGCTGATGGAGGGGATGCTGACTGAGCCGCTGAACACGGTCCGGCTTTCCTGAGGCCGCGGGTTCTAAACGAAAGAGAAAGAGCTCTTCAACGGAGAGAAGCCGACTTCCTGCAGAAATGTCTGTCTGTCACTACAATTTCAAGAAACGGAATGATCCTGACCAGAGGTCTACACCCAGCTCAGCCGAGGAGGGGGCGCGCCGCGCTTGGGGGACACTCATGGCAAATGGGCGAGGCTCCTGCTGCCGGGAGCGCAGCAGCGGTTCCAGGTTAGAAGCGGGAACTACATGGACGTTGCCGGCCAGTGGGCCAAATGCGGCTCGGATCTGCTGCGGAACAGCAGCTGAAGAAGCCCATTTGGAGGAAAATCAGTTAAGAGCAGATGCTTTTGAGCACATGTTTCGCTGGCGCGACACCAAACTGCCATTTGCCTGTGACGTCCGTCCGGGCCTCGCAGCCTCCCCTCCGAGCAGCACCGGGTGGTGAACGGGCGCCGCCACCACAGCCCAGGCGGAGTGCTGAGCCTGGGCGCGCTGGTTGGAGTTTTCCATCTAATTGGTGAATGATGTTGGTGTCCAATGCAGAAAAAGGGACTGATGGAGTCACACACGCGGAGAGAAGGGGTGTGGTCTCCTTGGGGACCCCACCTTTTCGGCCCAGAAGGGGCGTCCGGGCTGACACGGACAGGCGGTTGGAAAGAACAAGTCCGAAGCCAGGGCTCCCCTGCGAGTCGCGCACTGCGGCGCCCGGGAGCCTGAACCGACACTGCAAAGCCGCTCCCTGGGAGGTGGCGGGCGGCCGGCCCCAAATCCGCCCCTGCCGTTTGGTCCACATGTCAAATTGGCAAAGTCCATGTAATTCTCAGTGTGTTATTTGTCTGAAGCAAATGCTTTACCTTCTTTCTCTAAGAAATGAAAGGATTTTGAACGTTCACAATCAGTGCTAACGTTTCACCCGTCACTGCCCAGGAGCGGCCAGCGAGGAGCGCAAAGGGAAGAGGAGGTGGGAGCGGCCTCCACCCTCACCGTCCTGCCTCCGCTCCCAGCCTGGTGGCGCCTCTCCTGTAAAACAAACCGCCCGGAATCCCTGCGGAAAGGAAGCTCACAGCACGGTGCTGGCGCTGCAGCAACGCGGGATGTGAAATACTGAAGGGAGGGCACAGAGAAGATGCGTTTTGTTAAAAAAGCAACAACAGCCCAACAGTGCCAGCCCTTCGCTATTTCGCATCCCGGGAAGGGCATCCGACCACTTGCTGATGAAGCTGACCTGAGCCGAAGGGATGGCACTGTCGGGCTGTTGTTGCTTTTTTAACAAAACGCATCTTGTGTGCCCTCCCTTCAGCTCGCGGTCAGCGTCATTACCAAGTGATCTGATGCCCATCCCGCCAGCACCTTCATGGAGAAACGTGCTAAGGCTTAGGTGAGCGTTCCTCCACAGCAGTGTTTGTACTCATAAATGATTAACTTAAGCATATTCCCGCCACCTCTTGATGAGAAATTGACTGACTGATACAACATTCTCCTAGAGCCCATTCCCTGCTTCTGTTTCCACACCAAGCTCTACTTTATCATAAGTCATCTATTTTAAATAAGACATTTAAATGACATTATAGTTTAAGGTCAAGGACAATGACATCCTATCTAATAAAAGAGTAATATGCAAATTGACCATCACTCCAACACACAAGATAGCCACCACAAGATGGTCAGCAGGGGAGGGCAGTTGGTGGGGACCAGGCCTGCAAGGGAGGGCAGTTGGGGGTGATCAGGCTGGCAGAGGAGGGAAGTTGGGGGCAACCGGGCTGCAGAGGAGAGCAGTTAGGTGTGACCAGGCCTGCAGGGGAGGGCAGTTAGGGGGAACCAGACCAGCAGGGGAGGGCAGTTAGGGGCAAACAGGCTGGCAGGGAAGCAGTTAGGCATCAATCAGGCTGGCAGGCAGAAGTGGTTAGGGGCAATCAGGAAGGCAGGCAGGCGAGCAGTTGGGAGCCAGCAGTCCTGGATTGTGAGAGGGGTCCCAGATTTGAGAGGGTGCACGCTGGGCTGAGGGACACACACCCCCGTGCACGAATTTCGTGCAGCAGGCCTCTAGTTTATTTATAATACAGACAAAGGTAGGAAAATGAACTCCTCACCCTGCAGCTAGTTTTCTTATTGGAAAATTAATTTCCTATAAACACAAATAACAAATTAATGCTATGGTTTACCTAAAGCAGAGGGCACTATAGAAAATGGGTTTGCAAGATATGATCCAAATATCTTATCTGTAAAACTAACTTGAGAGTCCTAGCAGGTTTGGCTGGTGGATAGAGCATTGGCCTGTGGACTGAAGGGTCCCGGGTTCGATTCCGGTCAAGGGCATGTACCTTGCTTACAGGTTCCCCAGCCCTGGTTGGGGTGCATGTAGGAGGCAACCAATCAATCAATGTGTCTTGCACATCGATGTTTCTCTCTTTCTCTCTCCCTTCCACTATCTAAAAATCAATGGAAAAATATCCTCAGGTGAGAATTAACAATAAAAACCCCACAAAAAGGCTGAAACCGGTTTGGCTCAGTGAATAGAGCATCGGCCTGCGGACTGAAGGGTCCCAGGTTCGATTCCGGTCAAGGGCATGTACCTAGGTTGTGGGCACATCCCCAGCAGGAGTTGTGCAGGAGGCAGCTGATCAATGTTTCTCTCTCATCCATGTTTCTAACTCTCTATCCCTCTCCCTTCCTCTCTGTAAAAAATCAAATATATATATTAAAAAAAACAAACCACAAAAACCACAAAAAGTAACTTGAGAAACGCCCCCTGCAGCGGTACATATAGCACGTACTTCTTGATGGAAGGTGGGTATTCAGCGTTAGTGGGTTGCTCTCCACTGCGAAGCCACCGGTAGCAAGACCGAGGCCCAGTGGTCAGCCGGCCAGACAGCAGGGCCACGGTCCGCCTTCAAAGGCTGCACAGCTGGTGTTTCTTCTCTGATTTGGTGCTTATTTGGGACCCCGGTTGGAATTAAAGGCACACCAGCAACTTGAAGATTAGCAAGACCACCTTTTCCTTGTGAGTCTCCTTGTTGTTCATGAATACTGTTTGGAGGTTTTTAAGCCAGAGGGAGCGACTGTTGAGAGGAGGCCTGAGGACAGGCCTAACACAGACTTTAATGTCACTAACTACAAAACAGCTCTCTGAATGAGCCAAGAAGAATTCTGAAATTCTGGGACTCCTCTTTTGTTTTTAACAGAGTAAGGACCCACTTGGGGCCTATTTCTTATCATGGTATCTGTAGTGGAAAATACCTCGATGGGAAATGTTTTCTGAAACATACAAAAACCTCTAATACAGTTTCAAAAATAAAATTGACAACCTCCCTGTCCTCATCGCTCAGAAGCAGGCAGAGGAGAGCCCGCAGGTTAGTAAGTTAACACCCGACTCAGCTGTTCGTACCCTCAGAGCCATAAAGCTGGGTGTACCGGGGACAGAGCGCAGAGACGGGGAATGCGCAGGGTTTACGAAATCAGGAGAGAGAAACTTTTCAGCAGAATTAACAGTCATGTGATAGATGTGCTCAAAGTTGATCGGAGAGGAGATCAGGCCGGAGTGATGATGAGGGAATGGATAGGGGAAGCCTGGCTATCAAAACAGAGAGGAGAAAACAGTGATAAGGTGATGAAATGGAGCCACTGGTTACATGTGACATTTCACACAACACGCATGTAGGAAAAATGAAGTAAGCGCCTCACATCAGAAATGAATCTTAAATGAAATCCTTCTAGGCTGTGGAGTCACATTTTGTAATCACTGTGCACCAGGTACTTAAAGAGCTGATTTGCAAAAGAATCATGCGCTGTTCTTTTCTATCGCCACCGTCGAGTGAACACTGGACTTTCAGTCAAAGGCACTGTCCTATTTCCCTCCTGTGTTTTCTTACGTGGCCGAACCCACACGTGGCCAAACCTACCAAAAGCATTAGGATACAAAAAGCAAGACACAACAAAAGAACAAGTGAACCGACAACCAGCCTCTCACCGTAAGTATGAAACGGTCTCTTTTCTTTTTTTGTTTTAAAATTTGAATTTATTGGGGCAATGATGGTTTGCAAAACCATACAGGTTTCAAGTGTACAACTCAAGTGAAACAAACATCATTCCACAGTTACTATTTTATTATAGGAAAATAATATCAGTAATAGCAAACTCATATCACAAACCTAAAAAGGTCAAGAAACATGTCTTTAGAAATCCAAAACCAGTGGTTGGCAAACTCATTAGTCAACAGAGCCAAGTACCAACAGTACAATGACAGACATTTCTTTTGAGAGCTGAAAACCGACTTCTGCGCATGGGCCATGAAGTTTCAATCGCACTGTACGTGTGCGCCCACACGTGGTATTTTGTGGAAGAGCCACCCACACTCAAGGGGCCAAAGAGCTGCATGTGTCTTGCGAGCCGCAGTTTGCCGACCACTGCCCAAAACCATTTCCTGATCATTACAGATCTGTGGTATGAGTTTACTTTTACTGATCTTATTGTCTTATTATAAAAACTAGAGGCCTGGTGCATGAAATTTGTGCATGGGGGGGGGGGGTCCCCCTCAGCCCGGCCTGTACCCTCTCCAATCTGGGACCCCTTGGGGGATGTCCAACTGCTGGTTTAGTCCGACTGCCTGTGGGATCGGGCCTAAACTGGCAATAGGACATCCCTCTCACAATCTGGGACCGCTGGCTCCTAACTGCTTGCCTGCCTGCCTGCCTGCCTGATTGCCCCTAACCCCTCTGCCTGCCGGCCTGATGGCCCCTAATCCCTCTGCCTGCCGGCCTGATCGCCCCTAACCCCTCTGCCTGCCGGCCTGATCGCCCCTAACCCCTCTGCCTGCCGGCCTGATCGCTCCTACCTCGCCCCCCCTGCAGGCCTGATCGACCCTAACTTGCCCCCCTGCCGGCCTGATCGCCCCTAACTGCCTCTGCCTTGGCCCCCAGCCTAAGCCACAGTCTGGCCTCCCTCTGCAGGAGACAAACTGGTGGATCAGGGGAAGGTGCCGCTGCTGCCACTGCTGGCCTGAGCCTGGGCCCTTTGCCTGAGCCGCTTTGTCCTGAAGACATCCACCCTAATTAGCATATTACCCTTTCATTAGTGTAGATAGTAACTGTGGAATATACTAGTTATTGGTTTATCTTTAAGTAGCTCAAGCTTATCTCCATTTAGATACCCAGAAGAATGGGTTTGTTTTTAACAAGGGAAAAATCTTCCCTTAAATGTTTAGGTGTGTTTAACAAAAATAATGTAAAACTAAAGATACAGAAACACGCTCCTGAAGCCCAGGACTCTAGTTTTCAGATAAAATAACTTCTGAATATTTGGGACCTGTTACTCAGTACCTAGTCGCCTTCTCGAACTGAACTGTCAAGATTCAGTTCTCGAACAACTGTTTCCAGAAAACACCCTACAACCCCTTAATTTTATGCAGAGGTTGGATGACTTGCTGCAGAGAACACTGATGAGATTTACGTTCCAGGAGTTGAGATAAGCTTGCTTTGTTTAAAAAGAATCTGATGAATTATGTAGGCTTAAGAGAAAGGCTCCAACATAGGACACTGCTTTAAATTTAGAAATGGGAGTGAAATCAGTACTTTCTCAGGTTATTTCCAAAAAGAAAAAACAACAACTATTAATATAAATGTAACTTTGATTTTAAGAGGCAAAATTACTTCTTAAAGCTCTAAGAGGTCACTGAGCTAAAGTTTTTATTTATTAGTAACTTTAGAAATGGGTAAAAGGCTAAGAAAAATAAAGCTAGCAGAGGTAAAATTATTCTTGTATTCAATTGGAGACACATTTGTTGTTTATTACCAGTATCCACTGATGGGGAAAAAAGGTAATTGACAAAAAAGATTCAAGAAAATGAACACAGCATGTACTTCTCAGGCACACATGCTATTTTATATTCGCTGCCTGTATTCTCTGGGCTCACGAGGGAACATGTGGAAGGTTCACATCTGATACGGGAGATAAAAGAAAAATAAATGACTCTTTCACCCTTACTACTTTACTTCTCCCACATTCATAAGGCAAACAACCCCATTTCAGTATCACTTTGTTACAAAAGAAACAGTGAAGCTGCCAAAGACAGCGATAAACTCTCTAAGCATGGAAGCGTTTCACAGGGAAGCAATACTGGCCTGAGTCAGTAAAACAGAGAAGTGTCTGGGTACATGCTCTTTGCTTGGATGGCAATGCGTAGCTTTGGCATTTAAACATTCTTCTTATGTATGTTAACGTTAGATCAACTTAATTCATCTTTATGTTTGGAAACAGTTCATTAATATAGGTACTCCCATTTCAGTAGAAAGAACATACTAAATTCTGAAAAAACATCAAAGTATACAAGCTTCTCAGTAAGTAGGGATACAGACATGCATACTGTTATGTTTTCCAGACATGCATACTCTTGTTTTGTTTACCAGTCTACCCCAAGACAAGCGTGTCTGTGTAGACAGGATATCAAGAAATATTTGCTGGTGTTAAATGGACGCCTATGAAAAGCCCAGCTTGAATGTCCTTCGCTAGTGAAATGAAGAAAGTCAGGTGGAAGTAAAATAAGACATGACTGTAAACACAGGAGTTCACGCACACAAACCTTCACTGCAATACGACATGGAAGGGTGAGCAGGTTTTAAGAACTTCTGGTCCTAGAAACACAACAGTGCTTACGTGATAGGAAGGCACGGAAGGAAAGGGAGGGACGTGAACATCGGCCAGGGGAAGTCACTCATGTCAGTGACAAGAAGAATCAGTGCGGCGGTCCCGCGTGAGCCACCTCAGTGACCACAGACACTGAAAGTCACGCGGGCTCCGGGAGTGAGCAGCCAGCACAGAGGGCCACGTGTCATGATGTCGGGTGGGACGCACCTTTGGAAAATGCTCTCTGAACTTGATTTGCTTAGTAATAACGCCTGGACTTTACTTGGAACAAAAAGTAGAACCGAGACTTCTTTTCAGTGGGAAAGGGAGGGAGAGGGGGATGCTGATGTGAAAGTTCTCACGAGGGCTGCAATCTGACATTTAGCGTCAGTGGCTTATTCAGGTCTGTGAGACCACGTCTCACTGTGGACGAAGTTAAAGGCTTCTGGAACATTAGCAAATTGATTTTTCGCTTCATGGCAGAAAAATACCAATCAGAAACATTTTATTAAATCCGAAAACTATTTCACCTTAAGGAAGATACTGTAATATCTAGCATAAAATAGAATTTATTAAAAGATTTTCTTCTTGCTATATTGTTGGAATACATGATATGAAAACTATTCTTTTTTGTGCACTACAATGAAGTAAAGGTGAAAGAAAATTTAATTTTAAAAGAACAATAACCATTAAAACCTTGTTAACTACTGAAATAATTTTGTATTTGCTTTGCATCATATATGTATGTGTTCCAAATTTATATCCTTCTATCTCTCCATAATGCTAACTATATATCAGGTGTTGAAAAACTATTTACTAACTAAATTTTTAAAAAGTTTCATTAAAATAGTATATAACACTTCATCAATCACATAGAAGCTATACATATATGCACATTTCAACTGTATCATAATTTTAAAACTCTCTCTTAAGGTACTTTGCACTGGGCATGGTAACTCCCAGAGGAAGAACGACAGTGCTCTGTGCTGTGCGGCTGATACATTTCCTTCTGGGAATAAAGGGAAAGCAGGTGGAGGGCTTTAAGCAAATGTTCAGGATGGAAAAAGAAAGGAGAGAAATCCGAAATCTCAAACCCAGGCAAAAGCTGAAAAAATAGTATAGCATTTAAATATAACAGTTTAATATGTAGACTCGGCCTCTATTTGTGCCCAATATTTATGCTCAGCCTCACATTTTCTAGCTTTAATTACTACGTCAAGATTGCCGTACTCTTCTTGTGCAATTTATTTATTTACCCTAATGTTTATGCTCAGCCTCACATTTTCTAGCTTTAATTACTACGTCAAGATTAGCCGCACTCTTCTTGTGCAATTTGTTTACATCAACCAGCACAGCTAACGGAAGTCCCATTCCCAAAGGATGGATGACTATTACGAATGGACTGAGCGCAAAGGAAGAACTGTTGGTATGACCACGTGATGTCTTAATGAGAACGTCACTCCATTCTTAAGCAGACTACCTGGTGAATTGGGATATTTACAATGAGGAAGTTGGACTCAAATGAATGCACATTTTTTGTTCTTCCCATGAAATAAATGCAAAACTACCTGTAAAGGCTTAATTTTTTAAAAACCTGACTGCACATTATATTACCTACCATTTTTCTGGCTGTGATGTTCACATCTGCTATGACCACAGAGTTAGTAATGTGGATGAAAACAGACTCAAATCGTCTGCCAAATCGCCACAGTCTATAAATTACGCTTAAAATTCTGCGCCAGATCTAGACGCTCACCACTGACAACAGGGTCATGCTAATGCTGCAATAGCTTGCGGAGAGCATCGGACAGAGACTGGAATGTTAAGTGTAAGTGGAGCCCACTAATAGACTTAGTTTCAACATAATAGGTCCCAGAATCCATCTTAATGCTGTTAAAAAAAATATTTTCCCATGTGGCACTTTTAAAATTTCATAATCAGATGACAGGTGTGACCTTTAAAGACCAAGCCAGTGCCATCTTGGGAGGAGTTGGGGGGAAAGGGGGAAGGGGAGCACCAGCACGGAATCGCTAAGACATAATGAAGTCTGAGTGATTTGGTCACCAAGTTCTGAATCTTGGTAGGAACCCTCTTCAAAGCTGGAGTTTATTTTACCAACAAAGGAAATCTAGGTATGGGACAAGTTTATAGGTTATGCAACTGAACAGATTTGGTGTTTGACAGATGTCTAAATTTTATATTTTTCTTATCAGGTATGCCATCATGCATCTCATATATATTGTGACACACTGTGATAAACTTTTCCTCATTATCCTAATATTGCTTTTAAGTCATACACACACACACATATATATCTGAGCACATACATGGGGGGGTGCAAAAGCAGGTTTACAGTTGTTCATATGAAAAGACATGCAGGTTATGACCATCACAATAGCTTTATTAACTCAAAAGAATGTCACATGCAACTGTAAACCTACTTTTGCCCACCTCTGTACACACACACACACACACACACACACACACACACACACACGTATTCCACCTCCCTTACTCTTAACCCCAATTCATATTCACATTCACTCCTCATTTCTCTTACCACGGGCAGGTCTTTTAGGATCTGTATCCCATCTCCGGGACCCATGTGTGCTATGTGGTTAAAATTAGTTGGGTTAGAAATTAATTTATTTCTCATTTCAGGGTCTCGTAGCATCTCTCTGTAAGAGAAAACCCCAGTTTAGACACTTCTTCCATGATCAATCTAGGTAACTCCAGAAAAAAATTAAGTATACATTATTTTTTCATAAAAATAAATGTGAAATCATGTTAACATGGATAGGATTAAAATAATATAAATAACCAATAAAAATTTACTTAGATTTGTTTTACATTTTAAATAAAAGATCTTACAATTTTTGGTGAGAAAAGAGCGTTTTAGTACAGAGACATCGAAGAAGCTCTATTCTATTTCACAGATAATTCTGAGCATTTATGTATGTCTCAAAATAATAACACTTAGAAATGTTTTTACATGTAATTGGAAATACTATAAGCCTATTTTTGTTTACTCATAAAGAGAATAGTGAATCTAAAGTTCCTAAGTACATAAGGTTTACTACTATTCAGAGATTGGTTCTGTTTACATTAAAACAAGGTTCACATTCTAAAACTTCTAACTATGCCACATACATAGAGAAATGAATCAAAATATGGTACTTTAGTCTAATTCACACAACGTGAAGAGTGTTAATTAAAGTGCCTCTGAGACGTACAGTCATTACTGCAGTTTTTCCCACCAGATTTCCAGAGATCAGATTTTCCTTCCAAAACAAATACAGTACTATCACCAAACAGCCTTTCCCACGCTCCCAGCGTGTGCGGCGACGCAGAAACCCAACGCCTACCTCCTCTGCTGCATCCGTTCCTCTTCCGGGACCCTGAAGGAGTAACGCCGCTTGTTGTTGATATTTCTCACCATCTGTTTTCGGCTGTTCTCTGTGGTTTCAGGAACCACCAGTTCATCCCCTTCTGTTTAAAAAATACAGCCAACAACGATGCTCTTCAGAGTGCTAGAATGCTTTTTACCCATCATCTCCAAGACAGTATAAACTCAATCAATTGTGCAATCACAGTACAAGCAATCCTGATTTTAAAAAGTTGTGTTAATGATCATAGTAAAATAAGCAATACTCTTCAACAGTACATAAACAGATGCTAAAATCAAACATAACTTACAAGGGGTAGCTTCACTTTTATTTGATTATAAACATAAAATAGCACAATTTTACGAGGAAAAAAGAAAAACGTTGCCTCGGGGCCGGTCACTCTGGCCACACTCCCGCAATGACTGCACTACCTTCTCTCTCCTTCGGGTGTTGGCCTCACTGGCTCAGGGTGTTAAGCTATCGCTAACCTGCATAGTAATCAGGCATAAGTGGTAAATTACTCATGTAAATGATCATTACAACTATTTTTCCATATTACAGCATTTCCTTTGCATGATGCCATCTGCGAGGTGTGGGGTCAGGAAAAGGAATCGTGTTCCTACCAGCTGCCTTTACTACAGGCAAGAACCTGGCACCTTCCTGCTCTTCTCACCTGGGGCCGAGGGTACTTGTTCACATCACCTAGTGAGCCCGTGCCCACCTCATTCTATTTCCATTCTCAATGCGCAGAAGTACACAAAACTGTCAGCCGCAGGCCCCCAACACGTGCTGGGCTATGTGAACATACTGCCAGTAGACAGTGTACCCATCACATGGTAGACGCCGTTTTCTAAGCAAGATCAGGGAGAAGAGGAAAGCTTCTAAGCCTGATGCACTGAATGGCAGGAGAGGTATTCCCACAGCCCCAGGCAGGAACTCGGAGGAACGTCACAATCTTGGTGCTACAGACCCTGGTTAGGTTCTCCAGTATGACACGTACAGAGAACTTACTTAGTCACACTTTCTCTACTGACCTTGGTGTTTCACAGACAAACAACAAGGTAAGTCAGAGACAAATATTCCGACTGTACAGCTATGCAAGCTAACCAGAACGGCTTTTGTCCAGTAGTATATCTCAATCTACTGAGAGAGTATGATAGCGGCCAAGATGGCAGACTTCGGAGCAAGACACAACTGGGTTTGAATCTGGGCTCTGCCACTTCTTATCTCCAGGCAGTCAGCTTAGGGAGAACATTCTATTGAAGCTGTCCTATTAATATGCATCTTACCTGCCATCTTATTTTTGAAATAAATTAATCTAATCGTCTCCAAGCCTAAAAGATTTAATGATCCTTCACTGTTTAAGGGTCGAACCTAAAATAATAAAAAATAAAATTAGTATTTCAACAAAACCTTCAAAAACTAAACCATAAAACTTTTGGCCTATTTTTAAACCACACACATTTATATCCTTCCTCTCCAAAATAGAGCCCTCTCAGAAAATCAAGAAAAAAATTAACATTTGTTCTAACTGGGAAGATATAAAATTATCTAATTTGAACAAAGTTATAATGATAACATTTTAAAGGAAGAATATTCTGGACAACAAAACTGTACAAATACATTTAAACCTTACATTTGACTTCTTCAAAGCCATTAGTGACCAAATGATTAACTAAGATAGCAACACAGATACTTTATGACTCTTGTTTGAACTAAATGGACAAACAACATAGTTAACGGGGGACATGCAAATTAATACCTCAAATGAGATACCACTTTATAACCATTTACAAGGGCTATAAAACTATGAATTCTGACAACGGCCAGTGTTAGAGAGGATGTGTGTCAGCAAAAACTCTTATACACTGCTGGTGGGAGTGCCAACGGGTATAACTACTTTGTAAAATGATCTGACAACAGCTTGTAAAGCCACAAACTTGCATTTCCCAGGCACCATCAATTCCATGTCCAGACTCAGGACTTACAGAAGCTCCTGCACACACCATGCCCCAGAAGATGTACGCAACCATGCTCACAACAGCAAAAAGCTGGGGAATCAGTCAAGTGTGCTAATCAGTTACGACCTGTTCACCCAACAGCATTTTATATAGTGAAAGCGAAGAACAATATGGAACAACGTGGTGGCTGGTGCATGGAACAACATGGATGAGCCTTAGAAACTCAGTAAATGCATGGAGAAAACAAGGTGGAAGGTAGCATACAAAACATTTTATAACCTCAAGTGCAAGCAAAACTGAACAATATATTGTTCAGAAATACTTAAATATACAAAAAATTCTGGGTTTTGTGATATGATAAGCAGCATGTGGGGAGTGATTTCCCTGGAGGGAGTGTGCGATAAGAGAGAACACACTGGCAAATGCAGTGACAGAGGGAATCTTCTGGCTCTTAAGTTCGGAGGTCAGTTTAGTAAGGTTCTTCAAGGTCACATCTTTCATAGATATCGTAAGTTTACATAATAAAAATAAAAGGGATAACTAATTGTAACCAACCCAGATGTACAAACTGAAGGACTGTGTTCAGCAGCTCTGTATAGTGTGGCGGTATCTGCAGGAGCTTCTTCACTGATGATGTGGCTTAAAATTGAGGAAGATTTTGAAATATGGCCTTGGCTACTTTCTTCTACCGATTCTTGTAACCCTAGCCCTAATTAATGACACCTGCTACATATTCTATGTGAAACTACTACTCTTGCAAAATAACCATTCTATACTACTCACACAAATTTCTCTTTACGTTATCACAGGGAAATGTTAAAGAAAAATATTGTTTTGCTGGGAACATGTGAAAGCTTCATGTTTTAACTAGAGGCCCGGTGCACAAAATATGTGCACTCGGGGGGTGGGGGGGTCCCCTCAGCCCGGCCTGTGCCCTTTCGCAGTCCAGGAGCCCTTGGGGGATGTCCGACTGCTGGCTTAGACCTGCTCCCCACCAGCCGTGAGCCCGGCTTCTGGCTGAGCGGCGCTCCCCCTGTGTGAGCACACTGACCACCAGGGGGCAGCTCCTGTGTTGAGTGCCTGCCCCCTGGTGGTCAGTGCGCGTCATAGCAACTGGTCGTTCTGCCGTTCGGTCAATTTGCATATTAGCCTTTTATTACATAGGATTATGGGATGATTAAACACAGTTTTGGTTCTAATTCTAATCATTCTCTGGCCTGTAAGTCTGTCCTCATAGGATTTCAAACTGAACACCGTTATGTGAAAAACATCATAATTAACAATAATGCACACCCTCAGAGCTCCTCAAACCAGAGGGGAAGTTAACGCTGACATCTTAGGTCATAGGACACACTCTAGTTGTTCATTATAATAACCATACTCCATACAGCAAAACTAAAGTAATAAGAATAGTGTGGAATTGAGCTACTTATAAGATAATCAGATTGATTTTTTTTTTCATTCTTAGCTAAATTCCACATTACCATTACATATGCCAGAAACTGCTAACTTAGTGAAAATTAGCTAAATAGTCATGTTAGTGTTCACTTACACACATTAATTAGTTCGCTCAGCCCATATTTTAATGTTAAGTTACCTTTCTGAGTGGGAGAGTCTGAATCCACTCCATGGAGTTCACATCGAAGATGTCAACTGCATTTTCACTGTACACTGACAGATAGGGGGCATTGTAGCCTGGGAGGAGGAGGAGAGAGCAGCCTGTCGGTTACTTTTAACTATTCATAAAAGCCAGATATTCCATTTCTTCCTCCACATGATAAGTCAAACTTTGAATCATCTGACTAAGCTACAAAACAGCATTCATTCTAAATATGATGCCATAGATGTGAGTATATATTTCACAAGAAACAAAACATTACGTACAGTGGTGTCTTCGTTTGTGGATTAGGAGTACTTTTTTTCTTTTGATCTAGATTTCTGATGTGTCTGCAATAAGCATGCATGCTTTCCAGACGTCCTTCTGCTGAACCCTAAAGGTACCTGTGCTCTCCCAGCCTCCTGTCCTGCTGTGGTGGGAGGCGCTTTCCTCCTGCTGCCTGCATCCACCCTGGGTCTACATCCCAGCCTCTGGCCTCCTTGGGGGTCTTACTCCAGTTCCTGTATTTACTATGGAGTCACCTTTTCCTAGTTCCCTAGTGGCTACGTCTCTTCAGCATTTAAACATGCTCAAGTACCTTCCATTACAAACAAAATGTTTTAGGTTGGATACTACTACTTATTATATCACTAGAAGCCCGGTGCATGAAAATTCAGCCTGGCCTGCCCCCTCTCACAGTCCGGGAGCCCTCAGGGGTGGGAGGCACTTGGCAATCAGGGGAAGGCGATGCCCCCATCACACTGCTACTGCTGCCACTGCCGGCAGTACAAGCCTCGGGCGGCCCTGGTTACCTGAGCCTTGGGCGGTCCTGGGCAGCTGGGCAGCTGCCATCCGAGGCTTGCCTGCGCCTTGGGCTGGCCCTGGGTGGCTGGGGGGCTGAGGGGAATGGGGGACTCCAGAGGCAGGCATGTGGAGCAGCTGGATCTGCCTGGGGGTGGGCCTGGCGATGCCACACACCTGCTGCCATGGCGGAGCTGAGGGGACTGGGCGCTGCCATCTTGTGGCTGTGGGTGACACCATCTTTGAGGGTGTGGCAGTCAATTAGCATATTCCCTCTTTATTAGATAGGATAGGCAGTGAAATAGACAATTTTTAATATATACCTATCTAAATAAAAACATGAAGCTGAATAACGCTTCTTATAGATGCTACACTATCCTTTACAGAACTGATTAATGCCCTTAGTAACTGCTTCCCCAGCTATTAATAATCACACTGTATTTTTGAGGACTATTTAGGTTTCTTCAAAATACAATAACATGGGTTAAAAAATCCATCTAAGTACAATATTCCATAGAAAAATTAGCTTTAATTATTTGCATGTTAATGTTGATACTGTTGGCCTAGCCTTAGCTACACATGGTTACTAGTACTTTACATAAATAACATAATTAACACTTAGGGGAAATCTTATGGATGGCTTAAAAATGACCAATTATTAACAATAAATACATCTAGGAGATGGAGTAGAAGGAAAAAGAAAGAGGAGACAGCCAAAAGGAAGAGACTCTTACAACAAGCGGAAGGGTTGGCTGGCCACGTCAGCTCCTGCTGCCTAGACCGGCGGCCCTGGCAGTCAGTGTAGATGCCGATGCTGCTAAAACACAGCAGGTATTCCTTACTGGAGATCTCCACGGCGCACATGGCGTCCATGGGCTGATGGGTGATGAAGGACAGCGTGTGGTCACTTGAATGGAGCATACTGCATGGGGTTCCTTCTCCATTCAAGGGGTATCTTTGAAATCCCGATTGGAATCCCACACAGAGGTGTTCACTGAAGACTGCCATCCACTGGACATTATACGGGACTTGAATTTCCTTAAATTTTCTGTGACGGGTCTTGCTCTGAAACAGTTCGTAACAGAGGACCTGCCTTTTCATAGCCACACACAGGCATGTAAGAGCGCCATGACGCAATTTCCCAGAAGTTATGGTTTGACACCCTTTAGTTTCCGCCAGCTTATAAAACTCAGTCTCTCGTCCGTCCAAAGCTGACATAGGAAAAAGGCGTACATGACGATTTCGTCCTGAGATCACAGCAACAAGCTGATCATTTGGAATGAGTTCAATCTGATGAATCTTCTTGTTGTCACCAACTCGAATAATTTCTATGCAAAGAAATAATAATAAATCAGATGCAAAATAATGTTGTTTATTTATTAATCATATCCCAATTATACTCAAAAGGATAAGTCAAAACTTACAATGAAGACAGATGCACACATAGAAAAGAGGAACAGCTCGGACGTCACAGAGGACGAGGAAGATCCCACGCCCGTTACGAGATCATTTAACTCACTACAGTAAAGTATTACATTAGCGCCGAGACCCTGGTGGCCACGCAGAAAGCTGCTGTGTGATCAGGCGTGCCAGGTCTTCAAAAGCCACAACAATAATCCTTTTTACTGGCACTAAGTTCTAGGGAACTTTGTACTATGGGGCTCGTTGTGGGTTTTTTTAAGTAACTCATATTTCACTAAACGTACTTATATGGGTAACAAACTAATGAAGTTTAAATGCATTGTTTTCCCATGAACTAACTTGATATAAATACAGAACTTAGAGCTCTGTATTCAGGAATGCTAAGTTAAATTGGTTCCTTTTTATCTCACCCGGTATTTAATTTCTCTTTAGAAAAAGATATTTTTGTAATGAACTATGGGGGAAAACCCCAACAACAAGCACTTTTCAATGAGCTACCTCCTCGAGGACTACTGGAACAATGGAAAAAGCAAGTGCATTTTCTTTGAGCACCTTCTTTGGAAGCGCAACCTGAGCCCTATAGCAGAACTCAGTTACACGAGAAAGAGGATCCATTCGTGGATGTTTTAGAACTCAGGATGATTATGGAAGTTGAAAAATGACCTTTGACTTCTAAACATATCAAATTATTTATATGGAAAATTTTAATTATAGAAAAAATAAGCAAATCCTGCTGTTTATAGAATTTAGAAACTAGAGTTTAGGATTTTCTAGCAACATACGAGTGAAAGTTACCCCACAATAATGTTTTTCTTACCATCTTTGGTGACATGCACAACAAATAAACCTTCTTCATTTCCCAAAGCTATCCTTTCATGATCTATGCAAGATATAAATAAATATGAAACATTTTTATTAGGTAAAACTATGTAAACTAATAGAATAAAATAGATAATAAAGAAATTTGATACAAAAACCTGAAATAAATAATATCAAAATAGCAATAACAATTTTTACTATTAAGTTTCCATTCATTTCTTTTTAAATAAAATAATCATTAGAAAATTATCTAGATCAATATTTACAAAAAGAAGTGAATGTTTACTCAATAAAAGGCGAAAAAAATTAAAACCTAGTCTATGACTGCCCTTGGTCCAGTTCCATTTCTTGTTTTGGACCAATTTGTGAAAGGCATTGAACCTACATTCACCTTTTCATTATTTACTAGAAAGTAACAAGAGTTAGATGCGTACATAAGAATATGGTGATAATGTAAACCTCCAGACACACAGGCTGCCATTGTTTAGGCATCTGATTACAAGGGCATTCTGTTCCACCGTGCATCTCAGTGAGACTTCCCAATAACCTGTGCAGGGCACTGGCATCTGCACTGGACACGGAAGGTTATGCTTTAAGAAACCAAACCACTGCTGCCCGGCGCACACGCAGAGGAGAGATGCTCAACGTTAAACTTCAGCACTGCTGTTCTGCCAGAAGAAAGCATATCTGAAAGTGTACTGACTCTTGTTTACTGAGAGACAACGCTGAAAACCGTCTCATTCATTCAATAAACACGGTGCACCTGTGACATAACACTTACCAAGTTGGACACTGGAATTCCTAGATGAAAGCCAGTCCCCACGGACCACATAACTTAGGAAACAATTACGATCACATGACCGATGTTACCAATGCTTACCTATGATTGCAGCGGCCTGGGTGGTTTTAATGAGGGGCAGAGTGCTGTCGTAAGCCTCTTTGGGAACATAGACGGAGCGGTCTCGGAATTTGTTTTTCTTCAAAATCTTCTGTAATTCACTCAGCACTCCTACCCACTTGCTCTTCTCATTCTCACTATCTGCCAGCATCAGGATTGAACATTTGTTATTAGGTGCCGAGAGCTGGGACATTGTGACCTAGAAAAGTTGGAACGAAATTCATGACATTAGAAAACAGACACACTTAGGTCAGCTTTATGCTCAGATTAGTTTGCTTAGCACCAGCCCAGCAGTCGCTAAGCTTTCGGGCCTCGCGGACCTGGTCCGCCGGGTGGCCACCGCTGCTCTAGCCAACAAAATGAGCGCCCACTGCGTGACACCTTCCGCAGCGTCAGCCATTCCCAGTCAGAAGAATTAGTTCCAGCTTTAGAATTCGTGGCAAAGCAAAGGTAGCAGATGCCATTCTACATGTTGGTATTATTTTTATTTTCTCTGTATAAAGTGCCAGATGACTATCACTAGAAAATGCAATTGACATTTTTGAGTAAATACGGACCCCTGGGCACTGATCAAAGCACTTTATAAGTATTAACGCACATCACCCTCTCACCATCTTCATAAGGTAGTTATTGTTGGTACATCCTGACCTTTTATATAAAAACACTGTGATGCAGAGAAATTAATTTCCCCAAGGACACACAACAAGAGTGGGGTCCCTCCATGCTCGTAAGCACTATATTCTACTGACTTTCAACTTTTTTTAAAAGTCAGAAATGCTCATAAATACTTATATTCTCTGTTATTTCATAACAATAACTCACATTATCTTAAAGAAGATCAGATCACTTTAGTTACTATTTAAATGAAGCTTATCATTATGCAAACAGCATCTATAACTGGGCAGATTATTTATTTTTATTTATTTATTTTAATTTATTTTATTGATTTTTTTACAGAGAGGAAGGAAGAGGGATAGAGAGCTAGAAACATCGAAGAGAGAGAAACATTGATCAGCTGCCTCCTGCACACCCCCCACTGGGGATGTGCCCACAACCAAGGTACATGCCCTTGACCGGAATCGAACCCGGGACCCTTCAGTCCGCAGGCTGACGCTCTATCCACTGAGCCAAACCGGTTTCGGCTATAACTGGGCAGATTTAAATGACATATACTGTATATAGACCCTTTATGAAAAGTAATTTAAACAGTATGACAATAAAACCCCACTGTGTATCAATTACAGAAAAGTGGGCTTCTGTCGGCTCCATAGGAGGCTGGAGATAGCGTAGTAGTTGTTTTAGGAACTGAGACAAAGTACAGTCTTTGTCTGACCTTCCTTAGAGACAAGGCTCATCGACAAACACTAAGCACACAAGCATAAGGCTGGGCCAGTATCCCCTTTTTTTTAACCTCTATTACCTTAACTCACCAATTCTAGATTGCACTGTGGACAGCTTCCAAAGATGGGTACCAACCATCTTCCCATGGAATTCCATTCTCCTTGTCAAAAAGTGGAATCTAGCCCTAGCCGGTTTGGCTCAGTGGATAGTGTCAGCCTGCGGACTGAAGGGTCCCAGGTTCGAGTCCACTCAAGGGCATATGCCCGGGGTTGCGGACTTGATCCCCAGTAGGGGGCGAGCAGGAGGCAGTCAATCAATGATTCTCTCTCATCATTGATGTTTCTATCTCTCCCTCTCCCTTCCTCTCTGAAATCAATAAAAAAATACATTTTTTAAAAAGTGGAATCTATTCGCTCCTCTTAAATCTGGGCTGACCTCATGACTTGCTTTGACTAACAGACTGCAAGAGGGTTATTACGTTTTTTGGAGTCTACTCTTCAGGAGGCCTGAAGAGGCCTTGTGCTCTCCTGGAAGCCAGCTGGGCCAGCCTGCTGAACGACTAGAGACCACACAGCGATCACGGAGGGGACTGACCGCCCAGCCAACAGGCAGCACCAGCACCCGGATGTGAAGAGGAGGTCATTTCGGAGCTTCCAGCCCCAAATGAGCTGAATGCAAGCACACGAGGGGCCCCAGGCAACACAAAAAAACTGTACAGCTGACCCACCGAATGCTGAAAAATAAGTCACTGTTACCTGAAGCCACTGAGTTTTGGAGTGGTTGTCGCAAAGCAGTAAATCGGGAGAACATGTTAATTTAAAATGAGATTAAAAAGAAAAAAACTTCTACTTTTAAAAAAATTGGGTAACTCACACTTCATCAATTTTCTGTGGACAGTATTTGAAAATTCAATTGTGATGCAAAAATATTATCCAAGAGGAAACCTAACTTAGAAGCTATACAGGAATGCTTTCCTGAGGTCTCTCAAATTTAAATATTTACTTAGCACTATCCATCTACTCAAGTATTGGCGAGCCAAAACATATACTCATTAAAAACAATTCAGTCATCAAACTACAACGTACGTACTTACTCTAAATATACAGGGTATATCTTTTCGACTTGCATGAATAACATCAGAAGCCAAGACTGAACTCACAGAAAATTCTTCATCCCTGAAGGAAAGTGAAACATTTAAAATAAGTGTGTGTGGGTATGTGTGTGGTCTTGGGTGTATATCCAAATAATACATATGAAACAACACTCAAAACTGAATTGCACAAAACATGCAAATTGAATTCTTTAAAAAATTTGATTTCCCTCCATTTCAACTGATAGTGCCATAACAACTTATCGGCAGCTCTACAGCGGCATGTTACACGAGAGCTGGAAGAAAGTCCTGGCTCACCCCAAGTGCCAAGGCCGGTCGGTGAAGTGCACTGGGATTCGCAAATGAGCCCGAGCCCTCTTGCCTCCCATGATACACCTCAAGGACCCGCAACACAGCTCACCTGTCCTTTCACTGGTCCTTCAGCACCTAAAACAGATGGGCTCCACAGTAATTTATTCCTGAATTTGGTTATGGTACCATCATCCTCCTGGTTTTGGAGGCCTTAGTGTCATCTTTTGTCTTTCTCCCTCTTTCTATATTTAGGCCCTTAGCAGACACTATCAGATTTTCCTTGCTAATGTCTTGAACCTATTCCTTCCTATTCCATATTTATGGGAAAGACAGTATGTTAGAGATGCTGTACGAGATGCCCGTGAGTCAGAGCTGAAAGCCCAGCTCTGAGAGCTGGAGGAAGACCTGGGCTGGAGACAGGAGTGTGGGCGTCAGCAACGCTGCGTGGTGGCGGGAGCTCTGGGAGTTAGTAAGGGGACCCCAGGAGAAGGGATGGGCTATGAGAAGTGGAAAGGAGGGCACTGAAGGGGCGGGGTAAGACCTGAAAAACGAGGCCAGAAACAGTCACGATGTGTTTACTTAAATGCTTACCAATGCATTATATCTTCCAAGAGGCTGACTTTGAGATTTTTATTTCCTTTCCTCACATGGAAGTTATATTCTAAGCCTTTAGGTGATGATATTAACACTACGCAGTAGGCTTCCAATACCTCAGCAACCTTTAAACTGGTCCTTTGGATGCAAACATTAGCTTCTTTTCTCTGACCCCCAGGCCTCCCTGCGCCAACCTGTCCTATAACTACACCTTACTTCCTATTTTTAATTATGTTACTACTAGAGGTGGTGCACAAATTCGTGCATGGGTGGGGTCTGGCTGGCCCACCCTGATGGGGCCGATGGGGCCGGGCTGGCCAGGGGGAGGGGCCGCAGATGGTTGCCCAGCTGGCCCCACCCCCTGATCAAACTCCCAGTCAAGGGGACAATTTGCATATTAGGCTTTTATTATATAGGATAGCAATATTAGTAAATTAGAAAATTAACATGAAATGAGATTTAAATAAAAACATGGCAACATAATTACAAGAAAAATCACACAATTTTGATGTCCATGTTGCAAAGATACCAGTATTTCCCCCTTTGAAAGCTCACCTCATGTCAATCACTTGACTGACTACAACGCTGGGCTGTGATGCCTTTCCTTCGGCAACATCGTACAGGAAGAGCTTGAAGTCACAAACGACAGCCAGTGCTCTCTGCCATCCTTTCTTCACTCCAGCTGGCTTCGGGATCTTAGGAGACACACCGAGAAAACAACTCAAACCAACACGTCACCCAGAGCCCTTCACTACACATGCACCTGCGTGGTGGAAACTGAGGGTAACACACCTGAGCAGCCTGCCACTCTGGCTGGTAAAGTAGCAGGTGGAACACATGCATCTTTAATAAAATGCGAGAATACATTCTCCAATCACTGCATGACTTCATATTCTGAACATTTTCAAATGGCACCATGTTAACGTTCACTGTAATTCATTACAATACCATTCAGATTTCTTTCTAAATAGCATGAAAGTCAAGTTGGGTAATAAGATGAAATGCAGCTTACACGTAAGATGTCATTCAATATTACAAGTAAGATTACGCCTTGATACTATCTCTCATTTCATAAGCATAGGCCACTCTCCACCAAGGCCAAGAGCTGAAGACTCTTTTTATGGAGATTTCAACATTTGTTCATTACAAGATAAAGACTGAGCAGAACATTTTAGAATTGATTTCCAAGCAAAGACAAGGTTTTTGTTTTCAAATCATTACTTTGGGTGAAATAAAATTATTAGGTAAATTCATTCATTTAATTTTCTGTTAAAGACTGTATTTGTAAGGTGACTGGACTGCATTTTAATCCATTACTGAACCTTAAAAAGTAAATCTAACCCCAACCGAATGACACTTACCCTGACATGACCTTCATATGCTGTTCCTATTCCTTTCTGAGGATCTATACCCAGGGGACCTTTTGTCTGTTCAGGAGGAACTGGACATGCGGTGGGAGCTTTGTTTACACACGTTATATGACACGAGAATCCACACACTTTTGGAAGGACAAAAAAGAAACAAAGTTCAATAAAAATTCATTTTATAAAAAGAAAATCCACCAACTTTCATTACAAGCAAGGTAAATGAATGCTGCTCTCTGAACTTATTTTTAAAAACTATTTTGTCATTTGGAGAGCTGATTTATTTGCTCAACAAAAGAATTTCAATGTCAGTCATTATCCATCATTTCATTCACTCAAAACTCTCAAATCTCCACGTTCCAAACTGAGCATTTTCTTTGGCTCTAAACTCAGGCACCTAACAAACTAATTAAGATAATGCAATTGAGATTTGCCACTTGGATTGGGAGAACTAACCAAACATAGAATGCATTGCATGGATGCTACTAATTCCCCCCTATCCAAAGTATTCACTTCTGGCCCTCCACAAGGGCCCTCTCCAGGGCCTTCTACGATGTCCTCTACAAGGGCCCTCTACAGGGTCCTCTAAAAGGCCCTCTACAAGGCCCTCTACAGGGTCCTCTACAAGGGCCCTCTACAGGGTCCTCTAAAAGGCCCTCTACAAGGCCCTCTACAGGGTCCTCTACAAGGCCCTCTACAGGGTCTTCTAAAGGGCCCACTACAGGGTCCTCTACGGGGTCCTCTCCAGGGTCCTCTAAGGCCCTCTACAAGGGTCCTCTACAGGGTCCTCTACAAGGGTCCTCTACAGGGCCCTCTACATGGTCTTCTAAAGGGCCCACTACAGGGTCCTCTACGGGGTCCTCTCCAGGGTCCTCTACGGGGTCCTCTATAGAGTCCTCTACAAGGGTCCTCTCCAGGGCCCTCTACACTCATCTGCTGGAGACCGACAACCTTCCTTCAAGGTCCCTCCCAACCCTAATGGCAAGAAACAGAAATTGTATCGAAGTTTGAATCAGTAACAATTTCCTTATCTTTTTTCATAGTGAGCAGGTAATTATATATGAGGTATTGTTATAGTTGCAAGTCTCATGTGATTGTAAAAAAGCATATTTCTAAAATATACACAAATACTATATTCTGTTATAATTTAGATCATTTTCATTTCTGAAGTCATAGGAAAAATAAAAGTGATGCCCAAATCAATATACTGTTTTCTTTTCAAACGACCTCTGCTCTCTCCTCTCTCAGAATGGGGGCTCCGTGAGGGCAGGATCTGTGTTCCCCTGCCCCCGCCCCTACCCCATCCACCAATGCATGCCCCGTGCCCAGAAGCACAGAGCGGCCATTCCATAAACAGTGACGATGAATCAGTGAATGGTAGGGAAAATCTCTGCTAGTAATACTAGAAATAAAATACCTTTAGAGGCATAGTGGCAAGACATTTGATATTTCTAAAAAGATACTGCATTGTCTACTTTCAAATAACAATTTATATGATCAATTAAACAAGATTAAAATTAAATGAACAGATTCAACGATAACTTTCATATCTTTTGCCACATATATTAATGGTTTTTTGAAACCACAGAATCATCTGAATAATAAAATAAAGATGAATAAGACATTTAAATATCTCCCCTGAAAAAATGCTTCTGGGGACCATCCATCTAGTTTCTCTAATATTCAACAGACTTTCGCAAGGCGCTCATTTTATTGTCTCTATTCCTGTTATGCAAAGAAAAGCAAATGATTAAGTAAAACAAACATTTACATACCTTGTGAAAAGAATAAAGTTACCTGATTACAGTTTAGGTGGCAGCTGTTAGGACTCTAGTCACATTTTCTTACCATTTTATTCTTACCTTCACAGGAGCAGCCCTGTCGGATCAGCCCCACCATCACAGAGGTGCACTGGTGACACTTGGTGGGAGTCGTAAAAGATTTGACAAAAAACTGGTGAGTCTTGCGCTGCAAAGCAAATGGATAAAACATACACAGAGTGTTTCCTTCCAAAATGTAACATCAAGTGACGCATTACATAATATCTGATTAAATGACTGAATGCGGTTTTTAAATATAGGTTTAAATTTAACTGTGTTTTACTGCATCAAACACAGAAAATATTTTATGACAATATAAAATCTTCTGTACTATGATTTAAAACTTCTATTGGATTTGTATATAAATTGTGTGTTGTTTTCTTATATTGTAAATAGATGTTTCAAGGCTGACCTTTGTAAACATTTCTCTATAAAAATACACGGTGTGTATGTGGATAGTTTTTATCAGTAATAAATGAAAAAGACGTTTAAAAAATGATAGGGAATAAACATGTCACTATCATAAGAAACAACAAAAACATACACATTGGTTATTTAAAGATTTTTCATATGATGAGTCTCTGGGCCCCACACCAGCTACTAGAAAGTTTCTATATAGCAGTAAAATGAATTATTTTCCTTTCTCACCATAAAGTTCTATAATCTATGCTCTTTATTTTTATTAGGCAATATTGAGCTGGGTTATGATAAAATAAAATAAGTTATGATAATCAATTGCTCTTGAATTGACACTTGAAAAGTTATAAACTAGCTTTTATAACTAAAATTTTGTAATTAAAATTTTGATTTCAGGATTTTTATCAATTCTTCAAATTACTCTTTAGCCGAGTTAAGTGAAATCTTGCATGTTTATACCTGAAATAAAGAAATTTAACTTGCATTCAGACCTCCTTAGGAACAACAAAGAGTATTAAAAATTCTTGCCTTATTATACATCATGTATTTGATTTTTCTGGGACCAAGAACAAATCATAAGCTTAAAAAATTTGTTTCCGCCCATGGGATCGGGCAGTATTACACTTGACCACACGAAAATACATACGTATTATTCTAGAGACAGATGGCAGCTGAAATTTCTTACTGAAAACCCAGAAGTTAAAATTCTCGAAGCCTTGTCTTGAGCCTTGTGATGGTAAATCAATGTAAGAATTCAGTTCTCCAGAATCCTCCTTCCCTCTCCTAATTAAGTCTCAGCACGTCTTAGTAATGAATGCATTATAACTGTCTTTCCTTCACTCATTTCGTGAACTCAGAAGCAAATTACTTAATTCCTTTGTGTCTCACTTTTCTCATTACTTCTCTTTTATAAGTGTGATTCAGTTAAACTAGTAAGAACTTTATTCTATATTCCAATAATATGTGAATACTGGTGAAAAACGGTTATGAAGTATTCACTCCAGTTGAGACTGACTTCTCATAAAAAAACTAAAGAGAATATTCAAAGCTTTAAAATTTAAGTTAAAAATATATCTTACTTTTCTCAACTGTGATATGGGATTTACATACCACAGAAGAAATTTTTTCCATTTTTTAAATTAAGGTATTATATGTGTACATATCTTACCATTGCCCCCCCACCCCACTCCCATACATGCCTTCACCCCCCAATGTTTTGCATCCGTTGGTTATTCTTATATGCATGCATATAAGTCCTTCGGTTGATCTCTTATTTCCCCCACCTCTCCCTAACCTTCCCGCTGTAATTTGACAGTCTGTTTGATGCTTTACTGCCTCTGTAGCTATCTTTTTGTTCATCAGTTTATAATGTGTTTTTTATTATCCACAAATGAGTGAGATCATGTGGTATTTTTCTTTCATTGACTGGCTTATTTCACTTAGCATAATGTTCTCCAATTCCATCCAGGTTGCTACAAATGGTCAGAATTCCTTCTTTTTTATGGCAGCATAGTATTCCATTGTGTAGATGTACCATAGTTTTCTGATCCAGTCATCTGCTGATGGGCACCTAGGCTGTTTCCAAATCTTAGCTATTGTAAATTGTGCTGCTATGAACACAGGGGTGCATATATCCTTTCTGATTGGTGTTTCTAGTTTCTTAGGATATATTCCTAGGAGTGGGATGACTGGGTCAAATGGGATTTCCATTTTTAGTTTTTTGAGGAAGCTCCATACTGTTCTCCACAGTGACTGCACCAGTCTGCATTCCCACCAGCAGTGCACGAGGGTTTCTTTTTCTCCACATCCTCGCCAGCACTTGTCATTTGTTGATTTGTTGATGATAGCCATTCTGACAGGTGTGAGACGGTACCGCATTGTCGTTTTGATTTGCATCTCTCTGATAATTAGTGACTTTGAGCATGTTTTCATGTGTCTCTTGGCCTTCCTTTTGTCTTCTTTTGAAAAGATTCTATTTAGGTCCGTAGCCCATTTTTTTATTGGATCATTTATCTTCCTTTTATTAAGTTGTATAAGCTGCCTATAGACATTGGAGATTAAACCTTTATCAGTGATAATATTTGCAAATATATTCTCCCATACAGTGGGGTTTCTTGGTGTTTTATTTGATAGTCTCCTTTTCTGTGAAAAAGCTTTTTATTTTGATGTAGTCCCATTTGTTTATTTTTTCTTTAGCTTCCATTGCCCTAGGAACGGTATCAGTGAAGAAATTCTTTCGGCATATGTCTGAGATTTTGCTGCCTGTGGATTCCTCTAGTATTTTTATGGTTTCCCGTCTTATGTTTAAGTCCTGTATCCATTTTGAGTTTATTTTTGTGTATGGTGTAAGTTGGTGATCTAGTTTCATTTTTTTGCATGTATCTGTCCAATTTTCCCAACACCATTTATTGAAGAGACTGTCTTGACTCCATTGTATGTTCATGCCTCCTTTGTCAAATATTAATTGAGCATAGTGGTTTGGGTTGATATCTGGATTCTCTATTCTATTCCATTGATCTATATGTCTGTTCTTGTGCCAGTACCAGGCTGTTTTGAGAACAGTGGCTTTGTAATACAGCTTGAAATCTGGTATTGAGATCCCTCCTACTTGATTCTTCTTTCTCAGGATTGCTGTGGCTATTCGGGTCTTTTTTCATTCCAGATGAATTTTTGAAGAGTTGTTTCTAGATCTGTGAAATACACTGTTGGTATTTTAATGGGGAGTGCATTGAATCTATAGATTGCTTTGGATAATATGGACATTTTAATGTTGTTGATTTTACCAATCCATGAACATGGTATGTTCTTCCATCTGTTTACATCTTCCTCTATCTCTTTTCTCAGTGTCCTGTAGTTTTCCGCGTATAGGTCTTTTACCTCCTTGGTTAAGTTTATTCCTAGGTATCTTAATTTTTTGGTGCGATGGTAAATGGGATTGCTTTTTTTAGTCTCTCTTTCTGTAAGTTCATTATTGGTGTATAGAAATGCCATAGATTTCTTGGCGTTAATTTTGTATCCTGCTACATTGCCAAATTCATTTATTAAGTCTGTTAGTTTTTTGATGGAGTCTTTCGGGTTTTTTATGTACAGTATCATGTCATCTATAAATAAGGACAGCTTTACGTCTTCTTTTCCATTTTAGATGCCTTTTATTTCTTCTTCTTGTCTAATTGCAATGGTTAATACTTCCAGTACTATGTTGAACAGGAGTGGTGAGAGTGGGCATCCCTGTCTTGTTCCTGTTCTTAGGGGAAATGGTTTCAGTTTTTTGATGTTAGCTGTGGGTTTATCATATATAGCTTTTATTATGTTGAGGTATGATCCTTCTATTCCCACCTTGTTGAGATTCTTTAAAGAAAAACAAGAAATCATTGCCTGGCTGTAGTGGCTCCGTTGGTTGAGCGTCATCTAAGGAACCGAAAAGTCACTGGTTCAATTCCTGGTCAGGGCACATGCCCGGGTTGTGGGCTCACTTCCCAGTGGGGGGGCGTGCAGGAGGCAGCTGATCAATGATTCTCTTTCATCAATGATGTTTCCATCTCTCTTTCCCTCTCCCTTCCTATCTCTAAAATCAATAGAAACTTATTTAAAAAATAAAAACCAAGAAATCATTTTATATAGAAGAATGAACTATCAGAGCATTGGGGACTTGGAAGGAGGTGAGACTCCCAAATTTAGAGCAATCATGGGCTCTGATTCAATCTCAAACCATTTTATTGCAGCCGTTCCTCAGGACCCTGGTCAGTTCCAAAGAGGCACGGGATGTGGCCCTGTTCTAAGCAGGGCAGGTTATCTATATGCTAACTCCTCTGATTGCTCTTATGCGGACCAGGCACCGACCCGGGTGCAGTCACTATGCCAGTACTTCACATGCATCATCTGATGTGATGGACACAATGCCGAGAAAGATAGGTATTATTTCTGTAGACAGATGAAGAAACCCAAATCAGGGAGGATAAATACGTTTCTGATACTGCCAGCTCTCCAAGTCTCATGATATAAAAACAGATAGAATATGATCCTAAAAAGACCTAGGACTACAGAAGACATGGTTAGGTCAAGACTAGGGGCATCCATGCCTGTGAATAAAACACAAGTACCTAATTTGTTAGCATCATATAAAATTTTGCTCAACGTTTCTCCTGAATACTAATTTTTACTCTTAATTTTTTGCTCTTTAAGGGACCATCAAGAGTAAATCTGGGAGAGGAATCCAAGATGGCGGCGTAGGTAAACACCTAAACTGCTGCCTCCCACAACAATTTAAACTGCAACTAAAAGACAAAACGTCTATCACCCAGAACCACGGGAAAGCTGGCTGAGTGGAAGTTCTACAACTAGAAGGAAAGAGAAAAGAGCATTGAGACGTGCACAAGCGCTGAAAAGCTGAGGTACGGAGGCGCGTGATCCGGGCTGGCGGGGGGCGACTGGGTGCGTTGCTTTTTTCAACCTGAACGGAGACAAGCCCCCGATTACTCTGAAATCCAGTCTCTGGGGAGACGCGGGGGACCCAAACTCCTACGGGGAGAAGCTGGACTGTCTGCCAGTGAGAGTGGCTTGCTTGCAGAGCTGCGCGCAGGAATAATTGTTTACGGCACTGGGGCACAGGACTCCAGGACGCGGTCGGGGACACAGAGCCGGCTTATTAGCAGCCATTGCTGTTTGCCACGCCCTAACCTAGTGACGCCCTGAGACCCCGCCCCACACAACCTACAAACCCACCCAAGCTCCAAGCAGCTCAATTAGCATAAGAAAGCCTGCCCTATGGCAGCTTAACCTAGAAAACTTGCAGCCCTGGTCAGACAGCTCCAAAACCTCCAAACCCCAAGCAAAGAGGAGAAAACTGCAGCTCTCACTGTAGCTCCTGCTGAGTGGCCTCAGACAGTAGCTGACCTGCACCCCATTGGAGATCCAGAAGCCAGTGTACCTAGTGGTCAGTGTGAGACACCAGATTTCAACTCCTCACATCCATAAGTGACACATTCAAGAGGCAGACTCAGTGAGCACCAAAGCCCCAGTGAAACAAGTCCTGCCCCATAAGCGTGGCTTCAGCGCAGCACTTCTTCCATTATAGACACAGGGAGTGCTCACAGCTTATTGGCCTGGAGGTCAATTCCTCCCAGCGTACCAACAGCAATTCAGGCTTAACTACACCAAGACTTTGCACTCAGCCCACAAAGGGGTGTACCAAGAGCGTCCACAACAGGTGATTGGGGAGGCTGAGCTACTGCCCCCTATAGGTCACCTACCATACAAAGGCACTCCATCAACACAGGGAAGTAGCCAAAATGCAGAAACAAAGAAACATGTCACAAATGAAAGAAACGGAGGAAAGCAAACTACTGGATGACATAGAGTTCAGAATCACATTTATAAGGTTACTCAAGAATCTTCGAAAAACCGCCGAGAAACTTGATGACACTTCTGAGGAGCTTAGTGAGACCTTCAAGGACCTTAATGAGAATGCCAAAAAAATGGAAAAGGATCAGTCAGAAATGAAGCATACACTGTCTGAAATAAAGAATATACAGAAACTCAACTGTAGATCAACATACCCCAAGAATCAAACCAAAGATCTGAAATATGTGGAAACAAAAAACATCCAACCAGAAAAACAAAAAGAAAAAAGAATCCAAAAATATGAAGATAATGTAAGGAGCCTCTGGGACAACTTTAAGCGAACCAACATCCGAATTTTTGGGGTGCCAGAAGAAGGGAGAGAGCAAAATATTGAAAACCTATTAGAAGAAATAATGACAGAAAACTTTCCCTACCTGGTGAAAGAAATAGACTTACAAGTTCAGGAAGCGCACAGAACCCTATACAAGAGGAACCCAAAGAGGACCACACCAAGACACATCATAATTAAAATGCCAAGGGCAAAAGACAAAGAGAGAATATTAAAAGCAGCAAGAGAAAAACAGTTAATTACCTACAAGGGAGTACCCATACGACTGTCAGCTGATTTCTCGGCAGAAACTATGCAGGCCAGAAGGGAGTGGCAAGAAATATTCAAAGTGATGAACAGCAAGAACCTACAACCAAGATTACTCTACCCAGCAAAACTATCATTCAGAGTTGAAGGTCAGATAAAGAGCTTCACAGATAAGAAAAAGCTAAAGGAGTTCATCGCCACCAAACCAGGATTACATGAAATGCTGAAGGGTATTCTTTAAGAAGAAGAAGAAGAAGAAAAAGGTAAAGATAAAAATTACGAACAACAAAATGACATCAAATACATACCTACAAACAAGTGAATCTAAAAATCAAGTGAATAAAAAATCTGAAGAACAGAATGGACTGGTGAATATAATAGAATCAGGGACATAGAAAGGGAGTGGACTGACGATTCTCAGGGGAAGCAAGTGTGAGGGGTGCGGGAAGAGATTGGACAAAAATCTTACTCCTATGGATGAAGACAGTGGCGGGGGGTAAGGGCATGGGGTGGGGCGGGGAATCAGGTGGAGGGGAGCTATGGGGGAAAAAAAAGTGGAACACCTGTAATAATCTGAACAATAAAGATTTAATTAAGAAAAAAAAAAAGAGTAAATCTGCTAGTGCTAACATTTTTTAATCCTTTCAGTTTTCCAATTTCTAGAATTTCTTTGTAGGAGCTTGAGATAAGCAATTAAATTTGCATGTTCTACCATATACAACACTTCAGTCACAGTCACATTAAATAGAATGAAAAGATGAAAATTTGCCTGAATTTTTCACTAAATATTTCTTTTTTTTGGGTGCTTTATTAACCTCAACCTTAGATTCTTCCAAAAGTGACCTCAACTTAATACCGTTCTTACAATACACCCTCCATGCACTCCTCCTCACTCTAACAAACTTCATAACACCGAATTTAAGAAAATGAAAGCCCTAGCCAGTTTGGTTCAGTGGATTGAGCGTAGGCCTGCAGACTGAAGGATCCCAGGTTCGATTCTGGTCAAGGGCACATGCCTGGGCTGTGGGCTCGATCCCCAGTGGGGGGCCTGTAGGAGGCAGCCGATCAATGATTCTCTCTCATCACTGATGTTTCTATCGCTCTCTCCCTCTCCCTTCCTCTCTGAAATGAATAAAAATATATTAAAAAAGAAAAAGAAGATGGAAGAACAACAAAACAAATTTTGGACATTCCTTTTACCTTTCTCAAGGGTGATTATTCCCATTCATACAGAATTTATTTTCTTTCCAAACTTTCATGTTTGTAATTTTAAGGAAACCAATAGCAAAAAAAGAAAAAAGACCCACAGGAAATAAAAGAAGCAGAAGAAACCCATTTCATTGTGTGTGTTTTCTTGTCCGAGCACAACAGACTGTAAGCAGACTGTACCTTGGATGGAAAGCCAGTTGAACCAGGGCATGCCTTTTTCTTCAAGGTCGGTGTGTGAACTGCAAGTGGAGAACTGTCTACAGTCTGAAACCAGGGGCAAAAAAGAAATAAATGTTAGAAGAAACTCCACCCATTTTTATCAGTACTAGAAATAAATAAAAGTAAATAAAGCCAAGGAAAACGTCAATAAGGCAAAATAAATCTCAATGAAGCTAAAATTCTCATAATGTTGATAAATTTAAATTTCTGTCTGAAATATCTACAAGTGAAATATTAATAAAAATTATTTCAGTTTGGAAATATAAGAAAGTTGGAAAAGAGAATCCACCAAAGAACACAAAAAATGTCATAGCATGTAGCCTACATAAAAATGAGACTACGCATTTTCACGTTCATCTATAAATGCCACATTAATTCTCAAAAGCATCTGAGTTTTTAGCAAAATTTATGATCAAAATATTTAAAAGATTCTTTTAACTCCTTGATTTCTATATATGGAATGCATATTACATAAATTCTGTGGAATATATATATATATATATATATATAGAGAGAGAGAGAGAGAGAGAGAGAGAATGATTAGTGGAATTTCTGTGCAGAAATTACTTTCCAAAGAAGGAAGTTAGATTATTTAATTGGGATCCAGAATTTACATATAAATTTAGTTACAAGCCATATCTTTATTTTATGGGGACTTGTTGTAAGATATTTCCTTGAATAAAAGGAGACAGTGATTTTACTGGATGTTACTGTGGAAAAAATAGAGATATCACTTGATTAGCAAAGTGTAAAAAAAGACATGACAAATGACTTCCTATTAGGACACTAAGCAAGCAAACGAGAGAAAAAAGCTAGCTTTATATAAAGGTATAGAACATTCTAAAATATTAAGAGAAAAATGGATGGGCTCTCTTTGCTTTTGCTAGTGTACAACCTCCAAAATCAGGATATTTTATATTTATTATAGCCTTCAAATGGAATTCAGTTAAGTTTCTCAGAGTTTTCTACTTAATTGTGAATTTTATTCTAAATTACATTTAAATAACTTGAAGGTTTTAATCCAATTTATAATTTAATATTTAAAAAGACAAATATGAAAAAGAACACTGAAAACTTTTATAAAAGTTAATAAAAATAATTCATACGAAATAAAATTGTCATTAGAATTTACACAAAAAGTCCAAGAGAAGTTTTTAGAATTGAAAGGAGTGAAGCAAGGGTACTGGATACAAGAACAAGAGAATTCATAAAGACCAGCAATGCCTAATTAATAAAATACACTTTAGAAAAGATCCCTTTCACTAGAGCAACAACGGCTTCAGGGACCTAGGACAAACCTAGCAGGCAATATGGAGTATCCCCATTAAATATAACTTACTGAAGAAAATGCAAGAATATCTAAATACGTATACCATGTTCATAGATGGAATGACCCAATATCACGAAGATGGCAATTCTCCTAGATAAACCTATAATTCAAATTCAATTAAAAGCCCCACCTGGCATCTCACAAACTGATCTTAAATGTCATATGTAAAACTAAAGAGTCAAAAAGAAAAGGAAGAAGACTAAGATGGGTGGGAGCAGGAGTGGGATACCATGCCAGGTATCAGGAACTCCTTTAGGGCTATGGTAATTAAGACAATGTACTGTTGGTGCAGAAAAAGACAAAAAGAACACTGGAAGAGAATAAAGAACCCTCAAACAGACCCATTTATAGAAAGCAGAGACAGTTTTATAAGTCAATGGGGGAAATATAGGACAGTTGGTTGTTCATATGAGAAAAATATATTAGAACCTCATTTCCTATAATACGCAATAATAAATTTCAGTTTCATTAAAGTCCTAAACATTTTAAGGATATTTTTTAGCTTTCAGAAGAAAATATGGAGGAAACTTTTTATAATTGCTGCGAAGGGCAGACATGTTTTAAAAAGACAACAAGCAGAATTCATAAAGAAAAAGATTGATAAATATGACTATTTAAAAAAAATTGTTGCAAGACAAAAAGATACCACTAATAACATTTAAAAATAAGCCACAGACTAGAAGAAAATATCTGCAATGCATATAGCCAGCTAAAGATTAATATCCAGAATATATACAGAATACTTACAAAATAATAGAAAAAATAATTCAACAGAACAATGGACAAAAGACTTGAACAGGCAAATCACCAATGACCAATAAACTATGTAAAAAGATGCTACATAACACTTGAAATTGGAAAATGCAAATTAAAACAAAAATGCCACTCCATACCCAACCAATTGGCAAAAGTTAACCAGTTAACTGCCACACGTCCAAAATGGAAACCATCTCCACAACGTCTATAGACACTTACGGCGTACAAAGGGTTGCTATCTCACAGTACCACGGGTTGGCGAGGATGTGGGAAAACAGGGAACCACACCCTGCTGGTGGGAGTGAAAACGGGTCCGATCCCTGTGGAAAATAGTTTGGCAAGACCCGTTCCAGTTGAAAATGCATAGAGCGCACAACCCAGCAATTCCACCGCAGGGATATACGCTAAGCCAACCGCACAGTCGCTATCAGGATGTTCCGTCCAGCACTGTTTGTCATGACAAACAACTGGAAACAACCTACATATCCAACAACAGGAGACGAGTTGTGGAGTTTTCACACAACAAAATGCTAGGCAGTAATTATAATGTCTGAACTAAATGGACATGTGTCTGTATGAGTGAACCTCAAACGCACGCTGAATGAAAAACGTTACACATAAAACCAAGGACGAGAGGATGCAATTCAATGTCGGCTGTTTAGATATGTCTGGGAAAGAGACGGGGGGATGGAACAGGGAAGGGTGTTTCAATTCAGTTATCTATTTTCTTTCTTTGAATACAAATTTGAAAAAATAAGACAAAATGATCATCTGTTAAATCTGTGGAGGGTGTTTCTTATTATTCTTTATGTGATGGAAACATTTCAACATTGAAATAAAAATATACAAAGCTAAAGTATTTTAAAAATAAGCAGTAAGCAGAGGGTCTCACCGCCCAGCCTGAGACAGGCTATCACGGGGCTGGACAAAAACCAAGTGGGAACCCGAGTACAACCCACGCGTGACCTCAGAGAGCCCTCGCCTGGCCCTCACACAGCTCTGCAGACAGCGGGAAGCAGAGATGCGGCAGCACCGGGGTGCTGAGCGAAGAACGGGGCTGCATTGGAGCAGGATGGTGTTAACGGAGCACACACCCCTCTGACTTGTTGAGAAAACTGGCCCATCGGCTGTTTAAAACCACCGACTGACGGGAGTGCAAATACAAGTGTGTCTGCGCTATGCAAGGCAGGGCTTACTTGCACGCCCATCACTCATTCAGCAGTCAGAACAAACCGCTCAGTTGCCAGCAGTGGCAGTGTCCATTCTGGGCTCTACTCACAAGTCCCGCCTACCAGACTGATGAAGAGTGAGAAGGCACCTGACACTGCCCGAGCCTGCAGTTTGTAGATGACAATTCCAAATTCACTTGACTCTGTTCTACATTCTCCACGTAAAATAAAGGCTATCTTCATGATTAAACACATTTTCTGGCTATTTCAAGTTGACTTCTAGGGGGCAATTTTCTACTTCAGCTTCATACTCCTATCTGCATTTCCAGTCAAACGTCATGGTCTCCAATACACTATGCCAATACACAGCGTGTCTGATTAAAAGAAGAGTCCGATTTCACTTGTTTTGCAACTCCCCGTCTTCTGACACAAGGGAAACGCTGGGGAGCACACTGCTCCATGAGGCACCCGAACGGGCTCAGCCTCACTAGCGGGGCGAGGAGATGTGGACCTTGACTGGGTGTAAACCCTGACGTTTGGTTTCCGTACATGTGTGCTCTCGACGGGATCAGCCTAGGAATGTAAATCAGGGAAAAACAAAAAACCCCAAGAAATCACGTTCAACAATGTGCAGCTCGTAGCATTTCTGAAGGCACGATCCTAACCTGCTTGAGAAGGGAGGATTACAAACTTCAGTGTGGATACTCGCAATAGGGATGTGTCATCATACAAAAGCATAACCACGAGCTTTAATGAAAACCAAGGTTAAGATAACAATATTAACAAAATGCTCTGATTTCCAGTGTTGATCTCTTACTTTGAGCACTGATCTCTACTTGTATTCCACATGACACTGTTGTATGTGGAAACCATGCATGTGAAATAAATGCAGGGTATTCAGTAGGGATACACACTGCAGAGAGAGATCTGTGTCCTAGGCAGAGTGGAATCTGGTCCCCTCCCAGGCATTAGTTGAAAGCAAAAGAAACTGATCTATTAGCTTTGTGCGTATTGCTTTTTATTTGCAGCAGTAGAAACGCCAGCACTTATGTTCAGCTGCACACTTTCAACCAAGTAGTTTTCAAAACTGACAATGTTTGGGTTAAAATTTAGCATGAGAGATCTTACTATAAGCACAATGATTAATGATAGATTCAGCTTGGCCATTTTCAAGATTACTAGGACTGAGTTTTTTAAATGAAAGGAATGGAGGTAATTTGGAAACAAGGTAGGAATTTTTTTTCAATCGGTTGTACAGCAAGGACCATCAGAAGCTACAACCAATGAAAAGAGCATCAGCATAGGCACTTTAATATGTGCTTACAATGTTTTCTTTTTGTTTCCTATCATCATGGTTACTATTTTAGGGGCTGACTAGGAGCTGGCAAACACGGTGGCAGCCCTCTGCTGGTGCCCACCTAGGGCCTCCCATGGTGTGGGCATGGGCAGGCCACAGGCAAGACTTCGGTGGGCCGGTGAACATGGCCACCCTGCAGGCCTTACACCATCATTAGAGTTGGGAGAAGGGGAGGAAGAAGGGTCCCATGAGGACAGCTCGGGGCATAGAGCAGCAGCTATTCCCAACAGTGAGGGAGGAGTCTCAGTCTTTCAAAACGGGATGTCCTGAACTGCAGCCCACCAGCTGGTGTGTGCCGCGTGGCTAATTCCACACCACGCACTGCCTCCCGCAGGGGCACAGCCACAGCCTCCCGCAGGGGTCAGCCAGTGCCTCCCGCAGGGGGACAGCCAGTGCCTCCCGCAGGGGGACAGCCAGTGCCTCCCGCAGGGGGACAGCCAGTGCCTCCCGCAGTGGGACAGCCACGGCCTCCCGCAGTGGGACAGCCACGGCCTCCCGCAGTGGGACAGCCAGTGCCTCCCGCAGTGGGACAGCCAGTGCCTCCCGCAGGGGGACAGCCAGTGCCTCCCGCAGGGGCACAGCCATTGCCTCCCGCAGTGGGACAGCCATTGCCTCCCGCAGTGGGACAGCCACGGCCTCCCGCAGTGGGACAGCCAGTGCCTCCCGCAGTGGGACAGCCAGTGCCTCCCGCAGGGGGACAGCCACTGCCTCCCGCAGGGGGACAGCCACTGCCTCCCGCAGGGGGACAGCCAGTGCCTCCCGCAGGGGGACAGCCAGTGCCTCCCGCAGGGGGACAGCCAGTGCCTCCCGCAGTGGGACAGCCAGTGCCTCCCGCAGGGGGACAGCCACTGCCTCCCGCAGGGGGACGCCAGTGCCTCCCGCAGGGGGACAGCCAGTGCCTCCCGCAGTGGGACAGCCACTGCCTCCCGCAGTGGGACAGCCAGTGCCTCCCGCAGTGGGACAGCCAGTGCCTCCCGCAGTGGGACAGCCACGGCCTCCCGCAGTGGGACAGCCAGTGCCTCCCGCAGTGGGACAGCCAGTGCCTCCCGCAGGGGGACAGCCAGTGCCTCCCGCAGGGGCACAGCCATTGCCTCCCGCAGTGGGACAGCCAGTGCCTCCCGCAGTGGGACAGCCACGGCCTCCCGCAGTGGGACAGCCAGTGCCTCCCGCAGTGGGACAGCCAGTGCCTCCCGCAGGGGGACAGCCACTGCCTCCCGCAGGGGGACAGCCAGTGCCTCCCGCAGGGGGACAGCCAGTGCCTCCCGCAGTGGGACAGCCAGTGCCTCCCGCAGGGGGACAGCCACTGCCTCCCGCAGGGGGACGCCAGTGCCTCCCGCAGGGGGACAGCCAGTGCCTCCCGCAGGGGGACAGCCAGTGCCTCCCGCAGTGGGACAGCCACTGCCTCCCGCAGGGGGACAGCCAGTGCCTCCCGCAGGGGGACAGCCAGTGCCTCCCGCAGTGGGACAGCCAGTGCCTCCCGCAGTGGGACAGCCAGTGCCTCCCGCAGGGGGACAGCCACTGCCTCCCGCAGGGGGACAGCCAGTGCCTCCCGCAGTGGGACAGCTGTGCCTCCCGCAGTGGGACAGCTGTGCCTCCCGCAGTGGGACAGCTGGCCAGAATCCCTTCGACCCCAAATGCATGCTCTCCCAGCTGGCCTAGAGGCCTCGCCACGGGCAGGCAGGCACGCACCGCGACAGCAACTCGAGGCTGAGCTATCTTATCTCCTTCCTGACAGTGAACTGGACCAGGAATGAGAGAATAAAAGAAAGAACAAAATGTGACTCAAGACAAATTTTACCCCTTTCATGATTTTACTCAGGAATAGTCATGGAGAAGGTCATCAGTTTAAATTATTCATCTGAAATATGATCCTAATTTGGGAGTAAGGCAAAAATAAATGTCTTACTTCCTAAAAAATCTCTTCCTTCTAGTTTCTGTAAGATTCTATAAATTGTAAGCTAAGTAAGAGTCTATTGGATGGGGGGGGGAGGAGGTTAAATTAAAATGGAATTGATAAGCAAAGTAGTATTGATACATCTTACACTAGTAAGAACTTAAACGGACTTAACTATCTCAAAGTTTTAAAGAAGTTTGCAAGTAGGAGATTCGTTATGTGCAAAAACTTGGACCATCTAGAGGAAATTTAATTTTCTGACCAGCCACACAAAGACTTAGCCCACAGCTTGACTGAAAGACATAAAAATCAGATGTGTTCCTGTGCGAAGGAAATGCTGTGAACAGGACTGAAGAGGCAATATAGTGGCTTTGTGCCTCTGGGTCCAATTACTTTAAAAACTTCAAGAATGAGAAAGGCAAGAGCTTGATGCTTCCAAGAATCCTGGCTGACATGTGAAAGCAGGTCTGCTCTCAGAGCCCGCTGAGCACAGGGAGAGAAGTGAGCGCATGCTTCGCATCCATTCTTGTGCTGAGATCAGAGCACACTGCCGTAGACATGCAGTGGTAGGTGCTCTAACGGGAGGTTCACGTCACCGAAGCCATCTCCCAGAACCAGCAGCCACCCTGCCCCGAGCTGGCTGTCAAAGTCAGCATGTTTCATGGCCCTATGAAAGCGTGACGTTATGACAGCGTGATACTGGGCAAAGGGAAAACACACCAACACAGTTTAATCTGTAATCACACCAATAACTGACTCTTAAGTAACCCTTGGGGCTTTTAACACATATCTCTTGGCCCCTCTGAAGAATTATTGTCATTTATGAAAGTCTTTTTCTCCTAACAAGTTTTTACTCATCAATGAAAATAAAACAATAAAAATGAGACTATATTTTTAAATGAATTTCTTAGCTGTATGAGGTAAAAACTGGTTACTCAGAAGTGAAAAAAAGTTAAATTTTAAAAATAACCCAATACCACACTGTAATAAAATAGGTCAGCGATTTTGAACCGGTGTGCCACAAGAACTTTTAGAACAAGCATCCCTGACTCTTTAGTCACAGGCACAGATTTCCTTTCTCTTAGATTGCCAGATTAAAAATGACAACAGCCAAATAATAATAGCTGACCAATGTGAAAAAACCAAAATTACACCTATTTTTTTGGTCAGGTCGGCAAAAAATATAATACATTTATATTAGTAACTAGAGGCCCGGTGCACAAAATTCATGCGGGGTGGGGGGTGTCCCTCAGCCCAGCCTACCCTCTCCAATCTGGGACATCCCTCTCACAATCCAGGACTGCTGGCTCCCAACTGCTCGCCTGCCTGCCTGATTGCCCCTAACCACTTCTGCCTGGCAGCCTTATCACCCCCTAATCACTCCCATGCCAGCCTGATTGATACCTAACTGCTCCCCTGCAGGCCCAATTGCCCCTGCCCTCCCCTGCAGGCTTTTCCCCCCCTTAAATGCCCTCCCCTGCAGGCCTCGTTGCCCGCAACTGCCCTTCCCTGCCGGCCCAGTCACCCCTAACAGCCCTCCCCTACTGGCCTGATCACCCCCAACTGCCCTCCCTTGCAGGCCTATTCCCCTCCAACTGTCCTCCCCTGCAGACTGGTCTCCCCCAACTGCCCACAACTGCCCTCCCCTGCAGGCGATCTTGTGTCCACATGGGGGCAGCCATCTTGTGTGTGGGAGTGACAATCAATTTGCATATTACTCTTTTATTAGATAGGATTAGTTTACTTGTGCCATTAGATGAAAAAGATTGAAAATCGTTAAAATAGAATAATAATTACCATACTAGCTTTATTGACCTGTATGCTCTTAAAGTAAAAATAAATTCAAGATCAAACAAAATCAAGTTATTTTTGTATATAAAAAAATTCAAAACAAATAAAAACATTGCAATAATATTTTGAGATGGCACCAATTAAGCATACTAAAAAGTTAAACTATGCCATGTACAATGATAGCCTGATTTTAAAAAAAATATGAATATATAGGTGAAGTTGAAAAACTACCACTTTATTTTCCAAAAGCATGTTTCTTATAAAGACAAGGACCAAAGTTTGGTAAATATGAATATACTCATGACAAAAATGTTTTGAGTATCAAAGTTTAAGAGAAATTTCTTTTTACAAGATTCTATTAGAAACTAATAGCTAATCAGATTAAGAAATTATAATATTTAATTTCCGGGGAGGGGTAGGGGTGTAATGGGGGAATAAGGACACATGTAACATCGTTATCAATAAAGAAATTAAAAAAATATTTCATTTCCTTTCTAGATAGCTATCATTATAAATAATATCACACAAGAGGTTTAACAGTAAGAATAAGAATACAATACTACTTACATGTTTTCTTTATCAAAGTGCTTATTATCACCAACAAACTGATTTTCAAGTTATTAATTTTATCTATAATTAAATGTTTACTAGTACATTTCTAATTAAAAGCTGATTCTATCCACCAAAAAGTAAGAAATTTTACTAAACTTTCATAATATACTAAATGACTATTTGTCAGGATTTACAGATAGCCTAAATTTTATTTTAATAATTAATTGGCAATGATTCAGATATAATAAGGCAGCAAAGCAATTAATAACACATTAGTTATTTTGACCTTCAAAATAAATATAATCATTAATATAAACCATGGAAGTTAAAAAATTATTTATTAAAAATTAATGTAAGCAATTAAATTAAATATAAGCAATAACTTGGAATTAATAATGCAGGAAAAGCTAATAAATATGATATAATCAACAGCAGAGATCTTGTAATTCAATAATTGGGTTTGTCCTTTAGCTAGAACTATTTTGGAAACAAAGTGACAGGTAGTCTATTTTTATTTATTTATTCAGAAACAGTTTATGATCTCAAACTTTTACTGATGTAATTATTTCTATTAAGCTTATGATTAAAAACAGTATTATAGAAATACTATATCATTTGGACAACAGTAAATATAATATTTTATCATTCTAAAGTAATTAATTACTGAAGGTTATAACTAGTAAGTATAATCTTACTAGTTACAAATAATGTATTTGTTTCTCTTTATGAAAACTTCCCAAGTTATTTTCAATATATTGATTTGAATATCTACTCTGGAGAATTTACAAACTATGTTGTAAAAAAACATAAAAGAAAGTTAAGCCACATGTTGGCTATTTATAACCACTTTTTCCCCACAATGAAAAAAAAGACACCTTATAATTTTAGCAGTTTGTTACAGAAATTTATATGAACATTCCAAAAGCTTTGCGGCCAAAGCCAAAAGAAAGGAAGGAAATACAGAAAAGCAGGGAGCAGCAGCAGGAGCAGCAGCACAGAGCATGCACTCGCGGTAACAGTACATCACAAAGCGTGAGCACGCGGTGCAACCACAGGCAGAGGGGGAGGGCGATGCACACCGCGCGGGAGTCTCTTACACGTCTGCCTCTGCTAGCTGGAGTACAGGACGGGGAGCGCTTCAACAAAGAAAGGAGAAGACTACACGTTACACATATTTACACACGTGACTCTCAGTGACTACCGCTGTCTTAACACACCAAGTATATAGACATACATATAAAGACACTTTTGATAGGTTGAAAGGAATGGATTTTCCAGGAAAAACGGGAGGGATAGGACAGTAAAGAAATCGCCACTCAGATGAGGTCTAAGCCTGATACTAAGTTTTCACTGGACCTTGCACCAACAGTGACCCACGAAAGAACCCTTCACCCAGTGATGGCCCATCTCCTGCTGGGAAGGAGCAGTAAGAACCCGCAGGTGTAAGCTTATCAACGCATCTTCAAGGCTGTCAGCGGCACCTGCATCTTCAAGGCTGTCAGCGGCACCTGCCCCGTGACGCTGGCGGGTGGGTACGCAGGAGCTGCTGTTCCTTCCTACGGGGCACTGGGATGGAGGCGACTCTACTGCGTCCCTAAGAGCTGGCGGCAAACAGTCAGAGCCTGCCAGCTCCAGTCCAGGGTTCTACTAGTCCAGTCGGTCTTAAGTCTGAAGTGCCAGATTCAAACCTGGCTTTATCCCTCAGTTATTATTCCTGGACCAACCGTCTCGCCCTCCCTCCCAAAATCAAACATTAACAACTAAACCCCAACTCTAATATCTAATCTCTCCTCTCTCTTCCTTAATAATGGTAACAGCTAATGTTTACCATGTGCATCACAGATAGAGATATTTTACCAAGTACTTTACATATATGAACGCTTAAATCTCACAGAATTTAAAGTAGGTAATATGATCCCCATTTTAAATACAAAGAAAAGGGATTACCTTGCCACAGGCCACAAAACTGGTATGTGGTGGAGCTAGGATTCACGCTTTCACAGTCACACTTCTCAGAAACGGTACACAACCATTGGCCATACTTCCGAGCCTCTCAAGTCACTTACCAAGTTTTTGAAAACGAAATACTGAGCTCCACAAATATGAACCACCTCTACTCTGGCATTTGCTATCTTCACTTCAACCTGACATTTTGAGGGTTTAAATGTGTTCAGGTACTTCACAGACAAAGGAGGCATGGCAGGTCCCAGAATGGCGGAAGACATCACACCATCAGTGTGATAAATGCGATGACAGAGACATGTACAAAGTCTGCATGGGAACCTGGAGGAGGGATGTACCAGGGTTTAAGGGACCCAGAGGAAGCACTTCATAAACGGCGCTGACAGGAGTTATAGAAGATTTTAGAGAAAACCACAAGGGTAAGAAACATCTCTAGAAGGCAGTTGCATATGATTAGCATCATACACAACTTAATCGGTTTGGGCATAAAGAACAATCAAGATTTGTTTTATTCCTTAAAAATTCAAATGCCTAAGAGAAAGGCATCTATAGAGTTGAATGTTATACTACATATCTTGGGTGCTGAACTCAAGCACGCCGAAGACTGAATACCATTATTCAAAACACCCCTCTCCCTCAACTCTGAAGACAAACTGAAGGATAATTCTGGAAAGGCTGGTCACAGTTATAAACTATACAGAGAAACAAGAGGTTCATGCCATAAAATACACATGAAAAATACACCGTATTTTTTTAAACAGGAGCTTACTGATGGCCTTTGCCCTGATAGGTAAAAATCCCTTTCCCCTGGTAATGTGATTCGACAATTCTGAAGGAAGATTTAGTGGCTCATACTGGCCGAGACTGGAAGGCTGAGAGGTGAAGAGAAACTGAACTGATGGACAACAAAGAAGCTAAAGAGAACACAGGAAGCAGGGAAGGAGTCTATTAAGAATAAGGAAATAATACATTTTTAAAAACATTCTCAAACAACCAATGAGCAGAGGAAGGCTAGATTACTTGCTCCAAGCATATACCTAGAAAAAGCAGCAGAGGCAGACTCTGAGTCCACTGAAGTGCTTAGCCAGGAAACTGGGAGAAGAGAACTTAGGAAGCAAATGAGGGGAAACCCATGCCTTCTCAGAGCTGGAGCCTGAACCACAAACATCAAGTTCAGCAGCCTTTGCGAATCAACTCCCTTTTCTTTGTAGTAGTTCCTTTGCACTGCTTTAAATGGTTGCACGTTTGAATGGCGTTTATGCTGAGCAACAGCAGGTGAGGGGTAAGAGGGCTCTCCTGGAAGGGACAGGACGCAGGAAACGGAACACAGTATGTGGTGGCAGTGGAGGCGGCATTGAGAGAGAAGAGATGGGGCCGGTGAGGAGCACATTGCAGTGGGCTCCTCCGCTGAGAAGGGCTGCCCTATTTGCCGAAACATGACTCCTCTGTTTTACATGCAAAGATTTTTGTGGGACCAAGGGGATGTAGAGAAGTCTGTCAGAAAGAAATATGAAAATGATTTCCTAGTGGAAAGAACAATTTAAATAATTTATTCAAACTTCCAAGTCTTTTAAAGATGAACTAGTGGCCCAGTGCATGGATTCGTGCACACTGAAAGGAAATTAATTAGAAGAAAGATTCGTGCAGTAATTACGTCACTGCAAATAATTACATGTCAAAATAGTATATGTAATATAGCATTATATAAAATTGAAACATGCGTGCGATTGGCGCCAGTGAGAGCTCTATATGTATTGCACTTGCACGAATCAACATTTATTTTTAAATTGCTAGTGCGCGTCATATGTACTGGCTGGTCCATCGGTTGGACAGTCAGACGGATGTACAGTTGGCCACTTAGCCTTTTATATATATAGATATAGATGATATCTGTATGGAAATATTGAGTATTTTCATCTAGTAGAATGTATACCGGATTATAACATGAAATACTATTATACATCAAAAGAGTTCTCTTTTTATGACATTGTAGAATTAATTAGAATAATTATCTGTCTTAAGAATAAAATACCAGGTAGTTTCCATTTAGAGTGCAAAGGTGCATACTTTGATATAAATATTTCAAAGATATAAAAAATCACTTTAAAAATAAGTTAAAAAATCTAGATCAAGAGTTCCCTTTAGTGGAAATATTCTTCTGAATATAGTAATTATATTTAACAAAATGCAAAAATAAAACATTTAAAGAATTTCCCCTGGTTTATAAAACAGCTATGTACAACATTTGAATTTCAACCAGTTTTATTTCATAGTTTCTGGAAAGACTGAATGTTCAACAGAATAATAAAGTGCTTTATGACAAGGATTACTATGCCTTTTAATGGTGAATAAAGAGAATATATATGTCAGTTATTTCGGTAAAGGGAATGAAGGATAAACATTAGAGAACTTCTAAGTTATTAAATGTATAGAATTTAGGAGAGAAAATGATAATGCAGTCAACTTATAGTGCATATAGTATCTACTAAACTAAAATTAAAATCACTTCCCACATTAGAAGAGAAATTCTGTCAGCATTAAAAATTGTTTTGTACTCAATTACTATGCTACTATAAAACCTACAGAAATATTTAAAATAAAATTTGTCACTTTTTCTGATTATACCACCAGAGGTTTACTTTTAAGTAACAGGGAAATTAAATAAAGTGCTGAAAGAGATGGAGAATGTGAAATAGAAATCACCATGAAAAATAAAAATGAGCAGTTATTTATATATATAGTTCTCTACATATTGTGATAATAATTAAATAAGCATTCCAGTTTTCAGAACTGTTGCAAATAATGAAAACATACAGATTCTTTGATGGCCAAATAATTTTTAAAAGTACATTTTAATTATGTTTAATAACGATAAACTTTCATTATATTTAAGAAACAAATTATGACCCACAAATAAAGCATCAAGTGTAATATTTCTAAAACTGACTACATTAGACAAATTCTTCATATCTATTCACTGATCTCTTTTACTGAAGGATTCATTGGTTTGAAAATCAGACTTACGTCATCCAAAAAATCAATCAGTGAAGATGAGGAAGAAGAAAAGGAATCCTATTTAACGAATACAGCAATAAAAAAATAGAAAATATGGATGAAGCAATTTAGTAATAACAAATAATAAATCAAAAAATTTGTAAAACAATTGAAAGGCAAATGACATTAATTCAAATAAATAAATGAAGAAAGCACTCACTGTCATTGTTTCCCAAGAAACTTAGAAATTCATTAATTACCTTTTAAAGAGTGATTCTTTATCCCTTTCCCAAAGAAATGAAATATCATTCATATACTGTGCCCAAAATGTAACAAAATGAAGCTCTGGGCAAATCGATGACCAAATTCAGTGTAAGCGTGCTACAAGGTGACGACTAAACGAGAGAAACACTCTCTGCTCTGATAGTCCCCCCAGAGTGTACCTAACGGTGGGACTCGAGCCGCTCACTGTCTCCAGCACCTAGAATGGTACTTGCCCAGAAATGTAGGATTGCTCGTTAAATAAAGATATCACCAACTTGAATTTTCTGAGGCTAAAATAGACTTTATAAAGTTTTTTTAGCAAAAATGTAAGTACCAAAGAATGATAGAGCCATATAATCACTATTTCATTAGTATGGAATCTGCCTAATGCACTCTATGTAATACTTTTTTTTCAAGCATTCCGATTGCATACTCCTAAAAACTGCATGAATTTGGAACTGGAACCAGCACTGCCCTGCTGTGAACTTGGACATTTTCAATTGCTTTTTACTATAGCCCTACACTTGGGAGAAAGAAGAGTCAACATCATGTCAAAGGTCAAGATGTGTTCTGCACTTACTGTTTCTCAGGGGAAGAGATGAAACTGCTTTTAAATCTTATGCCTTCCTATGTAGACCTTTCTTTCATGTTTTCTTAAATATAAAAGTGATTGCAGTTTCCCTAAGAATGCTTTAAAATATTTAAGAGTCCAGGTCCTCTGATGTGGGATGCAATAACAGTTTATTACAAGTAAAATTTAAATCACAAAGTGACTTTTAAATTGACCCAAAGAATATTTGAAAAGCTGAATACTTACTTCAAATTGATCCAGAGCATCGGTAGGCGTATTCAAAAATGCCAAGAAAGAGTGCTGTGAGTCTCGGTGCTCTACACCTAGAAGACAGCAGCACTCGCCTTAAAACTAGAATAAAACTGATTTTCATGGATAACCTTTCCTGCCTGAATCTATTAAAAGCTGTTCGCAAACTACTGTATTTTAAAGCTGGTCAATATTAATCCTACATATTTAAAAAACCAGATTACACTAAATGTTTCTTGGAATATCACTTAATAGTTAAATTATATCATTCTCCATGAAACACTTGTTTCTTGACTTACTTGAGTTCTTAAATTTCTTTCTTTTCCCGTATAGTACATTATAAAAACACATTAAATTTTTTGGTAGATTTGAGAGATTTTTCAATATAGAGACCTGATTAGATCTGATTTTTCTAAGATAATTTATCACCAAACAAGGTTTCTGTTTTGAAATATCCTTAGCAAACATAGAGTACGCACTAATAAATAATCTTTTATGAGAACACAATGCAGAGATAAAACAAATGTATTTAGTGATGGAATAAACTTTTGTCAATCTGACTGCAGGTATTGTTTTGTTGACAGAACGAATGAATATCTCTTGGCTATGGCATTAACTTTAAATGCATAATTTCCAAATAACCTTTAAAACATACACCAATCTTTAAATGCTAAGAAGAAAAAAGAATAAATACATATTTTTTATTTCCATATTCTCAAGAACTGACATCAACTAATTTGTGTGCTTTTCAGATTGCTAATAAAATATTATAGTTCCCAGATAAGGCAGCATGTTCAGAAATTCACTGTCAATAAATATTTATTGAGAGCTGTTATGTGCTGTCCATCTAGACACTGGGAATATAATAGTAAATTAAGCAGAAAAGAAGAACATTGCCCTCATTATGTAAATGCTACATTATATTGTTTAAGCAGTATGGTACATTATGTTGCAATATACAATAAAATTTTATTACTCTACAATGTTCAAAATCCAAATAAAAAGTTATAGGTTCACGTTTTCAGAACAGAGCAATGTGGTAACTGAGCTTTTTCTTTCGCAAGTGTGGGTCTACGCTAAAAACGATGAGCGCACGTCATCTGTGTGCCTCGGCAAGTGGTCCCCTCACTGGTCTTTGTCTACGGAAGTGTCTCAGGGCCTCAGTCCTCCACGCCCTGCCTTCCCTTTCCCTTTCCTCTCTGGAGAATACAGTTCCCTCCTATTCTCCCTGTTTAAAGAGCCCTGCTTGACTCTCATGTCAGCGTGATGCCTTCCAAAGCTGAGTTCCTAATGCACTTTTCTGGGTTCCTTTCTCTCTTGTCCACTAGGAGGTCCTATCAACCCACATTTACTGCACATCTACGACTTTTAATGGCCTTTCCACGATAACTCCTTTAATGTGACTACCTTGTTCTCCCACAATTCTAAGCAGATGCAGAGACCCAGCTATTTCACATCAGTGAGTGTCAGGGGGCTGGGAAGTGCAGGGAAGAACGTGACATAGCACAGAGCCCACTAGCTGGGTGGGGTTTGGTCAGGAATACTGACTTTGTCAGGAAAACAAATTTCTTGTTATTGCATAGAAGAGACCCTTGTCATTAAAAACATTCTAAATTTCTTTTTATTAAATTTTTACCTTTTGAATGCCCATATTATGGAAAGAAAGTTTAAGAAGTTCGTGTAAGACAGCTACCAAACACTGTGTTGCTTTTCACATTAATAGAAAAAATGCTTAAGTAATTAATGTTTTAAGAAAATGGAAATAAATCCTGGGAAATTCCTCAGGGCAAGCAATTTAAGAACCAAACATGGAAGACACCGAAATGCCAAAATAATTTTTATCTTTGAATTGCTCTTTTAATACTGGATTAGATTAAACTTTAGTTATTTCAGACATTCTTTCTTTAACTACTCTGGGAGAAGACTAGAAAGTATAAGATAACTTTTTCCAATCACAAAAATATCATTCGTGAAGTAGCACTGAAAAAATAGTTAAACTTATGATAGGGTGAGTTCTATTAAAATCAAATCTCTAAACAATGTGTATTAAGTAAAACAAAAAGACTCAGAGACCAATCTACCAAATATGTGTGTATCACACACACACACACACACACACACACACACACACACACACACACACACACACACACCCCCGACCTATAAATGGATACCAATAGCTATACAGGGATGCCAGACTGCTGGGGTGAACACCTACACAATAAGCTGGTTCTTGTGTAATAAATGTACATTCATAGCAGAATATTAAGTCCTGATTGATGCAAAAACATTCCCATACCCTTTTCAGATCTAAGCTCTTCGGTGTCCTTTATCAGCTGTTCGATTTCTGAGAGCAGTTCCAAGTTCTTCTTCTCTGCATCTTTTAGTTTACTTAAATAAGAGGAAAAAGGGAAAACGTCATTATTTCTGTTGTTGGTTAGTGAGCCATCATTCGGTTGGATTTACTTGGTTTGAATGCTGCCAGTCATGCTGTACCAGGGAAAGGCAAACAGCCAGGAAGCAAGTCCAGCTGTCATCTACTCCTGCGTGAGTAACGTTTTCCTGGAACACAGCTAGGCTCCCTTGGCTACATACTGTTCATGCCGTCCCTGGCACCACCTCAGAGCTGAGTAGACAGAGACTAGATGGTCCCAAAATATTTACCATCTGGCCTTTTCTAGAAAAAGTTGCTGACCCGAGTTAAATATTAACCTTTAAAATGTCATAAAATAAAAAGTTACATTTTGAATTCTGTTAGACTTTTCTCATAGAGAACCATGAAAAGAGCATATATATGTTTATAATTTTCAGCCTGACTCAAATCCCTGGTTTAGGCATAAGAAGAAACTCAGTTGTTCCAAATTACAACACGGGAAGGATTATATTCCCAGTGTCAGTGGTTGTTTTCTGTAACTGCCTGAGTCTTTATGAGGCCCAGTATAAGTCCATCTGAGAATGGGTGTGTGTCTCTTGCATGCAGTCCTACTGGCCAACCTCAGCCCTCTCCTCGCTGTTCAGCCTCAGAGGCTGGCTTGGTCTATCATCTCCCAGGGAGGAAACAGGAGCTTTCCACACTGACTCCACGTTGCTATGATGCTGCTGGATGTCTTCCTACTCTCTTTGCTTGGCTTTTTCGGAGTTTTGGGAGCTGTTTCTTTGGTCCTAACCTGTGTTTTCAGGCGTTCCTCCTTGGCAATATTCTGGGAGGCACAACCCTGAGGTTCAGTTCGATTTTTCCCATCATCTCTCCACCTTCCCAAGACGCTGTTTCCTATGGGTGCAGTCTGTAGGTAGCACACACTGGAGCTGTGATGTGCTCCCATCCAATAGTGATTGCTGAGCTCATTGTATATTTCTCTGTCAAAGCTCCCTGACCAAATATTGAAGGTTTCCAAGGATACTTTTGGATTCTCTTCACTTTAAAAGTGGTTTCTTTGCAGTTTACTCCAGGGAATTAAAGAGAGTGTCTGCGGAGGAAATGGCCGTGATCCTGAGAGGGGACGCTGGGATGCAGCGCACTGGCTGGCGTGCCCTTCCTCCCACAGCTGGCACCAAGGAAGGGACGGGAGGTCCCTGCAAGGTGTCTCACTTCCTCCCCTGCCGCTAGGGCTCTGGACATCCTTGTTTCTGAGCCCAGATCTCGGCTGGGCCAACCAGGAGGTTTCCTCCCTGGCTCTCTTCTCCTTGAAGCAGCCAGTGACCTGGGCCCACTTTTGGACTGTGTGTGTGTGTGTGTGTGTGTGTGTGTGTGTGTGTGTGTGTGTGTGTTTGGAGTGGAGAGTTGGGGGGGTACAGTGATCTGTGCAATCAACCCTACTGGTAGCCAGCTGGACATCTGCACGAGTTCTCTTTGCAGCCCCACTATGCACACTAACGTGGCTGCTGATGGGGTAAAAGAAGTTCTAGCCTTCACCTCCCGGAGTCCTGAGGAAGGCTCTATCAGTTCTTCATTTCAAGTCCGCCACGATGGAACCCACGTCCACAGCCCTGGGGGCAGCCTGCGGCTCCCTGGTTAGGAGATACGCACCCCTCCTCAGCTGGGGGCAGGGCCAGGAGGTGGGAGCACCAGCCTCTCCCTCACACTGTGAGAAAGACTCCCCCGGGCCCTTTTCTCTTCTTATTTAACAGCCCTTTATGCTGGGACCTAATTCATATTCTCCAGAAAAAGCTTTTCTTTTTTCCATTTTCAAGTCACACTAGCACATTTAAGTAAACGCTCTTAATTTATATCTAGATTATTTATAACAAGACTTTATAATTCAACTGGGCTGCCATTTATCTGGCCTCTGAGTTTATTCAAAACATTAATGACTACAGTTTAAAGACTAAGGCTTCACACCATTCAAAACTGAATTTATGGGACTATATTTCTTTTCATGACTGAACACTTTGGAGCCTCCAAAAGGAATTTTTTAAAATCTTGATTTGTAAGAACTTTTTATTGTTCCTCTATGACACCTATACTAACTTGCTCTTGAACCATGTTTATATCCAATCCAATTATGATTTTCATTTGACCATTTATATATTCAGAGTACAAATTGCTCCACTATTGTGATAAGAACTGAGGGAATGTATTCATTAGCTAACTTTCCCAGAGATTGTGGGGATATACTTGTTTTTATACCCATAAAAGAACATGAACAATTATTAAAATATATTATATCATTATAAAATTTACCATCAGCAGAACCTTCATCTGTAAAAGATTTATGGCCAGAATTTTCAGATGACTGTATTTTGTTCTGACTACATGTTGCATTTTTATGTTAATATGATATTCTTGAACATGAGATAAGTGGGGATTTAATGGAATAAAATATGAAATTAAATTTTACAAATAAGGGGGAGAGTAAATAATAGAATAGTAATTGGTACTATTCATTCCACTTTATGGGCAAGTCCAAGGAAACAAGGCTGTATTAAAACTCCACCACTACGTAAAAGGTTTGAGAGCATCTAGTCATTTTTAAATCTTCCTAACCATTTCTGGGTCATCACTTTAAAGAAAAAGTGATAGGAAACTAAACATGTAACTTCTGTCCAAATACTTCTGGAACAACGTAGACTTTAATCCAGTAGGACTATATTCTTCAGTCTTACCATTCTGTTATGATGTTCGAAGCTTTAACTTTATTTAGCTCTTCTTGGATGGTCTGTTTGGCTCTTATTTCTGCGTCCAGAGCTGACTGTAACTCCAGTCTAGCTGACATATCCAGTTTTGCAAAACGCCGCATTTTCCAGGGCATATCCTAGGAAATAATATGACTTTTTTTAGCTCTATTCTATTTTTTACATTCAAATTTAGTAATCCAAGTGAAGTTGGAAACTACTTAAGAGTATTATCTTTCTCTAATAACAAAATAGAACAAGCACATTGCTTGTGAAAACATAGCTTACCGTTGCTCGTGCACCCAAGCTGGAATTCCTTAATGCTTCTAACTCTTCGGTCATCTTAGAAGCTAAGGCCTGAAGGTATCCTCGTGCATCCTTTTCATCACTGACCCTAAAACACACATGTATAAAGACAGAGAGAAAGCACAACATTAGACAAAAAGAAAAACTTGAGTGAGAGATATATTATTTTAAAGCATCACAAAGAAATAAGTGAAAAGTGACAGAAATTTAAAGATGTCCTCAAATACCTTCTTTCAAAAGTCCTACCCAAATACCACTACATGTCAGCAAGGGGGAAATGTCCACTGAACAAATTAAAGCTGGTCGTGTTAAGTAAGTCCAAATTACTCATCCCTGATAAACCAGTAAAACTTCACCCATAGCCACAGAAGTCATACTCTTTTAATCTAACATTATAATCCCCCCCCCATGATTCCTAAAGAATATTAAGATTTCTCATTAACTAGATTCTGCCATTTTATGCTATACAAAAACATAACACACCGTTCTTATAATTGAAATATGTGTATTTAGAAACTTATTAAAATAACATATTCTGCAAAAATCAAAGTTATAATAAAGTTCTTCTGTTTTCTAAAATGGTAAATAAAATAATCAAAGAAAAAAGATTAAAGGTTACTAAAACTCAGTTTGTATATATTGTGTTAAGACTTTCTTGCTGATGCAAGTATTATAATTTTAGGTAGAAAAAATTTCAAATTATATTTAATAAAACAAATCCAAGCCCAGCCAGTGTGGCTCAGTGGTCGAGCATCGACTTATGAACCAGGAGGTCAGGGTTCGATTCCGATCAGGGCACATGCCTGGGTTGCGGGCTCGATCCCTACACTAAGGTGTGTGCAGGAGGCAGCTGATCAATTGTTCTCTCACATCAGTGGTCGGCAAACTCATTAGTCAACATGACTAATATCAACAGTGCAACGATTGAAATTTCTTTTGAGAGCCACATTTTTAAAACTTAAACTTCTTCTAACGCCACTTCTTCAAAATAGACTCGCCCAGGCCGTGGTGATTTGTGGAAGAGACACACTCAAGGGGCCGAAGAGCTGCATGTGGCTCGCAAGCCGCAGTTTGCCGACCACTGTCTCACATCATTGATGTTTCTCTCTCTCTCTCCCTTTCCCTTCTTCTCTGAAACCAATAAAAATATTTAAAAAAATAAAATAGAAAATAAAACAAATGCCACATACTAGAATTTATCAAGAGAAAGTCTGCTTTCTGTTACATCTCCTCCAAAACACGGGAAGAACAGGGCCGCAGGGTGCCAGCACATGAAAATCTACAAAAGGTCCTGTTCTCAAGAACGAACACCGTTTGTGTACAGAAAGCCAGAATTCCACACAGAAAGACGGTGCAATGTGCAATGCTAATACACCATTTACTTTGTGCAGGCTGGTGGTTTTCAAAGAGGAAATATAGGCCATTGAATAGCTATGAAGAAAGTAAATTTCAGGGAAATTAACATGTATCTGTGATGTGTACAGCACACAATTTACATTTTGAGCCTTATTTTAGTGCCTTTAGAATTCAGACTCCAGAGTAGTCAAGGGATGATGCGTGTCCCAGACGGGGTGGAGTGGGCTAGTGCAAGACTCCGTTACACCAGAGCAGTGCCCAATTTAAAGCTTATGAATTGTTATTTCTGGAATTTTCCTTCTAATATTTTCAGGCTGTGGTTGACTATGGATAAGTGAAATCGCAGAAAGCAAAACTGCAGATAAGTGGGGACTACTGAATATTACAAGTTTCCAACACTGTTTGTACTGCTTCATCTTTAATATCCCAACTGCATACTGTAAATAGGCTGAGACTCCTGACCTCTGGAACCTTGGGCAGAGTATCTCAGAGAGTAATTTTCAAGTCGGTGAGAACTCTGAGGACAAGGAGTACATCTTTTTCTTTTAGCCTATTAAGTATTTAATAATTTGTTTTTTAATGCACGACCATTTCTAAATATCAGACTTTAAAGCAAAGTGACTTCTTTATATTCCTGATTTCTTTTGCACATTTCACTTGAATATGAAAAATGTAAAATGATCATCTTGTGGAATTATATAAAAACTTTCACTCTCATCCTGTCTACCAGTCCTTCGGAGTCCACCCTGAAGGCCGCCTTCCTTTGCAGGCCATTGCCCGTGCCACCTGCGCCCGTCATGACCAATCCTTCGGAGTCCACCCTGAAGGCCACTTTCCTTTGCAGGCCCACTGCCATGCCACCTGCGCCCGTCCTGCAGGCACGGAGACCAGTGGTCTCGGAGCTCAGGCTTTGGCCTGATCAGCTTTGCCTTCTATGAAGTAATTTCCAGCAATACCTTAATTATAAATTTGATTAAAGAATAATGGAATTACAAATAAATAGTCGTAATTTTTTACATAAGCTTGGCTAATGATTAAAATGATCTTGCTTCAGAAATGTAGACTTGCCCTAGCCAGTTTGGCTCAGTAGATAGAGCATCTGCCTGCGGACCAAAGGGTCCCGGGATCGATTCCGGTCAAGGGTCTGTACCTCAGTTGGGTTACAGGTTCCTCCCAGCCCTGGTCAGGGCGCATGCAGGAGGCAACCAATTGATGTATTTCTCTCACATCGATATTTCTCTGTGTCTTTACCTCTTTCACTCTCTCTAAACACCAATGGAAAAATATCCTCGGGTGAGGATTAAAGATAATGATAATTAAAAGAAAAAGAAAAGAAATGCAGACTTGATGACTAGGACATAAATTAAACATTAATAAACTATTTAACTGTACTGCTTGGGACACAACCAGATTTCCACAACTGGGACATTTTCCTTTAGATATGCACTGAATAATCACATTATTAAGCTCAAGATAAGTTAACATAATAGATCCACAGTTAAGCCAATACCACGATACTTGAGTCATTTGATTTTAAAGAAGATATTAATCTGGTACAAGGAAAATGGAAAAAAATGCTTAAAGAACCAAAATAAGAGCACAAGAAACTAAAATTCCCACTAAATGATTGGTCTATAAATATGTGAAGAAATTATTTGTTTTCAGATAAATTAAATATCAAAAAGTAAAACAATTAGAAAGTAAATATAAAAAGTTAAACTATTTTTTATTAGAAAATAAAGTCCCCATTTGCTTCCACTTTTCTCATGTATTAAAAATATATACAAATACTAGAATAATTACTTTAATGAATGAATGAATATGAAGGTTACTAAGGTAATTATTCCAAATGAAATCCGAAAAGCTTAAAGAGCAGTGGCTAAAATTAAACTGAACCCATTTAAGGTTTGTAAGATTCCATGTGTGAATCAACCTGTTATAATATGGAAGACGGGGATAGCACATCTTTAGTCTCTGTTTCTCCAGGCTTTCTGTTTCTTAAAATAATCCTAAACACAGCAATTTTGATCTTAAGAAGGAACACCTATAGCTAGTGAATGACTTTCTTCTGTCCTTTAAGGACCAACTGTCCTAGGAGAAAAAACCAGTTTCTTTTCTTAGAAAGAAACACCGTGTTTCAATGTTGCTGTGTAAAAGCTGACACGGGTATCTGTTGGAGTTAGGGCACGTAATAAAAAACATAGCAGAACACAAATCAGTAATAACATCCTATATAATAAAAGGGTAATATGCAAATTAACCATCACTCCGTCACAAAGATGGCAGTGCCCATAGACACAAGATAGTGGCACTCAGTCCTCTCAGCCCCGATGGAGTCCCCCAGTCCCGGGGGGACGGCCACTGACAGCGAGCAGCATGAGTGGCCTGGCGGAATGCTTGCTTCTACGCCATGGCGATGAGGCAAGTGTTCCACGCCCAGCCGTGGATGGGCCTCTGGGCCACGGAGAGCCTCTGGGCAGCCGACGTGGAGTGGCCAGGCCCCGCAGAGAGCTACTGGCACACGGATTCGTGCGCAGGGCTACTAGTCAGTAACAGAACTATGCTTCTAAAAGTAACATTTTTTCATAGCAAAAAAATAAGGTAACTTGTGAAGTCACCTCTTGGAATTCATGCCAGCGTGAGCTATGTCCAAAATCACCCACAAAGCCACATGTAAGAGTACTCACCACTGAATGATTTCTGTGATTTGGGCTTCCCAATGTGCAACTGATTCTTTCTTGTCTGCTAGGTCTTTTACTTCTTCTTCTAACTGCCGGTTGCGTACACTTAGGTTCTCATACAGAGCCGTAAGCTGAAAGGCGTTTCAAGACACATGTGACTTTTAGGAACAGGAACTCAAGGTACTCAGATGCCTCTTGTTAAATCTTAAATTCACCATATTCCACTCAAAAATGCGTGTCTTGTTGATCCCTCATTATTATCCCTCATTATTATCCCTCTGGTCACGGGTTTGGAAACATCTATTACTCTCTGAATTCTCCATCTGCCTTTGCTTTTCCCCTTTTCTCACTACATTGAATTGATACCATTTGTGAACCTTCTCCGTTTGCCTGAAGAACTCCCCAATTCTGCCAGAAACAATGCAATTCTGCCAGAAACAGTATCTCTCTCTTTTTTTTTGGTCTGAAAATGTCTCTTTGTCATCCTTCTGTTTTTAAAATTCTTTATTGTTTAAAGTATTACATATGTCTCCTTTTTCCCCCTCTGACCTTTCCCGGGTCGTTCCCACCCCTCCCCCCAGCACATGCCCTCAACCCCCTACTGTCTGTGTCCACCGTTTATGCTTATACGCATGCATATGAGTCCTTTGGTTGATATCTCACCCCCCTCCTCCACCTTCCCTCTGAAGTTGGATGGTCTGCTCGATGCTTCTATTCATCCTCTTATTAAAAAAAGTATAAGAATTACAAGCATATGTAAGAATGGATGTATAGTATAAGTGACTTCCTATGAGCCCATCAACCATGCTCAACAATTAACCACACTCAGCAATGTCAATGTTAATTCATTTGTACTCATTTTCTTACCCATCCTCCTGTATTATTCTGAAGCAAGTACCAGACATCATATTTTATCTGTATACATTTCTGTGTATAGATAGCTCTAGAAAACAGGCTCTCTTTAAATATAACCACAATATTATCACATTTAACAAATTTAACAAGTTTCTTAATATCATCACATAGGTAGTAACTGTTCAAAAAGTTATCCCAAAATATCGAAAAACTTAACGGTTTGTTAAATTAAGTCATGACGCCAATAGTAAACATAGCTTAATGAGGTTGCTGGATCTTTCAAGTCTCTTATTTATAGGTTCCTAGCTTAGTCCATCCAGGCTGCTGTAACAGAATATCACAGACTGGATTAAATTTTTTCATACTATAGGAATACTTCCTACAATGCTCATCTGCAGAAAGGCACTGGGGAGATAAGAAGGCAGCCAAGACTTTACTGAGCCCAACCCATTCATGTGGTGTCTCTCCACGGGGCTGGACATTCCTTAATTGGTCTCAGCAATGCTTTGTATCAGAGCCAGAAGTCCACCAGCTGTTTCTGAGAATGTTTTCGGCAGATGCAGTGTCTTCACTAATTCTTACAACACATTTTTTTATTTTTTTTATTACCATTGCTTTTGACAGCCCTTCCAACTAATTTGTGGTTGGGATTTCGGTGGGAGATTTACAAGAGAAGGAAATTCAGATTTTGCATTGCCACGTTACAATAGTTACAAGGTGTTTTAAATAGATTTACTCAGGAAAAAAGTTAATCTAGTCATTGTTACTAAATAAAAGCACGAACTCTGGAACCAGACTACGGTCTTCAGAAAAGTAGCTTAATCTCAGTGTCCTCATGTATAAAATGTGAGAATAGGGTATACCTTAGAGGGGTATTGGGAGAATTAAATTATTCAAATAAAGTAACTCAGAAGAGGACTGGCACATAGTCAATTTACCTAAGTATTAGTTCATTTTGTATGGGCATTTACTATTTGCACTTTAATGTATCTGGCTCATAATAATTATAAGACTACACAGAAATATGGAAAATGCTCATAACATCTTAAGTGAAAAGGCAGGTTAAAAACAGAATGTATGTATGACTGCATTTCTGTAGTAACTAGAGGCCCAATGCACGAAATTCATGCAAGGGGCTTAGCCCTAGCAGCCGCAGTGGCTGCCTGGGCCCTCACAGACCCAAGCTTCATCCAGAAGGCCGTTCAGCTGTCCGGTCTAATTAGCATATTATGCTTTTATTATTATAGACTAGTGGCCCAGTGCATGAAATTTGTGCATGGGGTGGGGGGAGGGTGTTCCCCTCAGCCCAGCACGCACCCTCTCCAATTGGGACACACCCTTGGGGGATGTCCGACTGCTGAGGGGTTTAGGCCCGATCCCTGTGGGACATCCCTCTCGCAATCTGGGACCACTGGCTCCTAATTGCTCACCTGCCTGTGTGCCTGATTGCCCCTAACTGCCTCTGCTTGCCTGCCTGATCACCACTAACTGCCTCTGCCTGCCTGCCTGATCATCCCTAACTGCCCTCCCCTGCCAACCTGATCTTGCCCCCCAACTGCCTCTGCCTGCCTGATCACCCCTAACTGCCCTCTCTTGCCAGCCTGATCTTGCCCCCAACTGCCCTCTCCTGCCGGCCTGATCTCGCCCCCAACTGCCCTTCCCTGCCAGCCTGGTTGCCCCCAACTGCCCTTCCCTGCCAGCCTGGTTGCCCCCAACTGCCCTCCCCTGCCAGCCTGATCACCCCTTATGGCCTCTGCCTCGGCCCCCACCACCACGGCTTTGTCTGGAAGGAAGTCAGACATCTGGAAGATGGCCGGTCGACCCGGTCTAATTAGCATATTACCCTTTTAGTAGTATAGATTATATAGGATAGGATTGCTTAAATGGGGGGCTGGGGGAGGGGAGAGCCTTTTTCAGCAGGAGGAGATGCTCTTGGAAGACAAAACTACATAATCCCTCTATCTGGACTGAAAGCCAGCCATATGCACTATGCTGCCAAACTGGTCATTAAAAAATTGAACCACTTTCTTACACCTTACACCAAACAGCCGTTGCCCTTAAAACCCCTCCTCAGCCCCCACCTTAGGTTCTGCCTTTGCAGTTCACCCAGATTAGGTTCTGATTGGTCGGTTTCTATGCCAGTGTCTTTGGGCCTATCAACAGGCCTGATCAGAGATGGGGCTGATCAGCAGCCCCAGCGGAGGCCCGAGAGAAAGAGAGGCGCAGCTGCTGGCCAGGCCCAGAGCGAAAGAGAGGCAAGGGCTGATCAACAGCTGCTACGGAGGCTACGGATCAGACCCTGCTTCTCTCTCCAGGTCTGATCCACAGCCCCCTTGGCAGTCAGCGCTGGGTCTGGGCTCCCACAGCTGAGGCAGTCAGTGCTGGGTCACTACGGCAACCCAGCACTGACTTCCGGTTGGTCAAGCCTCCGGTTGTTGTGATGTTATGGACCTTGGGTTTTTATATATTAGGATGTGTATACAAACAAAACTTGAAAAGAAACAAAATTAGAACAATTGTTTTGTGATGATGACATCATGGGTACCTTTCATGTTGAACATTTTCCACATATTTTGTAATTTTGCTTTTATGTAAAATAAAAACAAGATGCAAATGATATATTTTCTTATTAGAAACCATTTACTTTTACTCCATGGAATTCATGGCTAATTTTATTTGCAGTAAGTTAATAAAAAGTGAAACTTGCAGACTTCTGGATATATCAACTTTTTTTCCTAATTTCTTTTTATCTTTGGAGTTTAAAAATGTGAATGTGAAAATGTATTAGTTATAAAAGTTATTTAAGTTTTAAGATTAACATAAAAATTGCTTTTTGGCTTCTATATCTAAAATACTGTGTGTATGTGTGTGTGTGTTTTTGCAAGGTGAAATCTCTTTATTGGCTCAATCTACACCTGGACCAGTGGTGGCCCTAGACCCAGGGGACTTCTGGTTGGGGGTCTGTGGACAGTCAGTGGGGGCAGCTTCAGCAGTGCCCTTGGGTGTCAGGGGTCTATGGGAGTAACAGCACTGGTCCCCCATTTACAGGTGCCCTTCTTAAACCTCTTACAAGGAAATGTATTAAGCCGGGCAGCCCACTGGGCCAGGTCCTCAGCTGGTTCCTTTCTCTTATTCTGGAGCAAGCTGCGTCTGTCCTCCATAGCTTCGCCCACTGCCTTACCCCCTGGCCAGACACGGGGCTGGTGGCCTCTGTTGGCCTGGAAGCGCTTGATTCCTCGCTGGCGGGAGCCGGGGTTGGCATCATCTCAGATGGTTGGCCTGTAGGTTGGGCTCCACACTGAGAATGCAGAACGCCGGGCTGGCCTCAAACAGACGCTCTTGTTTCACTGGGCACTCCTTCTCCCAGCAGTGCATGATGTCCCAGAGGGCTGAGGCGGAGGCAGCCATCTTCACAGCATTCTTACAGGCGCGGGAGAGTGAGACCCGGAAGCCAGCACGGAGGAGGGCTGACTGCAGCTGCAGGAGGCTGGGTGTGCTACAGTGGATGGTGCTGTTCAGCTGGTCCAGTGTTTAGTACAGAGGCACTTCCGTCAGCTCCTCGGTGACGATGCTCAGACTCCTCGGATCCACTCCGAAGTATGGAATAGGCCAGGGTTGATGCTCAGAGCCTCTAGGAAATGGCCCACAAAATTCAGGTCATGGATTGGCTCCACCCATCGGGGGCCGCCGAACTGGTGCCGCTGCCCACAGTGCTCACACTCAGGGGCCGCAGGCTGCAGAGAACTTGACCTGGCCGCCAGGGGCCCGATGCTTTGCCAAGGCGCCGAACGCAGAAGGCTCCGCAGCCCACACATGGAACACCAGTGCCTGCTTGCTGGCTGAAGCCTAGACCTTGGCCTGACTGGTGAAGACAAGAACAAAACACGTGTCTAGAAATCAGCACTGATGCTGAGCGGGACACCATGAAGCGCTGGGAGCAGTGAGCACAGAGGTCCAGGCTGTGTAGGACGATCCTCAGGGCCATCTCGTGGCAGGCCTGGCTCTTGAGGGCCATGGCTCCGTACTTGCTGTAGCATGTCTCCCCGCTGTTCCCTGCCAGCACTGCCACGTCCATCAGCCCTCCTTCACTCACAGCCTGCACAGCTGCACCAAACCGATCCGACACCAGCTGGTGCAGGTACACCAGCATCCGGGCATCTGCCTGGCTGGGCTATACCAGGTAGGCCACGTCGCTGAGCTGCACATGATGGCGGGTGAGATCCACAGCTCGGGCAGAGGCATTGTTGGCAGCCACCGATCAGAGCCCAGGCACCTCTGGGGCAAAGTGGAACAAAGACCTGAGGCTGCCAGGCCCTCCAGCGCTCACAGGCCTTCCGCTCCAATCTCCCCCAGTGGCTGTTCGAGGCTGGTTTCCAGGGGCCGGGTCTGCCCCTCTTTCAATACAGCCTTGTCCTCCTCTTGCTCCAACAAGTCCACCACCACCATTGCACCTCCTTTTCACCTGGCACCTTGATTCCTTTGGCTCAAGATGAACACGAGCAAACTCAGGGATCACAGCACATGTCAGATCCGGTTGAACTGCTGCACTGGGTTGTAGAAGGCTTCGTTGGTGCTGGGGAAGGCGATCTTGGTGGACCCCTCGGTGACTGTTGTCTCCTGGGTTTCAGGTGGGCGCTTTTCGCCGCAAGGCACCGTGCTGTTCTCCATTGCGGGTGGATTTGCTGGCCATTGGGGCTGCGCTCCATAAACCGAGCACTACAGAGCCCGCCAGCAGAGTGGAGATTCAGGCTTAGCCAGAGTGATCCTCGTATGGGACATCCGTGGTAACCTGTGCCCCCCAAGCCTGCTCTCGCGGAACTGAGAACCGAGTCAGTCTCGGTCCCTTTTCCGGATTAAGACCTGGGCGCCGCCATGTTGGCACAGCTGGGGCCTGAGGTACTGCTAAGAGGAAATTCCCTTCTCCTCAGGCTGGTTCCCCATGGAAGAGCTGGGGCAGCAGCAGCAAAGGTATTCTTTAGTTACCCCTCGTGGAGAAAATACTCAGTTCACACCGAACCAGAAAATGAAGAAATGGAAAGGAACAGTGAATATGTACAGTTAGGTGGACTGAGAGTTAAACAGAAAAAGAAGCTAAAGCTGAAAAAAAGGAGCAAAAAGTGGAGAAGGTAAAAAAGAAGCAAAAACCCCAAATCCTTCCTCATTTCTGCAGGATCCAACATTTCCTAGCTATCACCAGTCATTAAATGCTCACCTACCATATGAATTTGCTTTCAACGTGCTACTCATCCTTCCTCACAACTCTAAATTTAGCAAGAAAGAGAATGTTATATTTTTATAAATTTAGGAGATAGGTTTTTATTTTTATCTTTCAGTTCTCACCAGAATCAAGAGTATTGTTTAAAAACTATCTCTAAATATGTATTTTGTGTAAAATCAGCAGAACTTTATAGTTAATAATGAAATAAAACCACGGAATGAATATAAGATTTGACCTATATTCAATTAGATTATTTTTCAATACAAATTTTCTTCAACTATATCAACCTTTGCTAGGTAATCTGCTTAAAACTCTACATGAATTGGACATCTAGAGCTTAATTATATTTCTTACCTCATGGTAACTCTTAAAAGAATATTAAAATTCTGCCTTATATAAAGAAATGATGTTTTAATTTTGTAGACATATTAGTCAAACATATGAAATAACAATTATGTGACATATTTGAATAAAGTTCAAGTACTGCTAGTTTTATTATAGCGGAAATAATTGACAGTTACATTATATATGTGTGTGTGTGTGTGTGTGTGTGTGTGTGTGTGTGTATTCAGTTTAAAATTCATTTGTACTACTTGGGCCATTTTCCAATGCTTGTGTACATCAGCTCTATAAAACTTGGCAAAATGAACTACCAGTTCTTTCTTAAGTAGCTTTCAACCAAACAAGCAAAGTAAAATTTTAAAAAAACTTTTAACTTTACTGATTTTTAGAGAGAGAGGAAGGGAGAGAGAGAAACATCGATGTGAAGTGAAAAATCGATCAGCTGCCTCCTGACGTCCCCCACCATGCATTGAACCTGAAACCTGGACATATGCCCTGACTTGGAATCAAATTTGCAACCTTTTGGTGCACAGGACGACGCCCAACCAACCTATCAACTGAGCCACATTAGCCAGGGCGAGCAAAGTCAAATTTAAGTGCTTAGAAAACGAAATAAGCCTGGGGAAAGTATTGAGAAAAACTGAAAATATATATGGGACACAATGGAAAACAGAAAGAATGGAGAGACTTTCAGTCTTTTATTGGAATTACTAATAATTGAACATGATACTTTTATTGAAGGAAAATCACTATAAAGCACAATTTTCCAAACCCTATTTAAATGAAAATAAAGGCATTAAAGATTAATATTAGAATTTTTATGACTGTTTGTTAAGAGCTGCTGTCACAAGAAATGCAGAATGATGGCCATTTCAAATATCTGATACACTAAATGGGGAAACATTCCTTCAAACATTTGAAATTCTGTTCATTGACCTGGCTACTTACAAGCTTAACCTATGGTTCTGGCTCTTTGTTCAAGGTACAGAGTTTAGGCAGAGTTGGTTTCTTTGGATTTTTACAGACCAACTATTATTTCTAGCTATTGTCAATCCTCCATCATGAATCTATATATATATAAAAGCCTAAGTGACTGTTATAACCAGTTGACCCAACGACCAGTTGCTATGACGTGCACTGACCACCAGGGGCAGACGCTCAACGCAGGAGCTGTCCCCTGGTGGCCAGTGCACTCGCACAGCCAACCTCCTGCAGCTGGCCAACCTCCCATGGTCCCTCCCCCTGGCTGGCTGGGCCCGCAATGGCCCGATTAGAACTGAGTGAGACAGCCCTGATTGGACCCGATCGCTGGCCAGGCTGAGGGACCCCACCCATGCACAAATTCGTGCACTGGGCCTCTAGTATATTATAGTTGTCAAAACTTCTCTAGTTTGACCTAATTGTTCCTGCTCTTACTAAAGGCCAGCCTTAACTTAGCCATGACAGAGGTCAGTGATGAATATTAGGTAAAGAATAAGAAAAGAGAACAGATGGGAAGTGCAGTAAAGAATAGAGGCTCAAAAACATAAATGGGGCTGGCTGGCATGGTTCAGTGATTGAGTGTTGACCTATGGACCACAATTCGATTCCCAGTCAGGACACATGCCCGGGTTGTGGGCTTGAAACCCAGAGTGGGGCGTGCAAGAAGCAGCTGATCAATGACGTTTCTAACTCTCTCTCCCTCTCCCTTCCTCTCTAAAATCAATAAAAATATTAAAAGAAACTAACAAACAAAAACATAAATGGGACAAAGCATAAGATGAGATGTCCTCTCTCCAGAAGACTCCTGTACAGATTGGTACAATAAGCAATCCCTGTGTATAAGGAGAAATAGTAAACAAAAAATGTACACCAAATACATAGTTACAGTCACAGTTTCTATTGCAGCGCTGACAGAATGTACATGTGCTCAATGAATGTAAACGAGATCGAATCACTCACCTTATCAAGTTCACTTGTCAGTTTTTTATTTTCTTCAGTTAATAACACCTTTTCTCGTTCATACTGTTGTTTGAACTCATTTTCAAATTCTTCCCTTTCACTTTGACTAACACAATTTAAAACATAAAAGGAAAAAGAAGGAATAGAATTAAAGGTCCAGTTGTGGTGTCCCAGATGGGCTATTGTACCATGTTTCATCCTGGAAAGTCACTTAGATCTTGACTATTCCAAATCCCAATCTTTTCCCTTAAAGTTAAAAATCACAATCACTTCCTTTTAAATAATAAATAGATTTGTCTCTTTAATAGTATCTACTTTGTTTTTCAATTGAAAATTGAGGAAGAGATCTGCGATTAGTAGATTCCTGGATTCCTTCCTTCTTAATCTAAGTACCTACCTACATACACATATATACATACACACATACTCAAATTTAATATTATAAAGTTTACTTTAAATTATAGTTCTGGGGGCAGAAATGATTCCCTTAGAAGCAATCACAGTTCTAACCGATTTTTAAAAACCTCATAAGGGAGAAAGGAGAATCAGTTTTTACATAATGAGATGCAGAAATGTACTAGTAGATACAGAAGCTTATATCGACAGCAGTTTGATGGAGGATGTTAGTAGCAGCTAATGAAATTCAATGTGGATCAGTTCTGGGTAATTTTATATGATTCAACAAAAAACATACTTTTGATTTTTAAAACGTAATCACTTTAAAAAATGTAAGTAATTTTTTAAAATCCCTTGTACTACTAAATTACTGAAAATAGACTAAATAATAATTTAAATGATAAATTCCAGGAAAATAAACCATCCTGTATCCAAGCAAATGTACTGCTTTCCTTATTACCTATAGTCACAATGTGAATCTAGTTACATTTAAGAATATTTCTTGATTTGGCATCAACTCCAAACAACAAATGACAGAAACATGAAAAATTACAAAAAGTCTCCCTTCAGAAAAATATGTATGCAAACAAAGAGTACCATTTCTGTGTAAACCATTGTTGTTTGTCCACTAGCATGGAACAAAACTTAAGTCTCCTCCATATTAAAACAACATAAGCAAGCTCCTCTAAACTCCATGATACACTTCGTTTTCCACTTTCCTGGTCTTCCCGCTCCCTGGTAACCGCCCTGAGATCTCGAGAGAGTTTGCTGTATCCACTTTCTCTCGCCTGACTGCTCCTCACCACACCAAAACCTGGCTTCTGCTGCACCCCCTCAAAAGAAGTACTCTCTCAAAACTCACCCCAGTCCTCACTGTTACTACGTCCAGCCTCCTGGCAACCTCTGACAGAGCTAGCTAGTCCTCCTCTGGAAATGCTGGCTTCTCGTGGCTTCAGTGACACCATGCTCTGATTTCCAGCTGCCTGGATGAACTTCCGGCACCTTCCACAGCTGCCAACGCTCCAAGGCGTTCTGTGTCAGGTGCTCGACTCCTCTCTCTGTATGCCTCTTCCCTGAGCATCTCATCTACCACAGTCCGGTTTCACTTACTCTCTATTATGCTGACAAACTCTGAACTTACATCTGAAGCTTTTCTGGGCTTCACACTTCTGACTTGCCATCTCCACAAAGATGTCTCCCAGGCACCTCAAGTTCAATATGCCCAACTCGAGAGCTCAGCACGTAACACGTTCCCACCCACCTGCCTTCCTCTGTGCCCAACACACTCCTTTCTCTTCTCTTCCTACAGCTGAAAACATAGCTGAGGCCAGCCCCATTCACTTATCTATCTGCTCAAATACACTGCTCTGGCACTTTCTCCTCGCTCCTCTGTCATCTACTGAGTAATTTTTTCAGATTATAAATCTGGTGTTATTTCTCCCACCTAAAAACAAAAATCAAAATGACTTCTTTTGAGATAAATTTCTCCTCCAGCTGCTACCTCACTGCACTGCTTGCTTTTAAAATAAAAGACTCCAAGTAGTAACGGTGGTGTCTGAACTCTCTGTCTCCAAATGCTCTCCCCTTCAAGTCTTTGGCTCCCACTGTAGGGTTCTGGCCCTTACTGTTCCACTGAAATTGTTCTTATCCAAGTCACCAATGACCTTCACATTGTTTAACTCAATTGGCATTACTTGGACCTCATTTTATTTGATACAAACTTCATCTCATTTGACATGCAAACAGACTTGATCTGTTTTCATCACATGGCTCCCAGGACACCAAATTCGCCTGGACTTCTTCCTACCATTCTTGCTACGATTTCCCTGTCTTTGATGTTTCTTCCTCATCCTCAACTTCTAAAGACTGGAGTGCCGCGGTGCTCAGTCCTAGGACCTCTCTTCTCTCTATACTCAGTTCACGAACTGGCCTCACAGTCTCGCCACTTTAAACGTAATGTGAGTGATGACTATTCCCAGGATTTTATTTCTAGCCCTGAAAGTCAGGCTGCTCTACACCACGGCCTACTGCACATCTCCGCCTGGATGTCTAATGCGCATCTCAAACAGAACTTGTTTAAAATCAGCTCCCGACAATACCCCCAAACTTGCTTCTCCTGTGCTCGCCCTCTCTCACTGTGTTCTCCTGCTGCTAAGGCCAAAGCCTTGGGATCATTCTTGACTGCTCCTCTTTTGCTCTCACCCCACACCTCCCCATCAGAAATGCCATGATCTTTACCTTTCAAGAATGCCGGAATCAAACATTTCTAACCGCCAATTATGCCACCCTGCTAGGCCCAAGCCACCATTATCGTTTGCCTAGATTATTTTAACAGCTTTCTAAGTGGTTTCCCTGCTCTTTTCTTATTTCATTCAGACTATTCTTAACCCAGTAGTCAGAGTGATCCTGTTAAAACCCAAGTCAGTATTTGTCCATTTTCTGCGCTAAGTCCTGCAATACCTCCCTTCCGTGGTTTTTTACTCAGAGTAAATAACTAGAAGCCAAATGAACATGACTGACAGAGCCTTAAAAATCTGGCCCCACTGCCTCTCTTACTGTTCTTTCCCCTCAACTCTGCTTCAGCCGCACTGGCCTCCCATTGTTGTTACTTATCATATAGACTTTATTTCTTAGAGTAGTTCCAGTTCACAGCAAAATTGAGATGAAGGTACAGAGCCTTCCCATGTATCTCCTGCCTCCACAGGCACAGCCTCCCCAACTACCAACACCCCCCCCCCCTGCCAAGTGGTGCCTGTGTTACAATCAATGAGCCTACATTGGTGCTTCATCAACTCCCAGATGCCCTAGCTCACATTAAGGTTTATGCTGCTATTGTATATTGTTAGGGCCTGGGCAAATGTATAATGACATGTATGCACTATTACAGCATCATACAGCGTAGTTCCACTGTCCTAACAATCCTCTGCCTACCCCCTCTCATCCCCCCGCAGCCTCTGGAAACCACTGATCTTTTTACTGTCTCCATAATTTTGCTTTCTCATTATTTTTTTTAACAGACTTGTTATTCTCCAAGTAAAATATTCTTCTCATACATCTGTAGAGATACCTCCCCCACTGTCTTCAGTCCTTCTTAGTATCACCTTCTTAGTATAATTTTCCCAGCCATCTGATAGATCCATATATATAAAAGTTTAAGCGACTGTTATGACGGAACAACTGGTCGCTATGACGTACACAGACCACCAGGGGGCAGACGTTCAACGCAGGAGCTGCCCCCAGCCCACAGGCCCTGATTGCTGATGGGGCCTGCCGGCCAACTTTCTGGTCCCTCCCCCAGGCTGGCAGGCCCCGATCAGCCCAACTGGGCTGGGACAGGGAACCAGAGGTGGGGGCGGGAGGGGGGTGGAAGGGCAGCGGCAGACACGGTCCTTTTCCCAGGGGGGAGAGGGCTGGCTCCCTCCTTGGGGCCAGGGGCCAACCTCCTGGGTCCCTCCCTGTTCCTCCCCCTGGCCGGCAGGCCCCAATTGCCTGATCAGGGCCTGCCAGCCAACATCCCGGTCCCTCCCCCTGGCTGGCAGGTCCCGATCACCTGATTGGGGCTGGGCCCCAGGCTGGGACAGGGAACCAGCGGTGGGTGGTGGCAGACGCGGTTGGCAAGGGAAGGAGGAGGGGGAGAGGTGAGGAGTCGGGGAACCTGATCTGCCTAGCAACCCCACCCGTGCACAGTTTTGTGCACCGGGCCTCTCGTATATTTATATAATTAAATTCTTCCCCTTAGTGCTTCATAGCATCCTCTGCTTTACTTTTTGTTCTTGACACTTCTCATTGATTCTGTTTGGTATGTTACTTAATGCCTGGGTCTTTCCCCATAACTTTAGGAAAGCTCCATAAGGACAGAGAATTTTCTGTCTGTTCACTGCCATATTCCCACTGACTTTGCACATAGCAGGTTCTAAAACACTTCTGTTGAATGAGTGCACCAAACTGAATAAACTTGGGCTTCTGCTATGAACTGAGAATGATAACAACTACACTTTGTTGCCTAAAATCTAGACACCAGAGTGCCACTGATAAAGCCTCCTGCTCTCATTTCTCACCTCTGGTCATTATGCCCTCTAAGTTCTGTCTGCTTCTCTCCATCCTCACTTCCCTGCCTAGGGTCCACAGCCTCGTCTCTCACAGCTAGGCTCCTATCTGCTGTCTGCTTCTCCAACCCATTCTCCACACGGGTGCAAGAGCGATCTCTTAAAAATACACAGAACAATCACGTAATTGTCCTGGCCTCTGCATAAAGTCCAAGTGCCTTACACTCCTTCATGAGCTTGCCTCCATTTTCCTTTCCAGCAGCATTCCTCACCCTCTCTTCTGTCTTCACCTTTCTTTTCATGTTTGCACCACAATGAACAGCTTTCCTTTTCTGAATGTGCCATGCTCCCCTTCTCCTCTAGATGGCAGCAGTCTGCTGCCTCTGCTACAGCTATAGATTTCTTTGGTCTTAACCTAGAAATCATTTTGTTCAAAAAACTTAGATGCACCGAAGCCATCTCTGTGCCTCTTCTATGGGGGGTGCTCTCACACACCCCGCTTGCTTTCATATTGGGTTGTACTGTGGTTTCCTATTTACCAGCCTTGACTGTGGTCCTCTTGAGCACTGGAACATGTTTATTGCCTGCATAGCTCCAGTCCCTGGCACATGCCAGGCATTCAATAAATATTTATTAGAGGAGTAAGTAACTTGATTCTTACCTTTCTCTCCTGTTTTTTTCCAATTTGTCTTTCAAAATCATAATTTCTTTGTTCAGAGCAAGTTGCTGGCCTTCTGAGTCATGAAGTTCTTTCTTTAGATTTTTAATTTCATTTGCATGTATTCCTTCTCTTTTGGATAATTCTTCTTCATAAAAGATACTTTTCTTTTCCAAATCTGTCTTTAGTTTAGTTATCTCTTGCTGATGTTCTATGCTATACACTCCTGGTGAGTAACTAATTTGTTTTTGCTATAAAAAAAATAAAAGATTAGTTCATATATAAGAATAAAGTATTAAATAACTTCTTTCTATACTAAAAAGACTATTCATATAGCTTTAATAGTATTTTTATATTATCACATGAAAATAATTCTTTATTAAAGGCTATTAATCTCTCCTGTCTGCCACATGTTACAATATTTTTCTTTGTACATTCCTTTATTATTGTGTATCTTACAGTCTTCTTCACAAGATTACATGTCTGTATTTTCTGCTGGTACTTACACAATTATTTGTTTTACACTTAAAGATTTAGTTTTATACACAAATATTGCTGGTGTATGGAATAAGAAAAAAAAATCTACCTGCATCTTGTTTCTGATGTGGAACCAATAAAAGGTAATAAATATGTTTGTGTTTTTAAAAGATTAAATTGGGAGAGGGGATGGTACAGTTAGAACGTACAAAAAGAAAAGAGAGGAGACTTCTACAGTGCCCGGGGAGAAGTGACGAAGTCTAATCTAATGTCTTCATATTCACTCTAGAAAAAAATGATAGGTCTCTGCATTCAGGTCCGGCATTAAGGAGAAATTAGCCTGAAAGCCACCTTTTGAGAAATTCGGTTGAAATGCACTCTCAGTGTAAAGAGATGTGCTAGCCCATCCCAGGACGGCCCATCCCAGCTAACAGAAGTGTCTGCAAGGCTTCCTGCGAGCCACACCAGGTCACTTCACTAGCCAAGCCTCCCGTGCAAATGACCAATGGGCCTTGTCCGGGGAGGCGGCCCTGCACGAACATTTTAACTCTCTCCTGGCAGATCGTTCCTTCCCACTAAACACAGTCTTCACTTCCTTCCTCCACGATTAGGAAGTCGTTACCAGCTTCCTACCGGTAACGTGGGCACTCAGCATACGAGGCTGGAAGGAGAGCTCATTTCTGCTCACAGCAAAGAGCACATAACGGACTCCTCTGAAGCCCGAGGGAGCACACCGAGCTTCACCAACGTGAACTCCAACGCTACCTTCAGTCCCTCCAGTTCGTTTTCCAGCTGCTTGGAATAGTGCTCGCTCTGCTCACGCAGTTTCCTGTCTTTAGACGCTTCGGCAGCTACAGCTTCCGTGTGAACTTCCAGCTTTAACAGACAATAAAAAAGGCAGAGTCACGGTTATAACTGTATGTCCAAGAAAAGCGTTTTTCCCAGGGGCATTTACCTTGTAACAGGAAGATAACGCGAATGTTGAAATTCATATTAAATAATATTACCAAACTAAAAAATTAGCCTCTTTGAAAAGTTCAAGAATGAAGTAAATATTATGTCACTAGTCTGAAAAGGCAGCTTAAGCACTGCCGCGCGGACACTACAAACTTTGCCTGACTACTAACCTCTTTTTTGGCTCTTTCTGTTCTGCGCAGTTCTTGCCTTAAGCTTTCAACTTTTTGCATCACCAGGTCCACCTCTTCTTCCTTATCTCGGACATGGCGAGCAAGTTTCTGCTTTTGGGTGTGCAATTCTGTTAGCCGCTCATTGATCTCCATGAATTCCTGCATGGCCAGTTTCCTCTGGCAGTGTGCGTCTTTCAGCTCTTTGGATTGGTTTTTTAATCGCTCACTAGCCTGGACTAGTTCCTACAGTTTTGTAAAAAGAGTATAAGTTACCAATTCTGCAACCTACGAACCAAATTTGGCCATCATTTCATGCTATAATGAAATCAAGAAGAGCCAAAATTATTCACCTTAGGATAAAATGAAATGAACTACTTTTAAACAGATATTCAGAGCATGGCACTCTGTTCATATTCTCAATTCTTTATGCTAAAATGCTAACTGCAAAGGAACAACAGATTCAACCTTCTAGTATCCTGGTTTCCACAAATAAATAAAGAGTGCAGGAATATAAGATGCAATGGTCAAAATAAAGACTTTGTGACATTTAATGGATATCTGTGCCTGTAAAAAAGACTTGAAAAGCTCAATTAACAAGCTTCAGATACAGAAGCTTGCACCCGCTACCGGGGAACACCCATTCTTCTCCAGCAAATACTGAACATTTAGAAATGGAACAGCCTAGGCCATAAAGCAAGTCTCAGTAGATTCCAAAGAACAGACATCATACAGATCAGGTTCTCTTAGTAACATCACCGTCACAATGGAAATAAAAAATTAAGGGCCAGCCCTGGCAGGAAGGTTCAATTGGTTGGAGCATCGTCCCTCGCACCCAAAGGCTGCGGATTCAGTCCTTTGTCCGGGTGCATGTGGGAGGCAACGGACCAATGTTTCTCTCTCAAACTGATCTTTCTGGTCTCTCTCCTTCTCTCTCAAATCGATAAACATATCCTTGGGTGAGGATAAAAAAATTTTAAAGGCTAAATTCCATAATCATTAATTGGTCAAAAAGAAAAATCATAAAAGTGCTAAATTATCTAGCATAAAAACTGTAAACAAGTAAAAAATATTTAGTACACACTAAAACTTGAAGAGGCAGTAAAAATAGAAAAGTTATAAGACTGAAATACTTATATTGAAACTAAAAAGATGCTTGAAATGCAATGAAATTCCACATTAAAGAAAAAATAACACATTAACATTTCCCGCAAATATGAGAAAATAAGGGGCATAAATTAACGAAAAAAGAAATGTGAGGATAATGAAGATCAACAAAACCAAAAGTTGGTTCTTTAAAAACAAACAAACAGAAAAATATCTGATGAGATCAAATAAGGGAATAAAAATAAATTCACGAAAGAGAGGTTATAACTACAAATCTAAGAGAGATAAAAAAAGATAATAAAAGAACACAATGAAAAACTTTGTTGCCTTATTAACTGAACAAATGCCTACAAAATTACAATTTATCAACAGTGGTTTCAAGAAGAAATAAAATCCTGAATAGCCCTATAACAATTCAAGTAATTGAATCAATGAACTTTCTCCCATCCATCCAGCAGAAGAGAATCCCCAAGCTCACACGGTTTTACAACTGATTCCTTCAATGTTTCAAAGGTACAAAATGTTCCTCTCACACAAACGTTTTCGGAGAATAGAAAAAGAGGCAATGCTACCTCATTCATCCTAAGAGACCAGTATAATCTTGATCTCAAGAAAAGACCAGCCCTAGCTGGTCTGGCTCAGTGGATAGCATCGGCCTGCAGACTGAAGGATCTCAGGTTGAATTCCTGTCAAGGGCACATGCCTGGGTTGCCGGCTCCATCCCCAGTAAGGAGCGTGCAGGAGGCAACCGATCAATGATTCTCTCACCAATGATGTTTCTCTCTCTCTCCCTTCCTCTCTGAAATCAATAAAAATATATTTAAGAAAAAAGAAGTCAAGAAAGTCCAGCTGGTATGGCTCAGTGGTTGAGTGATGACCCATAAACTAGGAGGACATAGTTCAATTCCTGGTCAGGGAACATGCCTGGGTTGCGGGTTCGATCCCCAGTAGGGGGCGTGCAGGAGGCAGTCCATCAGTGATTCCCCCTCATCATTGATGTTTCTATCTTCCCCACTTCCTTCCTCTCTGAAATCAATATATATTTTCTTTAAAGAAAGACTAGAAAGATAAGGAAGGAAATTACAAGATAATCTTACTGATGAAAACAAATTTTAAAAATTCAGAAAAAAAGACATTAGCAAATCAGTTCTAATGATGTATAAAGTGAAAAACATAAATTCTAGAAGTAGATTTGTGTTGAAATTCCAGCTCTACCACTTCCTAGCTCTACTATCATCTTGAACAAATGTACCTAACTTCTCTGTGCTCAGTCTTACCACCTATAAAATGAGAATAATAATACCTCACCCAAAGCACAGGGTACTTACAAAGACTAAATGATCCAATATATATAAAGCACTTAAAACAGTGCTATTAGAAGACATGCAATGTGTTACCTATATTATCATATTATTATTTAGGAGCTAATACATGGATTATTTCTGTTTAACCCACAAATGAAGAAGTGGTTTAACATTTAAAAAGTCTGTAAATATAATTCAGCACACCAACTTATTAAAGGAGAACAATCATATCAATTCTTATTTTTGATAAAAACGGTTAGCAAAATAGAACAAAAGATAACTTCTTTCCTGATAAGAAGTATTTAACAAAGACATACAGAAACATTATTATTAGTGGTGAAATATTAAAAGCATTTTCTTTGAAATCAGGAATAAGACAGGAATGACTGCTAGCACCACTTCTATTCAACATGGTACTAGAGGTCCAAGCTAATACAGTAAGACAAGGAAAGAAAGAAAAGTCATAAAAATTTTAAAAAAGGAATAAAACTGGCATTATTTGCAGAAAACTTTAAAGAATCTCAAATGTTATTACAATTAATAATAGTTATGCAATATTGCTAGAACACTATCAGTAAGAAATGTAATTTCTAAAGATACTATCTAAAATGTGAAAAAACAGAGAATAATAAATTTAAGGAAAAGCAAACAGGACCTCTATAAAAATTTACAGAAAAACATTTTAAAGGATTTTTAATGATCTGGAGAGATATAGCATGTTTGTGGATAAAAAGATTGTGGGGCTATAGAGAAAATATTTATGTTTTTGCACAGTTAAGCCTTTCTGAGAAAATTTGACTTAAACTTGGGGACTAAGCAAGCCTTTTCGAGTAATTTATGAGTAATTTAGATAGTGAGAAATCCAAAGAGATTTAACTCCTGGACACATGTGTTTCCACTTCAGTTAAGAGCCTGAACCAGGGAGCTACCCTCTTTATAAAGCTGGGGTCTCTGGGCATAGCTTCCCACTGGAACGATGTATTTATATTCCAAAGTGTCCTGGATCCTTCTTTTGAGGTTTCCAAGGAGAGGCTCAGGCGGGTGGGTGGAGGCGGGAGAGCAGGAAGCATTTGCTTCTCTCCTCTGTACACAAACCCTGATTCACATTCCAGGGATCCTCACCTACAGTACAGACTGTATGTGTGCAGGCTTTTAACCACCAGCAATCACTGCGTTGGCCCAGAAGAACAAACTGGCTCACAGGGAGCCATGTAGTTATTATTATATTTGTTTTGTTAATCCTCACACGAGGATATTTTTTCCATTGATTTTTTAAGAGAGAGTGGAAGGGATGGAGGGAGGTGGGAGTGAGAGACAGAGAGAGGCACACTGATTTGTTGCCTCCTATACGGGCAAACTAATATATATAATTATAATATAACTAGAGGCCCGGTGCACGACCTTTGTTCACTGGGGGAGGGGGAGGTCCCTCAGCCTGGCCTGCGCCGTCTGGCAGTCCAGGAGCCCTCGGGGGATGTCCGACTGCCATCTTAGGCCCATTCCCCGCAGTGAGCAGGCCTAAACCAGCAGTCGGACATCCTTAGTGCTGCCATGGAGGTGGGAGAGGCTCCTGCCACTGCTGCTCTGCTCACCAGCCGTCAGCCAGCTTCTGGCTGAGCAGCACTCCCCCTGTGGGAGCACACTGACCACCAGGGAGCAGCTCCTGCGTTGGGCGTCTGCCCCCTAGTGGTCAGTGTGAGTCATAGCAACTGGTCATTTTGCCATTCGGTCAATTTGCATATTACCCTTTTATTATATAGGATAATTATGTACAATAATTTAGTAGTTTTTCATTATTAGCTATTAATTATTATGTACTACATCATTGAATTCAATTTTTACTACATCATAAGCCACTTATTTCTTTTTTGCATTGGCTAGTATTAATTCCAATATTTAAAAAAAATAAGTCAGTGAAAGGCAAAGTTCCCAGAGAACGTGGTTTAAGTAAAGTATTTTTCTCAAGAGCTTGAATATTACTTACCCTATTAGACTGTTACAGTGTCCTAGCTATTAACACATTTTGTTGATGTTTATAATACTGTTTAAGTGTTACACAAAGTCCTAATGAAAATAACTTTGGTTTGTTTTTCTACACTTTGAAAGATAAACTGACATTTAAAAAATTTTTTAAAGCATTAAAGAAATTTTCTATTATAATCTTTTAGGAATGGTGGTATTAGGAAGTCATAATGAAAATGCGCCTATATTTTTATTTTTTCGCAGATGTTATACTGATTTTACTATTCTCTTATTTCTTCATATTTCTTTTTTAGTAACGTTCACTTTTAATCAAATCCATTGATTAGTAACTTTCCAAAAGAAAAAAAGATTAAGCATTTTAAAGCCTCAAGAATATGTTTTTCATTACTAGCCATTAATCAAATGACATACACCAAAATAATTGCTAAATTTTTAAACCAACTTTTTACAGATAACAGCTACTATGTATTAGTACAATTCAATATGAGTGCTTTCAGTATACAAATTAAACAAGATTGAGAATTCAGAAAAGGCTTTAACAAACCTATCTGTGCTTTTTACCTTAGTTAAGTCTTCTCTTTCTTGTTGTAACGCTTTGATTTGTTTTTCATGAGCCTTGATTTGTCTAAAAGCATCGTCTAGTTCTCGCCTCACTGAATCAGCTTCTTCAAGCTGTTGTTCCAAGCGACTCGATTCTGAAGAGAAGACAGCGTGTTACTGTTTGTACAAAAGCAAGTGCTTAGAACCGACGTTCGAAACAACTGAATTTAAAAATACACTCTGAATTGGTATTAGGCTTCCTGACACCACATCCACTGTGACTCCTGACAGCTTCTCACTGAGAAGGTGGCGAAGAGCTGGTACAGGGTGAAGATGTGCAAAACGCCGTACACGGCCATTGGAATAAAGACCGTGCTTCTTCTCATAAAACAGTACCTTTAGGACCAGTTAAAAGCTGACAAGGAACAAAACAGAACAAAACCAGCCAAACAAATAAAACAGACAAGTTTTTCCATACTTTTGGTTGGCATTTGTGTGCTGATGTTAGTAAATCATTATAAAATGATTTTGCTTCTAATACTGTGGTTCTAGATCATGGTTTCCCTAGTGATGACTGAAGACTAAACTCTGATTTTGAAAAGTAAGTATTTTAAAGCCTCTAATTGAGGTCTATTCCTCTATTTTACAGATGAAAACACTGAGGCTCAAGGGCCTTGAAGAACACGCTGAGGGTCTACTGCTAAAGGAGTATCAGATCTGAGACCGAGCCCCAGAATTCTTGCATCAACCTCTCCGATTCAGAAAGTCATATTATTAAATAATGTTTAACATTACCAGTTAAAAAGCTTTATTACGAAAAAATAAAATTATACTTAGTATGTTTAAATAATATTTAATAAATTGGTATAAAATGTTTCTATTTAAAGAGCTGAAGCCATTTAAACAGAAAAATCAAAACATACTCATTGCTAACCCTGTTCAGGATAGTTTCTGTTCTTTGCACCCTTGTTACTCGGAGAGTTACCCCAGACAAGCAGCACTAGCATCCCTGGGGGCAGAGTCTCAGGACCCACTCCAAACCTACTGAATCGGAATCTGCACTTTACCAGGATTCCTGGGTGATCTGTTTGCAAATTGAAGTATGAGAACCAATGCACAAATAATTGTACATTGTTGAGTTTTATACGCTCAGTAAATAAAGTAGCATTTATACTACCTTAGTCCAATTAAAGAGTAAACATTTCATTTGTATAGACAAGTACTATAGCAAAAAGTCACTTAAATGTATCATTGTATCACACACTAACTGGTTCAAGATTTCTTAAGTTCAGTAATTTACTACTATTTAGTACCCTAAAGTTATAGAGTTACTAAAAGCTTATTCATCTGAGGTATTTTGAAAGTCTAAATACTTTTATGGATAGTATAGTTATTTTAAGAATTTTTGAAAATGTATGCAAAGTTGCATTTTGTAAATTGCAAAGGGGCTAAGACTGGAGCAAGAGGGAGATTAGTACGACAATCAAAGCACCTCTCTCCGATCCGCGTAATGTCACAGCTTTTCCATTATGTTCTTACTCCTAACATAATTCCTAAATCCTCCGAGATGAGATTTTACTTCTAATCAGGGTGGATATGACATCTATTATTGCCCTATCCATTCACCGTATTTCTCCTTTACCTACATAAGTTAGAGGAGAGAGGTGGGGAGAGGAGGAGAGAGGGAGAGAGAGTAGGGAAGAGAGAGACAGAGAGAGTGAAAGAGTTTAGGGTTGGAGAGACAGCACATGGAGCCACAAACCACCAACATCAAGGCAATAAATGAATGGTGTTATAAAGCACATTATAGGTTACACAAATGTTTTCATTAAAAAACAAAATCCATTCTTCATTTTCTCATATAAAAATATTAAATGAGTATGAATTTCTTTTTTGTCTGCAGATAGTCAAAGATGTATTAAGTGTTCATTATATGGCACCAGGAAACTCTTCCTTCCTTCTTAAAGTCAGAGTATGATGAAGAAAACAGATACGAAAGTGAAATTGTAAATAATTATACAGATACTAGAGGCCCAATGCACGAAATCTGTGCAAGGGGCTCAGTGCCCGTCACTGCAGTGGCTGCCTTGGCCCCCGCCCGCTGCGGCTGCATCCTGAAGGACGTCCGGTCTAATGAGCATATTATGCTTTTATTATAGATTAAAATTTTCTAGGAGTTTTAAAATATTGGAAAATGCTGCCACCTGGCCAGTGTGGCTCAGTGGCCAGTGAGTACCCATGAACCAGGAGGTCACGATTCGATTCCCGGTCAGGGCACATGCCCAAGTTGCAGGCTTGATCCCCAATAAGGGCCGTGCAGGAGGCTGCCAATCAATGAATCTCTTTCATCAATGATTTCCTATCTCTCTCCCTCTCCCTTCTACTCTGAAATAAATATATGAAAAATAGAAAAGAATGTTGCCATAGGGAAAGAAAAGACATAAAAACCTTAATAGTGGGCAATTTGTTTACACAAAGGTTTTGCTTAAGAAGTATCTAGAGAAACGTTAGATCACATGCCCAGCAAAAACATATCTTAGGAATGAGGGGGGAATTTAAGACATTCTCAGATGAAGAAAAACTAAGAATTTGTTAGCATGCCAACCTTTTAAAAAATGGCTAAAGGAAGTTCTCTAAACAGAAAGCAAACAAGGAACTCAGCAATTTCAGGAAGGAAGGAAGAACATGGCATATAAAAATATAGGTAAATACAATTGAATTTTTTTTCTTCTCTAGAGTTTTCTAAATTATATTTCATGATGCAAGGAAACATTATAAACTTGTCTGATGTGCTTCTAAAACATGTGAAGAGGAAATACTTAAAACAATTATATAATGAACAGGGAGAAGAAATAGTTATCAACACAACAAACTGCTCTATCTCTACACGTAATGAGATGATATGACTCTAAACCCTGAAAAGGTTATTTCACTCAGAAAAAATCCAAAGCTCTTAAAACACTCAGTAAGATTCTGCTGACCAGGCAAAAGCCCTCTGTACCCCTTTACTTCCCCAGCCTCGTTTCCTTCCTTCTCCTGCTCGCTCATCCTACACAGCCACGCTGTCCTCTGTGCTTTATCTCCTCTCAAGAGGCTCATTCTGACTCTAGGGCCCTGCACTGGCTGGCCCTTCTTGGAACACAAGTTCCCAATACAACTGCATGGCTCAGTCCCTATCCATCTTCAAGTTTTTGTTCACGGGTCGCCTTCTCAATGAGGCTTTCACCTGGACCTTCTTAAAATGACAGAACTCATCGTGCACTTGCAACCCTTTCCTGCTCTATTTTTTAAGTTCTCTTCCCTTCTAGAATTCTGAGAGCCTAAAACAACATCTGGTACACACAGTAGGTGCTCAATAAGTATTTGTTAAATGAATGAAATAATAAATGAATGGATATAACAGGTATATCAAGAACTGTCCCAATTAATTTTCATCTATCTCAGCAATGCACTGAAAAATAAGTTACAAAAAAAATAAGATTTCACATGCCTTAATGCGTGCATACATGCAATTCCCTTGTTCATCTGTCCTCATGTCTAACACTCTTGCGCCTACTCATATGTATCCTTTACCAGACAAATTCCAATTAAATATTCCAAACTAACAGGTCTTCCAAAAAGTCATCTTCGTTAACTTAAATCTGGGTGAGGCGCTCCTCTTATGCACTCTCCATGCACCTACGTCTACTTTTCTGATAGTCTTTACACATGTATTGCAAAAACTATTTGTTTACCTTTCTCCCAGACCAAAATGTGAGCTCCTGAAAGCAGAACCATTCTTATTTGCTTTCACCTCACTGGCACATAGCCCATACCACATAACACATGACACATGCAGTATCCAATAAATGTTCTGTGTGTTTCAGTAGAATATTTTTAAGTCTACTAAACTTAATTAATAGTGAATCACAGAAATTTACCTCTTACTTGTTTCCTTAGTTTTTCAATTTCTTCTTTTAAACTTTTTATTTCTAAATCTTTGCTTGCTGTTAGTGGACCATCAACAGTTGAATACTGCAGAGCTTGGACAGTCTGTGTTGACTCTTAAAAAAAAACAGAGAGAATAAAATAATAAATAAGAAAGCTGGCCATACACTACCTTTTCAAAACTTATGGCAATATATACTTCTTTCTAGAGAAACCCTTATATAATTCTACTAATCAAAACATCTACCCATTGAAAATAAGCACGTAAACACATTAAAATTAAATCACAAAACTCCACTGTATCTGTCTTTATACAATACTAGAGGCTTCTAGACTGACAGCTTAGGCCCGCTCCCCCCACCACCACTGCGCTCACCAGCCATGAGCCCGGCTTCTGGCTGAGCGTTGCTTCCCTGTGGGAGCGCACTGACCCCAGGGGGCCGCTCTTGCGTTGAGCACCTGCCCCTTGGTGGTCAGTGCATATCATAGCAACAGGTTGTTCCGCAGTCGGGCCGAAACTGGCTCCCTGACGTCCCCTGAGGGGTCCCAGATTGCTAGATGGCACAGGCCAGGCCAAGGGACCCCACCAGTGCATGATCGAGGCCAGGGAGGGATGCGGGAGGTTGGCCAGCCAGGGAGGGACTGCGGGAGGGCTCCAGGGCGTGTCCGGCCTGTCCCGCTCAGTCCCAATTGGCCTGATCCCAGCAGCAAGCTAACCTACTGGTCGGAGCATCTGCCCCCTTGTGGTCAGTGCATGCCATAGCGAGCGGTTAAGCAGCTTTAGCATATCATTAGCATATTACGCTTTGATTGGTTGAATGGCAATGGGACGACTGGACACTTAGCACATTAGGCTTTGATTATATAGGATTACATAGGATATAGGGTGGGGCAAAAGTAGGTTTACATTTGTTCATATGGAAAATTATATATTAATTAAGAAATAATAACACAAGAATAAACTGTGTTTCGTGTACTCACAACAGTAACCCTACTTCTGCCCACCTGTATGTAGGACAGTGGCATCATTTGGTAAATGTTCTGTCGGATGACATATGAAAAACTGAGACTGGTGTATGAAGGAAGGTCTTGGGGGTGTTAATATACAAGATGTAGAACTGCTGGCCTTCCAATTTTTATGCATGAAAGTTGAGAGGCCCACTTATAAGTGACTTTGGTCAACAGTTTAGTTCAAATAGAGATTATTTATCTTGTGGTTCTAATGAGAAGATGCAAGGTATTAAGGAAGCCTTCATTCTACTTAGGCTTATTCCCAGACAGTATCAAAAGATATGGGGAAAAGTTAAAAACACTTATGTCAGAAATGAAATTAGCCTTGTCCTAAAATAGTCCTTCTGCTACCTTATGGAGGGTTCCTGAATAGTAAGACCCTACCTTACCACAATTTTCGTTAGCACCAATCATTACTAATTGCTCTGCATTGGGCATGCGCCGCTTCACAACACCATGTTCTAAGAAATGCAGTTAGGCAGTATCATCCTGTGACTGCCATGGAATGCACTCCCACAAACCTAGACATTAGACTAATGTAACTATACATGCTATATTTTTGTATGACCAGCAGCACAGTAGATGTGTTTACACCAGCATCACTATAAAGAGGTAATGTGTTGCTCTGTAACTTTTGGACAGTTATGATGTCACTAAGCCATAGGAATTTTTCAATTCCATTATAATCTTATGGTATCACCATGTTGGCCCATTGTTTACTGAAATGACATTCCTGTGCATGACTGCATTTACTTATATATTGCTTTATATAACTTATTAATTATATAACATATTACTTAAATATATTACATATATATTTATCTCCAAAAAATTGTCACCTACAGAGGATAGAGATTTTCTCATTAATCTTTGCCATCTGTATGGAGAACATCATCATCATGCACAGTTGTCATAAATATTTGTTAATTTGACTTAAAGGTGTAAGATATACCATATTGCTCAGCTAATCATGATCTACATCCAATAACTATTTCTCCACTTTTGGGTTTAAACATGCTAAAAATTGGCGCTTTTTGTATTTATTGCTTTTAAAAGAACATCCGTTGTTTATTTTAAAGACATCTAAGTTGGGACTAGAAAATGGGTATATAAAAATGCCCAATGGACATGTTGAAGCCAGATACAAATGAGATCATGCTATATGATACCATTTATATGAAATTCAAGAACAGGTAAAATTAATTACGAGTGAAAAGAATTAAAACAGCATTTACTTCAGAGTGGTGGAAAACAGACTGGCAAGAGGCATGTGGGAACTTCATGCTGCACTACAAATATTTTATACATTGACTGGGCTGTAGGTGACATGAATGTACACATATATAAACATTTATGGGGCTTCCCCTTAAAAAGAGTACCTGCTCACCTTGCTATATGCTAACACCATTTAAACATCAAACAGGGTGACGTGACATCACAGTGACATGGGCATTCCTCTTTTCTATCTCCTCCGATTTACAACTAATTGGACAACCATACGGTAACAAAGTGCCTCTACATGGCACTCCAGCATCTCCAAGGATGCACCCGCCTGCGTATCCGGAGTGGGTGGATCTGACCTAGCAGGAGGCTGCAGAGCCACGGCAGTCACCGCAGTGGTGACTCCCGGGGGCAGCAGAGCCCTTCCTAGCAGAGGAGGCAGAAGTAACTGGGACTGGCCAAGCGAGGAGGAGACAGCTGGAGGGGCCTGTGCTCTTCAGCGCCTGCTTCCAGAGGAGAGACCTCGGTGGCGGTGACGGGGGCAAAGGAGAGGGAAGAAGGCAGGCAGAGAGCTAAACGTCCTGCTGTCAGCCCGCAGACCTCTGGGACTGCCCAACTTGAAGACTCCCTCACCAGGCCGTGAGCACACCCAAAGCCCCAGGTGTTAAGCACACGCCTCACCCTACCCGGCCACCAGCATATTTAAGCATATTCAAAGTTGTAAGTCAGTAACTTTAAGAGAAATCAAAAAGGTGTGCTATCGCCACTTTCTGGACAACAAAAGAAGGGCTTCTGGTTGCCAAGCTATTGAACTGCTAAAACCAAAGTAAACCAAGTCTTACCTAAATAAGAAAGAGATTTGCTTCTTCAAAGGTGATGACATTTCAGGAAACACTGAAAGAGCACAGTAATACAAAAAGAAAGTGACCATTCTCCAGCAACCAAACTCAAAGACACGGAATGCTGAAATTTGATAAAGAATTCAAAATAGTTGTTATAAAGACATTCAACAAACTAAAAGAAAACGCAGAAAGGCAATTCAGTGAACTCTGGAATAAAAATAATGAACAGAATAAGTAATTTCCCAAAGAGGTTTAAATTTAAAAACCAAGGAAAAATTCTGGAGCTGAAGAACTCAATAAATGAGATGAAGAATGCATTAGAAAGTGCCGGAAATAGAGTAGACCACATGGAAGAGAAAATAGCAATGTGTATGATAGGTATTAGAAATGACTCAGGTGGAAAAGAGAGAATTAATATTTTAAAAAGTGAAGAACACCTGTAATAGTTATGAAGTCTGGGGGGATGATGGAACAGAGAATTTAATTAAAGAAATAGTAGATAAGACCTTCCCAAACATGGGGACAAGAACTAGACATCCAAGTCCACAAGCCGATAGAACACTTTACTACCTCGATACAAAAAGACCTTCGAGCTGGGCCAAATAGTAGTAGCTACAGTTAACCAACCTATGAGCCAGGTCACAGTTCGATTCCCGGTCAGGGCACATGCCTAGGTTGCTGGCTCGTTCCCCAGTGGGGGACATGCAGGAGGCAGCCAATCAATGATTCCCTCTCATCATTGATGTTTCTATCTCTCTCTCCCTCTCCGTTCCTCTCTGAAATCAATAAAAATATAAAAATTTTTAAAAAGACCTTTAACACACATTAAATGAATTAGCAAAAGTCAATGACAAAGACCTAATTTTAAGGATAACTGGGCGGGCGGGGGGAGGGGGAGAAGTAAACTACAAAAGAACCCCGTGAGGCTATCAGCAGATTTCTGAGGAAATTCTCCAGTTCAGGAGAAGGTAGATTCACATACTCAAAGACCTGAAAGGTAAAAAATGCCAGCCAAGAATATTCTGTCTACATTAAGGAGAAATAAAGGCTTTCCCAAATAAACAAAAGCTGAGTGAGGTCACTACTATATCTGCCTTTTAAGAAATGCTGAAATGGTCTCTTCAAGCTAAAATGAGAAGATTAAGGTGATAGACAGAAGTAGAAAACTGTAACTCTATTTTAGTGTTAAATACTTAATTATAGAAAATGTTAAAGGTAAAAAGCATTGAAAATTAACTATAGCTACTACTATTTGGTAACAAATTTGCACCAAAGAGAGATAATTTGTGACATCAAAAATATAAAAAGGGAAGAGTAAAAGGACAGAAGCTTTATAGGTGAATGAAGATAAAAAGGACTATTTTATCTGTAAGATGTTTTATGTAAACTTCATGGTAATCACAAAGCAAACCTATAGAGCATAGACACAAAACAAAAAAGGGGGTGAGAGGAGAATGAGCATATCACCGTGGAAACCCATCAACTTACAAAGGTGAACAGAAACAGAAGGAAAGAGGGGGGAATGGAGATTCAAAATCACCAGAAGGAAAAAGGATAAAATAATAGCAGTAAGTCCTCACATACCAATAATCACCATGAATGTGAATGGACTGAACTCAACAATCAAAAGGCACAGAGTGGCTGGTTGGATTAGAAAACAAGACCCAACTAGATGCTGCCTGCAGGAGACTCATTTCAACCTTAAAGGCACACAGAGGTGCAAAGGGCAAGGATAAAGGACGAAGCATTATATGGAGATCACCTACGTGCATATCTACACTAATAAAAGAGTAAGATGCAAACTGACCGTAACTTCACAACACCCACCAGCCAATCAGGAGTATGCAAATTAACCCAACAAAGATGGTGGGTTAATTTGCATACACAGGCACCGAGCAGCTGGGGGCGAGGTTGGATGCTTGTGTCATTGCTCAGGGCTCTGGGCAGCGTGGAAAGGCAGAAAGGCGGCTCTGGGCCAGAGCGCAAAGGCGGCTCCGGGTGGAGCAAAGGCGGTGCCGGCAGCCAGGGGAAAGAAGGCCCGTTCTTGCACGAATCTTCATGCATCGGACCTCTAGTCAATGAATAAATGGGAAAGATGTGGTACACACACGATGGAATATTATTCAGCCATGAGAAAGGAAGCTAGCCTGTCATCTGCAACAACATGGCTGGACCATAAGGGCATTATGCTAAGTTGAGTAAGTCAGACCGAGAAAGTAAAGGACTGTATGATATCACTTTTATGTGAAATTCAAAAAAGTCACACTCATAAAGAATACGGTAAAATAGCAGTTACTAGGGGGTGGGAGAGAGGGATAAGATTGATGCTGTTTAAGGATACAAACTTGCAACAAGTAGTAAGCAAGCCATAGAGAGCTAATACAGGTATTAATAAGTGTAGTCCTATATTTTTATACTATACTAGAGGCCCAGCGCACACGAAATCATGTGTGGTTAGGTCCCTAGGCCTAGCCTGGCCTCTGTCACATGGCCTCTGCTGCCCTGTGACGCGATGTGAAGCTCGCCCCACCCCACCCCACCCCGCGGCTGCTTTGCGAAACTCACTGCCGCCTGGGTGACTGCTTTGCCAAGCTCACGGCCATCCCGCGAAGCAGCCCGCCACCACCGTTCAATAGTCCCCAGTCCTGCCCTGCCGCCAGCCACCCTCATGGTGAGCGGCTTGGGGGCTGGGCAAGGGGGACTGAGAGGTGCTCCATGCACTTCATGGTGACGGGTCGCCCGTTCAGTCGTGATGCCACCTAGCTCTTCATATATATTAGGAAGTATGTAATATGATAGGGGTGCTAAATATCACAACAGGAATCTTATTACAGTAACTAAATGTACCAAGTTAACACTATACACCTTAAATTTATTCAATGTTATAGGTCAAATACATTCAATAAAAAAATAAAAACTACCTTGCATGAAAAAGGGGGAGTAATTTTACATGCAGCTATCTTAGCAACATATTGAAAAAGCAGAATATTGTCTGTTTTATTGATATCTACAGAGTCTTTCTCTCCACTGGGCCTCTAAAGCACAACAGCAAAATTTTATTATTGTAAAACTTTCTCTTTTAATAGCTACAAGTTTCTTGACTATAAACACACTGTTTCATTTGATGTCACAAAATGAATTAAGTAAAATACATTGCAAGTTACATCCTGTAGTTTGGAGAAAATAAAGCAGGAAAGTGGGTGAGTGAGTGCTGGGAATGAAGGAAGATTCCATTTTCAATAGAATGGTCAGGAAAGAACTTATTGAAAGGTAGCATTCAAGTAGAGACTGCAGGAGGTCAGGGAAGGAGTCAGGTGTGTTCATGTGAACACCACAGGAAGAACACTGATGGCAGGACAAGAGCCATAGCCAGGCCCCAGGTGGGGATGTGCCCAGTTCGTCCAAAGAACAGCCAGGAGCCCAGAGTGGCCAGAACAGAAAGAACAAAGGAGAGAGGAGTAAGGGATGCAGCCATAAGGGAGTCCCGGCTGGATCACACGTGAAATGAGTTTGAGAGAGAGTAAGGCAGGGAACCAGTTAGGAAGCTACTGAAATGAGAACTGAAACAGGTGGCAGCACCACCGGGCGTGGCCAGCAGATTCCAGGCCGACTGCAGTGGCAGAGCTGCCCTGATCTGCTGACGGGTCTGATGTGAGGTGTGAGAGTGAGAGGATTAAAGATAACGCTAAGGTTTTAGTTCTGAGCAACTCAAATCATGGAGTATCCTGGAGTGTTCTAACATTTAGTCGTCAAAGAGTGAAGAAGACATCAGCACGTGAGACTGAGAATAACTAGCTTCTAAGGAAAAAGACAACCAGGAGATTAAAGTGCCCCAAAAGCAGAAAGAGCTATTCGGAGGGGGGAGTGGTCAGGAGGGTGAAACGCGGATGGGTGACAAGGTGACCACTGGGAAATGATTGTTGGGTTTTGCCACACAGGGTAGGAAAATAGGCTCAGGAAAAAGTAGGACTTCTGGGCAGAATTAAGACTCAATTTGAGATCAGCATTCATGACTGTGAAGCAGTCAGCATGCTGTGTGTTTTAAGTAAGCTACCTTCAGCCGCAGTTAGAAGTGTGATGTATGTAACAGGACTGGGGTTCTACCAAAGGCATCTGACAAACAGAAAGAGGGCAAGAGACTTGAGGGTATGGGGAAGGGTATGATGACAGATGACACAGCATGAGAACTGAGGGCAGAAGAGGAGCCGTGGCAGAGGGATAGAATTGTAGGTGATAGGACTTATAATCCTAGATAATAAAAAGGTGATATGCAAATTGAACCTCACGCCCTCACAAGATGGCTGCATATGGGACGACCAAACGACTGAAGCAGGCTGCGTGGGGAGATCAGGCCGGCAGGGGGGTTAGTGAGGGATGACCAAACAACTGCACAGCAGGCTGCATGGGGCTACCAGGCTGGTGGAGGGGTGGGGGGCAATTGGGGGTGACCAGGCCAGCAGGGGGGGGAGCAGTAATAGGTGACCAGGCTGGCGGGGAGGGCAGTTGGGGGCAACCAGGCTGGTGGGGAGGGGTGCAGTTGGGGGCGACCAGGCCAGCAGGGGGAGTAGTAGGGGGTGACCAGGCTGCTTGGGGGGAGGGGGGGACAGTAAGAGGTGACCAGGCCGGGGTGGCAGTTAGGAGCAACCTGGCCAGCAGGGGGGGGCAATTAGGGGCGACCAGGCAGGTAGGCAGGTGAGCGATTAGGAACCAGCAGTCCAGGATTGTGAGAGGGATGTCCAACTGCCAGTTTAGGCCCGGGGATCAGGCCTAAACCAGCAGTCAGACATCCCCCAAGGGGTCCCAGATTGGAGAGGGTGAAGGCTGGGCTGCGGGGAACCCTCCGCCCCCCTGTGCACGAATTTCATGTACTGGGCCTCTAGTCTGATAGATAAAGCCCCTGAATTAACCTGAAAAATAATCGTATTATTTTAAATCTTAGAACATATGTATTTATCTGAATAGGGGGTTAAGTTTTTTTTTTAATATATTTTATTGATTTTTTACTGAGAGAAAGAGAGAGGGATAGAGAGTTAGAAACATCGATGAGAGCGAGACATCGATCAGCTGCCTCCTGCGCTCCCCCTACTGGGGATGTGCCCACAACCCAGATACATGCCCTTGACCGGAATCGAACCTGGGACCCTTCAGTCCCCAGGCCAACGCTTTATCCACTGAGCCAAACCGGTTAGTGCTAAGTTTTTCTTAAGTTTCCTTTTCAAGGCCTGTGCGAAGCGATTGAGGGGGTGACTCAGCTGTGAATCCAGCAACCAGAACCAATAAGCAGCCCACGAGGAGTCAAAACATCATCCCCTCAACATCATCTCATTGAAGGACAACAGCTGATGTCTGCAGACCTCCAAGGCTGCATGTAGCTGCATTCCGTCCCTGCCTCTCCCTAAGCCCACTCCCCTTTACAGTCCTGTCCCCTGTACCTTGCTGTAAAACAGGATTTGAATGCTTGTGAGCACCCGGTCTTCTTGGGTGACTGGCCTTCTCAATACACACCTTATATGATTCAACCCTGCCTTTGTTATTGGACACAGCTACAGGCAGCCTGAGCCCAACCAGGGTTTTCCAGGTAACACAGGTGATGGTGGAAGTAAAGGAATATTGGAGCTAAGTCACCAGAGGGAGTTAACTAGAAAATTACAAGCAAGAGATTATGTGAGATTTGCTTGAAGTCGAACTTAATAAAGAATTTTAGATACTGTAATCTCAAGATACCCTACGATCACGAGGAGTGGATGAGGTACAGTTGGAAGACAAAATCATCGAAGGTAAGGAATTGAGACCAAGAAGTAAGAATATTAAAAGCTTCACCAATGTGCACCTTATTTTTCTTTGGTAATCCTCACCTGAGGATATTTTTTCCACTGCTTCTCCGAGACAGTGGAAGGGGGAAAAGGAGGGGGGGGGGAGAGAAAGAGAGGGAGAGAGAGAAATATCAATGTGAAAGAGCCCCATCAGCTGGTTGCTTCTTGCATGCACCCTGGCCGGGGCAGGGAGCGAACCTGCAACTTCGGTATGAGTCCTTGACCAGGAACAGAACCCTTCAGTCCCTGCGCTGATGCTCTAACTACTGAACACACCAGCCAGAGCACCAAGGCGCATTTTTAAAGCATCAAATACTACACACTACTCATGTTGCAGAGGATGACAGCTTGCTAAGAGCTGCAAGTTTTCAAGGTCGAGGAAATATAATAGGAAAAGTAATATAAAATGTTTTACTGGGATGACAAGGGTTCCTTTTTTCCTAGTCCCATTTTCCTCTCCCCACACATTTTTATAGTGTGCGTGTGTGTGTGTGTGTGTGTGTTTTTGTGTGTACATACATACACCTGTGGAAACAAATGCCATTTTGTTTACTGTTAATTTTGTGCCTTTATATAAATATTATACTGTATTCTGCATAAATTTCTAGAACTTAATTTTTTTCTACTTAATAAAAAAAAACGTTTTTTCAAGATAAAACGACCACTTACTGTATAAGGAGCAGTTCCTAACACTGTGGGTCCAGCTCAGAAAAGGAAAAATGCTATCTTTAAAATACATTTACCTTGAAGTTTTCTACTCAGTTCAAGCTTTTCCTGTTCAAGGCGTTTAATTCTTCTCTCATAAGCTTCAGTGGCTAAGTTGTTATCTAGCGTCCTCTGAACATTGGCATCCAGATCCAGAGAAGTGGGAGCAGCTGTGACTCTTAAACAGCTCCGATCAGAAAGCACACTGGAGAAAAGAAAGACAAAGTGGGCTCACACTGAACAATAACTCGATAACCTTTTGAAACAGGATTTGAACAGCTAGTCACGTTAGCCATCTAGAATGACTGTCAAACACTTTTTTTTTTGCAAAATCAGCATAAAGGACTTTTTAGAAGCATTTTTAAAAATGAAAACTTAAGTTACCCAAATTACCTTGCATTTCTTTTAATAAACAAAAATTATAAAATGACGTTTGCTAAAGGGTTATTGGTAGCTTGAAACGATGTAACCATCCATGTGAATTACTAGCAAAAGCACCAACCATGGACCCCTTCACTGGAAGTTGGAATTCAAAAGCGAAATGCTCTCTTTAATGCAATGCAATTTAAAAAACTATTGAAGTACTGGACACTCAGCAGTGAGCAAACCAAACTTACCCAATGTGGAGTTTATATTCCAGTGACAAAAATAAACAGGATAAATAAGTAAAATATTCAGTACATTAGGTAATGTTAAATGCTACGGAGAAAACAAGAGCAGGAAGGGAAGAAATGGAGGTCTGAGAGGGAGAAAATAAAAATGTAGGTCAAGTGGTCAGGAAAGTCATCATTCAGAAAGTAGCTTTGAATAAAGTCCCGAGAGAGAGGGGACCCTAGGAGATTGGGAGAAGCATCCTAGGCACGTGGTCTAGAAGCGCAAAAGCCTTGAAACAGAGGATGACTGGCATGTTCCTGGGCGAGAAAGGAGACCTGTGTGGCTAGCGTGGAATGAGCAAGGGGAATAGCAGTAGTAGACACAATCAGAAAGATAAGATTTGGAGTTAAGATATAAAGTAACCAGAGGTGGGGACAGTCCTGAATAGGGAATGACATGTTCTGACCTAACTTGTAGCAGGACCACTCAGACAGTTTAGAGAAAATAAGAACCGAAGTGATGAACATTTAAAGTAGGTGGCTAAGAGATTTTCAGTAGAAGAGAGGAAAGAGGTCTCAGGCTGGATATACACAGTAGGAGCATCGTAAGTACCCAAGCATGTAAGTGGGAAAGATCCAAAGATGAAGCTATGGGACAAGGAGGCAGCAGGTGTGGGACTGAGAGGGTGTGGCCAGAAAGGTAAGGAGAAATCAAGCAGGTGCCCTGGAAGCTAAGAGAAGAACCTGTTTTAATGGGAAGGAAACATGACAAGTAAGAGGAGACTGGGCAACTAAGACCAAGAAATTATCCTTAGTCCGGCTGGTGTGGCTCCGTGGTTGAGCTTCAAACCCTGACCAAGAGGCCCTGGTTCGATTCCCGGTCAGGGCACATGCCCGGGTTGCAGGCTCAATCCCCTAGTGGAGGGCATGGAGGAGGAAGCTGATCGATGATGTTTCTCTCTCATCAATGTTGATGTTTCTCTCTCTATCCCTCTCCCTTCCTCTCTCTCTAAAATCCAATAAAAACATATTTTTTAAAAAAAGAAATGATCATTAAATTTAACAACATGGAGGTCAGTGGTGACATCGATAAAAGCAGCTTGCATGAAGTGATGAGTGTACAAAGTTGACTGGGGTGCCCTAACTGGTTTGGCTCAGTGGATAGAGCGTCAGTCTGCGGACTCAGGGGTCCCAGGTTCGATTCCGGCCAAGGGCATGTACCTTGGTTGCGGGCACATACCCAGTAGGGAGTGTGCAGGAGGCAGCTGGTCGATGTTTCTCTCTCATCAATGTTTCTAACTCTCTATCCCTCTCCCTTCCTCTCTGTAAAAAAAAATCAATAAAATATATTAAAAAAAAAAAAGTTGACTGGGGTGGTGTCAGAAACAGAATGAGAAAAAAAATCACAAAATTTAGACAACAGCTGGAAGTAATTCTGCTATAATGAGGAGCTGAGAATGGTTAGTCGCAGGGTAAAGAAAGTGGTATGAAGAGACTTTACACTCTGCTTTAAGGTGGGAGAGAAAACCTGCATGTCTGTGGGCTCATGTGAATGATCTGCGTATGCCAATGACACAGAAAGGGAAAAACTTGTAACAGCAAGCAATGCACTCGAGTAGACAAGAGGGGACAGAAGGGATTCAGTTCATGCCTAGAAAGAAGACTATATGGATGCAGTGGTATGCAGGTGGCAAACACGACGGGAGCTATGGAAGTTATCTACTGTTTGCTTCAACCACTTAGTCAAAGAGAAGAGAGATTGCCAGTTGAGAGTGCAGATGACAGAGGTTTTAGAGGAACATCTGCAATATGAAATAGAGAGTGGAAGAGGGCTACACGAGAGTAATACGGCATCTGTGCCATGCAGTAATACAGCATCTGTGCCAGGCAGTAATATGGCATCTGTGCCAGGCAGTAAGAAGAGGGCTACACAGGGGTAATATGGCATCTGTGTCAGGCAGTAATACGGCATCTGTGCCATGCAGTAATACGGCATCTGTGCCAGGCAGTAAGAGGAGGGCTACATGAGGGTAATACGGCATCTGTGCCAGGCAGTAATACGGCATCTGTGCCATGCAGTAATACAGCATCTGTGCCAGGCAGTAATACGGCATCTGTGCCAGGCAGTAATACAGCATCTGTACCATGCAGTTATACGGCATCTGTGCCAGGCAGTAAGAAGAGGGCTACATGAGGGTAATATGGCATCTGTGCCATGCAGTAATACAGCATCTGTGCCAGGCAGTAATACGGCATCTGTGCCAGGCAGTAAGAAGAGGGCTACACGGGGGTAATACGGCGTATGTGGCATGCAGAAAGAAGGGAGGTTGCCATGCAACTGGAGGTTGGTAATCATGACCTTAAAGTGAGACCAGTAAGAATAGTCAGGTTTTTTTTTCTGGACACTGAACTGCACAGGTACAGGCAGAAAGTTGAATTGTGACAATGAATGTCAACTTAGCAAAACTAGTGTAACAAAATGAGATAGTTAAGGAACTGAGGGAGCACTTATGAGGACTGATGATAATTATTGTCCTTGAAATTTAAACTGAGTAAGGAGTAAAAAGAAGGTATGAGTGGAAGGAGGGTCAGTGAAAAGATGGTTAGGATTAATGAGTTGAAAGTGCTGATTCTTGACACCTAGAGAAAATTTATTCAATAGCAAGGGGACACCTCTAATTCCTGCCTTGTTAATAGTTAGATCCTAAGCTAACTGTTCTATTCTTTCTCCTCCAAAATGAGTTATGATTCTTCTATGTTCTATTCCTTTTGAAATATCTAACATATTCCAGCAGTAGCTTCACCATTTTAAAAATTTTTTATTTACAAAGTTGTTTTATACATTATACATTTTTAAAGAATTCATTTTAATTTGCTTTAAATTGTCCAAATTATGTTAACTTTTCAAACTTACCAGCTACTGGTATAGGTAAAACCAACAAATGGCAGGTGGTGGCCAGAAAATGCAGTGTGCGTTGGTGGGGGCATCGTTTCCTATAGGAGATAAAAACATCTGGTAAGAAATAAACAGCTATGGCCTGTAGGTTGGACTATAAATATTAACTGTCAATCAGCAATATGTGACTGTTCAATTTAGAACCACTGAAAAGTTTGGAACAGATATTTAGGTGATATAGTATTTAGACCATAAACATTGCTATTGTAAAATTCTAATAAAATGAAAATAAAGATGAAAAGTCTGACATTGAGTACAGTCATTTTTCATGTAGTCCGTATTTGCAAATTTGCCTGATCACTAAAATTTATCTGTAACGCAATCAATATTCGCAGTACTAAATTTAGCACAGCGGTCGCCAACCTTTCGGACCTCACGGACCACCAGTGGTCAGTCTGCGGACCTCCGGTTAGCGACCGCTGCTTTAGCAGACATGTCAAGAGCAAAGGAAGTCCAGGTTTCCCACACATACGTTCCCAGGTGGGACTGAACAAGGGATGCTCGCCTTCTTCCTTCACGTCTCAGACTGTAAACAGTGTTCTTTGAAGGGTCTAAGTGCACCATGCTTTTCACATTTTTGTACCTTTTTTGGGTGCTTTTGCTGTTAAACTGACCCCCAAGCATAGTACTCAAGTGCCATCTTTTGTTCCTAAGCAAAAAGGCTGTGTGTCTTACCAAAAAATGTGTTAAATAAGTTTCGTTCAGGCATGAGTCCAGTGTTAATTAACCGACAATTTCTACTAAATAAGGTTTCTTGAAATAGAAACACATATAAAACAAGGTTATGTGTTTATCAGTTGACGAACATGTCTTGACCAGAGGCTCACAGGAACCTAACCCTACTTTCCTTAGGGGCAATGGTTCAACGTTCACTATTAGAGTGTGTAGAGCAACTTTATTGAATGTAACTACTCTAAGTAATCAGAACTGATTTAATTAGGAATGACTCACAATTTCTGTTAGCAGTAAATATAATTCCTGTAACAAAACACTGATGTGGAAAAGTCTATTTAATTATTCTTTTGTGAGGTTCAGAGAGGAAAGTATGAGAGGTTCTTTTTTTTACTGAATTTATTGAGGTGACATTGGTTAATAAAGTTATATAGGCTTCAGGTGTACAAATCTATAATACATCATCTATATATGGTGTTGTGTGCTCACTACCCCAAGTCGAGTCTCCTATCACCACTGATGCCCCCATTACCTCCTCTATCCCCTTACCCCCCCTTTCCACCTCTGATAATGACCATATTGTTGTCTGAGTTTGTTTTTATTATTATTACTAGAGGCCCGGTGCATGAAATTCGTGCACAGGGGTGGGGGTATCCCTCAGCCCAGCCTGCACACTCTCCAATCTGGGACCCCTCAAGGGATGGATGTCCAACCGCCCGTTTAGGCCCGATCCCCCAGTAGGATCGGGCCTAAACGGGCGGTCGGACATCCCTCTCACAATCCAGGACTGTTGGCTCCCAACTGCTCGCCTGCCTGCCTTCCTGATTGCTCCTAACAGCTTCTGCCTGCCAGCCTCATCACCCCCTAACCACTCCCCTGCCAGCCTGATTGATGCCTAACTGCTCCCCTGCCAGCCTGTTTGCCCCTAACTGTCCTCCCCTGAGGCCTGGTCACCCCTAACGGCCCTCCCCTGCAGGCCTGGTTCCCCCCAACTGCTCTCCCCTGCAGGCCTGGGTCCACTCCAACTGCCCTTCCTTGCAGGCCCAGTTGCCCCCAAATTCCCTCCTCTGCTGGCCTGGTCACCCCTAACTGCCCTCCCCTGCAGGCTTGATCACCCCCAACTGCCCTCCCTTGCAGGCCTGGTCCCTCCCAACTACCCTCCCCTGCTGGCCTGATCACCCCCAACTGCCCTCCCTTGCAGGCCTGGTCTCTCCCAACTGCCCTCCCCTGCTGGCCATCTTGTGTCCACATGGGGGGCAGTCATCTTTGACCACATGGGGGCAGCCATCTTGTGTGTTGGAGTGACGGTCAATTTGCATATTATTCTTTTATTAGATAGGATTAGATAGGATAGAGGCCTGATGCATGGGTGGGGGCCAGCTGGTTTGCCCTGAAGGGTGTCCCGGATCAGGGTGAGGGTTCCTTTGGGGCGTGGGGTAGCCTAGGCGAGGAGCCTGTGGTGGTTTGTAGGCTGGCCACGCCCTCCGGTGACCCAAGCAGAGGCCCTGGTATCTGAGATTTATTTATCTTCTACAATTGAAACTTTGTAGCCTGGAGTGGAGCCAAGCCTTCTGCTTGCTCCATGGTGGGTCATTTCTGTTGGGATTTATTTATCTTCTATAATTGAAACTTTGTAGCCTTAAGCAGAGGCCATGGCAGGCCAGGGCTGCAGGAGCTTGGCTTCCTCCATCACTGGGGGCAACCCTAGCCTCCTGCTCTCCCCAGCTCCGTGGCTGCTGCCATTTCTGTTGGGCTTTATTTATCTTCTATAATTGAAACTTTGTAGCATTGAGTGGAGGCCTGGGCCGGCAAGGGCTGGCGGAAAGCTTGGCTTCCTCCATTGCCAGGGAAACCTAAGCCTCCCTCCTGCTCTCTCTGTGGCCACAGCCATCTTGGTTGGGTTTATTTGCATATTCGCTCCTGATTGGCTTGTGGGAGTGACTTGTGGGTGTGGCTTATGGGTGTAGCAGAGGTATGGTCAATTTGCATATTACTCTTTTATTAGATAGGATTCCCTTCACCTTTTCATCCAGCTCCCCAATATTCCTTCACCCCCAATAGCTGTCAGTCTGTTCTCTGTATTTATGAGTCTGTTTCTATTTTGTTTATTTTGTTCACTAGATTCCACAGATAAGTGAAGTCACACAGGACTTATCTTTCTCTTATCTGCCCTCAATATGCTACTTACTGAACAGTGAAAAGTGATATAAAATTAATATAAAAATTCTTAGTGCAGAATTAAAACCATAAAAATAATTGAATTAAAACAAAAAGTCAAATTAAAAAGGCTAAAAAGGCAAAAATATAAAAATTTTATGTTCTTAGTTTTATAAATTCTAATTTGATAAAACATAATGGTGTTTAGGGCAGAGGTTGACAAACCATGCTGGCTTGTTTTAGTACTTCCCACAGCTAAAAAGGGTTGAATCTTTGGCTAACCTGCCAGTCTGCCAGTAGCCTCAACCAGGGCTACAACCTCAGGATAGTGAGGCTGTAGATTTCCTTTACCCATTCATTTCCTACCAAGTTTGCCGTTTCTAGTGGTAATACCACTGGGCCTGGGTACTTAGGTTCCCAATACAGGCGCCCCCTTGGCAGCAAAGCTGCTGGGTTTATAAGGAGCTGCAAGCTAGCAGCTCGCCTGCCCCACCCAAGCTGAGGGAGGGGGAGGCAGCTGTTTTTAACCAAGTTCAGCGGTTTTCATGAATAGGTGCTTCTTCTCAATGTATTTACCTTGGATTAATTTGTCAAGCCTTGATATGGTTATCTTTAACAATTTTATCTAATTTCCTAGTTGTTTTAAGGAGAGATCTGCCATCATGAAGTCCACTTTTTTAAGCATCTAATTTGTCCTTTTCTTAGGAAATGTAATGACATAACTAATCTAAAAAGTAAACCTTTGCATTTTAATTTTGCTCCTAGTCATGAATAACTATGTTGGCCTCCATACACTCTCCTAATTTCTTGAATTTGTGAATAAATACTAGAAGCCACAACTATCTGACTGGTCATTGATAAGGTGGTCCATGAAACTGTTTCATAACCATGTTAACAAGAAACGGGGACAGATCTTCTTCACAACGTCCTACTCACAGAATTCTTTAAACAGTCATCATCCACGTCGAAGTTTGATGTGTCTGTTGGGCTACTAACTTCTGGAATATAAGGTGCTTCACAGTTTTGAATATTATCCCAATCAATTCCACTGAAAAATGGGTGTTTCTTAAAGTCTTCTATTCCGTTTTGACCAAGTCGATGTTCTCTGCTACAAATGAGCCTTCGAATAAGATCCTTAGCGTTTTCAGACACATCTGTCAGCTGAGGTGGAAACTGAAACCTCTCCTAAATAGAGAGTAATAGAAACACATTATAAATCAACATTTAGCTTACTGGAAGTAGGTTAACATTTATTTTCTTGAAAATATATTTTCTTTTCAAAATTTCTGTAAGAGTACACTGATACAAAGTACAGATACTGAAGAAAATAAAGGAATAAATGAGAAAAGAATGTCTTCCTCAACAATTTTAATTTCATATGTGACTAAGTCATACATGCACTATAGTAAGAATAAATTAAATGCCAAAATACCTTAAACTGTCAGAATCAAGAGAATTCATTAAAAATAGAATCTGCCTGGATATTTCAAGAGTTCAAATGGTTCATACAAGTCACATACTAATGATTAAAAAATGGAATATGTACTTGACACTATTGAAAGTGCTTTACTCATTTAATCCTCACAGCAACCCTCTAAGGTAGTGCTACTATTATCCTAATTTTTACAGAAGAGGAGACAAGGGCACAGAACTCAAGCAATTCACGCAAGGCCAAACACTAGTGAATGGTAGAGCTGGGATTTGAACTGAAACCGTCTTGATTCCAGAATCTGCGCTCTTAACAATTATGTTACAGTACAATGACTCCTCTCTGAAATGCTTTAATGCTTTCTACAACTCTGTAACTATTTACTGTTTTTCAACTCATCATCACTGTTTACCAGATTATCTTTGCAACTAGGTAGAAGAGCATAAATTCTATAAAACTGATTTATATATGTGTGAAGCAACTAATGACAAATGTGTCAGTAGAACCAAGTAAAAAGAATAGATTATCACGCCCTTTATGGAATACTCCTAATCACAATCCAAGTTTTTGCAATTGCTCACAATTTTCTGAGACCTATCAATCAAAACCTTCCTTTTTATATTATGAACAATCTATTTCCATTTAACTTGGTATTAAGTGGATTAAAGTTTTATTAATTCACTCCTGCTGTGCATCTGGATTATTTTCAATATTTTGTGATCATAAATAATACTAGAATAGGCATTTTGGTAGATACACCTTTATTCTACTGAAGATTTCCTGAGGGTAGATTACTGTAGCTGAAACTGCTCAAAAGTTCCAAACATTTAATCAACCAAAGACCTTTTATCCATAACCCATGGACACAGACAATAGGGTGGTGAAGGCCTGGGAAGGGGGCCTGGGAGGGTGGGAGGTGGGGGCGGGCTGGAGTGGGTCAATGGGGAAAAAGGGGGTATATGTAATACTTTCAACAATAAAGATTTAAAAAAAAGTCCCAACCATTTTTAAAGACTTTAGATGCATACTTATAAACTTCTTGACGGAAAGGTTACATCAATTTATACTCCTATCAATAATGTCCATCTAGCCCAGCCAGCATGGCTCAGTGGTTGAGCATTGACCTATGAACCAGGAAGTCACAGTTCAATTCCCGGTCAGGGGACATGCAGGGTTGTGGACTTGATCCCCATTAGGGGGCATGCCGGAGGCAGCCTATCAATGATTCTCTTTCATCATTGATTTTCTATCTCTCCCTCTCCCTTCCTTTCTGAAATAAATAAAAATATAATTGAAAAAATAATGTTCAACTCACTGGATTATTTATAGTACGAAGTACAATTTTTCTTTTAATCTTTATCAATTTGATAGGGGGGAAAGTATCTCATTCTTATTTTAATTTGCATTTCATTTATCACTGAGTAGTAATGATAAAAAAATATCTGCTTATGATCTTTGTTATTCTACTAGAAACCATTTAATTTCCTACTTATTACCTTCTCCTCTAATAAAAATATAGTAGAGGGTTAGAACCAATAATTTTATGTATAGTTAATGGACTTTGATTATTCATGTTTGTCATGTTCCCTATTCGTATAGAAATTAGATCATATACTGTTTTTAGAAAAATATGTTGTGTTTAAATATCTACATTAAATTTATTATATACATTATTTACATCAATTTGAAAAACAGCAAAGTATACTAACTTTGTGATTCATGATTTTTCCATATGTCTCCACCAGAGATTCTGCGTAAAACGGTGTTTCTCCATAAAGCATTTCATACATGCAGACTCCCAAAGACCACCAGTCACACTCGGGTCCGTATCTGCCTTTTCCATCTTCCATGGCTTGAAGGATTTCAGGAGAGATATAATCTGGAGTTCCAACAGCCACGGAGGACTGAACCTGAAGAAATCCACACTTTCAGCAATCTACTCTACTAGGAACCAGTAATTTAAAAAGTAGTTAGATGTGTTTACACAATAGACAGTATCTCAAAACTTCAACTTTGTCATTACCTGAATTTAGCTTCCTTGTACATATAATTTAAATTTTACATAATCTCCACACTAAGAGTTCTTCAGAGTTCATAATACTATCGAGCCTTTATTACAGCTGTTACTGAATTGACACATTTAGGGTAACTATATAGGATAAACACCACAGCCAGAAAATTCAATATTTAGTTTCAAACATTTTTTTTTTAACTGGTATTTCTTTTGCATTGGAAGAAATTCACAATTGATTCATATATACTTATGTCTACCTGCCTTCGTTCTATCAGATATTGTTAGAACATTTTTATTATTGATAATCTGCCTAAGATGTATACATAAAAAAACGTTTATAATTAGTTAAGGGAGAAAACTGCTAAAAAAACTTGATTGATACTTATGTGTAACCTGGAGATCATTTTTAAATAACTTAATGGAAACCTAAGGAAATAAATTATAATGATGTTTATATAAAAGGAAAAATATTCCCTTCAAAAAATAAAGTTCCGATAGAGAAAAATAGTTGGACACATAATTAAGGCAAGTTAGATGTAAATTAGAAAGTGATAGCTAAAAATGATTTTGGGAACAATTTTGTAAGAAGCTTACAATTAAAAGAAAATTGGTTCCTTATATGATTTAAAAGAACATATCAAAAAATGAACATTCTCAAGGCAGAATTCTGGTTAATATTCTGAATTTCCTGGACTAAATCACCAGTCTTAGTAATCATTAGAATAGACTATCTTTGGCAATACTGAGATTAAGTAATTTGAAAACTCGTCTGTTCCAAACTCTTAATACTAGATAAAATGTAACAACCTTTTAAAGTAAACATATACATGAGCATTTTAAAAAAGAACTCTTTGGGGCCAGTAATTAAGAAATGGTAGAGACCTGGGGTGGTAAGCATTAAAGCGGGAGTGGGGTTGGGGAGCTGCTGGTTTCCATTTTCTAGTTACTTGGATTTTCACGTGAGGACGAAGGAAAGGCCCTGAGCATGCATGAGGTTTGAGGTGAGAGGTTACCCATGTCACCTTTACCCTAGAGCGTATACTGTAAACAAAAAGCTGAATTTCAAAACCCTGCCACTCAGCAGAGAGAGGTAAGACATTCTGCCCATCTTGACGGCAGCTGATATGTGAAGTAACTTCCTTCTCCAGAAAGCCACAACCTTAGGTCACATGGTCCCACTGCCTGGCATTTTGGTTCACGGAGCTTCTGTGGTCCAGAAGTTCTCAAGCCAACAAACAGGCAAAACTACTGACACCATATCAGGTGCCCGGAAAGCCTGGCACAACGAACTGAAAGCTCTTCTGGAGGCACATGCTCACAGGTGGCCACGTGGAGTTCTCACACCTGAAAGCCCCCCAAGGGGAGCTGCGAACCCAATCACATAAACTAAACGAGTGAATATCCCATTACGAGCACAAGTCAGAAATCTGAGCAATACACTTAGACTCCTAACAAGTATCAGTTCCACGTCATGAAATATTTTTAAGTTCATGGCATTTTATTTTTTAATCTAAAGCATAAGAACAAAATGATGAAAAAATCAAATCAAATAGAAGTCCTAGAAATAAAAAAGTCGTTAAAATGAAAAACACAGTAAATATGTGAAAGATCTGAAAAGATAAATAAAACCAGATACACTTCTATGTACACTGTAGTTAAAAACTACAGAGCACCAAAAGCTAAGAGATTAAAAACATTAAAGAATAGAGATTACCCAACAAGGCATGAGAAGGAAACTGACAGCTGAATTAATACTAACGTAGTAGTCAGAAGAATATGGAACTGTTTCTTCAAAGTGACGAGACAAAATGTAATTGCCAAAATTATATTCCCTACCTATCTACGTGCATTATGATATAAGAACGAGGGTTAAATAAAGACATTTTCACACAAAGACTGAGTGAACTACCTACCACATGTAGACGCTTGCAGATAAACAGAAGCACTAAAGAACATACTTCATAAAATAATTTAACCCAGATGGAAGATGTGATACTAGAAGCAATGGTGAACAAAGATATTAGTAAACTTTGTAACTTTTACAATTAGCTAAATTGTGAACAAACTTATTAGTAATGAGGAAGAAAAGGAGGGAAGGAAGAGGAGGAGGAGGAGGGGGAGGGACGGCAGGAGGGAGAGGAAGCGGAGGAGCAGCAGAAGGAAAAGGAGGTGGCAGAGGAGGAGGAGGAGACTACTTGAACGCTGAAAAGTAAGGTGAAACAAGAAGCTGTCACGAAGGGTGCAATTAGGATTGAAGTGGCCTAATGTTTACTTTTTACACATATCTTTATTTACTTTTTAATTATTATTTTTAATTGTGGTAAAATACTCATAACATAAAATTTACCATCATAACCATTTCCAAGTGTGCAGTTCAGTGGCATTAAGTACAGTTACACTGTTGGGCACTTATCACCAACATCCTTTTCTAGAACTGGTCATCATTCAAAACTGAAACTGTACCCGTTTTTAATTTATCTATTTATTAATGGACACCTGAGTTACTTACATTCCTTAGCTATCTTATATAATAAAAGCCTAATATGCTAAGTGTCCAGTTGGCTGTTCAACCAATCAAAATGTAATATGCTAATGATATGCTAAGGCCGCTCAACTGCTCGCTATGACATGCACTGACCACCAGGGGGCAGACAGTCAACCAGCCGACCATTCGCTATGATGTGCACCGACCACCAGATGGCAGAGAGTCGGCCGGCCAACCATTCGCTATGATGTGCACTGACCACCAGGGGGCAGACGCTCCAACCAGTAGGTTAGCTTGCTGCTGGGGTCTGGCTGATGGGGACTGAGCGAGACAGGCCAGACACACCCTGGAACTCTCCCGTGGTCCCTCCCCGGCCTTCCAACCTCCTGCGTCCCTCCCCAGCCCCAATCATGCACTGGTGGCGTCCCTTGGCCTAGCCTGCACCCTCTCACAACCTGGAACTCCTTGGGGGATGTTGGAGAGCTGGTTGTGGACTGATCCCGCAGCCAGGCCAAAGGACCCCACCCATGCACGAATTCATGCACTGGGCCTCTAGTTGTAAATAATGCTGCTTCTGAACATAGTGTACAAATATCTCTCGGAGTCCTTCCTGTCAATTTTATGGAGTACGTACTCAGAAGTGAAATTCCTGGATCATGTGGTAATTCTATTTTTAATTTTTTAAGAACTGCCATACTGTTTCCAGAGAGGTTATAGAACTTGACATTCCCATCAACAGTGTACAAGGGTCCTGATTTTCTACTTCTTTGTCAACACTTGTTACCGTCTATTCTTTTTCATGGTAGCCATTCTAACGGGTATGAGTAGTGTCTCATTGTGGTTTTCATCTGCATTTCCATAATGATTACTGATGTAGAACATCTTTTCATGTGCTTGTTGGCCATTTGTATATCTTAGGTTTATTCAAGACCGTTGCTCATTTTGAACTGGATTACTTGTTATTGAATTATAGGCGTTCTTTCTATATTCTGGATATTAACACTCATCAGATACATGATTTGCAACTATTTTCTCCCATTCCATAGGTTACCTTTTCACTAAGATGACTGTCTTTTAATGCACAAAAATTTTCACTAATGTCTATGTATCTATTTTTTCTTTAGTTGCCTGTTGTGTGGTGTCACATCCAAGAAATCAATGACCAATCCAATGTGACAAGCTTCTCCTATATGTTTCCTTCTAATGTTAGTTTTAGCTCTAACATTCAGGTCTTTGATCCATTCTGATCTAATTTGTGAATGGTATAAAATGCACTAAGTTTCTTGTTTTAATTAGGAATATGGTAGAAAACATTAACACTAGATTTTAGGTAAATTATAAATTAAAAAAAATTTAAGATAAACATTAAAATATTTGAAATAGAATGTATAACTCCAAAGAAGTAACAAAAAAGAGAAATAAAACTAAATTTGACCAAGCCAACAGAAGGCAGGAAAGAGGGGGAAAAAAAACACAAGCATGTATGTAAACAAAAAAGCGAAACCTAGAGTAAATAGCACAAGAAAGTGTAGTAAAAATAAATACATCTACAATCACGGAATTCATAAGACTAAATTCACCTATTAAAAGACAGCACTATCACACTACATGACAAGTAAAACCAAAATCAACGTTATTTTTTTAATCCTCACCCAAGGATATGCTTTTCAAAATTTATTTTAGAGAGAGGATGGGAGAGGAAGAGGAGAGAAACATTGATATAAGACAGAAACATTGATAAGAAAGAGAAACATTGACTGGTTGCCTCCCATACACGTCCTGACCTGGGATCGAACCTGCAACCTGGGTATGTGCCCTGAACAGTAATCGAACCCATGATCTTTGGGTGTATGGGACGATGCTCCAACCAACATAGGTATCTGGCCAGAGCCAAATAACTTCTTTTTTTTTTTTTAATCAGCAATAATCTGTTTTAAAGGGATGCATCTAAACATAAGTACACTAAAATATTAAAAAGGGACAGAAAAGATACATGAGGCAGGTGTTAAACAAAATAATCTTAAGGAAGCTATCCTATATAATAAAAAAGAAACATGTAAATTGATTGTACCTCTGCTAGACTCACCAGCCAATCAGGAGTGAGTATGCAAATTAACCCAACAAAGATGGCGGGTTAATTTGCATATACATGCTGGGCAGAGAGTGGAGCGACTTGGGGAACTTGGCTCCCCAAGCTGCCAGATGGAGAGAAGAGAGGGAGAGCTGGCAGTTTGGAGGATTTGGCAGAGCAGGAGGCTGTGGGACAGAGACCGAGCAGGAAGGGGAAACCCAGAGCACAGGGAGCACCAGGAATTCTGGGAGTAGTAGTTCTGGTGGCAGACCGGTCTCCTAGACACTAGAGCAAAGTGATCCTGGAGCAAGTTACTGTTGTGGTGGGGGATGGAGGGAAAGCAAAGGTGAGAGACATAAGTAAAGTCAGAGTGTCTAGGAAAAATTAAAGGGAAGATATCCTCAAACTTCCAGGAAATCTCCACCAATGAAGCAAAGAAAAAAAATGCCTCTATTATTCTGTGAGCAACAAACCAAACTGGGTTGGGGTCTCAGACAATTCGCTCATATGATTACAAAGACAGACAGAAACTCCCGGATTGGAGAGGGTTCCCCTGAGGGTTCCCAGATTGGAGAGGATGCAGGTCAGGCTGAGGGACCCACCCCCCGTGCACAAATCTTCATGCACCGAGCCCCTAGTGTTAATATAACTAAAAATAGATTTTAAGGGCAAAATCATTAAAAATTTTTTTAATTTATTAACTTAGAAAACACCCTGGAATAACAATTCTAAATAACAACATAGCTACAAAAGAGTTGTGAAGATATTGATGATTACAGGGGAAAATTAATAATATAACATCATATTAAGAATTTTTAGCCGAAACCGGTTTGGCTCAGTGGATAGAGCATCGGCCTGCAGACTGAAGGGTCCTGGGTTCGATTCCGGTCAAGGGCATGTACCTTGGTTGCGGGCACATCCCCAGTAGGGGGTATGCAGGAAGCAGCTGATCGATGTTTCTCTCTCATCAATGTTTCTAGCTCTCTAACCCTCTTACTTCCTCTCTGTAAAAAATCAATAAAATATTTTTTTAAAAGAATTTTTACAGAAAAGGTAATACATCAGAGAGAAATAAAACTGGTAAGAATATAAAATATTTGAACCAGTTAACAAGTTTAATCTTATGGACATATATAGAATCCTGCACACAAAAAATTAGAAAAAACATATTCTTTTCAATAAACTTGTAATACTGGAGAAACCAAGATGGTGGCATAGGTAAACACCTGAAATAGCTGCCTTGCACAACCACATCAAAACTACAACGAAAAGACAAAACGGACATCATCCAGAACCACAGGAAGGCTGGCTAAGTGGAAATTCTCTACAACTAGAAGAGAAAAGCACACTGAGAATCAGACGACGTGCGGAAGTAAAGTGCAGAGGTATGGAGGTGTGCATACGGAAAGGGCTGGCAACTGAGGACGCGGTTGTCTTTTTCAATGGGGAGGGAGACACAGCTCCTGACTGCTCTGAACTCCAGTTCCGGGCAAGACTCTGATGACCCAGAGACTCATACGGGGAGAAACTGGACTGTCTGGCATCAGGCGGAACTCAAAGGCGGCTTTCTCTCAGAGGTGCTTGCAGCAATTATTGAGGGACACTGAGACCTGGGGGCCTCTTTGGGCAGGGCTGAGGATCAGCCATAGTTGTTTGCTCTGCCTTGTTAATTCCCTGAGACCCCACCCCAGAAGCTTTTGCATATGAATGGCCTGGCCCTTTGCAATCTAAAACTGCAGCTGGGTCAGACAGACCCAGAACATCCAAAAGAAGGCCCAAGGCCCCAAAGTATCTTGCACTGCTTCACAGCTAGGCCTCATCTGGGCACTTCCAAAACCCAAACAAAGAAGAGGAATCTGCAGATATCTCCATAGCTCCTGATGGGTGGCTTCAGGCAGAGGCTAAATTAACATCTCCTTGGAGATCCAAGAGTCAGTGTACCCAGTGGTCAGAGTGGGACCATCCAGATTACAACTCCTCAGATCCATAAGGGACACACTCAGGGGGCAGACTCAGTGAGCACCAAAGCCCCACTGAAGCAAGTCTTTTCTCATAAGGGTGTCTCCAGCACAGAAGTTCTCCCAGCATAGACACAGCTGATTCTCACAGCCAATTGGCCTGGAGGCCAATTCCTTCCAGTGATACCAACAACAATCAAGGCTTAACTACAACAAAACTGTGCATACAGTCCACAAAGGGGTGCACCAAGAGTGTCCACCTCAGATAACTGGGGAGGCTGAGCCACTGGGCCATATAGGACAACTACCAACACAAAAACACTCTATCAACTCAGGGAAGCAGCCAAAATGCAGAGACAAAGAAACAGGTCACAAAAGAAAGAAATGGAGGAAAGCAAACTACTGGATATAGAGTTCAAAACCACGGTTATAAGGTTTTTCAAGAATTTTCTAGAAAAGGCCGATAAATTTAGCGAGACCCTCGAGGATATGAAAAAGGACCAACTAGAAATTAAACGTACACTGACTGAAATAAAAAGATAATATACAGAGATCCAACAGCAGACTAGAGGATCACAAGAATCAAGTCAAAGATTTGAAATATGAAGAAGCAAAAAACACCCAACTGGGAAAGCAAAAAGAAAAAAGAATCCAAAAATATGAAGATAGTGTAAGGAGCCCCTGGGACAACTTCAGGTGTACCAACATCCGAATTATGGGGGTGCCAGAAGAAGAGAGCAAGATATTGAAAATCTATTTGAAGAAATAATGACCGAAAACTTCTCCCACCTGGTGAAAGAAATAGACTTACAAGTCCAGGAAGCGCACAGAACCCCAAACAAAAGGAATCCAAAGAGGACCACACCAAGACATCATAATTAAAATGCCAAGAGCAAAAGACAAAGAGAGAATATTAAAAGCAGCAAGAGAAAAACAGTTAGTTACCTACAAGGGAGCACCCATAAGACTGTCAGCTGATTTCTCAACAGAAACTATTCAGGCCAGATAGGAGTGGCAAGAAATATTCAAAGTGATGAATAGCAAGAACCTACAACCAAGATTACTCTACCCAGCAAAGTTATCATTCAGAATTGAAGGTCATATAAAGAGCTTCACATATAAGAAAAAGCTAAAGGAGTTCATCACATCCAAGCCAATATTATATGAAATGCTGAAAGGTATTCTTTAAGAAGAGGAAGAAGAAGAAAAAGGTAAAGATAAAAATTACGAACAAATACATATCTATCAACAAGTGAATCTAAAAATCAAGTGAATAAAAATCTGATGAACAGAATAAACTGGTGAATATACTAGAATCAGGGGCATAGAAATGGAGTGGACTGATAATTCTCGGGGGGGAAGGGGTGTGGAGGGTGGGGGAAGAGACTGGACAAAAATTATACACCTATGGATGAGGACAGTGGTGGGGGGGAGGTAAGGGCATGGGGTGGGGTGGGAACCGGGTGGAAGGGAGCTATGGGGGGAAAAAAGAGGAACAACTATAATAATCTGAACAATAAAGATTTATTTAAAAAATTTTAAAAAATAAACTTGTAATACTTATAAAAACTGAGCTATTATAAAATCAAACAGCAAATATTGACAAATGCCAGAAAACTAGTATCAATTACACCCATTCTCCATTAAAATAAAACTAGAAATAAGCAAATAGAATATATTGGATATTAAAAGGCATACATCAAAATAACTAACGATCCACAGAATTCTAACTAAAGTTGGAAAATATTTAGAACTAAAAAACAGTAAAATGCTCTACATCAAAATTTACAAAGGAAAAGAAAAGCACAAACATTAGGAATGAAAAAAGCATAAAATTATGCATGTAAAAGATTTTTAAACTAGGAGAGTTCAATCAAAACAATTTTATACCAATAAAACTGACAGCTCATTGACAATAGACAAAGTTCACAGAAAAAAATGTAACTTACCAAAACTGACTCAGGAAGAAATAGAAAACCAAAGATACCTATAACCATTAAAAAATTTGAATCAATAGTATAAAATCTACCTAGAAAACAAAATAAAACAGAAGAAAGCAAAACCTCACCAAGGCAAGGGTGATTTAAAAGTGATTTGTACCAATTATATTAGAAACAGATAATCCTTATATTATATAAACTATTCTAGAGCCAAAACAGGTTAAGGGGAGGAAACATGACTCCCTTGTTCATTTTATAAGGCTAAAATAACCTAAAAATAGAAATCAGACAAGAACAATTTGAGAAGGAAAATTATTTGCTCTATCAGATATGATTAATCTCAGGTATGAATTTCAGGTAACAATTTAAATTTGCTAATATAAAATTTTAGCAGAGTCTATCTAACAATTTGTTCAGATATATCAATACAACTTCAAGATAAAGTTATGTTGATCCAAAGAATGAATGATTTAACTTGGACAATCTATGTCATTCATGAGATTAATAGATTAAAGAAAAAAATACCCTTATATCATCTCAGTGGATGTAGGAAAATCATTTGATTACAACAATAACAACCCTAGCAACAAACTCACAGTAATCAGAAGTGGAAATTTCCTTAACCCAATAAAAAGCTTCTAGCAAACATCATAATTAATTTGAAACTACAGGAAAAACATCGTTCAAGTCAGGGACAAGGCAAAGAAGCTGTCCATTACCACACCTATTTAATATTGTGCTGAAGGTCACTGACTGCATGGTAAGAACAGCATGCATAAAGATTGGAAAGAACAGAACCCAAAGCTCACCATAATTTGTGGGTTATATAATGTCTATGTAGAAAATCTAGAAAAATCTACAAATTATTTTGAACTAATAAAAATATTTAGCAAGATTAATAGCTTCAAGGTACACCTACAAAAATCAATTATGGGCCTACATATTAGCAACAAGCTATCCAACAACAAAGTTTAAAAAGTTATTTATATTAGCCACCTCCAAAAAAATCCACAAAATGCCTAAGGACAAATCTATCATTACTTAAAGGTAATGGATTTACAGTGAATGTTATTTTAAAACTTAATTAACAGACATAAAAGAAAACCTAAAGCAATGGAGATGCCATATTTATGGATATAAAATTCCATGTTATAGACATAAATTTCCAGAAAATCTCTGGATATTTAAATCTCTAAATTCAATGCAAGTCTACAAGCTTGTATTTGTGAAAGGATATTTGTATGTGTGTTTGTATGGATATAAACCAATATTATAATCTAACAATCATATGGAAAAACAAACGGTGCACCAAGAGGCTGCAGGCTCATCTTGGTCTGGGCACATACCTAGGTTTCAGGTTCAATGCCAGGGTGGGACGCATAGGGGAGGCAACCAACAGATATCCCTCCCTTCCTCCCTCCCTTACGCCATTCCCCTCTCTAAAATCAATAAACATATCCTTGGTTGAGGATTTTTTTTTTAAAGTTACCTCCTTAGGATAAATTTTTAGAAGTCAAATTACTAGTCCAGAATAATATGACATTTTCATGGTCTTTAGAATGTATTTTACTGAACTGCTCTCTAAAAACATTTCTGCCAATTAAAAGGATATATATTTGGACTTCTGCTATATATCCAGGAAAATGAGTGAAAACAAAAAACAAAACAAACAAGAGAATAAACTTGGGGCATATAAATTTTAAGTGAGTGTAAGAAAACAACGGAGGCCCGAGTTAGCAGAACTAAGGCAAACGGTAACACGAAACTAAATCAACATCGAGGACTTACTTCCTGGGAAAAGCATTCATTTCTGAACACTGTCCCTCAGGAAAATCAACTAGAAAAGAAAAATTAAAAAATATATAATAAAAGCGAAGAAGCTGCATTTTCTTTCTCCATGTAGAATTTATTTTCTTTGCCCATCTGGAAATGTAAAAATATCTCAAGTACAATAATAACCAGGTCTGCTAGAGAAGGAAAAACAGGGTCTCATAGAGGTGTACTGTAACCATCTTCGGGTCATTAATATAAAGTTTAAATGGCATATGATTTTATAGACAAGCCCTACTATGAATAAGTATACCTAAATACCTTTGGGGAAGAAGGTGAAGCATAGAAGGATGGATGGGTGGGTGGGTGGGTGGACAGATGGATATATAAATGGATAATACAAATAGACTAGAGGCCTGGTGCACAAAATTCGTGCACTCTGGGGAGCCCCCCCCCCCGCCCCCCTCAGCCCAGCCTGTGCCCACTTGCAGTCTGGAAGCCCTGTGATCGATCATCCCACAGAGGGAGGCCCCGCCCACCCACCGTAGTGCCACTGGCCGGTAGCCTGGGCCTCCCTCTTTGAGGCAATCAATTGCAGGGCTCCGTGATCAATAGCCCCACAGAGGGAGGCCCTGCCCACCTGCCGCAGCCTACCAGTCAGTGGCCTGGGCCTCCCTCTTTGGGGCAATCACGGAGTCTCCCCCCCCAACCCCCTGCCTCCCCGATTGATCGCCCCACCGGCTGGTGGCCTGCACCTCCCTCTGCGGGGCAATTGTGGGGCCCCCTGACCAATCGCATTGCATCCGCCTTGGCTGGTCTGGCACCAGTGCATGTCATAGTGTGGTCGTCCGGACGGTTGTTCGGCTGTTCGGCCGTTCGGTCGATTTGCATACTATGCTTTTATTGTTATAGATGGTTTCTAAACAGATAAAGAAGACCAGTAGCAAGAAAAATGTCTGTGGGTAAAATAATTTAAAAATTATCTTTCCTTACCGTTCCATCTTCCATCAGTTTCAGACAAGAGCCAAAATCTGCTAACCGAATATGTCCATTCATATCCATCAATATATTATCAGGTTTGATGTCTCTGAAAAAAATACATCCCATTTTTACTTCGGAAGAATAAACTTAATTAGATACTTGGTAAGATCACTTTTTGTCTAAAAATCCTAACTTCTTTTAAAATTAATACTCTAAGAACATCTATTTGAGTACTTTATGGGTTCAAATCCTGGCTCTGGTTCATATTAAAACTTCTTAAACACAGGTCATTTCAGCCTTCTCCTGGAGATAAAAAGTACTGTGATAATTTTCATTCAGGTTAAATAAATAATCTTACCACCCCACCTTTAAATGTGCACATATTCCAACACGCCTGCAGTAGCCTTACTTTCTGCATAAACAGGGGTGGGGAATCTTTTTCCTGCCAAGGGCCACTTGGATATTTATAACATCATTCAGGGCCATACAAAATTATCAACCTAAAAATTAGCCTCCAAATTTGGTCAAACATTTAATTAACTTACCCCTAATGCCTTGGCAGGCCGAGACCAGATGATGTTCCCCACCCCTGGCATAAAGAGAAGAGCCATAATTACTTAATACTTACCAACCACACTAACTTCTAGCCCATAAAAGTAAACAGGGAAAAATGTACTTCCTAGACCTTGAATGTAAATGTAGAGAAGTAAATTCTCAATTACTGTAGGTCATGACAAAACAAAGAAATTGCTTCATAAAGGGGACTTCAGAAAACAACAGAACCAACTGCTTAATAATAATGTATATTATATAAGGTACCTGTTATTATTAAGTAACTGGCTTGTAAGATGTCCATATCTAATAACAAACAAAATCAAACCAGTTTTTGTATGTTTCTCCATTTGAACAAAATAAAACATGTTGCAAACCTAGGAAAATCATACATGAAGTAATTTTGTAAAGACGACCCAGCAATGCAGAGTTTCTAAACATACTCTTAAAGATTATGATTGTGAAAAACTAAGATTAGACCTTCACAATTCACTCTACTTTTAGAGGGAGGAAACGGATCTTCTATAAGCATTACATACACGAAAAACTATGTTGCCATGTGATTAATGGGAGTATGGTAAGGTTATTGAAATTTAACCTAAATGATGCCACTAGCCTCTAAACCCCTGTGAGAGGGGATAATATCAGTAATGCCCTAACTACTGAGGTAATTCCTTTGAGCATGTCATACATCACAGACTGGCAAATTATGACCCACAGGTCAAATCCAGACCACTGTCCATGCATACATTTTATTGGAGGATTAGTATATACCAAGGCAACCATAGGACTCGGTATTTTTCTGAATGTCTTCAAACTTTATAAGTAATACAAGCCTGTGTGTAGTATTTTGCAACTTGGTTTTATTCTAACATGTTTAAAATTTTTCCATGTTGATAAATTTTGCTCTAGTTCATTAATTTTCATTTCTATATGGAATACTTTCATATACCAAATTTATTTCTCAATTCCCCCTGCTTATAAAATTTAGATTGTTTCCAACAGTTTTAGATTGTTTTAGACTTTTATGTTGCTATGACACAAAATGCTGAGATGAGTATTTTTACAAACGTTTCCCAGTGCTCATGTGTGAACATTTCTCTAGGTTGTGCACCAGAAGTGAAACTGCTGAGGTGAAAGACATGTGCATCTTCAACTTCACCTGCAGATAAGTGGTAAGGCTGAGCATCTTTTCTATATTATCCATGGTCATCTTAGATCCTGTTCTGTAAGATGAGTTAATGCCCTCCCACTTTTTTATACCCTGTGTGCACTGTGTATGTTGGGGGTTTTGGTTAATCTTCCAGAATTCTGTTCATTCAGATGTAGTTGCACGTGTTACAGATCTCTTCTCCCAGCACGAGGGCTTGTTTTTTCACGTTGTTTATACCGTCTTTCTTAGTCATAAAAACACACAAAACTACTTAGTACTAATGTAGTCTTCCAGTTTATCCTTTTCTCACCTTTCTTCAGCTTTATGCGATATAATCTATAATAATAAAAGGGTAATAAGCTAATTAGACCGGACGTCTTCTGGACATCATTCCTGACGAAGCAGGGACCAGAGGGAAGCACCTGCGGGCAGCTGGAGGAGGGAAGCCGGCCCGGGTCCCGGAGGGAAGGAAGGTCTACTCTTGAACAAATTTTCGTGCATCGGGCCTCTAGTTGACTAATAACTTACAACATATAACTAATAACTAATAACTTCACTTACAACAAATCTTGGAGCTATGTTGAACAGACAGCACCTCATCATTCTTCTTAGTAGTCTACCATATGATTGTGGCATAATTAGATTGCTAATCTTTTTCTTTTATATATAATACTGACGTGAACTTTGTGCACATGTCATTTTCACATATGTGATGATGTTTTTAGGATAAAAATCTAAACATGAACATATGCATTTGAAATTCTGATAGATGTATCCAAATGGCCTTGTATGGCCATGAACTAACTCACAGTCCCATGAGCATCATGTGTGAGCACTCAGTGCCCTTAGAGCAGTGGTTCTCAACCTTTCTAATGCCACGACCCACAGGTTGAGAACCACTAGCAGGGTCACCTAAGACCATCGGAAAACACAGATATTTACATTATGATTCATAACAGTAGCAAAATTACAGTTATGAAGTAGCAATGAAAATAATTTTATGGTTGGGGGTCACCACCACATGAGGAGCTGTATTAAAGGGTTGCGGCATTAGAAAGGTTGAGAACCACTGCCTTAGAGCTTCATATCAAAGTAGTTTGTCGAATATTTGCACTTTTTGTCAATCTTTAGGTGAAAAATAGTAGTAAAAATACTATTTGGATTTTCTGTATTAATCTGTGATACGGTCTTTTCATATATTTAGGATTCTTTGTATTATTGTTTCTGTGAAATGCATTTTGTCCATTTTTCTACTACATTTGGTCTTTTGCCTATAGTTTCAGGAATCCTATATAATAAAAGGCTAATATGCAAATCAACCAAACGATGGAACAGCAGGTTGCTATGATGTGCACTGACCACCAGGGGGCAGATGCTCAACGCAAGAGCTGCCTCCTGGTGGTAAGTGCACTTGCCTCCTGGTGGTCAGTGCGCTCCCACAGGGGGAGTGCTGCTCAGCCAGAAGCCAGGCTCACGGCCGGTGAGCACAGGGGCGGTGGCAAGAACCTCTCCTGCCTCCACAGCAGCGCTAAGGACCCCTCAGGGGATGTCCAACTGCCGTGGGGAGTGGGCCTAAGCCGGCAGGCAGACATCCCCCGAGGAGTCCCAGACTGCTAGAGGCCACAGGCCAAGCTGAGGGCCCCCCCACCTCCAGTGCACAAATGTTGTGCACCGGGCCTCTAGTACTTTCTGTTAGGAAGACTACTCTTTGTCCAGTATATGAGTTACAAATCTTTTTCCCCCAGTGAACATTTGTTTTTTGAGTTTGTTTACAGACTTCTCCTCCCATGCACTCTTTTGTCTGTGTACTGAATTCATCAATATTTTCTTTTATCCTTTTGTGGATTTTGATTCAATTAGAAATACTCTATCCTCACTGAAATTGCAAAGGAATTTCCCCATGTTTCATTCTATGGGAATGCTTTTAATTTTTTTACATTTCAATGTTAAATCCATTTGGAAATCTTCCTGGTATATCATGAAAAATATGATCTAATTTTATTTTTCCCACACATCATTTATTTAACCTCTGATTTGAGACGTAACCTTAATCACATTAATGAATGTAAGTAATTGGGTCTATTATAAGACTTCCAATTCTGTTCCATCAGTCTCTTTTCACACAGTAGAAATATATTTTTAATTATTAAAGATAAATTTTAATATCTGATGGGAACAGTCTTCCTCACTATATAGTTATATATTTCTTAATATACATATCCCTAAGTATTCTATATTTTTAAGATATTATGGAATATTTTCTTCTATATCTTTTTGTAATTATTGATTGTTGCTAGATTAGAATCTACTTCACAAAAACAGGAATTTTTGCCAGTTTTGCTCACCACTAGATCCTCAGCACTGGAAAAGAGCCTGACCCGCTGTCGTGTGCAGTAAATGTTTACTCCAGGAATTTAGACTACAAAAGCTATTGATATCCTTTTTGAACTTTACCACTTGTAGTTTTTAGGTTAATTCTATTTGATTTTCCATGTATATCCTCTATAAATGTAATAATTTTACTATTTTTACATATCTAATGTCTTCTTTTGCCCAACTGTTTAGCTAGTCTCTCTGGTACAATATAAAACATTATTGGTAACAACAGCCCTCTTGGTTGTGTCCTGACTTTAGTAATGTTACCTATTAAGCATGATGCTTGACTTGTAAGGGGTGACATACACATACAGTGTGTTAAGGAAACATCCATCAATTCTTATTTCACTGAAAAAAGTATTTACTAAATTCAGCAACTCTTCCTAATAAAAAATATAATCAATTCTAAAATGCAAATATTAATGTCTAAAATTTATACCGAGAGATATCAGCTTTAGATATCGGGATATTAGAGATATGAGGTTAAATAACAGGAAAAAATAGCTTAAAGCAGTTCAATGTGCTTGCCACTGGAAAGCAAACATAAGAGGTATGGAGGGGGACTATTTTTCAATATAATCTTTTCTACACTAGCTGAGTTTTATTTTAATTACATGTAGTATTATTTGATTACAGTTAATTAAAAATAAAAAATACATGTAATATAACATGAGTCACTTAATCCAAGAATATGAAAATATTCTGACTAAGCCACTATGCTCATCTGTAGTCAGTAGTACTTTTCAGTCAAGACAGTTAATTAATGGATATCAAGATCATAGATGAACACAATAATTTTATAATGAAAACCCTAATTGGTCTCTGTCCTACAGGAAATAAAATTATACCTTTCATATCCCTATTATCTTGTCTTCTGACGCACTCCACAGCTCGCTCAGTCTATTCCATGGCTGAACAAGAAGTCCCTCTGTTCCTAAATGGCCAACAGGAGAGGAACGCCCTCCTGCTCTTCTGAATCAGTAAGGCTCAGGAGGATGTGTGTTAGCCCTCTAGCCATCTGTTGGGTTTGAAAATATTTATGTTCTATTTTTATTTTGGGAACAAAGTCTAATACTGATATAAGGTATAACTTAAGAGTACCCATGGGGGGAGGAAATGTGATTTTCCATCTAGCTGATGCTAAATATGACCTAAATTACTGGACACGAGGAAGGCCTAAAATTTATGTGAAGTCCATGCACTTTATCACCTCAAACAAAGAGAACACGTCCCTTCCTTCTTTTTCAGCCATACTGCAGCGTGACCTGTTGTGGTTTCCTTTCCTTCCAGGTTATTATTTCCATCTAAATCGAATTTCATAATGGGCACAAGGAAAGTGTCTGGGAGAAAAGACACAAGATATGGCTTGACCTGAGCCCAACCTATGCAGAGATAGCTCTGGTTCTCTTTGCACTCCAGGCTTCTGAAGCGTGGGCAAAGTGAAACACACCGCAGATTCAGATCCCCACAAACGTCAGGTAGATGTGGATGCAGCTACTGAGTAAAGAATGCTCTTCATTATTTCACAGGGATGTGCTCACTGGCGTACAGGATGGAAAGAGATCCCAAATATAAACCAGGTAGAAAGATGGTCACACTTACATATTGACCACACACTTGCTCTTAGAACCCAGTCAGTATTTTGTTAAGAAACTCAAGCAGCCCTGGCTGGTGTGCTCAGTGGTTAGAGTACCCACCCTTCTCCCCGCCCAAGATTCTCGGGTTCGATTCCTGGTCAAGAAATTGGATTGCAGGTTCGATCCTCAGCCCTAGTCAGGGAGCCTGCAGGAGGCAACCAATCGATGTGTCTCTTTTACATCAATGTTTCTCTCTCTCCCCTTCTCTCCCTCACTTCCACTCTCTCTGAAAAATCAATGGAAAAATATCCTTGGAAGAGAATTAACCAAAACCAAAACGAAAAAACTGTCAAGCAGCCCTGGCAAGGCCCATGTGAAAAGAACAAAGGCCCCAGGCCTAGATCCCTGGCTGGAGCCCGAGCTGATGAGCCACACCACCTACGTGAGTGAGCCATCTTGAGAGTTGATCTTCCAATCTCAGGTGAGTCACTACAACTCATGCTACAGAGCAGAGAGCAGCCCCTGCCTAGTCCGATCCAAACTGCAGACTCGTGAGCAGAGAGTGACTGCTGTCTTCCATTAGTCCCCACACTTCAGGGCCTACAGTGAACATGGACGTGCTGCTTCTCCTTCGATGGAGGGCTTGGTCCTCACTGTCAGCAGACAGCTCCCAGAGAGCCTCCGCCAGGAGGCCTGTCTTCCTGGACAGCCACTGTGTGACTGATACAGAAATACAAGATGCAGCCACTTGGCTGAATGAGCACCACTCTGATGGGCCACAAACTCTCCAGAATGCCTAGTGGGGCTGGCTGAGGTTTGGCCTGAAGTGCAATCTGGCTTGTCCCTCTTTCTTTTCCTTTTCTTTAAAATATATATATTTAAATATATTTTATTGATTTTTTACAGAGAGGAGGGGAAAGGGATAGAGTTAGAAACATTGATGAGAGAGAAACATCGATCAGCTGCCTCCTGGACACTCCCTACTGGGGATGTGCCCACAACCAAGGTACATGCCCTTGACCGGAATTGAACCTGGGACCCTTCAGTCCGCAGGCCGAAGCTCTATCTACTGAGCCAAACTGGTCAGGGCTGGCTTGTCCCTCTTTCGAATCCTGCTTCTGCCAACACCCTTCCACAGATGTTAATGCACCTTGCATTACACATTCTATCTCTGTCTGCTTTTAGAAAACACATTATACAGCAACGGATAAACAGAACAACAGACCAGCAAAACTCACATCTGGGATTCAGAATCACTCAAGCCTGAGACATCTTGCAAGTAAGGTGGCAGCCAGCCAACCAGATACCAAGTATCCTATCTAATAAAGAGGAAATATGCTAATTGACCATCACTCCATCACAAAGATGGCTGCACCCACAGCTGAGGCCAAATTCCCATAAGGAGCCTTAACAAGCAATCAGCAGGGACCTGAGGGTATGCCCTCCCCTGCCCCCGTGGGGCTTGACAGGGGACCTCAGGCCATCTTCCACACCCAGCAGGGCTTGACAGGGGACCTCAAGGTGCGCTTCCTGTCCTGGTGCTGAGCTAGGGGACCTCAGGCTGCTCCCCCCACCCCAGCGCCAGGCCAGGGGACCTCAGGCCGTGCCCCCCCAACCAACAGGGCTTGACAGGGGACCTCAAGGTATGCTTCTCGTCCTGGTGCTGGGCTGGGGGACCTCAGGCCACTCCCCCCACCAGGTGGGGCTTGACAGAGGATTTCAGGCCGTGCCCCCCCACCACAGCACCGAGCCAGGGGACCTGAGGCTCCGCCCCCCTGCCTGGCAGGGCGTGACAGGGGACCTCAAGGTGCACCCCCAGTGCTGGGTCGGGGGAACTCAGGCCATGCCCCCTGCCCAGGGGGGACCTGAGTCTGTACCCCCTGCCGATGGGGCTTGACAGGGGACCTGAGGCTGTTCCCCCCTCCTGGTGCCAGGCCGGGGGACCTGAGCTGCACACCCCCCCCCCACAGCGGGGCTTGATGGGGGACCTCAAGGCACGCCCCCCACCCCAGTCTGGGCTGGGGGACCTCAAGCCATGCCCCCTGTCCTGGCACCGGGCCAGGGGACCTGAGGCTACGTTCCCTGCCTGGCGGAGCTTGATAGGGGTGGGACTAGCCACGTCTGGATCTATACCAATGGGGCGGGGGCAGCCAGGTCTGGGTCTCACGCGATTTTGAGGCTTATGTGGGTGGGCGGGGACTTGACTCTGGGTCCCGTGGTATGACCCAGACTCTGACAGGAGGAAGGTTTTCAGATACATTTTACTAATTTTCTTTCATCTCTGAGACTTCTATTATAAAGAAAGGGCCAATAGCAATATTCAATTATTGACTCTAATTAATCCCCTTTTAATGTGCATGAATTTTGTGCACTGGGCCACTAGTTGTCAATAAAAGGGGTAGAAAAGCCCTGACCTGTCTGGCATGGATAGAGCATTGGCCTATGAACGGAAGGGTCTCTGGTTTGCTTCTGGTGAAGGACATTTACCTCCACTGCAGGATCAATCCCCAAGGTGCGTGTGGGAGGCAACCAATTGATGTGTCTCTCTCACTTCAATGTTTCTCTCTCTCTCCCGCCGCCTCCCTTCCCCTCTCTCTAAAAAGCAATGGAAAAATATCCTCAGGCGAGGGTTAACAAAAAAACAAAAAGGGACAAGGGACATTCAGGCGAAACATTAATTCTAACCTTGAAAATCAATGAAAACAGTGAAAGAGAAATGTTTAGAAGAGATAAAATCTCTACATTATCAATGTAAAAACATTACTCAAGTTTCTTCTGAACTTGAATATGAATCATACCAATCATACCAATTACCATTCACTGAAGTTTCTAAAATCAGTAATTTTCCTTGTCCCAAATCGAAAGCAAATTACATTTGGCTCAAAAGGAACAGTATTACTTTAAAACTGTCAGTGAAATATTTATACTGATACATTTTTTCCTATAGCATTAAGGATAAAAAAGCATTCCAAAACAATGACCATGTTGAAAGAGCAATATTCTGTAGGTCGTTCTGACTTTAATACTTCACCAGACTGTCAGGACCAGAGTGTGATTATCATAAACATTATGCCTGGAATAGAAAATGTGGATATAACAAAACTGGAGTCTTCTGAAATTACTTTAAAATGTATTTGTGAGCTGTTATTTTATCTAGGCATTCCTGTCTTCACTGAAATGAACATGTTTCAAAAATGTATACTTATTCACCTGACTTTTCTTTGGTAAATCCAATTTCATATTCCAAAGTTAACACAACTCTTAAAAACAAACAGTTCAAGCTGCCTGCTCCATGTGACAGGCATATACACACTGACACTGCTGTTATGTCCATCATATAAATGCTATCCAAAATGCAGATTAGCCAGACAAATAGGACTTTTTTGTAAGAAAGCCCTCATTAACCCTAGCCAGTTTGGCTCAGTGGATAGAGCGTCAGCTTGCGGACCAAAGGGTTTGGTTCTGGTCAAGGGCATGTACCTCGGTTGCAGGCTCCTCCCGGCCTGAGCCCTAGTTGGGGCGTTCAGGAGGCAACCAATGGATGTGTTCCTCTCACAGGGATGTTTCTCTGTCTCTCCCTCTCCCTTCAACTCTCTCTAAAATCACTGGGAAAATATCCTCGGCTGAGGAAGAACAACAACAAAAGCCCTCACTGGAGGCCAATGGGTGTCCTGTAAATGGGAAAGCTAATCTCACCCAAAGGGTGGTCTGGCCTTCGCCCTCAGGCAACGGGAGGCGTTCCCGTTCGTTCCGAGGCTCCTGGAATGTCATGCCAGACAGACGTATCTTTGTTTTGCTGGGGACTTGGCCACCAAGCAGTCTCACAGTGTGACTTATGAGAGATGTAATTAACATGGGACATGTAGTACCTGTTTTACTTCTGAGACTAAAGGTACCATCCCAACTTCTGGGAAGGGCTAGAGACTGCTGGTCAGTCATGCAAGCAATATGCTGAGACTCTCCAGAACTCTGGAAAACAAAAGCCCGAGTGTGCTTCCTTGCTGGCAGCACTCCACGCCACTGTCGCCCATGATGTGCCTGGTGCTTCTCCCCGAGCGTCTGGTGCTGCTCCTGGACTCTGCCCTGTGTGCTGCTTCTCCTGGCTGGTTCTAGCTGCACCCTTTCCACCAAGAGACTCACGCAGAACAGCTTTCAGTGAGTGCTGGGAGACCCTGCAGGTTATCCAAACTGAGGGGGTTAAATCTACAGCTGGTGTCAGACGTAAGGGTGGTCTTTTGGAATTGTTCCCGCTATTTCTGAAGTCGGCCCCAAATCCTCACAGTCACTGAAATACCAAATGCACTGTTATCAGTGCCTGTCCCTATGTAACATAACTTCAACATGGTGCAAAGCCTGAGTTTACCTATAGCTAACAAATTTTAACTATAATGTTATCTATTCTTTAGTAATTTCAGAATGTAATAAAATTACCTCCTCCAATAGCAGTATGAAAAATTACAATTTTGAAATGGGACTCCAGCCTGGGAGAGACTGAGGGTGGTTTTATATTAGCTTCATGCCACAAAGTATTTCTATCTCACTGTGAAAGTGTGATGACTTTACATACACCAACAGGATAACTGCCAAATCACGCCACAAATCCAAACTGAAAGATGAAACCAGCCCAGAGCCCGGGTGGAGGCCCAGCACATACCTACCCTTCATAAAATTCTTAGGGGTAAGGGGTGAAAAACTTCAGAACTGAATTCCGTGAATTTCCCCCAACAAATTCTATTAAAATAGGTTGGATCCATTTCCTATAATGTATTAGTACATTTTACCCTAGAGTTAAACATGATATATATATAATGTTAACATTAAATAGATGAGTTAATAAAAGCTGCAATAAAAAACCTTGAATATGGAACAAATTCCACTGGGGAAAATGGGACTTATGAAGAAATCCATGAATAAGTGAATTGTTTTTAGTTTTGTGTTTGTTTTATTTTTGAGCTAGGGTAAGGAGAGATTACTTCAAAAAACACATTCCACCCTAAGAATTTGTTCAAGTCAGTACTTAACTTTAAAACAAACACAGGAAAGCACACATACACCAGTAAGTCCCATGAGACCAGCTTACTTTGCCTTCAGAGAGATTCAACAAAAAGCTGATGTGCCTGCGCCCTCACGGTCTTAGTCTGATCTGAAATCTGGACATTTTCACAAGAATTAACCATGCCAGAAAAGAAGTCAGAGTGTGCATGAGAAACATGAAAACATCACTTGACAATGTCTGTTCATTCGTTATTTTAGCCTGTTTTAGATTCTTTACTTTTAAATATAATTCCAATCTCACAGCTCTTTAGTCCTCCACATACTTTAGTCCTCCACTTTATCGTACACATTCTTGCCTTCAGTTATCTAAATCCATTATGGAATGAGGTAAGAAGGAAAGAAATGACTAGGTAATGAACTTGACTATGAAAAAATAAAAGCCAGTGGACACTGTTCAACAGTAACTGATGCACCAATTTTGAAATTTAAGTATAATTTAGCTTAAATCCCAGATAACAACAACTGTTCCTAAAATATGACTTGGTGATGAGAGTACTACACTGCAGCAACCTGTAAATCCACACCCAGTAAGGAAACCTTGCAACAACCATAACGCTCCAGGTCCAGTAGAGAAAACTATCAGAGAGAAATAATAAAATAATCGACTGAGTACAACAGGAAAATACTAGTCTGTAACTCCAGAAGCTTAAAATCTAATGAAGGAAATAAGGCAAATATAAAAATAAGGTGATAAGGACTATTATCCCATATTGAACACAGCATAAATTACCAGTGATCTTATACAAATTGTTCACCTTAGCTCATCTCATTACTGGGTACCATATTCAGGGATGTGATGTGCCTTGGAGAGGCAAAACAATTAAAACCATCGCAGAATAAAAACTTTGATTGATGAGAAACGTATCTTAGTCCTCAATAAACCTGGTATAAATAGATGTCTGCTTCCAGACATCACGAGGCAATGAAAGAACATCTTACTCACCTGTGTACATAATGCAGCTGATGAACTGAGTCAATTGCTATCACCATCTCAGCCAAGTAAAATCGAGCCATGTCTTCAGGCAATCTATCTTCAAATTTGCTGAGCAGAGTAAGCAAATCCCCACCAACATAATAATCCATAACTAGATACTTGGAAAGAAACAATAAAATGTACTCAATAAATTTTTTAAAAGGTGAAAAGGAGTATATTTAATGTAACCCAAGGTCAAACAGCACTAAGTAAAAGACTTTTGTTTGTCAACTAACAAGAAGCTACATAAGATTATCATCAGCAGTCATTACAAACTTGCAAATGTCATAAAGCAGTAAAATACATTTTTAAAAACTGGGGCAGGGAACAACATAGGATTACTGTTGTTTTATTGTTGTATTTTGCAAAGTAACAACATCATGACCTACAACAATATACCATAGTTTTACCAACATTTCATTGAAGAATGAACATTTTAATTCTCCAAAGTGGATTTCAAAAACTCAGATATATTACATTCTTTATGTTGAATATATTCACTACATTTTCCTTATTTCATCTTGGAGCAGTAACAACTTCATTATAATAAGCAGCTGGATAAGCATTTGAAAACCACTGCAATAAAAAATAAAGTAATTCTCATGATACCTATGTTCCTCTTCCCAATTTTGATCGTGCACAAATATCAGAAAGGGGCTTTCTAGGGTACATATAAATAGAAGCCAACTAATTTTAGATATGGACTTTTATGAGTTTGTGTCTGATACTGAGATTTATAATAAGAAATATACATATATATATATATATATATGGGCACAGAGCACAGAGATCCTGAAAACTCTTAGCATTTCTTAAGTGACAAGACAAAGATGTCTTTTATCTATATATATAAAAGCCTAAGTGACCATTCGACCGATAGCTATGATGCGCACTGACCACCAGGGGGCAGACGCTCAGCGCACAGGCATGGAAACATGGAACAGACTGATGAATCTCGGGGGGGGGGGGGGGAGACAGGAAGAGATTAACCAAAGATCTTATATGCATACTAGAGGCCTGGTGCATGGATTTGTGCAACAGTTGGGTCCCTCGGCCTGGCCTGCGGGGATCGGGCTGAAACCGGCAGTCCAACATCCCCCAAGGGGTCCCAGATTATGAGAGGGCGCAGGCCAGGCCAAGGGACCCCACCGATGCATGAATCTGTGCACCAGGTCTCTAGTTATTGATAACAAGCCCCTTTCAACTATACCAGAGTTGATGTTAATGAGGCAACTTGTAGAAAGCTCCTAGGTAACCTAAGGATGGGAGCTGGCTGCCAGGGAAACCAACCAAGATGAGAGAGTTGGAACATTCAGTCCCGCTCACCCCTAGCCCCCAAGAAATGGGCTGGAGTAGAGGTTGAATCAATCATGACTGATGCATGATTTATTTTAACAAACATGCCTGTGTAAGGACAACTTCATAAACCCAAAAGGATGAGGTTTGGAGAGCTTCCAGGTTGGCCAACAAGGGGAGGTGCTGAGAGCAGTGGGCGCTCAGACAAGGCATGGAAGCTCTGTGCCCCTCTCCTCATCCCTGGCCCTACGCATCTCTTTCACCTGAGTTCTGTGAGCTGCTCTAGCAAATTAATTGAACCCACAGAGATTCGGAATCTAAGCATGTCAATACATTGCAAATTAATCACTTCTACCTGAAGGTTAGGTGGAAGTGCTCAAATGCCCAGTTAAGTGGATTTTTAACTAATAGTATTTCCTTTTCGTTTGCACCAAGTCCCCAAAATCAATGCTAGAACTATAGTTTGAGTTCAAAAGATCTATCTGCTGCAAATCTGTGGAGGAATGAAGATCTCACGTTTTTTTAATCTGTGTGGGAATGAAGATCTCACTTCTTTCTACTTTTGACACATGGGAAGTAAACACAGCAACTTGACATTGTGTTTGAGTCAAGCAACATTAGCTGTCAAAATGAATTCACCATAGTATAAGTTTTCCATGTAAGTACTGCTTTGCCTTGTAATTTAGGTTAAATATATTTTAAAAACATGAAGTCTACAGAAAAAGCTATTTTCCAAAGTGATTCGTTATTTCACAATGGTTGAGGATGGGTTTTTTGGTTCAAAAATATTTCAACCTTGGTCCTTTATTCAAAATATTGCAATAATATGTTACCACTACAAAACCACTGAACAGCTGTTTTGTATAGCAGGTCAGGATATTCCGCTTTGATTTCTGGCAAAAATTCATGAAAATGATAACACTTGTGTCCATGAGACTTAATGAAGTTCAACGTTGATACTACTGGTTCAAAAATACATGACAGGTTAAAATATTTGATGCAAACCACCTGCTGATTAATAAGACAACATCAGGTGCTTACAGCACCTAATACTTAACGATTTGTGTGTATGTCCAACTAGGCCTCTTTCTGCTTCACCCAGTCACCACTCTCCATTGTAATACATCTCAGCAGATTCCAATTCAGTTGGTGCCAGATGAGTGTTTTCTGAACGTCTTTGAAAATGCTATTGACTATAATTGTACCACACAAACTATTCAAACAGGCTAATTTCTCATTTACTTCAAACTCAGCATTGACTCTTCAAATAACAAGAACTGAGCAGAATCAGTAACATCTTTCAACTCAAAGAGCCAAAGAAAACCACTCAAAATCATTTCCCTGGTTTTATAATCAACTATTGATGTTGTTTACAATTTCCTCAATTCTTGAGCAACTGTTCTCACCAAAAGGCTAAGAGTCTTAGACAAGTTAATTTTCTGTGGACACATTTCTTTGGCTGCTGCAGTCAGACATGATTTAATTACTTCAACATTGGTGTATGGCTTTCCATGCTTGGCTAACAAATGAGCCACTCAAGGAACTTCCTACAGTTGCAGCCTCATTTCATTTTTTATTTTTGTAAACTATTTCTGCTATGATAAGATATTCTGTTTTAAATTTTCTAACTTTACTGACTGCTGTTCTCCTGTGTTAGCAATGTTGGGATGAGTGCTCAGTGTGTAAACGTTTTATTTGCTTCTATTAGTACAGTTGTAGTATAGCTGCATAATAAACAACATGCTGTCATTTAATTTGTTAACAAAATAATCCACACTCTACTGTGCTTTAAACGAATGATATCTAAAGTTTACCATTTCCTTCTCCTTAATCTGCCATAATCCATATGCACTATTAACAAAAACAATGACAAAATACAGCAATATATATAGCACTTCCAAAGCTATCGAGTTATAACTGTCACTGCAATTTGTAATCTGCTGAGCAGCAGTGCAAAGCAATGGCAGTAGCACACAAGGTGTGTTTCTCTGTCACAGTGTCAGTCTCTGTCACAATAGTCAACTCGGCCACTGTAGTGCAAAAGTAGCCGTAGACAATACATAAATCAACAGCCTGGCTGTTTTCCAATAAACTTCATGGCCACTGAAATTCAAATTGTATATAATACTCACAAGTCACAAAATACTCCTCTTTTGATATTTCCAACTATTTAAAAATATAAAAATAATTCTTAGCTTGCAGGCTATACAAAAATGGGTGGCGGGCCAGACTTGAGCTGCAGGCCATAGTTTGCCGAAATCTGACTTATAAGAACTCCCAGATGTGTCGTGCTATTCACCCTCAGAAGCACCAGCCTCAGTAAATGAATCACATGACAATTCAAAGCTAACACGTTCTCATCCCCCTGCTTCTCCAACTCAATTCATCAAGTACCAACCACTGAATCCCACAAACCAGACCTGGCACACCGGGAGTCCTTCTGACTCCTCTCCTCCACTGACGTACACTCCAACACATCGATGAGAGACAAACATCGAAAGGTGTCTCCTGTGCACACCCAGGCTGGGATGGAATCCGCAACCCAAGGACGTGCCCTGACTGGGACTGACCACAACCTCTTAGTGTATGTGACGCCCAACCAGCGGGGCCACCTGGCCAGAGCGCTTTCTCTAGTTTTGCTCCTGAAAATCCATCCTCCACACCGCTGCCAGGATGGTCTACGTAAAATATAAAACTGTATCACACTCCCCTTAAACCCAACTTGAAGTTAGAGTAAAACCTGAATTCCTCAGCACGATCCACACCGGGAAGCCTCATTTCAGATCTTTCTCCCTTCGTTGCTGTCCTCTAATCACACTAGCCTTCCTCTCATCTTTCAAACCCTGGTCCTTTCAGACACCAACCTCACAGAAACAGGCTCATGGCTACCGGAGGTGGGAAGCCAGGAGAGGGGACTGCAGGAAGGTACAAACTTCAGTTATAAGATAAATAGCTCCTAGGATATAACGCACACACAACAATCGCTAACACTGCTCTATGATACATAAGAAAGGTGTTAGGAGAGGAAGTCCTAAGAACTATCAACACAGGAGAATTTTCCCCCTTTTTCTTTTCTTTTTATTGTATCTGCACGAGAAGACAGGCACTCGCGGAACCTATTGTGGTAATCAGTTCACAATATACGTAAGTCAAACCATCATGCGGCAGGCCATAAACCGAGTCGGTGATATATGTCAATTACTTCCCAATAAAACTGGAAAAATGATTCTTACTAGGTTGTTGTCATCCTGGAAAGCATAATGCAAAGTTGTAATCCATTTATTGTCTCCATTCACTAACACATCCCTTTCTTCACGAAAACAGGCCGTCTGAAAAGGAGAAAATGTATTTTAGATAGAGGACACTTTATGTAAAACTAGGAAATAGACTATTGAGTGAAATAAACATTCACTCAATGTGTTTATTATACTTGCTATTTTGGAAAAAGAGTACATCCAATATTATATGACTTTCAACAAGTCAACCAGAAATTAGGCACCTAGAGGAGTACACTTCAAATACCGTTAAGAGTTTCAAGAATCAGGAAACACACAGAATCATTTAAAACTCATGGTCCAACCTACCATCTAGATAATATACAAAACCTTTTGCCACGTTTACTTTTGATGTTTTTATTTTTAAGGAAATAAGACACAAGCTGTAGCCTTCCTACTACTATCGGATTCTCCCCCTTCCCTCCCCTGACATAATAATCGGAAGTTAGCATATACTAGTGGTATTCCCATCATATGCTTTGATCACGTGTCTGTGACTAAAAATAATAGAAGTGTTTGGTATTTTGAAAGTTTCCACGAATGGTGTAATTTTATCTACTCTTTTGCAACTTGCTCACTTTTTACTCAATCATGACTTATTTTCCTTCTAATTGCTATGATATTCCTGTTTGAATACTCCAAATGTATGCAACCCTCATCATGAAAACATAGTTTATTTCCAATTTTATATTATTACAATGTTGCAATGAATATATTTGTACAAATGTACAAGTTTATCTCAGTTATACATTTAAAAACAGAAATGCTAGATAGAAGCATTTTCAACTACAGCCACATAAAACCAATTTTCTCTTCTGAGTGTATACCAATTACTACCCTCACCCCACTATATGAAATCTACCCTTTTCCCCACATCCTCAGCTGTACTTGGCATTATTAGACTTTTAAGTGTGTGCGTCAATATGATAGGTGTGAAATAATATCTTATTGTTCTTTTAATTAATTTATTCCTACTTATAGGTGCAGATAAGTAACTTTACATACGCTTATTGAACACCTGAGCTTTCTCTGAACTGTTCACTCCCTTTGCCCATTTTCTCTAATGAATTGTCGTTTTCTTATTGATTTGTAAAAGTTCTGATTTTTTGAGAATATCTCCATATTATAAAGGTAAAGTAGAAACTGAAAGTCTCCATGAGTCAAGCCCCCTTACTTTCACTATCCACTTGTGTCCAGAGGTTACCATATAAATTCTGAATATCTTCTCAGAAAATTTCTGTGTTTACATAAGCTTATACACACATACCATACACAATTTATGTGGAATCAAATATCCCCTATCTTTTCTTTACAAATGAGATCACAGTACTCTATAAGCTGTTTTGTTAAGTAACAATATATCGAAATACCTTTCCTATATCTAATTTTTCTTAATGGCTGTACCATATTCCATACACACTGAAAAATCATCATATAGTACTATACATATAGGTGCTTCATAATTTATTTAGCACAAGGTAAATTCAACAGCAATGACATACAAAACCATTAATATTACCTACTTCACCCTAATTAGGTACTCTGATTTTTAATAAGTATTTACATAAATTTGATCAAATAGAATTTCCAAAGGCATGTATTAAATAGTATCACCAGAGAAAATATTAAAAGCAATCTATATATGTAAAAGCCTAATATGCAGTGTCCCCTCGGGAGTTTGACCAGGAGTTCAATTGCTCGCAATGATGTCGGTTGCCCACCAGGGGGAGGCATGGAATGAAGGAAGGCCCCGGCCGGCAGCTGGAAGGGAGGCCCTGATCGGCCCCGATCGCCAACCAGGCTTGGGACCCTACCCATGCACAAATTTCATGTACCCGGCCTCTAGTTAAAGATTAAACCCAATACATGGGCAGTTTTACCCTTTAATTGGATTATTAAAATCTACATTATGCTTTGGTTCGTTTTTGGGAGAAAATGGAATCACTTGGCATGCTCACCACTAAGTTCTGTTTCAGAATTTAACTGCCATGAAGTTGTGGTTTGCTGCTAACCTTTTGGAGATGGTAAAGGCTGCCAGGGGCTAGGAGACACCTTTCTCCTGACTTTATTTTATTATGAATGCTACCTGGAATTTTCGAGACATTCCAGCTAGCATCTAATAAACATTTGATTGATGACTCCAAACTAAATAAAGCTCTAAAGACTTTTTGTCAACAAAACAAATTAAACTTCAGTAGATTCTAATCTAAACTGTTTCATGAAAAGAAAGTTAATATAAAATATAAACTATTTACATAGTTTAATATAAAACTTCGATATAAAATTTTAAACAAGAACAATAAAATAGCCACCTCCCTTCAATGTACCTACCAATAAACTTCAACAATTATTTTACTGCTCAATCTCGTTTCATCTTACTACCAACTTCCCTCCATGAACGTATGTGCACGCCCATGTATACAAATTTTTAAGCAAATCCCAGACATCAGTTGACTTTATCCATAACAGTCAGGATGAAATTACTTCTATTAGTGCCTCAGTCACTGAGTTTAGATGTGAAATGAAGTCTCTTTTTTTGCTTCAATATGTCACATTGTCCTTAGTTGTCACAACTGGGGCGAAGGGTGTTAATGCTACTGGCATCCAGTGGGAAGGGGCCAGGATGCTGCCACACATCCTACAATGCACAGGACAGGCCCACGAGGAATTATTTGGCAACAAATATCACAAGTGCCCTTGTTGAGAAACCCAGCCCTTGATCAATATTAACCAAACCATGATGCATACCATGAGGTTCATAAAATTGTCCCAAGGATTCAACATGGTTAAAGGCTGTAAAATCTCTATTTCAATTACCCTTAAAAATAAAACTGGATTAAAAATATATATACTCCTTTAAAAACAGAACATTTAAGTCTAAGAATGCAATGATCAGTAGGAGGGGTTATTGGAGATCACATGACTTCTTCAGATCCTATCACTCAGTTTCTATTTAACCAAACATTCTGCTGGGGACAGTGACGGGTTTGACAGATTTTCAGTTTTATATTTTTAATATTCAGTTATATATTGTTTAAATTTTATCCTTAAGGGCTATTGGTTAAAGAGAAAGAGCAATAGGAATACCTATGGTAACACAGAAGTTAATGTGGACAAGCTAAAAAGAATAATAATTCTGCAAAACTGTCACATGATTCCCTTCCCTAGATCCATAGGTACACATTCATAGAGCAACATTTTTCTACATTCCTATACAGTATATCCAATTACCTGAATACTTGAAGTCATGTGTTAAAACAAGAAAATCCACTTGTGATTATATGTACTTTGGCTTCTCGTTTATTAATAATCAAGACTTGTATATCCTATACAATATTAACACAGAGGAATTCTTTCAAATAATAACTGAATTATTCCAATATTTGAGAGGAGAAAAGCCAAAATTTTCATTTTTTAAAAATAGATAAACAAGTGGAATTTTAAATTGCAAAATGCAAGAATTCCAATATCAGGTCCTTTTTTAATGTTTTTATTGATTTTTTAGAGAGCGAGGAAGGGAGAGATATAGAGAGACAGAAACATCAAGAGAGAGAAACATGGATTGGCTGCCTCCTACGCACCCCCACAATGGGGACTGAGCTGGCAACCCGGGCACGTGCCCTGACTATGAATCAAACTGGTGACCTCCTGGTTCTTGGGTCGGCTTTCATCCACGGAGCCACACCAGCCAGGCATCCAATATCAGGTCCTACACACCAAGACATCAATTTACTTTTAAATCTCCAATGTATATTTGATGGCTGCACCAAACATGAGATGTCACCTTTTAACTTATTTGTCAGAAAACATGTTTTTTCAAGAAAGAGAAATCGTTTGATAACATCTAAAACTGGCAAATGAGGGAGACAGCAAACATGTTCGCATACTGAGAGCAAAGGTATACCGATACAATGTTTTGAAGACAATTTAGCAATAGCTCCTACAGGTTCGTGTGCCTGTCCCCCAGCCCCAGAGGCTTCACTACTGAGGAGTTTAACCCCGGAGTGGATAAATTCTAGGGTCAGCACAAATGAAAATCCTTTAATGTAAAAATGGTTTTTAAATCGCTTCAACCTCAGTCCACACTCACTGGAGTACCCCAGGATAGTCCCCGGCAACGTCTCTGATTAGCATCATCCCCTTTGACTTCCATTTCACATTGCAGATGCACTCCTGACATCACAGAGGAAGTGCTGGTCCACAGGACCCCACGGTCCCCAGCTGGTCCACCTTCTTCTCTCTGCCTTTCAGAGCCTTGTCATGGCTGCTTTGTAATTAATGTGCAGAGTCTTTAGCTACTTAATGGAAAGGACAGGGAGAAGAACTTCCATTCCATCTTGCCTCAGACACAGGATATACTAGTGCTTTACAATTCAAGAAAATAATATTTAATTTTACACTATCCCTTGCTTTATCTGCAACTTTGCCACTTCTTCCAATCAGCAATGAAAGCTAACAGTTACCCTCCCTTTTCATAGTTCTACTCCCCAGCACACCCAACTTCATCAAAATAAGCACAGCTCTGGCCGGTGGGGCTCAGCTGGATGGATGCCATCCTGTACACAGAAAGGTTTCTCTCACATCAATTCCCCTCCCTCTCTCCCTCTCTCCCTCTTTCTCCTTTCTATCTAAACAATCATTAAGCATATGAAGCATATCCTCGGGTATTAAAAAATAAAGTACAAACTATAACTCAATTTTTTAGAAGTTCTAACTCTGAAACACTAAACTGACTACAATGATGATTTCTATGAAATGATTACAACGTAATTATTTACTATCTATATTATAAAAACCCAGTGGCCCTAATGCCATAACGACCAAAGACCGGTCACCAGGAGGCTGCATGCGCAGCGAGGCACACATGGGGGGTGGGGCTGTGTGCGTGGCAAAGCAGGCCAGGTGGGTGGGGACTTGACTCTGGGTCGCGTGGTGGGGTCTGGGGTCCCAGGTCTTGCACGATTTCCTGTGGGTCTGGGTCACGCACGATTTCGTGCTCTGGATCACTAGTTTCTTAATAATAAGACTTGTTACTCTACTTGCTGGCTATGGTGTCAGCTCCTGCAGGGTTTGCCTCACCTGCATTGTATTTCACTTGTGCAGTTTTTTAATGGGATGCGAGTGATTAGTTTCTTCTTTGTGTTTGTCATAGTTTTCAAATTTTCCAAAAGAAATAATGAAGTATTTACTTTCACTACCACAATATCTAACATCATTGGAATTTTTTCTGCTTTTTCCTATGTCTGTTCTTTTTCAGATTGCTTCACGTACTGGTACATAAAGAAAGACTTCTAAGGGCTAATTTCTCATTATCCTCTTATAAATTGTACTAACCTCCAGGGCTGTAACTTTGCATGCTCAGTTATGACCCTTCCACAAGTTAAATACTGAGATACTCCCATACCAGTAAGCTCTGCTTCCCCGAGACCTGAGTGCCCTGCCCCATCCAGAACCTTGACCCCAAATTCCTGTGTGATGTCAGTTCTGACCATCCATACCAACTATTAGACAGTTTAACATCACTCTAATCAATCTTTCCCTGAAATCCTGCACCAACATAAGAACACTGACAATTCTTGCAAGAGCAGATTTTAAAGAAAATGAATTCAGCTGCATAACCAGCAATAAACAGAATTCTTAGAGGGCACATTCAAAGCTTCTGTTGACTTTTGCTTGGAGCAGAATACAGATAAATACAGAATGGTAGAAACAAGGTACGACAAAGTTCAAATCAATCATTACTGAATTTCCTATAAGAGAAACTTTCCACGTTATTTCTTCCTATACAGAAATTCTTTTACACATTTCCTTTGAACATAAATGTGTAAGCACCACACCAAGGGTTTCCACTTGGTTTTTAGACAATATTAAATTAGCACAAATTATAACTTTTATCATATCTGTATCACAATTGTGAACTACTGAATTTGTCTCTTATGGCCTTAAAATATGTCATCATAAATAAAATGTTATTAAGTGATATTTAAGGATCTACTGGCTGTCTATAATTTTATATGTCCTCTTAAATATTTCTAAGATTTTATTTAAATATTCCAATAATTAGAACCTTACCTCTGCTCTTTTCAGCATTTCCCATTTATTCAATATTTTCATGGCAAATACCTTATCTGCATTTTTTAGTTTCACTACAGCAACCTAGAAAAGGAAATACAGTTTTTAAAATACAACAAATAATACTTTTTTAGTCATCCATTTTCCTTTTTCCTCTCTGTAAAAAAACAAAACAAAACCAAAATTATCAATGATTTCCATGCAGTTCAAATTCTAAGATCCTAAATCAAATAACATTGTCAGTTGAAAAGTTAATGAAAAGTGCCAAACAAATAACTGTATTATGAACACTGAATCAGTTGGTGATTTTACATTACATCCTCCTTTTCAAGTTTTCTGTCCTGGAATTTAAATTCAACTGTACTATCACTAAGAAATTGACCAAAATATACAAGATGAAATACTAGAACTTATTAAATATTATATGCCAAATTCCAACACAATTCTCAAATACCTACTGTCGAAACAAATCTATTTTGTGGGGAATCAAGCAACATGAAATAAACTGCAAATGACATTAATTTTCACACCACATATTTTTATACTTTACTAGAGGCCTGGTGCACAAATTTCATGTACGGGGGGGGGGGGGGGGGCGGGAAACAGCCCGGCCTGCACCCTCTCCAATCCGGGACCCCTTGGGGGATGTCTGACTGTGGGATCGGGCCTAAACCAGGAGTTGGGACATCCTTCTCACAATCTGGGACCACTGGCTCCTAACCACTTGTCTGCCTTCCTGCCTGATTCCCCTAACTGTTCTCCCCTGCTGGCCTAATTGCTCCTGACTGCCTCTGTCTCAGCCCCACCACCATGACTTTGTCCAGAAGACGTCCAGTCTAATTAGCATATTACTCTTTTATTAGTATAGATACCACAACCCCCAACTCCCTCCCTCCCTCCCTCTCTCTCTCTCTCTCTCTCTCTCTCACATACACACACAACCACACACACCGCAAAGGTCAATTAAGCCTAACAGCTCTACAAACTGTAGACTCTACACATTCCTTTCCAACAAACAATGGAACAGCTATTTCACTATTTTGTATTTTAGTTATGATTAAAAAAAAAAAAACCTGTCAAACTGGTGCTCTACCTCCCGGGAGCATGCCCGTGCCTTCCCCTCCCCGTCCCTGCCCCAGGCATGTTACCATTAGCTTCCTCACTCCCAAGCAACAAGGGTGCTTCCTTTACTTCTGTACCTTGTTTCCGAAGCCCATTTCTTCTAGGAATTACTTTTTCTACCTCTGTAATTTCCCCAATAAAAGTTCTCTTACAAAACAAACACACACACAAAACAACAAAAACTGTCAAATACAAATAAGCCCACATTTTCACCCTCAACAAACTGATTACGTTTCTGTTGCTACATCTCGGCTTCATCTGACTCGATGCTCCAGGGCCTTCCGGGGAGCTAAAAGGCTGAGAATGAACTGCAGGAGAGACAAAGGCTGTTTCCAGTGACCGGGCTGAGGAAGGGGAAGGCACGTAGGACCTAACATGCCAAAGGAGAGAACAAATGGTATACCTCCTATCTGCAAAGGGATATTTCCAAGGATAGAGAATAGGTTTAAACTCAGGTGCCAAATTTTATTTTTCAGGTGCCAAATTTGTAAAAATCTTAATAGCAAATGTACATATCAGGGGCATTTAATACATTTATATCTGTATCAGATGGCAATAAAAGTAATATGGACAAATAATTAAAGTCAGTGTATATCATATGATATATACTAGAACAGTGGTTGGCAAACTCATTAGTCAACAAAGCGGCAAACCGCAGCTCGCAAGCCACAGTTTGCCGACCACTGCACTAGAACATTTCTTGGTAATTGTCATAAATGGTATAATACTGTGATTATAGCTTTTCATCAATTAAAATGATGGGAAGAAAGAGGAAATATTGCAATTTCAAATAAAATAACTTTAGTATTTAGTCATCTCTGGTCATAGCTACAGACAAGGGTTTTAGTTAAATTAGTCTCCTAGTGGGTTCATGCTTTTTTAAATGGGGCTGTACAAGACATAGAAGCAACCTAAATGTCCATCAATGGATGAATGGGCAAAGAAAATGTAGTATACATATATGCAATGAAAGACTCTTCAGCCATAAAAAAGGCAGGAAATCTTGCTTTTGTGACAATGTGGATGAACCTAAAGAATATTATGCTAATTGAAATAAACCAGACACAGAAATACAAATACTGTAAGATCTCACTTACATGTGGAATCTAAAAAAGCTGAACTCATAGAAAGAGTGCTGGGGCAATGAGGAAATAAATGTTGGCCTGCGGGGATCGGGCCGAAACCGGCCCGGGGCACAGACTTGTGCACCGGTGGGGTCCCTTGGCTTGGCCTGCGGGGATTGGGCCAAATCCGTGCACCGGGCCTCCAACATTCCCCGTGGGGTCCCAGATTACAAGAGGGCGCACGCAGTTAGGGGGGTCAGGCTGGCAGGCCGAGAGACCCCACCGGAGCACAAATCCATGCACCAGGCCTCTAGTTGTTATTATAGACTTGAAAGTTGCTGAGAGAAAATCTTAAATGCTCTCACCACACACACACACACACACACACACACACACACACACACACACACACAGATTTATGTGAGGGGATGAAGTGTTAACTTGGTTATGGTTACCATTTCACAGTATATACGAGTATCAAATCATCACTTTGTACACCTTAGTACTGCACATTGTTACATGTCAATTATTTCTCAATAAACATGGGAAAAAATAAAGGGGGTTGGAATAAAGAGCAAGGAAAACTTGAGAAACACGATTTCACCAAGGTCTTTGAGAGGCCGAAAACACAAGTTTGGCTATTCTGGAGTCAAATGTGGCGCAGCAGGGAGTGCAAATGGTCAGAAGGACGAAGCCCAGAGCTAGACCAGCCTACACTTCGCTAGGGAAGAGACCCAGTGGCTATCCCTCACTGTGACTTAGGGAATCGTGACCTCAGCTTGTGAGAAAAGCACGCCCAGTACCCGATGCCTGTGAGCATGTACGCATCCGATGGCAACTATTGCGAGGAGGAGGAGTCTTCACCAACGCATGAATGTGTTTGAAGTGCCAGGTATATTCTAAGCATTTGACACAGGTCCGCAATCCCTCACCTGCTATCCTAAAAGTCAAAAGGTTCCCACATTCCATTTGGCAGCATGCACTGCCGCTGGGCTACTATAGCACTTGTGTTCTGCTTTTATCTCTTACTGAATAGATCAGCATGCTTCACTGCAGAAACTGATGCTTTTGCTTACGGGGCGCTGCCCAAGCCTCATAGGGGTATTATATAAAACAGAGCATATGGACTCAATTACCTTTCTAAAATCCAAAAAGTCCTGGAACCAAACCCCCTCTGGATTACAGAGCTGTGCAGGAGAACAAATCAGCATTACCGAACACTCAGACACTGAGCTGGTACTTATCGTGGCTGTCGGGGAGTGGTGATCGCTCGGACTCTGCAGTCAGACCACTGGGGTTTGTATCCTGGCTCTGTTATGAGCTATGTAACTCTGGGCAAATAACATTTCAGAACTTCGGTGTCCTCAACAATATAACAGAGTTAATAACAGTACTTACGTACACAGTTGTGGTAAAGAGTGAAATAATACAAGTATAAAGTGCTCACAACAGGGTCTGGCGTTCAGTAAGTGCTCAGTAAACATTAGCTGTTATTATGTGTCAGGCCTTGCACTAAGCACATTTTGCCCAGTCTCTTAACTGCCGCTTGCTCTGCCACTAACAGGTGGCAGACATTATACATCCCTATTACTTCAATTTCTTAACTGTGAAATAAGAAACGTTGATTTCTTCAACTTCTAACTGTCCATAATTTTATAGCCATGACAAATCCATATACATAGAAATATAGCTAGAAATATTCTCAATTGAAAATATATACAAATAAAATGTAAGCTACAATATTTGCTATAGTGTAGGTTTCAACAGTAAAATAATGGAAATAATTTAAATATCCTGAAAGATGAAATTGACTAAATACATCACAAAATTATAGAAAAGTATTCATATTCTTGAAAATACTGTTAAAATACTATTTAATAGGGAAACATTCATAATGTCTGCTTAAAATAAGTTTAGTAAAGTTTGTACACTAGATTTTTTGTATATATACCAATGAAGTTCTATGCCATATGTATGTATAGGTATTTCTAGGTGAAAGGATTTCTATTTACATTTCTACATTTTCTGTATGGAACATGCAAAATTTGAAACATGGAATGGAATAGTGTGGAATACCACACCTCATCTTGGCATGAAATCAGCACTACTTATAGAGGTAATGTAGAGTGGCTAATAAGGGCCAAATGAGACCCATTCTATACATCTATGAGGTAACCAGGAATGCCAGGCTGCTGTAAGGATGAAAAACATTCTCAATGCTACCTTGTACCAGTTTCATGAGTTGCCTAAAAACTACTCCAAAGAGATTCGGTGTGATGAAATAAAAATGTCAGTTCGGGAAATATCCTTGAATTATCAAATTGATGACATGATCAAACAAGACTATGAAGCTGATAAAATAACAAAATAAAAATTGATCTTGCTTTTCTCCTTTAAACCTACAGGTCATTTTTATATTCGTTTCAGTAAAAGAAAAGTTAAAAAAAGGATTTCCCTAGAACTGTAACTTCAGGTTCTAGATTTTAAGAACCATTGCTAACTGAGATATGAGGGTAGTATGTAAAAATGTCCTTTCTTCTTTATTTTGACTAAAATTAAAAGCACATTTAGTATGGACTGCAAGATTACCAATTTAACAAAAAACAAAGATATCTTTTTGAAACAAATATGAAGGTGTCTTTAAAGACTTCATATTAAAAGCACTATGATGTTAGAAAAATTTTAAAAAATCAGTAGATGACAAAAGAATGGGTTCTTAAACAAAATTTAAGTATCATCATATAGCAATAATATGTAATTTAGGAATTCTTATACGATATCACATAGAATTTTAACATCCAGGAAATAGTTGCCAAGCAGTTCTGCAATGCTAGTCTATGTTTAATACACCCAGGATTCCCCATCCCACCTCTGGCCCTCCAGCTCCAAGCTACCATTACCTGTTGCCTGGATTGTCCTTTCTGGACTCTCTCCTTCTGCCTAACGCCCACAATCTGCTCTCAGTGTGGCAGCCAGTGATCCTGGATACACATCGCTCAGATCACAACACCCCTCTGCTCCAAACTTCCAGCAGCTGCCGATCTCTCGCCAAGTAAAAGTCAAAATCCTTATTAGAACTTATCTTCTGGCCTCCACCCTCTCTGGTCTCACACAGCTCTCCTTCCAGCTCACTCTGCTCCAGACATGTTGGCCACGTGGGCCTTTCCGCTTATCACCATTCCCTAGGTCTCAAATAGTCTTCTCCCATTTAAGCCACACGGTTTGCTCTCTCACGCCCTCATTCCCTTTCTTATCACATTTCTTTGCTTCCTTTTTCCCTTAGCTCCTTCCTATTACTTAACAAACCATACATTCTACTTATGTATTTTGCTTATTGTTAGCCTCACGCACTAGAATATAAGTTCTATGAGGACATAAATAATTTATTTTCATTTGCTCCCTAGTATATGCCCAGTACTTGAGAAGTAATAGGTACTCAATAAATATTTACTGAATGAATGATGAATCATTTATAATTTATCTGGGTGTCAATCAATAAGCATTCAACAAATATTTGTTGAATAAATGAAGATAACTTGTAAATCCATAAAGATATACACCGAAAATTGTATGGCATCACTCTCTGCTTCAAGTATAGCACTAAAATGATACTGAAACTCAAAAAAGTTCTTATGATAAAAGAGATACAAGTGTGTTTTTTAAGATTTATTAGGTGTATAACATTATTCCCGCTCATGCTGCTCTTTAAACAATATGTACGGCTTTTAAAGTCTTGACTTTACATTTAGCCTTTATTGTCTTTTGTCTGTTTGTGACTGTTCACTATTTACTGCTTCGTGTCTTTTTCTCCTTTTATCTCCCCCTTATAATTTTTACCATCATTTAGTTAATAGATAATAACCAATAACTCCCACTGATAGAAATCTTACTCTGTGCCTAGCACTGGACTAAGCACATTCACATGGCCTTATTTAATTTTAACACCACTCTAAAGTGGGTCTGCAGTCCTCACTAGCGGATTATAGACCCAGTGTTCTTTACTCTAAGTACAGAATAGTTCTCTGGGTCCTAAAGAGAGCTCCCATTCATCATGCCTATAACTTCGGTATCTAATGGCATATTAATGGTGATCCATTGTTAATATGCATGCAAATCACTGTATGTTGTTTTTTTATAAACTGCTCTGTTAGTGATCAGTTTGTGTTCAAAATACTTAATGAAAAAATACTAAGTCCCTTCAACAAGCAAACTAAAAACACTACAAGGAATTTACTAAACAGCTACAGGCAGCCTCTCTATGGAGAACAATTTATATCTACAATAGGTATAGTCAAAACACTTCAGAATTTGCAGAGCCTGGCTGTATAGCTCAGTGGTTGAGCATCTACCTAGGAACCAAGAGACCGTGGTTCAATTCCCAGTCAGGGCATGTGCCTGGACTGTAGGCCCGATCCTCAGTAGGGGACATGCAGGAATCAGCTGATTGATGATGTTTCTCTCTCATTTATGTTTCTAGTTTTTTATCCCTCTCCCTTCCTCTCTCAAAAAAACAAACAAGCAACAAAAAAAAATATATTGAAAAAAAAAAAAAAAGAACTGGTACAGCATGGGCATCGACCAATCAGAACAGACACTGGCTATAAAAATGCGGTACGCCCACACCAGTGTGCCCCATGGACTAAAGATTAGCCCCACGTATGCAGAGGCTTTCCAAAGTGAATCATGCAGTATTAACTTCAAACTTCTTTTCCTCTCCCTTGATCCCAGGAAAGCCAAGGTACAAAGTTTTGAAGGAAGGATGAATAGCTAAAAGTAATTCTCCTTTCAGACCCTAGATCTCGATGATGCAGACACACAGGGCCTAGTTATAGTAATCAGAGGAAGCAAGCTAATTAAAAGCTTTTGACACCTGAAGCAGGGGTAGCAGGCCAAAGCAGCAAGCTTTCACAACAAGCTCTGAAGCCCAGAAGCCTTGAAGCTGCCGGAGCAAGGCTGGAGCAGGCAGAAGCGGTGAGCCACCAGGAAACTGTGGACAGGCAACACCCAGGGCGTAAGTTAAAGGTTTTCCTGAAAGCAAAAAGGAAAACCCAGCGTTAAGTTCAGCAGTAACTGACAACTGAGTCGTAGAGAGAAGGTTCTTAATCTGAAGAGTTGTTGATTTTCAATTATATCTTGCTCCTTCGTTGGTTCCCGTGAATTATGCATTCTTGTAGGAATTACATAAATTATGCTTTTATTTTCATAGTTTTGTTTTTTTAAGAGAAAGCATAATTGATAATAGCTCTATTCAGATATCCGCACCGAGGTAAGCCCATCCACTGTCTATGCACCTATTTACAAACTCCTGGTATAGACAGAATAACCTGCAGGGAATAATGATCTCTTTAGAGTTGTCTCTACATTTCAAAGTCTGTTAGTTGGTAAATGCTACAGGGTATGTAATAACACCAGAGATATGTTCATCAGGAATGAAGCACTAAGCAGCACGAGCTCATAATACAACCAGCAGCACTTTTCTAGACAAAAACCCACTGTCTTAGTATCACAGAGAAAACTATCTGCAGTCTGTTTTACATACTTTAATCCATATAAATAATAGAGCAAGAAAATACAAAAAAAAAGGAAGAAAAAAAGACACCTTCTCACACCGAATCTCAAATATTATCCGTCATGCTTCACTCTGAGCTGAATCTAGAGGTTGCAATGGCCTGTGACCAGGGAGGACTTATTCCTGGTCAAAAGATGGCCAGATGGCTGTTTCCTGCAGCCCACTCCCCAGCCCTGCACCCCAATTTTCAGCATTTCTTGGCACGAGGACTGTAGAACCATTGTCCTGAACTATCTGCCTCACAATCCCAATGAGTAAATACAAGTAATTCTCCAGTGCCTATTCTTTTTCTAGTCCCTTTCATGGTAGAAAAAAAAAATATTCTTTAAGTATTTTTATTATTGCTTCTTTTTTTTTCCATAATTCAATCTCAACTGAGCCCTAAAATCTACCTGCAGTCCCACCACTGATTCTCTGCCCTTTCCCAATCTTCTAAAACACCCCGTGTCACACTGCCACACCATCTATCCCACACCTCTCCTGTCTACCCCTTAGATGTAATCAATGATCTGTTTCCATAAAAACACACCCTTCATATTTCCTTGTGCCATCTTTAAATGTTTCTACATTTCCACTTTTCCTTACTTCTTTTCCTTTAGAACCCAATGAAGAAACATCCCCACCACTTTACAGGGCTAAAAGTATCATTTGAGATCTGGACCCTAGACCCTCCCCTTCCTTTCCTTCATTGTCCCATTAAGATCTGTTTCTCGACTTCAAACCCTCTCTCTTCTAGCCCTTGAATATCAACTGACAAGCTTTTCCAAGACCATTTCCCACCCAAAAATAATACAAAAACTTTATCACTATCCTACCTTCCCCTAAAGAAATTGATATCCCATCCCTTTTCTGTAAGGCATCATTTCTCCAAAAAGCACATTTTGAAATAGTACATGCTTACTTTTTCCACTCGCTCAACATCTCTCTGCTTCCAACCTCTTTCAATCACCTACCTCAATCTAGTTTCATTTCACTCTACTGGACTGAAATTATTCTCTCAAAAATCAATAATGACCCTCCAATTTCCAAATAACACATACTGTTCTCAGTTCTCATCTGCTTCAACCTCTCTTCATTGCTGACAATCAATATATTCCCCTTTTCTTTTTTCTGTAACCTGTTACATGTTGTTCCCCAAGACCCGCTATGCCATCTTCTAAGTATCCTCTTCTTCCTGACTTGTATTAACTATTCCAAATGCCCCAATTTATACATCCTATATAATAAAAGCCTAATATGCTAAACGTCTGGTCGTCTGTTCAACCAATCAAAGCATAATATGCTAATGATATGCTAAGGCCTCTCAACCACTCGCTATGACGTGCACTGACCACCAGGGGGAAGACGCTCTGACCAGGTTAGCTTGCTGCTGGGGTCTGGCCAATTGGGACAGAGCAAAACAGGCCAGACACACCCTGGAGCCCTCCTGCGATCCCCAGCTGGCCAACCTCCCACATCCCTCCCTGGCCCCTATCATGCACTGGTGGGGTCCCTCGGCCTGGCCTGCACCCTCTCGCAATCCGGGACCCCTCAGGGGATGTCAGAGAGCCAGTTTCGGCCCAATCCTGCAGGTCAGGCCGAGGGACCCCACTGGTGCATGAATTCATGCACTGGGCCTCAATACACACTCTCTCTCTCTCTCTCTCTCTCTCTCTCTCTCTCTCTCTCACACACACACACGCACACACTAATAAAAGGGTAATATGCTAATTAGACCAGGTCAACTTGACATCTTCCGGACGTCCGACTTTCTTCCGGACAGTTAGGGGGCGACCAGGCTGGCAGGGGGGCAGTTAGGGGGCAACCAGGCCAGCAGGGGACCAGTTAGGGGGCGACCAGGCCAGCAGGGGACCAGTTGGGGATGATCAGGCCAGCAAGCAGAGGCAGTTAGGGGCAATCAGGCAGGCAGGTAGAGTGGTTAGGGGCAATCGGGCAGGCAGGCAAGCAGTGAGGAGCCAGCCGTTCCGGATTGCAAGAGGGATGTCCAACTGCAGGTTTAGGGATGGGGCCTAAATCAGCAGTCAGACATACCCCAAGGGGTCCTGGATTGAAGAGGGTGCAGCCAGGCTGAGGGACACACCCCCCCCAACCCCCGTGCACGAATTTCGTGCACCAGGCCTCTAGTATATATATGTATAGGTGTGTGTGTGTGTGTGTGTGTGTGTGTGTGTGTGTGTGTGTATGTATGTATATACATTGAGTGAAAGGTTAAAGTTGGTGGTGCATAGGCAGGCTAAACAGCCATCACAGACAGTGAATAAATAAAATTTGAATTTTTTTAGGAAAAAGGGGCCAGGGGATGGGGATCCAAAGGGAAGTGCTACACAGCACTGAGCCAAAGGGTATTGGGTCCATGACTGCAGCAAAAATGCACTTTGGACAGTGAAACAAGGACGGGCATAGAAGAAGCAACAGGAGAGCCTAGACTGGCCTTTTGGCTCACTGAGAAGTCAGAGAAAAGGGGGACTTGGAGGTAGGTTCAGGGGGTTAGCCCGGGACGAGCTGCTTCTGCCCATTGCTCCCCTGGCTGCAAGTCTCATGGGGTCCTTTAGAGGTGGGGAGACACATACCTGTGGGGGCAGGAGAGTGGAAGGGAATGGCAGGGGCATACTCCTTGGAGGTAGAGCGCACTGGGTCCTTTGTCCTGAGCATATTTCTCTCGCTCTTACAGGAGGAAATCTTAGGGGAGTTCTCAAGGGAATAATTATCAGCTTTCCAGGTGCACTCTTTTAGGGTGGGGGTCTCCACTGACTGGTCAGTGCCAGAGCAAGGGGTCATTAGTCAATGTCCTGAGGCAGCCGTAGCGTCATTTGTCTAGTTTTGGTGCTTTTCTAAGCCTAGAGCTGAAATACAACTAAGGCCTAGATGTTATCTTTAGGGAGGAAAAGGTCAGGGGGTCTAAACCTCCTGGCCAGCGATATGAAAGATCAGGGGTCCAAACCGAATGACTAGTGATGTGCTAGGGAAGGAGAGGTTACCCTGGGGGCGAGGTTCTTGTTTTCCCCATTTTGCCCCTGCTAGGCATCCAGGGCTTTTGCCCTGATGAGTGTCTATGCCTGGCCAATCGTCCTTGCTCTGCTCATGTCTGTCTAATACTAATGACTCCTAAATCTATCTCCTAATATCTAGACCCATATATCGAAATGCCTATTAGTCATCCCTAGAATATTCAGAAAATATCTCAAATTTAACAAGTCAAAAACCTGTATACGAAACTCATCTACTACGCTGCATACCTCAATCACCTATGACTACTACTTTTAACTCATCACTGACATCCCAAGTAATTTCTTTCCAAACTGTCCCTCCCACCCCGCTTCTTTCTCACTTCCCCTGACCTAGTTCAAGCCATCACTATTTCATCTGCAGAAATGATAATAAGGTCATTTTTTGCCACCTTACTATAAGGCAGATGCTATGCTAACTACTGAGAATAAAAGATAAATACAAGAGTCCTTACACATCAAAAATCTCTCAGTCCAGTATGGGAAACATACCTAACATAATTACAGTACATCATGGAAAGAAAAGGTTAAAACAAAGGCCTCTAAAAAGCAAAGAAGAGAGATCCCTGACCCAAAAGGCAAGAGTGGGGATGGGAGATGTACAATGTGTGACTATGTATTGAAGTTTCTTGAAGAGGTGACTGACACCTGAATGAAGCCCAGAAAAGAGGGACCAAGTGGGTCTGGTGGGGTGGAGGGGACACCTGGGGAGGTGGCAGCTTGAGCCAGGCACAGAAGCAAGAAGCACCTGTTGGGGGAGGGGTAACGACGTTCAGGGGCAGTAAGTAGTTTTGCTTCCAGGAAAGTTTTTCCTCCTGGCACGGAGGAAATGAGGCTGAAGATCCGAACAGTGGAGGAGCTTGCACCCCATGTTAGTCAACCAGAACCTTAAGTTGCAGGTAACAGAACCATTATTCATAGTTGGCTTTAGCTAGATCAGGTCTCTGGAGAATGATTCTGAGGCAGGGAGTGAAACGAGAAGGCTGCAGTAGGAGCTGAGGTCTAAGAGACTGAGGATCGAATGAGGGGAGAGAGGGTGACATTTGAGGGGTACTTAGGATGTTTAGGACATAAAAGTTGATTAATTCGATGCGGAGGCCTGAAAGTGAGAAATCCAGGTCTCCCTGCCTCGGGTCTCTTCTCTGTCCCCTCCTTCCTCCATACTACTACCGCCCCACCCGCCCCCAGCACTATGTCTCTAAAAGAATTCGGACTGTATCACTATTCTGCTTATCCCCATGTGAGAGAACTCCCGATCCTGAGTTCCTTAGCATTCACACCGAGTCATTCAACTGCTTTGCCCAAATGACCTTCCAATTCTCATCTTTCACCAACAGCAACACCCTATATTCCCGTCACAAGATCACTAACTGCTCCCTGAATAAAAAGAAATGTGCTTCAAAAACAAAATCTGAAAAAGAACAACCTTTTGTTTGTTGTATAACATAATTATTATGTAAAATGTATAACATTAAAGTATAACAATAGAGAACCACAGTTATTTCACAGAGAAAAGAAAACTAATCAAAAAACTATTACTTTGTCTATATTCTTTCAACCACCAAGGTCTTCTTCTAGAAATTTATTCTAGAAGAAATGATTTAGAAAATCATCTGAAATGCAGTGAAAGCATTATGTATAAAAATGCTTTGTACAGCATTATTTATATATCTTAATATATAAAGAGGTAATATGCAAATTAGGCCAGGACTCCGTAATGGGTCATGACCAGACAGGAGGAGGTTGCACACGCAGGTGAGGCCCAGAGCGGAGATGGAGACAGAGGCAGGGGGACCTGCCCGAGCTGGCATGGTGGCTCGGCCATCCCTGGGGCAGACACAGGCAGGGGGGCTGGGGGACGCTGCGCGGGTCCCAGCCCCCCATGACCCCAGAGCGGACACAGGTAGGGGGGGCTGCGGCGGGGGCGGGGGGGGGGCCTGGGGCTAGCTGAGCCACCGTGCCAGCTTGGGCAGCTCCGGAGCGGACACAGGCAGAGGGGTGGGGGGTGGGGGACCTGGGGTGGAAGTCAGGTGCGGGTCCCAGCCACCCGCGGCGCCAGTCAGGCATGGGTCTGGACTACCACAGTGGCAGTCTGGCCTGACTCCCGTGGCAGCCCTCAGGGTGCCTCCTCGCATGGCGGGAGGTGGGCTGGGCCTCTAGTCATTTATAATACAGAAAAGACAGAACCACCTAAATATTCCATTGCTTTATTCTAACATATGTATTGAACACCTACTATGTACTAGATTCTACTGCAGATGCTGGACAATTTCAGTGGACAGACAGGGGGAAATCCTGACATTCAAAGTATACACTCTACCTTCATATTATTGTTAAGTAAATTACAGAAACATCTACATATGAGCTTTTATGAAGCCATTAAAAATCAGGTTTATAAAGAAACATTTTAATACGTGGGGAAAAGACAAACTATTTAATTTTTTTAAAAAGCTAGTTAGATATTAAGGTTTATGAAATTATTCCAATTTTATTACCTAGGAATAGAAATATAATTGGAGAGAAATACCTCAAAATTATACATCACAATGCTATGTCCCTTTCCCTCTTGCTGATTAGACTGTGACCCTAAGCAAGGACATGGGACATGTTTGAATTATAGCGCATGATTAATAAGTATGATTTGCATTAGTAAAGAGAGAAGCATGAAGAAAAAGGAACTTTACTTTCTGTCTCTAACCTCTGGTTAGGAAATGTACTGTTTACCAGCTCTGTGCTAAGTGCTGAGTATAATGAGTAAAAACTCAGTTCCTGGGTTTAGCTCACCGTCTCTCTCCTTGGCGTGAGATAGCCATCTTCTCCCCTGTGTCTTCCTTTCTCCTTCCCTCTGTCCATGCCTGCGTCCAAATTTTCCCTTCTTATAAGGGTACCAATTATATTAGATTAGGGCCCACCCCAGTGACCTCCTTTTAACTTAGTTACCTTTGTAAAAACCTATTTCCAAACAGGGCACATTCTGAGGTTCTGGAGGTTAGGACTTCATCATGACGCTGTTTGAGAAGGTTGCAAGGGAGACACAATTGAACCTTAACTGTAACCTGTCCAGCCATCCTGCTTATGTTTGTGTGTGTGTTTTTCATGTGGCAAGTTTGAGTAAGCCTGGGATGGGAGTGAAAATTCCTTGTATTTTTAAATTCAGATAAGATTGAAGAGTGTAGACAATCAATGGCTAGTCTGCTTTTAGGACCTGAAAGACTAGACTAGGCCAAACCAGTGTATACTATTTGAGTTTATCTTTTCTGGGTTAAACAGAGCTCTCTTACACAGGAAATAATTCCAAACCCTGGCTACATCTCGGCCTCCTTAGGGAACTGATCCTCACTGCTCACAAGGCAGTGAGCTCTTTAAATCTCCTAATAAGGACTTTCACATAGATGCTTTCTACACAGTGCTTGCTGCTCCAAATCCTGCTACAACCAACCTCCAAGCCCGCCCCCATAGAACATCTCCAGAGAGCAAACTGAGGGAGACCCTGAAGGGTTTGACCAGGTTTCCAAAGGAATGAAAACAGTAATTTCTCAGAGGATTTAAATTCTCACATATATTTGGCACCTCTTTCCAAGTAGTCATTTTCCAGATTAGGAAAGGAGGAGAGATAATAATCCTTTAAAAAAAGAAAGCCACTTTGCCCTGAGACCCTCCATCTGCTGAATCTTTCAGCACTGCATACCGCCTGTTCCTCTCCATAGCATGATTTTCTCTTTCACAAACGCTTTGTCTGCAGTGAGCCTGGACTGATCATGTGCATAAGCAATTCTCACAGGCTGGAATTGCTGTGCTAGCTGCAGAGTAAAAATCCTAACACAACAGTTAAAACATACAGGCGGTCCTACTAGGTAAAGGTTTAAGTGACCTCTAATCCCTTGGTAAAACTAGGTTAGCACCTGAAACTAGTTTGAAACCTGTATGATCCTATTAATCAATGTCACCCCAATAAATGTAATTAAAAATAAACAACACACCACTTTGGGAGAAACCAGTGTTTACTGTTTTAAAAAACTGCTGCTTTACTCAATACCAATCAATTTAATGGGATCCACAAAAGGACATTTCCAATTTGCTATCCAGTTGTCTCAAGACCATTTATTAAAAATTTTCTTTTGCACTAATTAGAGCTGCTGCCATTGGCAAATACTAAATTCCTATGTGCGTTTGCCACCATTTCTGAACTTCTTATTCATGTGCTACCTGTTGAGGCTTTATGACATATTTTAAAGTATAGTGGGATAAAAAATAAAAGTAAAATATAATGAGTCTGTTATTGTTCCAGCTTTTAAGAGTTTTTCCTGATGATTCTTAATTATTTTTAAAATCAGTTTGTCTAATAATTAGTATATATGTTAGACGAAATTATAGAAGGGCTAGACATACAGTTATATTTGAAGATTTTAATACTCCTCTCAAAAGACTAGAAACAACAAATATGCAATAAAAATTATTTTCAAAATTATATGAACATGGAGTGTTCATGTAATAGTCCCTATCAGGGGTCCTCAAACTTTTTAAACACGGGCCAGTTCACTGTCCTTCAGACCGTTGGAGGGCCAGACTATAGTTTAAAAAAAAAACTATGAACAAATTCCTATGCGCACTGCGGGCCCAGGACGAGTCAGCTACTAAGCAGGACAGGCAGCGGCACCCGGCGGGCCGGATAAATGTCCTCGGCGGGCCGCATGTGGTCAGCGGGCCGTAGTTTGAGGACCCCTGGTCCATATTATGAGCATAAGACAAACTTTAATAAACCCTAAAAGTATTGAAAAATTAGAGTATGATGTCTAACAAGCTAGAATTTTTATCGATTCAAGCTTATCAACTAAAGACACATCTGATAAAGGACTGTTATCCAAAATAAACCAAGAACTCTTAAAACTGAACAATCAGAAAACAAACTCCATTAAAAAAAAATGAACCAAAGATCTTAACAGACAACATAGGATATATACAGATGGCAAATAAACAACTGAAAAGATGCTCAATATTGCCTATCATTAGAAAACGATAGTTAAAACATCCATGAAATACCACTACACACCTGTTAGAATGGCCAAAATTTAAAACACTTGACACCTCCTAATTCTAATGAGGATACGGAGCAACAGCGCTCTCATTCATTGCTGGTGGGAATGCAAAATGGTCAGCCACTTTGGAAGACATGTTGGCAATCTTATAAAACTTAACACTACCATATGACCCAGCAATCCTGACTCCTTGGTATTTACCCAAATGAACTGAAAATGTATGTCCACACCACAACCTGTACATGGATGTTTGTAAGCAGCTTTATTCATAATTGCCAAAACTTGGAGGCAATCAAGATATCCTTCCACAGGTGAATGGATAAACGGTGGCACATTTGGACAAGGGAATATTATTTAATGCCAAAAAGCAATGACTTATCAAGTCATGAGTAGACATGAAGGAAATTTAAATGCATGAAAGAAGCCAATCTGAGAAGGCTGCATACTATATGAGCCCAACTGTATGACATACTGGGAAAGGCAAAACTGGAGAGGGTGTGGGGAGGGAGAATGAATCGTCACAGCACAGACGATTTTTATTACAGTGAAACTATTATGTATGATCTACATATATGCCAGGTGTATCGGTTAATAATGCGGATTTTGTAATCAAAGAAAACATGATAATTTCAAGAGAAACATCAAAAGTGCTTTATTCAAAGTAACGTCCATCACTAGCTACACATTTCCCCCATCTTCAGGTAATTTGTGGATACCGTCCCAATAGAACTTTTCTTGTTTTGAGGCAAACCATTCAGAGACCCAATTTTCCACTTCTTCGTACGTTTTGAAGTGCTGCTCAGAAAGTGCGTGTGCCATCGATCTAAACAAGTTCTCATCTGAAGGAGCAAGGGCTGGTGAATACGGCCGGTGGGTTAATACTTCCCAGGCAAGATCTTTTAACGTGTGTTTAACTGGTTTTGAAGTGTGTGATGGTGCGTCATCATGAAGCAAAATTACTTTGCCGTGTCTTCTGGCACATTCTGGTCATTTCATGATCAAAGCATGGTTCCAGTTGATTATTTGTTGTTGGTAGCAATCACTATTAACGGTTTCACCTGGTTTTAGAAGCTCATAATACACCACACCTTTCTAATGTCTTCTTTCCAAAGCGATTTGGCCTTGCAGTCGATGTTGATGGTTGACCTGGATCAACCCATGATTTCGTGCATTTGGGATTCTCAAAATAAATCCACTTTTCATCGCCAGTCACAATTCGATGCAAAAAAGACTTTATTTCATGCCGTTGAAGCAACATTTTACTGTTGACTTTTTGGTTTTCCATGTCTTTCATTCAGTTGACGTGGCACCCATTTTCCTTCCTTCAAAATCTTTCCCATTGCTTGTAAATGATCGGAAATTGTTTGCTGAGCAACGTTTAATCTTTTAGCAAGTTGTTTTTTTAGTTTAACACGCATCTTCATCCAGTAATGCTTGTAATTGTTGGTCTTCAAACTTTTTCAGTTGACCTGGACATTGTCTTTCACATCGAAATCATGACTTTTAAAGCATTTAAACCAGCGTTCACAAGGATCTTGAGATGGAGCATGTTCACCATAAGCTTCCCGAAGTAGTCAGCAGCACTGTTCTTCAAAGTAATGAATTAAAACTTCCCACAAATGCTCTTTTTTTGGCATGAAATTCTACATTTTTAAGTGTAAAAATGTCTATAATGTTAACACCTTCAGAAAATTTGACATATGAAGTTTTGAAGCTTGTTGTCAATACAACAAAATAGCATACATATCAAATCGCATATATATATCAACATATGTGTACCTCCATCTATTGGAAAAAAATCCGCATTAACCAGTACACCTAGTAAAAGCCTAAGCAACCGTCCAACCGGTAGCAATGACGCGTGATGACCACCAGGGGGCAGATTCTCAACACAGGAACTGCCAAGTGACAGCAACTTTGAAGAATGCCCTCTCACACTCCAGGATCCCTGAGGGGATGTCAGACTGCCGGTTTTGGCCCAATCCCCACAGGCCAGGCCGAGGGACCCCCACCTGCCGGAGGGACCCCACTCACTCTGCAGACGCCCTTCAAGCCCCAACACCTCCCCAGGTGCGGCCGGCAGGGAAGGGACCTTGGGAGGTTGGCTCAGGGCCAGTCTGGCCGGTCTCGCCCAGTCCCGCCCCGCTGGCCACCTTCTAATTAATTTCCTTTCAATGTGCACGAATCCGTGCACCAGGCCTCCGGCACTATTTATAATGGGTATATGTGTCATTATACATTCGTCCTAACCAATACAATGTACAACACAAAAAGTGAATCTTAATGGAAACTACAGATTTGGGGTGACGGTAACGTGTCAATGTAGATTCACCTATTGCAACAAATGTATCACTCTAGGGGGCATGTTGAGAGTCAGAGAGGCTTCCATGTTCAGGGGCAGGGACTATAAGGGAACTCTGTACTTTCTAATCAATTTTGCTATGAACCTACAACTGCTTTAAAAAATAGTCTATTGAAAAAAATCAATCAAGGTAACCCACCATATATTAAAGAGCAAATGTATATGATGTCAAGAGATGCAAAAAAAGCATAGGACAAAAATTCAGCACCCATTAATACTTTGGTTAATTCTCAGCAAACTGGTTATAGAAGACAAATTTCCTCATCAAATAAAGGCACTGATGAAAACACCTACAATTAACAGAATAATAGTGAAACACTGAATCTTTTCTTCCTGACTTCAATAACCCTTGTGACACCCATTCAACACTGTGCTAGAGGTGGAAACTAGTGCAGTAAGTTAAGACAAAAAAATAAAAGGTACAAAATCTGGAAGTGAAAGGGACCCTAAACTGTCCCTATTCTCAATGATTGTTTACTTAGAAAAACAAGAAAGTAGCAACCAAAACAACACAAAACTATTTTAAAATAAGTTTAGAAAATAAAGTCAAATACATAAATCAGTGTTGTATCTACATATTAGCAACATACTATTTGAATATGAAATTGTTTTAAATATCACTTACCATAGCATAAAGCATAAAATACTTAGAACTAAATTTAACAAAATGTGAAGACCTGTGCACTAAAATAACAAAACATTCTTAAGAAAATTTAAAACAGACCTTAAAAAACAAAGAAATACCTTGTTCATGGACTAACAAGTAGATTCAACATTAAAATGTCAGACCGCCCAAAACTGATCTATAAATTGAATGCTAACTCAATTTCAATACCAGTAGACTGACTGAAACTGACACCCTGATTCTAAAATGTACATAATAATGCAAAAGTCCGAGAACCTAAAACAATCTGAAAAAGAACCAAGTGGGAGAACTTACACTCACACTTCATTACCTACTCTCAGCTTCACAGTATAAAGCTACAGGACTCAGATAATGTGGTACTGGCATTAGGATAGACAAGGAGATCAATGAAACAGAAGAGAAAGAGCGGAAATAGATAAAAATGTAGTAAACTGGTTTTTTTGAGAAAGATGCTGAAGTAATTTAATAGAGGAAATACAGTCTTTTCAACAAATGTTGCAGAAACAACTAGACATCCAACATCGTACATGGATTAATTTGAAGTAGACAACCAACCTAAACATAAGAGCTAAAACTACAGAGCTTTAAAAAAAAAAATTAGGTCACCAGGCCAGCGTGGCGCAGTGGTTGAGCATCGGCCTATGAACCAGGAAGTCACGGTTCGATTTCCAGTCAGGGCACATGCCTGGGTTGCGGGCTCAATCCCTGCTGGGGCATGGATGCAGGAGGCAGCTGATCAAGGATTCTCTCTCATCATTGATGTTTCTCTATCTCTCTCTCCCTCTCCCTTCCTCTCTGAAATCAATAAAATATATATTTTTTAAAATAGGTCAATATGTCTGTGACCTGAATATAAACAAGAATTTCTTAGGGGGAACCCCTCCCCCCACCTAAAAAATGCCCCCCAAAAATAATAAACCTAAGAGAAAATATTGTACCATCAAAACTGAAAACACTCGTACAACAAAATAATAAAAAGGCAAATACCCCAATTTTTTTAAATGAGCAAAATACTTGAATATATACTTCACAAAGGAAGCTATAAGAATGGTGAGTAATTATGTTGATATATAAATTCAAATAATAATGCAACTTAAAGACTATTAAACTCTATTATATACCCATTAGAATGGCTAAAATGACCAAGATGAACAACAGAATATATTGTTGGAACTGGAAGAAATGTAAAATGGTACAACCCCATTGGAGGAGCGCCAGTTTCTTTTAAATTTAAACATGACCAACCATTTATCCCAATAGTTCCAGTCCTAGGTATTTATCCAAGGAAAATGAAAATCTATTTCCATAAAATGCATATAAGAATATTCATAGTAGCCCTGGCTGGTTTGGCTCAGTGGACAGAGCATTGGCCTGCAGACTGAAGGGTCACAGGTTCGATTCTGGTCAAGGGAACATGCCCGGGTTGGGAGCTCGATCCCCAGTAGGGGGCGTGCAGGAGGCAGCCGATCCATGATTCTCTCTCATTGATGTTTCTATCTCTCTCCCTCTCCCTTCCTCCCTGAAATCAATAAAAATATATCTTAAAAATTTTTTTAAAGAGTAGTAGAGCCCTGGCCAGTGTGGCTCAGTTGGTTGAGCATCATCCAATGCACCAAAAAGTCACCAGTTCGATTTGCGATCAGAGCACATACCCAGGTTGTGGGTTTCCTCCCAAGTCAGGGTGCATACAGGAGGCAATCAAACAATGTTTCTCCCTCTCTCTTTTCCTCCTTCTCCCGTCCTCTCTCTCTAAAATCAATAAAAAATATATCTTTTTAAAAAAGTAGAAACTGAAACACTGAGTCTAAAATTATCTATCTGTCTTATATAATAAAAGGCTAATATGCAAATGGACTAAACAGCAGAACAACCGGTTGCTATGACACGAGCTGACCAGCAGGGGGCAGATGCTCAATGCAGAAGCTGTCCCCTGGTGGTCAGTGTGCTCCCACAGGAGGAGCGCCGCTCAGCCAGAAGCCAGGCTCATGGCTGGCTAGCACAGCAGCAGTGGTGGGAGGCTCTCCCACCTCCGTGGCAGCACTAAGCCATCAGTCAGACATCCCCTGAGGGCTCCTGGACTGCAAGAAGGTGCAGTCCAGGCTGAGGGACCACCCCCCTGACCTGAGTGCATGATTTTCGTGCACCGGGCCTCTAGTCTATATATAAAAGCCTATTATGCAAATTGTCCCCACTGGAATTTGACCAGGAGACCAATCGCTTGCTATAATATGCGCTGACCACCAGGGGGCAGTGCAGCATAAAGAAAGGCCCCGGCCGGCAGTTGGAAGGAAGGCCCTGGCTGGCAGCTGAGAGGCCTCAATCAGCCCTGATCGCCAGCCAGGCCTAAGGACCCTACCCTTGCACGAATTTCGTGCACTGGGCCTCTAGTAAAAATATAAAGAGCCAAGAACAGAGGAGTAGAGGGAAGAAGTCAGAGTACATACACTACCAGATATCAAGACAAAGTAGAATAATTTAAGACAGTGTCCTTGGCACAAGGGGATACAAACAGACCAGCGAAACAGAGTCCAGAAACATACTCAATCTCACAAAGTCACATGAAGAATAGAAATATCTAGGGGAAAATTCCACGTGTAAGTATTTCACTCAAAACTTTAATATATTTTCTGATTAATCGTATCACAACAGAGTAAAAAATAGTTCAGTTAAATTTTTTCAGACTGTATAAAATAGCTTCCAGAACAATCAGCAGATTTCTATAAACTCTTACCTCTCCAAATGCTCCTCGACCAATCACCTTTAATATTTCAAAGTCTTCTCTATGTAATCGCATCTGTTTCACTTTAGAAGTAAATGGTTTAGCTGAAATAAAAAGCAACATCAATTACTTTCTTAATGAAATGTTTTATGTAAATTAATACAAATAATGGTATTTCTTACTTAAACAATAAGAATTCAAGTTATGATTAAGAATTAAGCCAAAATATTTAATAATTTCATCAAACTATATAGATAATAGATTTAATTTCCATGAGAAAATTATATATTTCCTTTATTTCTTATATAAAATTACATTTTGGTGAAGAAAATTATCTTTAAACACCAAATAACGTATGAAATAATGCAAAATAACAAATGAGGCCAGTTTATTCTCATGTTAAACATTCTGTGTACTCTAACTCTCAATGCTAGATACATATTTTAACACAAAGGTCCAAGAAGCAAAAGCAAATTTCATGTCACCAGAGAGAACTTCAGCAATTCCTACCAAATAAATTAATAATTATTTCACATTCATTTATCCTTTTAACATTCCTTTAGCAAGAATCCAAACTACATAAAGCATGGTGGCAATCACCGGAGTTTAAAACAAGTATAGTACCTTCCTTCAGAAGTTCTGTCTTCAGGAAAGACAGACAGTATGCTACACGCATAGTAACAATGTGATTAAGTTTCTAATACAGGGGTCAGTGCAAGTGAAGCACTTATTATATTATGTGCATCTTAATACTTCACAGAAGTAACATAAGAACTGGAACATGAGAACTAAGTAAATCTTGCTACTTTGATTGGTTTGCAGGGTAGACATTGAATACTATGTGAGGAATTTAGACATTATTCTATTAATTATAGGGAATAAATTGACATTTGTTTTTGTTGTTAATCCTCACCCAAGGATATTTTTTCCATTGATTTTTAGAGAGAATGGAAGGGAGAGGGAGAGAGAGAGAAGCATCAATGTGAGAGACACACATTGACTGGCTGCAAGCCTACAACCGGTATATGCCCTTGACCAGAATCGAACCGGGGACCCCTCGGTCTGTGGGCCAACACTCTATCCACTGAGCAAACTGGCTAGAGCAACCACAGCTATTTTAATCAACATGAATCAATTTCAAAAAATACTTGGAAAAGGAGTCACAGAAAATATAGTGATTTCATTTACACATAGTTTAAAAACAAGCAAAAATAAACATATTCTATTGGAATACTTATAAAACTATAAAGCAAATTTCATGGTGATGATTTATTCTTGAGGGAAAAGAGACACATAGGGTTTCCTAAGATCCTTAATTTCGTAAGCTGGATCAATGGTACAGGAATGTTAATTTTATTATCATCTTTTGAACTGTTTTATGCACTCTTTTATACATTTAAATTCTCAAGGAAATTTTTTAAACTTGTATATGTGAATAGATCTATATTCAATTTAATGAAAATGGTTAGTTCAAAATTTTGCTTATTGGCCAGAATCTTTTTACAATTTACTTAATATTCTTTCAAATCTGAGAAACTATGGATATTCTTAACATTTTTATTAAGCCTAACAATATAACTTTAATTTCAGTGATCAAGTTAGATAAAAACAACTGATTGTGTAAAAATGAAGTGTGAACAACGATAGAAATATGAGAAGCCATTACCAGTATTATTACTCACACACAGAAAAAGTTCTTTGACGGCACGGTCCTAAGAAAAATCCTACATAATAAAAGGGTAATATGCAAACGGACCAAACGGCAGACCCACCAGTCACTATGACGCGCACTGACCACCAGAGGGCAGACGCTCAACACAGGAGCTGCCCCTGGTGGTCAGTGTGCTCGCACAGGGGGGGCGCTGCTCAGCCAGAAGCCCAGAAGCCAGGCTCACAACTGGCGAGCGCAGCAGCAGTGGCGGGAGCCTCTCCCGTCTCCGCAGCAGCACTGAGCAGAGAGCGAGCCTAAGCCATCAGTCGGACATCCCCTGAGGGCTCCCAGGCTGAGGGAACTACCCAGTGTACATATCTCGTGCACTGGGCCTCCAGTCTATAATAAAAGTGTAATATGCTAATTAGACTGGACAACTGAACGACCTTCCGGACGTTATTCTGGACGTCCTTCCAGACTAAGCCACAGCGGCAGGGGCCAAGGCAGAGGCAGTTAGGCAGGCAGCCAGAGGTGGTTAGGGGTGATCAGGCAGGTGGGCGAGTAGTTAGGGGTGATCAGGCAGGCGGGCAAGTGGTTAGGGGTGATCAGGCAGGCAGGAAGTTAGGGGCAATGATGCAGGCAGGCAGAGTGGTTAGGGGCGATGAGGCAGGCAGGCAGGTGAGCAGTTAGGAACCAGTGGTCCCAGATTGCGAGAGGAATGTCCAACTGCCAGTTTAGGCCCGATCCCACCTGCAGGGATCGGGCCTAAACTGGCAGTTGAACATCCCCTGAGGGGTCACAGATTGCAAGAGGGTGCAGGCTGGCCTGAGGGACCCCCCCCACCCGTGCATGAATTTCACACACCGGGCCTCTAGTAAATAATAAATGACTGGTTCATTATAGTTCCTTCAACCTACCACATGAAACAAGCAACTTGATTCTTCAAGTAAGATGATAATCTTATGATAACTACATAGTTCAAAACCATTTTCCATTCACATTTTTAAGAAGCACTGCTCAAGTTTTTCACTACTTGTCCTGGTGACCCTACCTCTGCTTCAAGAGGACATACCTGGTGCCTCTCACTCTTAGTTCTGATTGCAACTAATCTAATCTAACATCACAATAAACTCAGAGCTATCCACCACCTCTAACAAAAAATCTGAAACAGGCCAGAGGATGTAACTGAAGCAGATCTCATTAAGTGTCTCTATCAACTTAACTTGATCTTTGCCTCCCTTATCTTCAAGACAACCACAAAATGTGTCTGATTCCTTGGATTAGTTACTCATTATCTGCTCAGAGATTACTGAGATATTGAAATTAGCAGAAGTGAACAGGCAAAAATCTTAAAACAACTATTACAGACTAGAGGTCCGTGCACCAGTGGGGTCCCTCGGCCTGCCCTGTGGGGATTGGGCCGAAATCAGCTCTCCCAACATCCCCCAAGGAGTCCCGGATTGCGAGAGGGCGCAGACTAGGCTGAGGGACCCCTCCAGTGCACGATCAGGGCAGGGCCAGGGAGGGAGTGCAGGAGGACTCCAGGGCATGTCCAGCCTTGTCCCACCCAGCCTCACTGACCAGACCCTAGCAGCAAGCTAACCAACCAGTCGGAGCATTTGCCCCCTGGTGGTCAGTGCACATCATCGCAACTGGTTGAACTTAGCATATTAGGCTTTTATTATCTAAAATATGCTCAAAGAAAAAGAATCAATCAATCGTCTGTCTTTTTTCAAAATAACCAAATGGAAATTAGAGAACTGGATGTGCTTCAAAATAAAATGAAAATAATGAGGAAAGAGCCCATGAACTTGAAAATATATCCATAGAAATGAACAACCTAAAGTAAAAAGACCTTAAGAATGGACAGCCTCAGGCAACTATGAAACAACATCAAAGGGTAATTAGAATCTCAGAAGGGGAGGATAGAGAAAAACTGATTATAAGTTACTGCCAGAAGTTCATTGGCAATATTTAACAAAAATGCTTCATACAAAGATACATAAGAAAAAAGTCATGAATTCTATCCACCAAAAGGCTATGTCAGTCACTTGGTGTGACTGAAATCATTTTGGATGTATGGGACAAATTGCAGAAAATCTTTATACTCGTTACAATAACTGGAAAAGACTTAATGATCTCTACAGGACTGCCCCTCACAAAAACCAAAACCATATAAAGGACCAATTGGGTCTGTTGTACTGCCAGGCACTGCTGCGTCTGGGGACCTTTCACACGGCACCATATCTACCACCCAATGACAGCAACACCTGCCTTTCTTCGGTGCTGCACAGCTCAGTGTTCATGTGGCACCTGTTTCCTGAGGTATCTGCCACACCATTTCCCTACGTTTCTCTGACAACCTCCCTCCGACTGGAGGTCAAGTGTAATTGTGGGGCCTCACTTCACCAGCCAGAAGAAAGTGAACTGGTGTGGAAAACTAACCAAAGCTGTGGAAAAAAAGAACGTAAAACTGAACTCAGAAGAGTTAGTCTCTGCAGTAAGTGACAGTACCACTATGACACAGCTGGCTCACCAATCAAGAAGTCATCATTTTATGTAAATTCTGACAACCTGTCCCCATTTCTCTCACTCTCACATTCCCTACATTATTATTATTCCTATTTCAAAATAAAGAAAAAACAGGCTCAGAACAGTAAAATAAATTGAAGATTACATTGCCAACACATGGCACAAATAGGATTTAAACTCTAATCTGTCAGGCTCCAAAGCCTTTCCAATATAGTAATATGCTGCCTCTTTCTCCCCAAAAGTGTTTTGGAGAAAATAAACTAAAAAACAGGTACTAAACTCAACAGAATGAAATATAAAACAACTCTAAGTTTTAAAAAACAATCTCTTGAAACTTGAAAGAAGAAAGCACGTTTCCATCTGAGCCCCTAGCACACTGCCTGGTTCACTACACACTATCAAATGAATGGGTAAGTGAATGAATGGATAAGGGAATGAATGGATAAGTGAATGAATGGATAAGGGAATGAATGATTCTAAAAATAAAAGAATTCTGAGTTCCAATATGAAAGGCCAGGAATACCTTGCAAGGTATACCCTTTTCCCTACTGAATGTAACCCAAGATCTAAACATGGAGTCTCCTTCAATCCACTCCGACTCCCACAATGACTGCCCAGATCCAGTAGGAATATAGACTTCTGGTTGCAAGCCACTGATGGCTTGAGAAAGGGCCCAGTTAGAGATTCCAACAGAAAAAGAATGTGGATGGAGGAGGCACTGTGAGAATCGGGAATAAGCATCAAGGATAGCGAGGCCAGAGCGCTGCAGCCAGAGCCTGTAACCTCCCTTCATTCCTGGTTCTGCTCCTCCCTTCCTCTCAAATGTCTCCAGTGGGTGTGCCTTCTTCCAGTTGTGTTCCCCCTCAGCCTTTCCACTGCATGTCCTTCTACTATAGATGCTGATGCTAATCTTCAGTGGAGTAGCATGAGAATCAAGGACCATTGCTAAGGCAGGGAGAGTGGGGAGAGAAATATTAGGGAGCACTGACAAGAGTAGTAACTAAAATCACGTTAAAACTTTCATTCGTCATATCAGGTTCTGTTTATATGCACTTTTAAATTAGTATGTAATAAGGAATTACGAAATATACTGTGACTATACACTAGTCACCTGTACAAAGAATAAAAGTACAAGTGGTATGTTTTTGAGATTTATGGTGACAACATATACTTGAGCACGAGTGTAAGATTGTCATATTCACTTTGTTGTTGCTGTTGTTAAGCCTCACCAGAGGATATTTTCCATTGGTTTTTAGAGCGTGTGGAAGGGAGAGGGAAAGAGAGAAACATCGATGTGAGAGGGAAAGAGAGAAACATCGATGTGAGAGGGAAAGAGAGAAACATCGATGTGAGAGAGACACGTCGACTGGTTGCCTCCTGCATGCGCCCGGACCAGGGCCAGGGATCGAGCCTGCAACCAAGGTATGTGCCCGGGACCCTTCAGTCCAAGGGCTGAAGCTCTATCCACTGAGCCAAACCAACTAGGACTTATTCACTTTTAAACACCTAAAATTGTATCTTTTGACAGAGTAGGTATTTTTACATTTTTAATAATTGAGTTATTATGGAAAAGTTTCAAAGTAGTCTATATGTATATATGGTTTTGGCAACTTTATAAGCAAAGGTAACAGAGCCACAAACACAGAACATATTAGATACATGATCTCTAAGTTACTATATATCATTCTTTTTATCCATTCACTAATTCATGAACACTCGGGTTGTTTCTACTTTTTAGCTAACTATATATATGAAAACCTAAGCGACCAAACAACCAGTCGACCGGTCACTATGACACACACTGACCACCAGGGGGCAGACGCTCAAGGCAGGAGCTGCCCCCTAGTGGTCAGTGAGCTCCCACAGTGGGAGTGCCACTCAGCTGACCGCCCGTCCTTGCAGCCCACCAGCCCAGTGGCAGCCTCTCACCCCCTCAGTAGTCCTGCAGGTCCAATCTCCGGAGAATGGGCCAGGCACTGATGGACCAGCGCTGCCCGCAAAATCCCGACAGCACTGCAGGCCTCCTGGAAGTCAGCCTTGGACACCAAGGCTGCTTCCTCTCCCTAGACGCTCCACAAGGAAGAAACAATAGAAAAGTGGCTGCCAGGTGGCTCCCAACAACCAGCGAGAACATCGGTGGGACGGATCCAGATCCTGGGCCGGCAAGGGCATCACACCACCCACCTGGAGGGCCGATCGCATCCTGGCCCCCTCAACGCCCCTTGGAATGGGTGCCAGACACAAGTGCCACTATGGCGGTACGAACCTCTCCCGATCAGGACTGACTGGGCGCGAGCCCACAGCAGGCGCAGCGGGGCCGGGATGGGCGGGAGTGGCTGGCGGGGTTGGACTGCTGGTTTTGGCCCAATCCCCGCAGGCCACGCTGAGGGACCCCATCCATGCACGAATTCGTGCACAGGCCTCTAGTTGTTAATAAAGCTGCTACGAACATTCGTGTAAACAAGCATGTCAAACTTGCAGCTGGCGGGCCACGTGCCTCATTTATTTAAACAAGGTGCACAGTACCTGTTTGAGTCCTCCCATGGGCTGCTTTGTACTTAAACTAGAGGCCCGATGCACAGAATGTGTGCAAGGGGCTCAGCCCTCGCAGCCCCCTGCTTCATCCGGAAGGTCGTCCAGACGGTCCATCTGCTGTTCCGTCTAATTAGCATATTAGCTCTTCATTATATAAGATCAGAAAAAATAATTCATATGAAATCTAGTATAAAGGCTCAAAACGTTAACTGTATTTCTGTATTGTTCGAATGCTTTAAGTAAACGTGTTCATATACAACATGTAAATTTTAACTCATTGCACACCATAAGCGTCTGCAGATGCGAGTGGTGGACCTTCCCCACATGCCATGCACGTCTATTAAAAACAAAACGTTTTCCCTAAGTGGCAGCCCTGACCAACTTTAAAATCATTTTTTGTGAGAATTTTCAGCTGAAAATATTCAAGAACACCCCAATTGTGAGTAATATACTTATTTTTATAATATTCATTGCAAATTCATAATACCATGGGGATGGTTTCCATTTTGGACGTGTGGCACTTAACTCATTAAAAAAATAACTAATTCTAATACAGAGCAAGATGTGATGGTAAAATCATTATGTAGCTAAAGAAACGTGTCCGGAAGGAAGACACTGAGCACATCTGTGAGTGAGAAACCCAGGTAGGAGTCTTCATGCACAGGAGATGGGGGTGCTGACAAATGAACAAAATGTCAATCCACGTGACATGTCATTCCTCTCAGGGATTATGAGAACTTTAAGTCCATTAGAGTAACTACCCTTACTCCAATGCCATTCTCCAATTCCAAACCTCCAACAAAATTTTTTCTGCAGGGAAAAATCTAAAAAAGCACTGGTGGGACTGGCGCAAATGACTCCAATGCTTAATAGATATATTCTTTATTGCAAATTGCTAAACTTACATTCATCTACCTTGTCTCTCATAAATGAAATTAATGAATATATTAGCATTCCCAATTTGATCAGTTCTATAAGGCTGAGACTCATAAATTCACAGATAATGTCTTCATTAATTATTTAACACTACGTTTAATTATTTATTGAGTACTATCCAGTGCCAGCCACTGTGCGAAAAATGGGAACGGACCAGGCAGCTAACTAGTCAGGCTTCCCACAGCAACATTTAATCTCATCACATACCTTCTTTCAAATATTCTGTTGTCACCACTATTAATACTACTACATAGGAATTTTTACATAATAGTTTTATGGAAAATAAACCTCAAAGAAAGAGAAAATACATATAGATACTATATAAATTTATTTCCACTCCCCAGCTGGTGAGAACACCATTATAAAATGGTATTTATAAACTATTCCACGTTTAAAATATTTAAAAAGTAAAAAAATAGTTCAGCCACTTAGTCTAGATATAATATTGGCTTGTGTTTTTTAAAGGAAGCACTTCTGCTCAATTAGATTTGGGGGAGGAAAAGAAAATTTAACAAAACGATTCTAAGGTCATCTGCAAGAATAAATGTAGAAGAATAGGCAAGAAAACATTTAAAATGAAATATAAAGTGTCTTGCCTTACAAGCTAGTAAATGTGTTTTAAAAATATCAGTTCAGCCCTAGCCAGTTTGGCTCAGTGGCTAGAGCGTCAGCCTGAGGACTGAAGTGTCTCAGGTTTGATTCTGGTCAAGGGCACATGCCTGGGTTGTGGGTTCGATCCCCAGTAGGAGGCGTGCAGAAGGCAGCCAATAAATGATTCTCTCTCACTCTCCCTCTCCCTTCCTCTCTAAAATCAATAAAAATGTATATTTTTTAAAAGTATCAGTTCAAATGTAGGTAGATGATCTAAAAAACAAATTACATATACCATAAATGTAATAGAATACAGTATTTTTATGTTCTTGAGATGAGGAAAAACTTTCCTATCAGGATGCCAAAAGCAAAAGCCCAAAAGAAAAAGACAGAACGAGTTAACAAAATTTGAAAGTTACATTTTTTAAATACTGTATTAAAGTTTAAAATAAGTTACAAACAGGGAAAATATTTGTAAACTATGATGGTCAAAGGGTTGCAATCCATAAAATTCAAAGAGTTCTTGCAATGTATTAAGGAAAAAAGAGCACTATAATAGAAAGTGGAGCAAATGTGTAAATAATTTTTAAATATAAATTGATTTAATACACATTTAGAAGTTTTAAATAAAGAATATCAAGGAATTAAGAGCTCTGTCTTCACAGTCAGAAAAATCTGAGTTCCAAGCCTTACTGTAACTGAATAGTTGTGTAATCCTATCTAATAAGGAGGAAATATGCTAATTGACTGCCACGCCCACAAAGATGGCGGCACCCAGTCCCCTCAGCCCCCCCGAGGTGCCTGCCTCCAGAGTCCCCCAGTTCCCTCAGTCCCCCAGCCACCCAGGGCCGGCCCAAGGCACAGGCAAGCCTCGGATGTTGGCTGCCCAGCCATCCAGGGACGCTCAGGTAACCAGGGCCGGCTGAGGCTTGAGCTGCCGGCAGTGGCAGCAGCAGAGGTGTGATGGGGGCGTCACCTTCCCCTGATCGGTGAGTCGCCTCCCGCCCCTGAGGGGTCCCAGACTGTGAGAGGGGGCAGGCCGGGCTGAGGGACCCCCCCTCCAGTGCATGAATTTTCATGCACCCGGCCTCTAGGGTAGGATAAGTTTCTTAGCCTATCTAATTCTCAATTTCTTTAAGGAGACAAAACTATTTATTAACTCAAAGGTACTAGTAAGATAAGTACTGAAAAAAGAAGATGAGATGAAAACTTCCTAAAGGCAAGACCTGGCTATAAGATGATTGAGAAAAATGAGTTCAACTTAAAATGAGAAGAGCAATAAACACTGGAGGCTTCAGGAGAACGTCTTAGCCGGCTAAAACATTTGGGTATGGGACAGACAGGTGGCACACAAACATCTGTCCGTGGTCCTGAACCTCCTTTAATGCTTAGGGCAGAGTTCACTCTATTGTGGAACACTGAAAAGACAGTCACAGGTTCCAAGTTCTCAAGGAGATAAGCACAATGGGGAACCAGGAAAAGAGCATAAATGACCCAACGCTTTGGAAACCACATAGCCATAGGGAGGTGACAGCTGGATGGGGGAACTCGCTGTGACAGGTTTAATTACACATCTATGCAAAAAAAGGAGGCAGGGAAGGAAGAGACAAGGTGAAGGCAGAGGAAGAGAAGGAAAAGATTTCAGGTGTGAATTTGTGACAAAAAGTGTTACACAAAGTCTATGGAATTAGATATACTTGAGTTTGTAACAATTCTGTTTTTCTGATAAGAGTCATTAATATATAGTGATAAAAGTCCATAATATATGGTGCAGAAAGGCTATAAGGAGAGAGAGGAGCCCAATGGCCAAATATCTACTAAAATTCTCCTCCCCTCCAAAAAATAATAATAAAAAATAAATAAAATTCTCCCCCTCCCCACACCTTACAATAGCTGTGATCCAGAAGGAGATATCTGATCCAAGCTATCCCAAACAGATTCTCTCCCTCCCAATTAAAAGAAATAGAGACAAAAGAGGATTCTGAGGAGAAGCATAAACGACTTCACACTTCGATAATTTACATGTAGAAGTTGCAATCGGATAGCCTCCAAAGGAAGAGAAATAGAGTGTATGTCATCCAAACAAGTACAGAGGAAAATTGGTTCAGAAAAATACACTGAATTAACCCAAAAGATAGTGGGAACATATGGAAAAATAAATATTTTAAGAGGTAAAAAAAAAAAATGGGTCCCAGATGGTCTGGCTCAGTGGATAGAGCATCAGCCTGCGGACTGAAGGGTCCTGGGTTCGATTCCAGCCAAGGGCACATGCCCGGGTTGCGGGCTTGATCCCCAGTAGGAGGCATGCAGGAGGCAGCCAATCAATGATTCTCTCTCATCATTGATGTTTCAATCTCTCTCGCTCTCCCTTCCTCTCTGAAATCAATAAAAAATATTTTTTAATGGTAGAAGTAAATCCAAATAAATTACTATTTACAATAAATGTAAATAGCTGGCATGCTACAGTTAAAATACAAAGATTTCACAATGAGAGGAGGAAAATCCAGTTACGTGCTTTTCCAAAAAACATCCAAACACAAGAATTTAGAAAGAATGAAAATAAAAAAATGCAAAGATAAACCAAACAAATAACTAAAATAAAGTTACATTTTTTATGTTAATAAGAGAAAAAGGAGGGAACTCTAAGGCAAAAATCCTCACTAAAAATAATGATTGTGATTACATAAAAGGAGCAATTCACCAGGAAAATATAGTAATTCTACACTCTATATACTTAATTAATAGTAATTCTACACTCTATATACTTAATTAATCTAGCCTCAAAGTATGTAATTGGCAAAAACTGATACTATTACATAGAAAAATTGGCAAATACCCCATCAAGATAAGTAACTTTAATACACATTCTGAGTAATTGATAGGTGAAGCAGATAAAAATCTGAACAATATAAATAACAAGCTTGGTCTAGTCACAGATACAACTGCAAAAGAAACATTAAAAATTAAAACACACCTGTAAACAATTTGCAGTTCAAAAATAAAATAGCAATAGGAAATTAGAAAGCATTTTTAAAAGAATGGTAGAATAAAAATAGAAAAAAATCAACATTATAAAAAAATTTGATTCTTTCATAAGACTGACACATCTCTAAAAACATCAAGAAAAGAGAAGACATAAATAAGCAGTATTAAAAAAAATGTATGCAATAACTGATGGTAAGAGATTAAACAGGATTATTTTGACAAATTTATGCCAATAAATTTTAAAATTAAGTGAGCAAATTCCTATAAAAACTCAACTTGTCAAATGAAACAAAGACTAATAGAAAACTTAAATAATCCTATATTTAATAAAAAATTGAATCTCTACTTTAAAAATTTCCCAGAAAGAAAACTGCAGGATGATATAGATTTGTTGTTGAATTCGTCAAACTTTCAAATATCTAAGGTAGAAATGATTGCAGCATTATATGAGAAGATACTTTCCAACCTGTTTTATGAGGCCAGCATATACTTGATACCAAATCCTTCCACAGACAACATAAGAAAACTATAGGTAATCTTCCTTGTTCACACAATGCAAAAGATCATAATCAAAGCACTAGTAAATCAAATTCAGTAATATGTTACATTAAAACCTGGATTTAATCCAGGAGTGCAAGATGCATTCAACATTCAAACTTCATTGTTAAGCACTAGATTAATGGAATAAAGATGCAAAATCATATGTTTATCTCAACAAATGCAAATAAATGATAAAATTCAATATTCACTTATAATAAAATAACAAAAAACTTAAAACCTCTTAGAAAACTAGGAATAGATATACTAGTAAAAACTGTTAAGTGGTTTTTAAATAACTGTTTAAAGAACTTCCTGTAGGTTAATATATTTTTACTAGTGCACGGATTCATGCACATTGAAAGGAAATTAATGAAGTAGAAGGTGGCCAACAGGGTGGGACTGGGTGAGCTGGGCTGGACACACCCTGGAGCCAACATCCCGAGGTACCTCCCCGGCTGGCTGCACCTGGAGCAGTACCAGGGCTCCAAGGGCATCTGCAGAGTGAGCAGGGTCCCTCTGGCAGATGGGGTCCCTCTGGCAGATGGGGTCCCTACGCCTGGCCTGCGGGGATCGGGCCAAAACTGGCAGCCCAACATCCACCGAGGGGTCCTGGAGTGCGAGAGGGCACTCTGCAAAGTTGCTATCGCTTGGCAGCTCTGCCCCCTGGTGGTCAGTGCATGTCACAGCTACTGGTCAAACGGTTGGACAGTCGCTTAGGCTTTTATATACATAGATTGAAGATTGATTTTTAGAGAGAGAGGGAGAGGGATAGAGAGAGAGAAACATCGATGTGAGAGAAACATCATCAATAGGCTGCCTCCTGCATGCCCCTTCCCCCCTCCCCAACTGGGGATCAAGCCAGAAATCCAGGCATGTGCCCTGCCAAGAATCGAACCATGACCTCTTGATTCCTAGGTCAACATGCAACCATTGAACCAAGTTACCTTCTAAAGTCAATATTGCCAGGGACAAGATTCAACGCTGGGCCACTCAGATTGAGTCCACAACCCAGCCTTTTTCTACAGACACGCTAGCAGTGGTCATGAAATTTTTTGTTCACATACTGTCTCTACAAAGATTTCGGAAAAACAACGTACTCCCTTAAACAGTTTTAAATTATAACTCAAATATTTAAGTACAGGTTTAATAGTTGTAAATGATGTAATTTCCAACATATTTCATATTGCATATGTGCTTTAAATAGAACTCCATCAAAACCTGAAATTTATAAAAATTTATGGGAAATGTCCTCCATATAATCTAATGGCAAAGCCAGTCCTCACTGGCAAGCCACTAAGCAAAAATAAGACTTATTTTGTTAGAAAAAGTCTGACTTTAGGGGAGTGGGGTGGGGGGGTCAATGAGGGAAAAAGGAGAACATATGTAATACTTTCAAAAATAAAGAATTATTTTTTAAAAAAGAAAAAGTCTGACTTTAATTTTTAATTCAAATGTGTTATTACATAGCCCAGTATCAACTGTTTTGCTTCAGTTTTCAGAAAGATAGATGATAGAGCTTTGCCACCAGTTTGTAAGCTAGTGAAATATAACACCTACGTCAATACTTTTTATAGAAGCTCTTTTTGTTTTGCCATCCCCAGGGAGATGCATTCTCAAATAGTCCCTTTTGTTTTGAGCTCAGGAGATTTTTCACAGCCAAAGCAATGCACCAGAGCAAGAAGTATGCCTTTACTATACAAAGTGGGAGATGGGCAACTGTGAAATGGGAGTGGGAAAGTAAAGTTAACAGGTTTCAGAGTGTTCTCAAATAGTTGGTTTTCAGAAAAGAATACTTAGTGAAGTTGAGAATCTGGAATTTGATTCCCATAAAACGACATATACCCTCACACCCCTTGCGAAGTCCTCATGCCCTGTACAGATAACTAAATTTGAAGACTGCTACACTAGATTATCATAATCCTGAGCTTTAGCAGACATTTTAAAAAGTGAAATTGACAATTTATATTTTAACAAAAAATGTTTAATCTGATTCTAGTTAACTGACTCTCAGGCATAAATGGATGGTACCTTAAAAATGGACTCCAGCCCTGACCGGTTTGGCTCAGTGGCTAGAGCGTCGGCCTGCGGACTGAAGGGTCCCGGGTTCAATTCCAGTCAAGGGCATGTACCTTGGTTGCAGGTACATCCCCAGTGGGGGGTGTGCAGGAGGCAGCTGATCGATGTTTCTCTATCATCAATGTTTCTGACTTTCTATCCCTCTCCCTTCCTCTCTGTAAAAAATCAATAAAATATATACTTTTTTAAAAATGGGCTCCATCCTGCCCTGGCTGGTGTTGCTCAGCTGGTTGGGGGGTCCTCCCATGAACCAAAAGGTTGGTTCGATTCTGGTCAGGGCACATGCCCTGCCCACCCCATCCCCACCCTCCTCACCCCCTACTCCCCAGCCCCGTGGGGGTGTACAGGAGACAGCCATAGATGCTTCTCTTTCGCCCTTTCCCTGTCTCTCTAAAAAACAACCAATAAAAACTTTTTTTAAATGGACTCCATTCTGGAAGCTTTTCCTTTTTTTTTTTTCCATTGATTTCAGAGAGGAAGGGAGAGGGCGAGAGAGATAGAAACATCAATGATGAAAGAGAATCATTGATTGGCTGCCTTCTGCACACCCCCCTGGGGATCAAGCCTGCAACTGAGCATGTGTCCTTGACTGGAATCGAACGCCGGACCCTTCAGTCTGCCGGCCGACGCTCTATCCACTGAGCCACACCAGCCAGGGCCTGGAAGCTGTTTTCAAACAGAGACCATCTGCATTATGTGAGGACGACTCTTGTCTGGGGACCACTGTCTTGGCCCTCCCTCACTGCTCCTCACTCTAAGCTAAGGCTGCTGACTGTGCCTATCAGCACAGCAATTCAGGGGGTCAGAGCTGTCTCTCAGGGCCGAGCTGCCTCTGCGATTCCCCGGGACAGACTTGCTGCTATTGGCGGCCAAGGTTCAGTCAGTAGCTGTCCAGTGCCTGTTCCATAGTCCTGATACAGCGCCAGCCCTGCTGCCTGCCCCTCACCACATCCTCCCAAATTCTAGTACTCTGTACCCCAAAACAGAATGGCCCCTGTGAGCATGGAGAATCCAGGCCAAACCAAACTAGGAAAACCGGGAAAAACCAAGATGGCGGCAGAGGTAAGCACTTAAACTGCTGCCTTGCACAACAATTTCAAAACTCCAACTAAAAGACAGAACGGACACCATCCAGAACCACAGGAAAGCTGGCTGAGTGGAAATTCTACAACTAGAAGGACAGAGAAAAGCTCACGGAGAATCAGAGGAGCGGCAAAGGGCTGAGGTACGGAGACACACGCACGAGAGAGGAAGGGCGGCTGAGAGCCTGACTGACTTTCTCTGGCGGGAGGGGAAAGGATGTCCCCAACTGCAATGAACCCCAGTTCTGGGCGAAACCCCCTGGACCCAGGCTCACACAGGGGGAGTCTAGACTGTCAGGTAGAGAGAAAGACACACGGAGACTCGGGGGAGCTGCGGCGGACAGGGTTCTGGAGGCGTGCGCGAGAGTGCTCGCAGAGAAGACTGAATGCGGAGGTTGCCGCAGGCTTTCCCTAGCAGAAGGGAGTCGGAAGCTCCTGCGCTGAACCCCAGATCCGACTGCACTGAACCCCAGTTCCGACTGCACTGAACCCCAGTTCTGGGCAAGCCCCTGGGGACCCACATTCTTACAGGGGGAATATGGACCGTCAGGCAGAAACTCAGGGGAGCCGCGGAAGGCAGAGGTCTGGAGGCGAGCGGGCACAAGGGCAGGGCTGACGGGAAGCCAAGACTGTCTGCTCTGCCATGAGACTCCACCCCATCCAAGCTGAGCACAGAGGCTTTTGCAATTTTGCAAGTCTGATCCTATAAGGCTGTCTCTAGCACCGAACTTCTCCCAGTGTAGACACAGCTGATCCTCACAGCCAACTGGCCTGGAGGTCGATTCCTCCCACTGATACCAACAACAGTCAAGACTTAACTACAACAAGGCTGTACACACAGTCCACAAAGGGGTGCACCAAGAGTGTCCACCTCAGGTTAACTGGGGAGGCCGACCCACTGGGCCATATAGGAAACCTAGCACACAAAGCTACCCTACCAACTCAGGGAAACAGCGAAAATGCGGAAACAAAGAAACATATCCCAAATGAAAGAAATGGAGGAAAACGAATGACTGGATATAGAGTTCAAAACCACAGTTATAAGGTTTTTCAAGAATTTCCTAGAAAAGGCCAATAAATTCAGCGAGACCCTCGAGGATATGAGAAAGGACCAACTAGAAATTAAACATACACTGACTGAAATAAAAAATATACAGAGACCTAACAGCAGACTAGAGGAACACAAGAATCAAGTCAAATATTTGAAATACAAAGAAGCAAAAACACTCAACTGGAAAAGCAAAAAGAAAAAAAGAATCCAAAAATTTGAAGATAGTGTAAGGAGCCTCTGGGACAACTTTAAGCATATCAACATCAGAATTATGGGGGTGCCAGAAGAAGAGAGAGAGCAAGATACTGAAAACCTATTTGAAGAAATAATGACAGAAAACTTCCCCCACCTGGTGAAAGAAATAGACGTACAAGTCCAAGAAGCACACAGAACCCCAAACAAAAGGAATCCAAAGAGGACCACACCAAGACATCATAATTAAAATGCCAAGAGCAAAAGACAAAGAGAGAATATTAAAAGCAGCAAGACAAAAACAGTTAGTTACCTACAAGGGAGCACCCATACGATTGTCAGCTGATTTCTCAACAGAAACTATGCAGGCCGGACAGGAGTGGCAAGAAATATTTAAAGTGATGAATAGCAAGAACCTACAATCAAGATTACTCTACCCAGCAAAGCTATCATTCAGAATGGAAGGTCAGATAAAGAGCTTCAAAGATAAGAAAAAGCTAAAAGAATTCATCACCACCAAACCAGTATTATATAAAATGCTGAAAGGTATTCTTTAAGAAGAGGAAGAAGAAAAAAGTAAAGATAAAAATTATGAACAACAAATACATATCTATCAACAAGTGAACTTAAAAATCAAGTGAATTAAAAATCTGAGGAACAGAATAAACTGGTGAATATAATAGAATCAGAGGCATAGAAAGGGAGTGGACTGATAACTCTCAGGGGGAAAGGGTTATCGGGGGTGCAGGAAGAGACTGGACAAAAACCGTACACCTATGGATGAGGACAGAGGGTGGGGTGGAACCTGGGTGGAGTGGAGCTATGGGGGGAAAAGGAGAAACAATTGTAATTATCTGAACAATAAAGATTTATTAAATTTAAAAATAAATAAAGAAAAATAAATCTAAAAAAAACTAGGAAAACCAATCTGGTGCCCTATCAAAACCCCTTTAATGCTGCAGAAAAAAATTAAAATTATTTTTCAGAAATCCTTTTAATCATTAAAACTCTTTTTCCAAATTGGCTGCTTTGGTTTTTACCCAGAACCAGGTGGAGGTCAGCAGGTTCAGAGCCCCAGCACCTCGGCCTCCCTTTTTTTCCATACTTCCCATCCCAGACACGCCCAGGGAACTCCAGGGACATCTCAGAACACAGCTCTTAAGGGCACCACCAGGCCAAGTAGTTCCCCACCCGTGGAGCAGAGGCAGTCCACCAGCCAACGGCCACCAGCCTCATTCCAGCCCTTGTGATTTAGACAAGGCTCCTGTCCTGGACCCCAAAGCCAGCCAGCCCAGGACCCCCAGAAGCAGGCCAGAGCTCACAGGCTTGTCCACCTCCAGCTGGTGAGCATCCCGTGGCAGATGCCTGGTGCCTGTACGGAGCCAGGGCGAGTGAGACTCCAGGCCCTGCCCTGAGCACCAGGCAGCAACTGTCTCTGAGCACCCTCCACCTCTGCCCAGAGTCAGAGCTTTTGCCACCCAGCGTTCCAGCTCCACAGCTGAGTTTGAAAACAAAGCCGGGCAGATAAGAGGAATGGGACAGAGCACAGTCCAGAGACTCGGGGGACCTGAACTTGGCTCTTACCCTGCCACAATAACCCTGGGCTGACACACCCTCACCCACAAGAAGGGGGGGAGGGGGGAACTCACTGGCTCTGGGTAACTCAGCCTCCTAGACTGGAGGTGGTCTTGGGGATCCTGACACACTTAGCTCCTCTCATTAAATTTCTATAATCTCAATACCTCCCAATACTCTCAGCTGATTGTCTTAAACATTATTAAAATCATAGAAGCAATTGGAAGTTAACTGCTTTATGTTCCCACCACAAAATCTACCGACTTACCTGTATCTAAACCTTGTCCTCTGACTATAAAACAAACAAAACCAAGGAAAACAAGTGCCCTGCTCCAATGGAAGCCCAATCCCTGTACTCACATTCCCTAAACTTCTTTCTCCTGTGGGGTCATTTTATCCACCATCGTTTCCCTCACGCTTAAAAGCCCATGTTCCCCTCTAACTATCCCAACTGCTGGGCCCTCATCACTGAAACCCCTCCAAGAGCCACCTACGTGACTCCCACTGTACTTCCACTTGCTCCTCATCGGATTCCACTTGGACGCCTGCCTGCAAGTGAGCCACGTTCACAACATGTGACATTCCTTTCCTCTGAAACGGATTTTGTTCCTGACAATCTTCTAATTTTCTTCCACATCACTGGCCACTCTCCATTTCTGGCTCCTCTGCCACTGTTCAAGCTCTAAATTTTGCATGCCTCAAGAGTCAATCCTTGGCCACTTTATCTTTCCTACTGACATACTTTCTTTAAGAAATCTCCAACCCAGAGCTTTACCTGTAAGCTCGGATGAATGAATCTAAAATTTTATCTCCAGTCCTACCCTTCCCAATAACTAATACACTGGCTACTGTCCCAAACTCAACATGGCCAAAACAGAATTCTTAATTCTCACCCCATCCATAGGCCTCCCCATCATATATGCTATCTCAGTGTGGCAGAACAAATGAGTAATTGCAACTAAGAGTGTGTGTTCTAAAACCAAATGATTTGAATCTTGACATAACCATTTATTAGCTACTAGAAGCCCATTGCATGAAATTCATGCATGGGCAGGGTCCCTAGGCCTGGCTGGTAATCAGGGCCGGTCAGGTTCCTCACCACCCCGTCTCCTCCTTCCCTCATACCCATGCACGCCACCACTTCCCCACCTCCTCCTTCCCTCGCTCCCTCAGTGCCCTGCCACTGCAGCTGGTCACCCGCCATGTTCCAGCCCACCCCCTGGTCAGTGCACATCATAGCAAGCAATCGAACTCCTGTTCTCCCAGTCAAACTTGGAGGGGACACTTTGCTATTAGCCTTATATATATACACTAGTGGCCCGGTGCACAAAATTCATGCACAGATGTGTTGTGGGGGGGGGGGGGGGGAATCCTTCAGCCCGACCTGCACCCTCTCCAATCTGTGATCCATCTCGCAATCCGGGACCACTGGCTCCTAACCACTCACCTGCCTGTCTGCCTGATCACCCCTAACCACTCTGCCTGCCAGCCTGCTTGCCCCCAACAGCCCCCCACTGCCTTCCCATGCCGGCCTGATCACCCCCAACTGCCCTCCCCTGCTGGCCTGTTCATCCCCAAGTGACTTTCCCTGGAGGCCTGATCACTCACAATTGCCCTCCCCTGCCAGTCATCATGTGGTGACCATCTTTTGGCAGCCATCTTGATGTGGCGATGTTATGGCGGCCATCTTGTGACAACGTCACATGAGGGTGTCGTGCGATACCACCTAGGCTTTTATTATATAGGATAGATGAGACGACAGACCTGTGCCTCTTTTTCCTCATCTGTGAAATAGGGATAATGTTCCCTTCTTTAGATGATGATTGAGACAATCCATGAAAACTGCTTCATAGTCCCTGACACACAGTAAATAATAAATATGAGCCCTATCTGGTTTGGCTCAGTGGATAGAGTGTCGGCCTGCGGAATGAAAGGTCCCAGGTTCGATTCCAGTCAAGGGCACATGCCCAGGTTGCGGGCTCGATCCCCAGTAGGGGGTGTGCAGGAAGCAGCCGATCAATGATTTTCTCATCATTGAATATTTCTATCTGTCTCTCCCCCTCCCTTCCTCTCTGAAATCAATTAAAAAATATTTTTTAGCCGAAACCAGTTTGGCTCAGTGGATAGAGCGTCGGCCTGCGGACTGAAGGGTCCCGGGTTCAATTCCGGTCAGGGGCATGTGCCTTGGTTGCAGGCACATCCCCAGTAGGGGGTGTGCAGGAGGCAGCTGATCGATGTTTCTCTCTCATCGATGTTTCTGGCTCTCTATCCCTCTTCCTTCCTCTCTGTAAAAAATCAATAAAATATATTTTTAAAATATATATTTTTTTAAAAGGAAAAATAATAATAACAAATATGAGCTGTTGTTATTCATCTGGTTCCTTGGGCCAAAAACATGGACTTCATCCTATGACCAACCAGTCTAAATTAGCACTCCAAAACACTGCCATTTGCTTATTATACTTATAACTGATACCAATATCTGAAATAATCCTATTTATTTACATGTTTATTTTCTGACTCTCCCAAATTATGAGGTAAGCTCCATGATAGCAGACACCCTGTCTTATTCACTGTTGTATCTCCAGAAACTGGTACCTACCACAGAGAAAGTATGAAGTAAATATTTGTTAAAATGAATTAATGAATATACTAACCAAACATTCCATCATAACAGAAGACTACAAATCTTAAGAGCACTTATTCTTTGATAGAAAGCAGTTTCCAAGTCTTGTTTTAAAAACAAATACATATTATCGTAGGAGCGCCAGCCGTCAAAATGAAAATGAAGTTCAGTCCCTTTGTGACTTCCGACCGGAGCAAGCGCCGTAAAAGGCATTTCAGTGCACCTCCCCACGTTCGAAGGAAGATGACGTCTCCTCTTTCCAAAGAGCTGAGACAGAGTACAATGTTCGGTCCATGCCCATCTGAAAGGACGGTGAAGCTCAGGTTGTTCGAGGGCATTACAAAGGCCAGCAAATGGGCAAAGTAGCCCCGGTTTACAGGAAGACATATGTCGTCTACACTGAACGAGTGCAACGGGAGAAAGCTAACGGTGCCACTGTTCCTGCGGGCATTCACCCCAGCAAGGTGGTGATCACCAGACTAAAGCTGGACAAAGACTGCAAAAAGATCCTTGAACTTTTGTAAAGCCAAATCTTGCCAAGTAGGAAAGGAAAAGGGAAAATACAAGGAAGACACAATTGAGAAGATGCAGGAATAAAGTAATCTTATATACAACTTCCATTAGAAACTTAAAATGAAAAAAGAAGCATATTCAGTGGCTCCCAATGCCTAAAGAATCGAATTCAAATTATGTAATAAGCCAACTGAACTGCTCCGACTCACCATTCCAGCCATGTGTCCCACTCTTCCCTCCCCCTGCTGCCTTTGAGCTTGCTGCCTCCACACTCTGCCTCCCACTGCTTCCCTCCATCTAAAATGCACAACAAATGCTCATCTCAGGATCAGCTCAAATGTCTCCAGGATTAACTCTCGTCCATCCCTCACTCTCCCGGTCAATAGTAATCTCTCTCCTGGGCCTCTTTTCATAGCCTTACAGTCTGCTTAATTTCTTGAGGGCAGGAACCACATGTTGTTAATCTTTATTGTTCCCACACTCCACTGTACACATAATTGATTCCTGCACCTCCATTATACACATATTTATCGTGCACACTAAATATTTATTAAATTGACTTTAAACAGACCTTCTCCTAACCATACCTCTGCAGATATCACTAACAATAAAGTTACACTGGAATTTGCATTAGACATAGAATGAGAGGTGATCCTTGATGTGACATATAAAAAAAACAATTAATAATCCAAAATAAGTCAACTGGTTGTCAAATGAACACCACAAACAAGTTTTATAGGCATTCAGAGAGGAATAAACCAACAAAAGATGGCATGGATGAGAAAAGCATTATTTTAACGACCATGTGCAATTTTAAAATTAAAATTTAATTAGTGACATCTATAATGGATCCTTTTCTCTCTTCCACACAATAATGCTGGCTCAGAATCCTTAAATCAAAACTACATTGAGCCCTAGCTGGTTTGGCTCAGTGGCTAGAGCGAAGGCCTACAGACTGAAGGGTCCCGGGTTCGATTCCAGTCAAGGATACATATCCAGGTTGCGGGCTCGATCCCCAGTAGGGGGCTTGCAGGAGGCAGCCGATCAATGATTCTCTCTCATCGTTGATGTTTCTAGCTCTCTCTCCCTCTCCCTTCCTCTCTGAAGTCAATCCTATCTAATAAAACCCTGATATGCAAATAGAATGGTGGAACGACCGGTCACTAGGACGCACACTGACCACCAGGGGGAAGACACTCAACACAGGAGCTGCTCCCTGGTGGTCAGTGCCCTCCCACAGGGCGAGCGCCGCTCAGCCAGAAGCAGGGCTCACGGCTGGCGAGCGCAGCGGTGAGGATGTCCGCCTGCCAGCTTCGGCCCGCTCATGCCCCAGACCTCTAGTAAAAATAGATTAAGAAAAAAAACAGAAAAACACACCCACATGAGAAGGTATTACTTAAAGGTGTTAGGGAAAAGAAAAGAACACCATAACACTTCACTACAGCACTAGTAATTCCTAAAGAAAGGCTATAAATAAATTGTAGCCCTGACCAGTGTGGCTCAGTGGATAGAGCGTCGGCCTGCGTACTGAAGGGTCCAGGTTCGATTCCGGTCAAGGGCATGTACCTTGGTTGCGGGCACATCCCCAGTAGGGGGTGTGCAGGAGGCAGCTGATTGATGTTTCTCTCTCGTCGATGTTTCTAACTTTCTACCCCTCTCCCTTCCTCTCTGTAAAAAATCAATAAAATATATATTTTTTAAATCCTCTTTCTCTATTACTTAGAAGTAATACTAAAATTCAATAGGTTAATGTAAGATAATTTGGCCAGAATCTTATTACTTTCCACTGAATTCTAAAGTGAAAACTCTAACTTTTTAAAATCTTCATTAGGGCCCAGCCAGTGTAGCTCAGTGGTTGAGCATCCACACGTGAACCAGGAGGTCACCATTCAATTCCTGGTCAGGGCACATGCCCGGGTTTCGGGCTCGATCCCCAGGAACGGTCACGCACGAGGCAGCCCATTGATGATTCTCTCTCACCGTTGATGTTTCTGTCTCTCTCTCCCTCTCCCTTCCTCTCCCTGAAATCAATAAAAACATATTTTTAAAAAAATGATTTGGGCCCTGAATGGCATTGAACCTGGAGATCACAGTTCAATTCCCAGTCAGGGCACATGCCCAGGTTGCTGTACAGGAGGCAGCCGATCAATGATTCTCTCTCATTACTGATGTTTCTCTCTCCACCCCATCTCCGAAATCAATAAAAATATATATGTTTTTAAAAAATATAGAGAGAAAATATACATAGTATATGTGGAAATAAATATGTGTGTGTATGAGTTTAAGTGGGCAGATAGCTAGATCGGATAGGTGGTTCTATCCACTAACCGAGTTAAAAAAACAGCAACACCAAACAGCAAGGAGCACACAAGGAGCCTGGATCTTGGCTTCTCTATCATCCTCCCCTCAAAGGAACCAGGGCTCCTTAGAGAAATGGCTGATTCCAGGGCTGGAGAAGGGAAAGGACAAGATAAGCTTAAACCATCGTCTGTGCCAAAAAGCAAGGAACTATATCAGACCTAGAAGCCAACTTGAAAGGGCTCCTACTAGCCACATCTGGGTCAATTTGAGCCTCAAAATAAATAGTGACAGTAAAGGATTATACTCTATGAATAAACTAAGCAATCATGAACTCAAACTGATATATGAGTTTAATGAGAAACGGATATGTAAATTACTTCAAAGTACTTCCTCACAAAATACTTATTACCAAGGAGAAAAAAGTAACTTTACAGTAGAGAGGCCTGGCAGAGACCACCCGAATAGAATAAATAAAATGAACACTGATATTTGCCCATTATACCTCAATGAGACTGGGGGCGTGAGTAAGATGAACACTGACAGCATGTGGAGCAATATAACATCATGCGTTTGCCCAGGCCAGTGTGGCTCAGTTGGTTGAGCATTGTCCCATGCATTGTTGCTTCAATTCCTCCTGGTCAGGGCACATGACTAGTTTGGGGCTCAATCCCCAATTGGGGGCATGCAGGAGGCAGCCAATCACTGTTACCCTCTCACACAGGTTTCTCTCCCCCTCCCTCCCTCTATCCCCCCCCTTCTCCCTTCCTCTCTCTCTAAAATCAATAACAAGAATGCATTTTTTAAAAATCATGCAGCACTTGATAGGATGCAATGAGTGGAACACAGCATCACTTTCAGGAGATTCTGGCCAAAGATGTACTATCAGAAGGAAACAAGCCCTAAATGAGGGTTAACACAAATGCTGCAAAATCACTAGCCTGCAATCTTCCAAAGTGTCATCATCCTGCCCTGAGGTGTGGCTCAGCTGGCTGGAGCATCGTCCTGAACACCAAAAGGTGGTGGGTTCGATCCCCGGTAGGGGATCATGTTTCTCACATCAATATCGATGTCTCTCTCTCCCTAAAGTCAGTAATAAAATCAATCAATCAATAAAAAGATGTCAAAGTCATGAAAGTTGAGAAAAATCTGAAACCTAGTCCAGAATGAATGACAGTATAAGGCATGCCATCCAAATGCAACATGTGACTCTGAACTGAATCCTTTTACTATAAAGATATCAGGACAACTGACAAACTTGAATGAGTTCTAAAGATTAGAAGATAGTAATACATCAATATTAATTTATTGATTTTAATAGTTGCATGTGGTTATCAAAAGAATGTAGGAAATACATTCAAACACATAGAGCATCAAGGTGGCACTTCCCTGTTAAATGGTCCAGAGGGGAAAACATGGTACTGTACTTGCAATTTTTCTGTATGTTTTAGATTGTTTCAAAGCTTCTAAAATTATTTCTTAAAAGAAAAAGATTAGGGAAATAGACAAGGGCCATATCATTAAAAATTCTGTATGCCATGCTATGGAGTTTAAATGTCATTCTGAAAGCTATCAGTAGTCGTCGTAGGATATCAATCAGGATGCTGAAATAATCAAGGACATGCTGTGTGTTTCTGTTGTTGATCCTCACCGGAGGATGTTTCCCCCAATAATTCTTAGAGAGCAGAAGCAAGGGGGGTTGGAGAGAGAGAGAAATTGAAACATTGATGAGAATCATCATTCAACTGCCATTGGGGAATGAGCCGGACACCCAGGCATGTGCCCTGACCAGGAATCGAACCGTGACCTTTGATGCATGGGTCAACACTCAACCACTGAGCCACACCAGCTCAGGTTGTATTTTTTAAAAGCCCTTCTACTAAACAAAGGTCCTGGATGTGTAGGATTCACAATATTTTCAGTTGAGGGGCACATGTAATAATGAGGCTGCAGATTACTTAGCATTGAGGGGGGAAAGCATGATTAATAAGATCAAGCGTGTAATCCATTTAGAAACGTTTAATACAGACAAATCAATTGAGCCAGATGCACCAAGAGGTTGAATAAAAGCAGGATCGCACAAGAGCTGCTGTACTTAATTGGGATTACCTCAGGAGGACAAGCAAAAAAGCAAATATGATCACTTAATCACAACCTCAAGCAATGTAACACAGCAATGGACTCCCAGAAAGAACAGTCAGCTTAGCATGCATCAGTCTGACATGGGATGACGCATTACAAAGGTATGCAGCTAAAAGGCAGAAACAGAAATCACACTACACCTGCAAATATCACTGTATTTTTAAGGATAAAAGGGAGGAAAATATTTGTAAATATGGAATAGGGAAGAACTTTATGATAATCATATCTATAGTTTAGCTTTATCACATACCTGAGCTTTTAGTCAGATTTAAACTACAGATAATCATATCTATAGTTTAGCTTTATCACATACCTGAGCTTTTAGTCAGATTTAAAATGTTTCTTATTTATGATTTTTGGTCGGGGCAAGGCCATAGTTCGCAATAAAATATCAAAATGGGACTTCAGCCATTGTGGGCTTTTCTTAATCTCTTCTCAAGCGAGTATTTTTTAAACCTTAGGACAGGAATCTAAGTAAATGCTTGACGGCTTTTAATAATAGCTGAGTCAGGTTGGGCGCTACACTCCCAGTAAATCAGATGCTTAAGGATGGATGCTTGTTGCAGCAGGACAGCTACACTGCTTTCACAAAACCCTCATAAAATCTAATGAGCTGCGTTCTGTTTCACGGCGGGAAAGCCTCTCTCAAACTCGGTGCTAATTCTGTACGAGAGGTAACTGCTTCAAAGGTGATCAAGCCCCACCAAGGGGGGGAGTCACTAGGTTAGCAGGAGCATCTTTGCCAACAAGCTGTTCCCCTTTAAAAGGGTTCCAAAGTCAGATGACTTAGGCAAATTACAGGTAAAACAAAGTTAAAGAGCTTCTATACTGCAGAACTTTAAAAACTTTCAGCATGGTAACGTGCTTTGTAATAGACAAAGGGATGTGCAATGAACACTATTTCCCGATCTTACTTATCCAGCGAACTCTTAATTTTCACAATATTCACTTTTATCTCTTGAAATATAGTTTAGGAAACACCAGTATACAATAATTATTTTCTTCATACTTACTGTCAAACCACACAACATGTATTTACGGATGCTGTATAATCTTTAGTCCATAAAGTCCACAGTTAGACACATCACTAATTTTTCATTATTAATTTAAGTTTATTCTGAGTTGAGGTCCAAAAGGCTATCACTGAGTTGCATATTGGAGTTACTTAAATCTAAAAATAAAACACAACTAGCCACTTCATAATATTTACTGTTGGTGATAGAAAGAATGGGCATTGGCTTAATATTTACTGAAAAATAGTTCAGCTAAGAACAACAAAATGTTCCAATGCAAATATCTTATCCTAGAAGAAGGAATGAGATACTGTTTGCATAGTCACACAGGGAAAGCCATCTCCAATGCCAATAAAATATTATCAGAAAGATGTGAATATGTTTAATGCTAAAATGCAGTTATTTATATCTTTGTATATTGAAATATACATTTCAATTAAACTTTACAAAAAAAATAGCATTTTAGTTCTTCCTTTATCAAAGACTAGACAGAAACTTAAAAACCAGAATGGGAGGGAGAGGCTGACAAAATACAACAATAAATCACCAGGAAAGAAAAAATACTAAATCAACTTTCAACCTTTTGGCAAAATAAGCTACTCCTGTTATGTCCATTTTTTTACAAATGATAAGAGAGAGGTTAAATAACTGGCTTAAGCCGAGACCGGTGTGGCTCAGTGGATAGAGCGTCGGCCTCTGGACTGAAGGGTCCCAGGTTCGATTCCGGTCAAGGACATGTACCTTGGTTGTGGGCACATCCCCAGTAGGGGGTGTGCAGGAGGCAGCTGATCCATGTTTCTCTCTCATCGATATTTCTAACTCTCTATCCCTCTCCCTTCCTCTCTGTAAAAAAATCAATAAAAATAATAAAAAATAACTTGCTTAAATCACCCAGTTAATAACCAAAATCAGTCTGAATCCAAAGACTCTGTTCTTTATCAGTATTATTAGTTTAGAGCAGGAATATTTCAAGTTGAGGTATTCATTTATGGAAACTCTGTAAATTGAATTATGTTTTATCACTATGAATAGAGCAAACTGAATAGAAGGGTGTGTGTGTGTGTGTTTCATTGATAAGCCTAGAGCAGTGGTCGGCAAAGTCATTAGTCAATAGAGCGGCAAACCGTGGCTCATGAGGCGCATGTGGCTCTCGAGCTGCAGTTTGCTGACCACTGGCCTGGAGTGTTGCGTAAGCAATTGGAAAGAAAACCAAAAGTTAAATGATTACACAGACTGAACTAATTCACGTGACTTTTAAAAATTTATTTCAGTGAGGGAGAGGGAGGGGGAGGGGGAGGGGGAGGGAGGGGGAGAGAGGAGATGGGGGAGGGAAGGGGAGGGGAAGAGAGGAGAGGGGAGAGGGAGGGGAGGGGGAGGGAGGGGAGAGGGAGGGGGAAAGGGAGGGGGAGGGAGATGGAGAGAGGTGGAGAGGGAGGTGGAGAGGGAGGGGGAGGGGGAGGGAGATGGGGGAGAGGGAGGGGGAGAGGGAGGGGGAGAGATATCAATGCTGAGAGAGAATCATTGATCAGCTGCTTCCTGCATGAGCCCCACTGGCGACAGATCCTGCAACCTGGGCATGTGCCCTTGACCGGGAATCGAACCGTGACCTCCTGGTTCATAGGTTGACACTCAACCACAGAGCTACCTCAGCCGGGCCATATGTTTGTTTTGTTTTTTAATATATTTTTATTGATTTCAGAGGGGAAGGGAGAAGGGGAAAGAGATAGAAACATCAATGATGAAAGAGAATCACTGACCGGCTGTTTCTTGTACGCCCCCTACTGGGGGTGGAGCCCACAACCCGGGCATGTGCCTGTGACTGGAATTGACCTGGGACCCTTCAGGCCTCAGGCTGACGCTCTCTCCACTGAGCCAAACCAGCTGCGGTGGCCCCATACATTTTTAAAAGATTGCTTTCATCACATAAGCAGCAGTACTTTTAGTGCAGTTAGACTGGGGTAAGAGAAATCGTGGTCATGGGGAAGAATTAATGAGAAAAATAAATGTGTATCAGAAGAGAGAAAAAAAGACTAACTTGTCCCGCTATAAGTATTTTTGTCTTTAAACAACAAAGCTGAATTACCTCCATTATTATTATCTGCCACCCTGACACCCAGAAGTTTATAGTGTCACAGAGTCCTACCTGTTCACACAGTGCTGAAGTAGCACCAATTATATATGTTTTTTTCTTTAATAAAAGGTTTGGATCTTCTGTTTCCTGTATACAACAAATACTAACTGCTGGCACTTAACACCCATAGCTTCACAGATACAATGTTACAATAATAGCAAAGTTCCACATTAGTCCAAACATCTGAAAATAACAAATTAGCTAAAAGTTGTAATCTCTTAGACAAAATAATACTGAACACTACAATGAATTCTAAAGCTGCATAAGTCCATGATCTCTCCTCCCAAATATCAAAAAATAATGAATAAACTTGTTTCAGATAAATAATAGTTTTGCAACATGTTACAATTATAGTAACTAAAGCTAGAAAGTGAGAGTTTCTGTACTTATTGTGAATGCCTATACTTGAAAAGCAAGTTTAATTAGAGCAAGAGGAGGTCATAAACAGAAACTTCTCAGTAATTCCAAGGATTTCATAGGTTAACAGCACTGGTTCATTATTATATCTAATTTCACTCTACTCTACAGGATGCTTTTCTTAAATGTACTTTTCACCAGCACCACTCTTGTGCTACCACGGTGGTTTACTTTCCATTCACATGACTATCACACAAGACAATGAAAAGTCTCCACCTGCCCAGCCAGCGTGGCTCAGTGGTGGAGCACTGACCTGGGAAGCAGGAGGTCGCAGTTCGATTCCCGGTCAGGCACAGGCCTAGGCTGCAGGCTTGATCCCTGGTAGGGGGCGCGCAGGAGGCAGCTGATGAATGATTCTCTCTCATGGATGTTTCTCTCTCTCTCCCTCTCCCTTCCTCTCTGAAATCAATAAAAATATATTTTAAAAAACAAAAGTAAAAGTCTATAACCACCAAGTAACGTATAATTTATTGAGATTTGGATTCTCTCTACACACTACACAGTATCCCAGTTGCCCTCAAGATTTTCTCTTAGAACCCTGATACAAAGAACAGCATGACCTCATACTGAAAGAACATTTCTCAAAGGGTGTTCCATGGAACACTTGCCATCCACCTTCCAGATACTCTGCAAAAAAAATGATTCCATAATCACCTGAAATTATAATTCTAGGATAACCTGCAGTATTTTTAATGTTTACTTTTGTTTAAAACAGTTTTCCAAATTTATTTATGTAAACCTTCTCCTCCCCATCCACCTCCCTAAAGCACTTAATATCTCATGGATTTCCAGAACACATTTTGAAACTAAGGAGGGGTCTAGAGTGAAGAAGACTCGATTCCAAAAGAGAAGCCAACAGTTCGCAGGAGGAAGGGTTAAGGGGTACAGACTGAGACTGGGAAGTGGGGGAGCCAGTCTTTCTGCCTCCCGTTACCAGGAAAGCCCAAGTGGGGCTCCTTCCCGGCAGCAGAATGGGGCGGGGGCGGCAGACAGCAGAGGGCTAGTAACTGGGAGAAGAAATGGACAGCAGAGAAGAGTGTGGAGCACTGAGCTGGGAAGAGCAATCCTGAGCGCAAATCAGCATCGGAGGGAAGAAAAGGAAATCCCCTAGATCTGGAAAACAGTGACAACAAAAGGCATAGAATTAGCAAGTAGTTCCCACCTATTATCTACTCTAGCGTTCACGTGCAGTAACTAGATGACAGAACCAAAAAATGAGCAACTTGTATAGGCCTATGGAGACCTATGGTTATTCCTCACGTTCAAGCTTATGAAACTCTGACAACCAATGGAAGTCAACATCAAGAGCCCAAAGGCAGAAAAGGGAAATGACAAAGGAATATGAAATGAACCATCAAATACAAAGGAGTGAAGTTAATTTCTCTCTCCATTCAGTTCTTCTAAATTAAAAATACCCAACCATTCCCAGGTCAGACCAAAGCAGCATTCATGCTCGCGTTCCTATTCTCCCTCTCTTCCATCCTCTCTCTCTCTCTCTCTCTCTCTCTCTCTCTCTCTCTCTCTCTCTCTCTCTCTCTCTCTCGTCCCTCCCTAACCTTCTTCTCTTCATTAATTCATCAGACTGTGCTTTTTAAGAAAAGGACCCATGTCTATCATCTCTTCGCTGTTAAACAACCAACATATTTTAGCTTCGTCTACACAGACGAGTTTCAAACTCTTTGTATCCCAATCTACAGCAAGAAATGCAAGAAAACACAAAGTTTGTGCACAGCAATACTTACTCTTTCTACATATGATGTACGTACGGGGTATTTTCTATTCTAGTCTATTTAATGTTTTAAATGTTGGTTGGACTTTCAAACTAATCAAAACCAAGAGGATGAAAAAGAGTGGCTTGTAGTCAATGTACTGTCAGTAAGTGTACCAACAGAGAAAATGTTTTGGAAGAAATTTTTTGACTGCCATAGAATAGTTCAATAAAATATTAATTTGTACCAAGTTCAGTTATTTTACCATAAAATAACCTGGGCTTACTATGTAATATTAATCAAGTCCTAGGAATTATGGGAAATTTCATAAAATTTACAACACATTATGCTATTTGGTTTTTGTTTTTACACTGCTATGCTAATGTATGCCTTGTAATTCCACATGAAATTCCTAAAATTCTCAAAGTGCTAATTCTGGCATCCCTGTTCTCACTCATAAAGCAATAGATCCTTAAAAACAGAAAAGGAAGAAATGGAAAAATAATAGCCACCACTTAAAGAACATGCTTCTACCACGTGCCAGTATTGTGTTAAATCAAATCACTGTACTTATTCACCATTCTTCTTAGAATAGACTATTAGATGGCTAGTATAAAGGAAGTAAGTGCCCAACCTGTATTTCTGAGACGCTTATAAAGATCCTAATTGAGGATTTAAATAAAAATAATGTTAATCCTCTGTATTAAATGAACATGTTGACAATTTGGTATTATTAATAAACTCTACTTAGGAACAGCTAGTGATGAGGAACAGCTGAAGTGAAGGACAAAATACCCTCGAAAAGATTCAGATCCTTCTAATCAAGTCACCATCACTGCACTTCACTGAGCAAGGCATGGAAAAAACGTGAATAATCTTGAAGACTACGCCAGTGAAAAGAAAAGTTAAGACCACGGTACCTGCTGATGTACTCCAGTAACAAGTTTATTCATTGTTCAGATTAGTGTGTGTTTGTGTATCGCTGAACAAGCTATAAAATTATTGTTATTTAAGGTCAATTTAAATGAAATGTTACCAAGTCCAAGATTCAGGAAGTATCAAAAACCAGTTATCCACATATAAATAGCTAGGATGTTTCTTTTGTATTGAGTAATACCATCTTACATCTATTTTTTAAGTAAATTAGTAAAGAATTACCTAAAACTCCAATTTCCCATTTCAAAGTAGAGGGTAGCCAATTCAATGAATAATAAATTTAGTTATTACTAGGGAGTTATTCTTACTTCTACAACTCTACTGTAACTTATTCTGAAGTTATACTACTGACATCAAAACGCTAATTTTATGAACATAGAAATCATAATTATTTCAACAACTTAAAAAACAAAGGAGACAAAACATAGTCTTTCAAGTCCTATTGGCTATAACTGGAAAATATATTATTATTAACGGTGACAGTGACTATGGCCTTAAGGAAGTCTCATCCCCTTGCTCTACTGCTCATTGGCTTAATCCCTCCTCCTCTCTGGAGCGCCACTTATGTTCTCCCTCCAGCCATCAGCACCAAGAGCAAGGAATGCTGCCAGATAGACACCTGTCTCACTCTGAATCGTCATTTTCTTATTGTCATGACACTGTAATAAACAAAACACTAACTGTACTAATATACATGTGAAATGGGCCACAATTAGAAATAAAGTGAAAATGATGGAAATAAAGCAAGGTAGAATCTTGGCTGACTCCTTTTTTAAAAGTAGACTGTCATCAGCATAAAAATAAGGAATATCTAGATGACACTTCGATTAATATAAATAGCCAAACACAAATATACAGCATATATTACAAAGAATTTAACTGTTACTGCTCTCCTGTTGCAAATATTGGATCTTTTAAAAATCAAACTAAAAACTGTTATCACTTTAAGGCAAATCTAAATTGACAAATTTAACCCCCACAAATATTCCCTGTAAATTTCCATTATAGACCCCAAAAAAAGTTTAAAAATTGAATTGAGGTCGTCACTAGCTAGAAACTTTCTTAATCTAATTGTTTTTATATAATGTTAGGCAATGAGAAAAAAAAATAGGACATTTCCCCAAAATGTAGTAATCAATTCATACATGGAGAACCACTGACCTATTTCAATACTTAAATTAATTGAAGAGACTGGCATTCTTAAATAACCTAAATTCTCAAATAACTTAAAGATAGCAAGTACTATACTTATGGAACATCTCAACAGTTTCTCCACTCTTACATTCTTTTTCTTACTCCTTACCCAAACTTCTATGGTTGGTAATTCCCACTTTCAAGTCATCATACTGCCAACTTAAAAATGACTGAGACTTAACAGACACGACCTGGCCCAAAGGTGCAAAAATTCAGTCCTTAAAAATTCTGGTCTCTGGTTCTCCATCACTGATAAACATCGTAGACGTTTACCTAAAAGACTGTACATTTTTGTTATGTCATATCAGATTTCCACAAAACATGAAGCATATTACTAAAACTGAATTTGTTTTAAATTGTGAAAAGCTCCTGGTTTTATATACTTTTAAAATATATTAATAAAAATAGAGTGTGTTTGGCCAAATACTTATTTGACTTTTGGCTTGTTTCACTTAAATTAAATATGTATAATGAGGTTTTTTTTAAATATATATATATATATATATATATATATATATATATATATAAAACAAAGCCCAAGCAAACATATTTAATGGAAAACATACATGAATTATTCTGATAATACTGTACAGCAAATTATCTCAGAACATAAAACTACTACGTAAACTCTCAATACAAAAGGCAACTGAACATATGGTTTTCTCTTGTCATAATTTTAAAATTATAATTACTTCTGGTACATAAAAAGAGTTCTTCCACTATTCTGAAGGTGAGAAAGAATAGATAACAGCAATCCTAATCAGACTAGGATGAGTTCTTGAACCAAAATTCAAGAACTGAAACTCTAAAACTACCAAAAACTTCTCTTTAAATCTCAAATAAAAACACTTTAAAATACTTCTAAAATTTATAAAACATGGGATGTAAAACTACATGTAATTAAATATTTTACTCTGCACATAAAAAACCGATACCAGTACCAGTACATACAAAACCAGTACCAAAGTCAAAATTGTCTCACTCTTAACAGAGAAGTCACTTGAAAGACGGTTTAGAATTCTTCCATTTCCAGTAAAAGTCTGGTCTTCTGTTTTAAAAAACCATCCTATTCCCTTACCTGCAAGTAATCTCAAATGAGTGATTTACCTGACAAGCTAACTTTTAATAAATTTCAAATTAAAAGACAAAACAAAATAATCACTCATTGACTTTTACTTCAGGAAAATAAAGCTTGCTTGGGAACAAACACATTCTAGTATCAAAACTCTCCAACAAACTGAAATTACTAGTGTTACAAAGTTAATACGGTACTACGTTGGCTGAGCCTTCAAAAGCCAGTGCTCCAATACAGGTGTGGGCGACCACAACAGCTGGACGTTTGAACGGACTTGTATGTGACAATGGATAGAGCCTGAAGGTCACTGAAGCGTCTGCTCTCTCACTGACCTTTTGCACACAGTGGGTCTCCTAAATCACATCTATACTCAGGAGAATGAAGACAAAACACTAACCATTTCAGATATGAATTAAATGTAGAGTAAATCAAACTTCCAGGCAGGAGCTGCTCCCAAACATTCTCTCCCAACTACTACCACAAAATTTCTAAACATGTATGTCACTTTATCTTACAAACATGGCAATTTATGGAAAGTCCATGTTTAGTTGTTGCTTTGCTTGTACTACATGGGGATGAAATAAAACCTACTGATAACCACCTTCAAGTTCCTGTTGACGTCAGCTATTTTAATATCTCCTCCCATTTTCCAGAGCCATTTCCAAAGACTGGGAAGGAATGTTTCCACTAATAAATACCTTTGCATTGAATGTGTTACACCACCGGGAGTCATCCAGTTCTGCCCATCACAGAATTACTCAAAAGCTCTTACTGCTGACCTCAAAACGTAAGTTCTTTCTCGTAAATTCCACCTTAATTCCTGGCAACACCTGAGTAGCCCGGTTGTACTCCTGGGAGAATATTCACCAACAACTAGAAAAACTTCTGGAATGATTGGTGTCTGTTCTCTTATTGTATACATACTTAAATATTATTTATATATTACATATTATGCATTATGGTAATATATGTTATCTATATTACATACTTTATACCGTATATTACATATATCTTTATATACTCAGAGTTTACTCATAGTAACTATAACGATTAAGTGATAACGACAAGCTAAGGAGTTGTGGTTGGCTGTTTTTTTTAAATACACACTTACCCCATTCTAGGTATTCAAGAATGTTCTTCTCTCTTCTCAGCGGAGAATTACTGCATTCGTCGTAAAGGCAGATGAGTATGTCCAGTAAGGTTTCCACGCTGAAGCACTGCCCATTGGTCTGGGCCGGCCCATCCAAAATAAACTGCTCCAGCTGCCTCAGACGCACCTCTCCAGACATGTTGGCTTCGGTTTCTGCTGGTTTTCCTTCCAATTGTTAGCTTCTCCTATGATTCTTTGAACCTAAATTTTAAAAGGTGTGGTTTTAAAAACAAACCACTTGTTATTCAAACAACTGTCGTGCAGTGCCGGTGCTGAATTAAACATCCAACACGCCGGTACCCTCACTTGACTGAAGCGTCTTCAATCTCGCACATATACATATATTTTGAGGGATAGTTACCATAAAATATATATTTGATACATTTTTAAAGAATACAATTAAGTCGTATATTTAAATAAAATAATAATTAAAAGTACAACGAACCAAGAGTCCACACTTCTTTAAGGGGGGCAAAATAAACAGCTCTTCTCCTTCATTCAAAATTCAACTCGTGCAACATAATCCTGAAACGAATCCCGTTGCATCATTAATTAAGTCCGATGTGCATCAGCAATTCACTTCCCAGGAAGAAGGAAAACAGAAAAGGGAGGAAAAGGCCAGGACGTATGTAAGGGGGAGGGAAAACCAAAAATTCGGCTGCAAATCCTCGCAACCACCGCTTGGACGGTGCATCCGCGGCGATCTCTCCGGCGGCGGGAGGAGGGGGCGACCTGCAGCCGCCGCGGCCGAGCACGCCAAGTCTTGCCCGGAGGAGGCTTCCTTCCCCCGCGCTCCAGCTGGCTTAAGGCTTTGCAGGGAGTCCCATTTCCAGAGAATTCGGAGGAAACTTCATTTTTCTCCCGGCTTCTGCCAGGGGCCTGGCGGGCGGCGCGGCCGGGGCTGCGAACGCGGGCTGCGGGCGGCACTGGGCGCCGGGCCGGAACGGCGGCTACTCGGCCGCCCGAGCCCGCTCCATGGCGGTGGTCGCCGCTCGGCCGCTGGGCCGCGCCGGGCAGGGCGCCGATCTCCCCACACCCGCACCCGGCCGCCGCCGAGGCTCCCGACGCCTGGAGAGGGGGTGCTTTTCGGGATTCAAAGGGCACGGACGGCGGCTGCTGCGGCGGCGGCGGTGCGGGCGGCTCCGGCAGCCCCTTCTCCCCCCGGCTCGCACCCCCGGGTGAAGGGCATCTTTCCGCGGCGAGGAGGGAGCGGCCGAGGCGCCGGGGGAGGGACTGGTGCGGCGGCGAGGAGAGCAGAGGCTGCCGCAGCCCGGCTCGCGGCCACTCCCTTCCTCTCCCGCCCCCGCCCCCGCCTTCCCGGCCTCGCGCCCGCGCCCTGGGCTCCGCGAGGCTCCCGTCCCCGTCCCGGCCGCGCGCAGGATCCAATATGGCGGCCGCGCCCCCCGCGCGCACGCGCCCCGCCCACTCCGCCCCGCACGGCCCGCCCCCGCCCGCGCCGAGCTTGCGGGCCGAGCTGCGTCTGTCTGCGGCCGCGCCGAGCGGAGCCGAGGCCCTGGCAGGGCGCGGGCGGCCGCGCCGCCCTGGAGGAGGGTGGGGACCGGCTCGGCACCGCGGAATGCAGGGATGCGGGAGGACCGGGCGGCGGGAGGACCGGACGGGCGGCGGAGGACCGGCGCGGGCTGGGAGCTGCGCGGCCGCCTCGCGCTCTCCCCGTCCCGGAGCTTCTCGTGTGGGTCGCGAAGCGAGGCTTCCTCCTGGTCCTCGGAGACCCCACCTGCCCGGCACGTTTGCTAAGGGGGCCCCGCGGCCCACGGCCTGAGGGTCCCGACAGATGTGTACAAGAGGGTGCCGCTCGCCGCCCCTCTCCTGTTCGCCCCCGGCCCCCCAAAGTCAGTTTTCGGGCTCGCTGAGCAACCATTTCCTGGGTGTCTAATTACAGCATTTCTTGTGTCAATTCCCAGGGCAAATACAATGACAGGCTTGTCTGCGCGGCCGTCCAAGTCGTGAATGTGTGAGCGCAGAGGACAGAATTCCCCGGGTCGATTCCCAAAGTTCCCCTCCGTGGAGCACAGTGTTCCTCCTCCGGAGCTATCCAGCTGCCGCCTGCTGGTTCCCAGCCAGGGTGCCGCCTGCAGGGGTCCCGCTGCGGGAGTCCGGCGGCTCACCTCCAGGAGCAAGCCCGCACCCCGTTTGCGCGCGCACACACACGCGTAACCCAATGGCACTGCAGAACCGGCAGCAAAGGCAAGTCCTGTGTAGCTGCCGCCCCCAGGCAGCTGAGGCCTTCCAGGTGGTTCCAGGCTGGGCCTGAGGCGAACACTCAGTTCTCGTGGAAGGCCGCATACCTAAATATACTACTAAATGGGGTCACTGCGTTTCTGTCTTTTACTCTCAAAACTGTCATCTCCTTTCAAATCTTTCTGCAAAATACAGGGTTGTGGGCACGATCCCCAATAGGGGCCGTGCAGGAGGCAGTCAATCAATGATTCTTTCTCATCATTGATGTTTCTATCGCTCTCTCCCTCTCCCTTCTCTCTGAGATCAATAAAAATGTATTTTAATCTATCTGCAAAATACAATTATTTTCTAGTCCTTTCCAACACCCATGGGGCAGTTATGTTTTTTATGTTAATGTCCACAATTGCATTTTTATGCATTAGTCTGACCTTTCATATTATTTACATCTGAATAATATGAAAGCTGAGGAAAAATGAGCAATGGAAGTCTAAAAATGAAGGCTAACAAATCATTCAAGTTGCTATGATTCACAGAATACTGTGAATCTTTTGCGAACATTGGACAGCACTATTTCCAAAGTGCTCCTGACACATGATTGATAGACTCAGACAAAAGATCAGTCGTTTCTAGCCATGACATCTTTATCTGTGGGCTAATTGGAAAAGCAAAAGGGGGAAAAAAAGCAAAATTCCTAACACAGATAATCATAATATTTTGGTGTTCATTGTTCATCTTTTTTTATGCATTTTAACAAAATGATACATAATAAAAGACAGTTTTATAGCCTCCTGTTTTCACTTAGCAATATATTGTAAACATCTTCTCAAGTCAACAAATATTCTTCAATAACATGGTTTCTATAGTGAAGCCAAGACATTTTAACACTCTCATTTGACCATGAGTTAGGGTAGCAAAGAAAGAAGCAATTTCTTTTGCTTTTACACCACAGAACTGGCTGTAAGCTACCTATGTATCTAACTTGCAAATAACTTTAGAAAAGAATTTAAAAAAGAAAACCTAAAACATGTTAGGTCTCCATAAATGGAAGTACAGTATTAGCTAACAATATATTTCTTAATAAAAGAATCAAGCTACCAGTTCTTTCTCTGCCTATTCTGTTAGCACTTGGGTACCACCCACAGGCCAGAGTATTTATATTTGGATAATAACCTTTACCACATTGTTTAGCGAGTATAGGGGAGAACATATTTATATTTAAAAGACAAAACAAAGCACACACACAAAGAGAAGGAATTAGGTTGAACCCAATCAATTTTGCTTGAATAATTCAAGCCCAGAGACTTAATAATTAACTAGACACTAAACACATTGTGCGGGTGTTATTTTAAATGTTCCGGTTGAAGTGTGAACATGCTTGTTAATGAAACTGGTATCAAGCCAAAGAAAGGCGCCGCCCGGCCGCCCCACAGGGCTGTGTGGCTGGGTGTTCTTCGAGAAAGGAGCCCGGAGGAGGTCTTCTTTGGGAGATTCTGCGTGGGGACCGGGAGAGCAGATTAGACCCCTGCAAACACCATTTGTTTGGAACAGTCGGAGAAAAGTCTCAGGAGGGTGCTGGGAATTAGTCTGGCCTTTCAGAAAGGAAAGAGGGCAGGAGAGGACGTAAAGCAGCGAGAGTAGAAAGCATCAGATTGGACAGGAGTCCTTAAGGTGAGTTCCAATGCAAGCTCTCCTCATCTCACCCCCCACTTCTGACCTAATTAATAGCAGGAGGACGGGCCCCTCAATTAGTATTTATAACAACCAGCTCCATTCTTACCTTGGGGTGTCTTAGTCCAGATTGGCTATGGGTTCAACGATGGAGAACAGGGCCAAAGGCAGGGTGAGTGGTACGAGGATAGTTTACCATAGCCCCGTTCGGCCCGCTAACGCCCCTGAAGCTATGAATGCACGACTTGGTTTAGTGCCCTCTGAGGATGAAACACCAGCAAAGGCTTGTCCTCACTTCAAGCCTGGCTTCTGACATGAGTAATAGCAACTGCAAAGGTTTATTTATGGAGAAAGGAGGCTTTGTAATTAATAACGGCTTTCCTCACAGAACACGTACAGTGAGTGCATACTGTCCGGAGTACTTTAAACACAGTATTCTATTCAATTGTCATAACCATGTGAAAGAGAAAAATTATCGTCTCCGTATCATAGATGAGGAAACTGAGGTTGAGAAGGCTTAGAGACTTGGGAACGACCACAAAAACAGCAAGTGGCCACACCACGCTGTCTCAGGCACGGCCGGAAGTCTTAGCCACCGTGCGAGGTCTGCAAGGTCTACGGAACCCCGTAAACCACCTCTCCCTCCTGGCGTGACTCGGAGGCATGACTTGTTAATTCACATATTTGGGCTTTACAAATTGCTGTTGGGCAGAAGAGGAAAACCCATGTATGAAGTATCAGGATCCAGCCAGAAAAACAGAAATCACCGGTGTATTTAAATCAGCGGAACCCGAATTCTGGAAAACGGCTACCCCGGTGATAGAAGATCAGCGGGATCAAGCAAGGGAGAGTGAGGTGGCCAGCAGCAGCCGCTACCTCCGGCCCCTGACCAGGCTGGTGGGCACTGGAGCCGCAGAGACACAAGGGCTACCAGGGAGCTGCCCCAGGCCTGAGAGGGGAGGAGAGTCCTCTGGCCTCCACTCTCCCCCCATTTGCCTGTCACACAGAGCTTGTGAGACCTGCATGCATCGTCCCCCAAGTTACACAGCTGAGCCGGCAGTGGGGGAGGCAAACAGGCCAAGGATTGGCCTACATTGTGATCAACCCAGTTTCCATTTTACTCAAAGGAGATAAATCAATAAAACAAACGTTTTCTCTCTGAGCAACCGTGCAGTGGATTTTGAAGTGGCAGGGTTTTAGCAGAGGGCAGACTTTCACTCCCCCCTCTTCATATTTATTTTGCCTTTTGTTCTAACCCCACGCAAAGGTTAAGGAAACCATCCACACAAGCCCTTTTCACCTAGGCCACGTTCACTTAGACAGACAGACAGGTTCCTACCCTCACACGTGTCACTTGCTTACCAGTGGATCTTGCCCCACTTGTCCTGTCTTTAAACCTCTCGTTTAAAATTCTCATTAAAGTCCTAACCAGTTTGGCTCAGTGGATAGAGCATTGGCCTGTGGCCTGAAGGGTCCCAGGTTCAATTCGGGTCAAGGGCATGTACCTTGGTTGCGGGCACATCCCAGTGGGAGGGGGGCGGTGTGCAGGAGGCAGCTGATCAATGTTTCTCTCTCATCGATGTTTCTAACTCTCTCTCCCTCTCCCTTCCTCTCTGTAAAAAAAAAAAAAAAAAAAAAAATCAATAAAATATTTAAAATAAATAAATAAAATTCACATTAAAGCTCTACATACACAAGCTCTACTACATGTGAAATTTTCAAACACATGTTTGGGTCAAATATAATAGAGATACTGCTCTCTACTACTTCTAGTTAGTAATCTTGAACAATAAAAAGAAAGGTGGCATTCTCTTACACATTCCATCAGCGTTGAAACATTTGGCAAAAGACTCCTTGGCCGCGTGTGGTGACAAAAACCAAGCCGGTTAAGCCAATGTGTTCCTCTCAGCCCCGACGTGGGGCTGGAAGTGACACGGCCAGGACCCGGGGCCGGCGGCCAAGCCGAGAGGGAGAGAACCCAGTTATCACAGTCTGGAACCCTCTCCGGCCAAGTTACCAGACTTCCGCACGCCCAAAGCCAGCCGGCGCTGCTCAGCCCATCTCATTGGCCTTTTAGCGGTATTGGAGAGCACCGATCAGCCCTCCTCATTGAAACGCTTTTCTTCACTTGGCTTCTGCGCTCCCCTCATTGTCCACTGCCCCACTGGCCACTCCTTCTCAGGCTTCTTTGCTAGGCCCTCCTTTCTTACAGATCTCCAAAAATGGGAGTGCCCCAGGGTTCAGACATTGAACCTCTTGTAGCTGATTTCCATTAGTCTTAAGGATTCAAATGCCATATATAATGACTTGGAAAACATGTCCCAAATTCTACAACACTCCGCTCTTTGAGAAGCGGGTCTTTCTTCCCTCACCGGGAACATAGGCCGATCTTAGTGACTCACTGGTAACGGATACAATGCAGCAAAAGTGACTGTTTAACTTCCCTGGCTAGGCTATGAAGGCCATGCAACCTCACCTGGCCCACTGGAAAACTATCCCTAGAACCCCGCCCCGCCATGTAAGAAGTTCAGCTGTTGTAAAAAGTCCGACGGTCTTAAGGCTGCCCTGTGAGGGGGGAGCCCGGGGCACACAAAGGAGCCACATGCAGACAGCCAGCCTCCCTGAGCAGCACCCGCCGCACTCAGATGACTGAAGATGCCTCCAGCCCCAGCTGGCAGGTCACCCGCCAAGAAGGCCTCCCGCTGAGGCCCCAGCCGCCTGGAGCAGACAAGCTCCCATCACAACACCTTTTCCAAATTTCTGGTGCACGGCATCCATGCACCTAATAAAACGATTGCATTAAGCTGCTAGATTTTGCAGAAGTAGCAGCTAGACTAATATATAAATGTTAACAACTTCCAAATTGATGTTATCTGAACCTTTCCCCCAAATTCCAGACTTATCTTTCTAACTGCCTACTTGGTTAAAGGCACTGTGTTCAAAATAGAAGTCTTTAGCCCAATCCTCCAAAACCAAAGAATCCATGAGCCTTATCCAGAGTTCTGCATCCCAGTCACTGGCGCCTTCATTTTCCTACCTCCTTGGCATTAACCCAAACTCGTCCCTTTCTCTATTAGCAAACACTGCCCACTCTATCGTAAAAGCAGGGGTAAAATTCAAACTAGTTAATAACTATAATGGCAGGGGTTCCCACCAATCAAAACGATGTGACCACTTCTCACCACCCACTGCTGCCTTTACACTCTGGCTCCAAACCCTCCAGTTGCTTCCCATTATACTTGGAATAAAAAAGAAAACCCTGCAAGAGCCTACAGGCCCTCCATAAACTGGTCCCTGACTACCTACCTCTCTGATTTCATCTCCTACCCCCACTCTCCCCTGCGCCCTTTTTCAAACACTACATACTCCTGCTCAGTCTTTGCTATTTGCCATTCCTTCTGTCTGGAACATTCTGCCACCGTATATTCACAGAGCACATCCCCCACGCCATTCAAGTCTCGGCATCAGAGAGTCACTTCATCAGAGAGGCATTTCCTGGACAAGCCATTATAAACGGCAGCCCTCCATCCTGCCATTCTCTGCCCATTTATCCTGCCTTTCCATAGCATGCACTATATGGCTTTAGGTTTTTTTGTTCCCTTGAATGTTTGTTTATTGCCTGAATCTCTCCACTGAAATGTAAGCTCCATGAAGTAGAAATGCCGTAGTGTTCACACGGCGTTTATTAAGGGACCAGGCTCTACTTGCTCTGGGAATTTGTCTCCATCATGGACATTCCCTCAGAGAATTAGGAGCGGGCACTGCCTCTCTCCCTAATCAAGAGGGAAACAAGGGGCTTTTTCCTGTTGAGCTGCCTAATAAGATCTTTGTTCCTAAGGAGACGGTAATGCTACCAGCTCTCCAGGAACTCATTGATGACAGTTACATCAAGTGCCCCCAAGAAGGTGGTCTCCAGAATCCTCTTATCCTAACAGAACAACCCCACCAATTCCTAAAGCATAAAGTAACAAAGACATTTTTCTCCAAGAAAGGTGGATGGTTTGTCTGCCAAATTTAAACATGAGAGAAGGAACTTTAGATAAATTATTTAGTTTGGGAAAATGGGGCGTGATAGCAATGTCCTTTGTTACTCAATGGCCATCAAGTAGCAGACAACAGCTAACATTAACTGAGCAAACTTTTAAGTCAAACACTAAACTAAGTACTAAGAGGATTCACTAAATCTTTTTAACAACCCTATAATGAGGAGACTAGAATTATTTCCTGTCTTCTTCAGTTCAGCTGCTGTTACCAATTACCACAGAGGTACTTGGTGGCTTAAACAGCAAACATTTACTTCTCACAGTTATGAAGGTTGGGGAGGTCTAGATCAAGGTGCTGGCTGATCTGGTTCCTGGTCAGGGCTCCCTTCCTAGTTTGCAGATGGCCTTTCTTCTCATAGTGTCTTCACGTGGCAGGAAGCAGAGGGAGAGGAAGCAAGCCTGCTCATCTTTTCTCACAAGGGCACTAATCCCATTCGTGAGGGCTCCACCCTCACAATGCAATCACCTCCCACAGGTCCCACCTCCTAACACCATCACATTGGGGTTTAGAAGTTCACCCTATGAATTTTGGGAGATACAAACACTCGGTTTGTAACATTTTCATGTAGAAAAACTGAGGAGTGGAGAGATTAAGTAACTTCACCAAGATTATGAAGCTGATATTCCAACCCAGGTGAGACGCCTTCTGAAGCCTGCGTGCTGAAATCCTTTGCTAATCTAGCTCATAGCAAACTAAGAGAAACTAATGTCAGTTAACTGGTTAATAATTAGATTGAGCCCTATTTCCAACCAAAAGAAGGGAAAACTAAAATGACTTCATTGTAACCTTTAAGCATAGAAGACAGGAGTTTTGGTCAATTGTTTTCCAGATAAAGAGCAAAACCGGAGAGAACAGTTTTATTAAAATGGGATTTATTTCATGTAGACAAAAAGAGGAAGTCTTAATGCTCAGGTTGGTAAATCAGGCACTAAGAGATATTGTGTAGTTTTAATCTCTTTAGATCTTAAAAATGATCATTTCAATTCAAGTTCAACAGCCATCTCTCCTGAATAGTTTGGAACCCACGTGCCAGAAGGTAAGGGGACTAGAACAGATGCACTCGCCAGGCGCCACTCAGCAATAAGAGTCAGTGCTTCCGCACCAGCGCGGGGCAGTAATTAAACCACAGTCAGATGGCGGAGCCAGCTTTTATGTTTGCGAACAGACTGTGACCTCTCGGTGACCCAGAGGATAGCAGCATCAGCACTGAGAGGCCAAATGAAATAAGGCACTGTCAGCAATGTTCCTTACTGTAAAAAAATATAACAATAATAATGGTAATAAAAAGCATCAAGACATAAATCCACACGTAGGATGGTTTCTGGAGCACCCCAGGCATTCACGAGAACAAGGGAAATGAAAATTCAGGAAAACTAAATCTGAGCTATCAGAAGGGCTTTCCTCGAATAAGCAAGGCCCCAACATTATAAAATACAAGCAAAAAGTCAAGCAGAAGAAACCCTATAAAAGCTGTAAGTGCTGAAACTCGGGACTCATTCCAACCACTTCTTCACATGCCAGCATGGCGCAGGTCAGGATAAAAAGCCAAAGAGTGATGTTACAGAATGATGTTAGAAGAGACAAATTTTGTACTTTTTCTTTCCCGTCACGTTAGACATGCCTGTCCTCCGAATCCTTGTTTCTCCTCATGATAACATGGTGCCTACGTGAACAATTGACTGCTGGTGGGCCATTTTCACAGCAGTGGCGCTGTTTTCTGAGAGCCACATGTCCTTTTTGCTCCCCCTGCCTTATGAGAAGGGCATGCCTATTTCATGACTAACCACAGGGCAAGGCACCAGGTGTGACTGGAAAAGTACGTCCTCTTAAAAATGAATTGTCTAGGTGGTGATAAAACTACCACTTTGTCCTTACTAGTACTTTGTACTGAAAGTGGGTTAACCATCTCACAAAAGTATTATCTGACTATTCACAAGTACTAGCAACCATTCCTAATTTGTAAACCATTATTAAGTTGTTTTCATTCATTCACTCAATAGTCATTAACCAAGCCCACAGTCTATATCAGAAACAGCATAAAAAGTATAAGTGGATGACGTTCGACATTCATTGTATTAATCCCCAAAGATGTACTTATGAATTGTAAGCAATGGTATTACAATATTGGTTGTGGGTTTTTTAAAATATATATTTTATTGATTTTTTTACAGAGAGGAGGGGAGAAGGATAGAGTCAGAAACATCGATGAGAGAGAAACATCAATCAGCTGCCTCCTGCACATCCCCCACTGGGGATGTGCCCACAACCAAGGTACATGCCCTTGACCGGAATCGAACCTAGGACCCTTAAGTCCGCAGGCCGACACTCTATCCACTGAGCCAAATCAGTCAGGGCAGTTGTAAGTTTTTTGTTTTGTTTTCTTTTTATTATTTATTTATTTATTTTTAAATAAATCTTTATTGTTCAGATTACAGGTGTTCCTCTTTTTGTTTTCCCCCCCATAGCTCCCCTCCACCTGATTCCCCACCCCACCCTACCCCATGCCCTTACCCCCTGCCACTGTCTTCATCCATAGGAGTAAGATTTTTGTCCAATCTCTTCCCGCACCACTCACACCCGCTTCCCCCTGAGAATTGTCAGTCCACTACCTTTCTATGTCCCTGATTCTATTATATTCACCAGTCCATTCTGTTCTTCAGATTTTTTATTTACTTGATTTTTAGATTCACTTGTTGGTAGGTATGTATTTGATGTCATTTTGTTGTTCATAATTTTTATCTTTACCTTTTTCTTCTTCTTCCTCTTCTTAAAGAATACCCTTCAGCATTTCATGTAATCCTGGTTTGGTGGTGATGAACTCCTTTAGCTTTTTCTTGTCTGTGAAGCTCTTTATCTGACCTTCAACTCTGAATGATAGCTTTGCTGGGTAGAGTAATCTTGGTTGTAAGTTCTTGCTGTTCATCACTTTGAATATTTCTTGCCACTCCTGTCTGGCCTGCATAGTTTCTGCCAAGAAATCAGCTGACAGTCATATGGGTACTCCCTTGTAGGTAACTAACCATTTTTCTCTTGCTGCTTTCAAGATTCTCTCTTTGTCTTTTGCCCTTGGCATTTTAATTATGATGTGTCTTGGTGTGGTCCTCTTTGGATTCCTCTTGTATGGGGTTCTGTGCGCTTCCTGGACTTGTAAGTCTATTTCTTTCACTAGGTAGGGAAAGTTTTCTATCATTATTTCTTCTAATAGGTTTTCAATATTTTGCTCTCTCTCTTCTTCTGGCACCCCAAAAATTCGGATGTTGGTATGCTTAAAGTTGTCCCAGAGGCTCCTTACACTATCTTCATATTTTTGGATTCTTTTTTCTTTTTGTTTTTCTGGTTGGGTATTTTTTGTTTCCTCATATTTCAGATCTTTGGTTTGATTCTTGGGGTATGCTGATCTACAGTTGAGTTTCTGTATATTCTTTATTTTAGACAGTGTATGCTTCATTTCTGACTGGTCCTTTTCCATTTTTTTGGCATTCTCATTAAGGTCCTTGAAGGTCTCACTAAGCTCCTCAGAAGTGTCATCAAGTTTCTCGGCGGTTTTTAGAAGATTTTTGAGTAACCTTATAAATGTGGTTCTGAACTCTATGTCGTCCAGTAGTTTGCTTTCCTCCGTTTCTTTCATTCGTGACATGTTTCTTTGTCTCCACATTTTGGCTGCTTCCCTGTGTTGATGGAGTGGCTTTGTGTGGTAGGTGACCTATAGGGGGCAGTAGCTCAGCCTCCCCAATCACCTGTTGTGGACACTCTTGGTACACCCCTTTGTGGGCTGAGTGCAAAGTCTTGGTGTAGTTAAGCCTTAATTGCTGTTGGTACACTGGGAGGAATTGACCTCCAGGGCAATCGGCTGTGAGGACTCGCTGTGTCTATAATGGAAGAACTGCTGCGCTGGAGACACGCTTATGGTGCAGGACTTGTTTCAGTGGGGCTTTGGTGCTCGCTGAGTCTGCCTCTTGAATGTGTCACTTATGGATGTGAGGAGTTGAAATCTGGTGTCTCACACTGACCACTAGGTATACTGGCTTCTGGATCTCCAATGGGGTGCAGGTCAGCTATTGTCTGAGTCCACCCAGCAAGAGCTACAGTGAGAGCTACAGTTTTCTCCCTTTGCTTGGGGTTTGGAAGTTTTGGAGCTGTCTGACCCAGGCTGCAAGTTTGCTAGGTTAAGCTGCGATAGGGCAGGTCTTTCTTATGCTAAAGCTGCTGCTTGGAGCTTGGGTGGGTTTGTAGGTTGTGCAGGGCGGGGCCTCAGGGCGTCACTAGGCTAGGGTGTGGCAAACAGCGATGGCTGCTAGTTAGCCGGCTCTGTGTCTCCGACTGCGTCCCATGCCCCAGCACAGTAAACAATTATTCTTGTGCGTATCCAAGCAAGCCCCCCTCACTTTCCAACCCGATGGCAGACAGTCCAGCTTCTCCCCGTAAGAGTTTGGGTCCCCCACGTCTCCCCAGAAACTGTATTTCAGAGTAATCGGGGGCTTGTCTCCCTTTGGGTTGAAAAAAGCAACGCCCTGCCACCAGCCCGGATCACTTGCCTCCAAACCTCAGCTTTTCAGCACTTGTGCACGTCTCAGTGCTCTTTTCTCTTTCCTTCTAGTTGTAGAACTTCCACTCAGCCAGCTTTCCCGTGGTTCTGGGTGATAGACGTTTTGTCTTTTAGTTGTATTTTTGAAATTGTTGTGCGAGGCAGCAGTTTAGGTGTTTACCTATGCCACCATCTTGGATTCTCTCTTGTTTTGTTTTTATATTTTATTGATTTCAGAGAGGAAGAGAGAGGGAGATAGAAACATCAATGATGTGAGAGAATCATTGATTGGCTGCCTCCTGCACGCCCCTCCCCCCACATTGGGGATAGAGCCCACAACCCAGGCATGTGCCCTTGACCAGAATCGAACCTGAGACTTTTCAGTCTACAGGCCAACGCTCTATCTACTGAGCCAAACCAGCTAGGGCAATATTGTTAATGTCCTTTTAATTGGAAGAGGAAGGTTGGCTGGCAGGAGGAGACAAAGCAGAGAAATTCCCCTGAAAAGCTGAAACAGAGTATACCTTTTGGTAAACTTTGGATTACTCACAGAAACAGAGCAGACCGAGGGAATTTTTCCAAATAGGGAGGAACAAAAAGGCTCACTCTCAGTGCTGTGGGAGAAGCAAGTCAGGCCAGAAAACCCAGGCCCCTCTGCGAAGGGACGGAGATACAGACAAGCAAATCCAAGCATGACTAAATGTCTCTGAGGAGGGCGACTCGTGCTCAATTGGCCAATCCCACGAGGACAGGGGTGGGCGGAGCCACTTGTGGGAGGAGGCAGTGATGGGTGTCCGGTGGGTGCCAGGAGTATAGATGATGGTCCTTCTAGATTCGGGTGACACTGGTTCCCAGAAGATGTGGGAAGAGGAGACATAGGCAGGATCCGTGAGAGGCTCCAGCTCTCAGCCAGCAAAGGAGGAACTCGAGCTTCAGCAGGGAATTGGAACAGAAACCCAAACCAAGATGTGAATCCTGACGTCCACGCGGAGCAGGTGGAATAGGGGTCAGCTAGAAGCTCTCCAAGGTGTCTGGAAGCTAACTGCTGCTTTGGGCCCACGAGACCCAAGGTGTAGAAACAAGAGCCTATTTCAAGACCTTGGTACCTAGTGGTCAGAGCTGTCAGGGTGCAAGGACAGCCAGGCTTGCCCTGCTCAGGGCCTCTATGGGGTGGAGTCTGAGGGTCATCGCAGCTGGCATCTGGTTAGGTCTAAACCAGATGGACTGATGCCACTGCCCAAACCACCTCCCTCGCCACCCTCCTTTGATGCCTAACACCTTCAACAGTGGGACCATTGCTTGGGGTAAGGTCAAGTTGGGGGCCATCTTTCACAGGCTGGATACAGTCTAAAGCGTGGCTTGAACCGACCACTGGTGCATGGACACTTCGTGCTTTGAGCCCTGGAGCTAAAGTGCAAATAATGCTTCTCCCTTAGTTGGCTGCTGTGGGACCCCGTTCAGAGGGAACCTCTGAAGGTTAAGTAATAGGCTGTGGTGCTATGCGCCACGGTTTAAAAGCAACTTAGAAGAGATGGCCAAGGTATAGCATCCTCAGCCCCAAGAACAACCAGGTGGGATAGACCGAGGCTCCTGCTAACTGTCTCTCTCCACATTCTCATTCTGCTTACATACTGAGCACTCGCAGTCTCTGTGACATTAGAGAATATAGCCAATCCTCTCCCCACCTTCCTCTCACCATCACCCTCTGCTTCTACCTGAGCCTCACTCCGATCTGTGCTGGTGTATCTTTCCAGAGCCATTTCCGCTCCTCTTCCTCCTCCGTGTCCTCTGCCTCCCTTCCTTCCCCTTCCGCATCCTTTCCCCTTTTAGCCTTCTTCCACTTCTCTGTCCCCTTTTTTTTCTCCCTTACCTTTCTACTGCCTTCTTTCGCCTTAACTTCTCATAATAATAAGTGAGATTAAAATATTTATTAGCTATGTAAGTCTCAATTGCGGGTGGTGGTGAGGGTCCTTTCAAGGAAGCAAGCTCCTGTTGAGGGCATTACTTGAGACACATAACATGGAGTTAGACTTGTTGACACGTTCATCTAGATCTAGATGAACTATCTCACCGAGAAGAGCCAGGGCTGAAGGAAGAGAGTGCCAGGTATGCACTTTTCTCTGACAATCGGTGACAGGTAGAAGGATGAAGAAAAGGTCTGTGCATGGGACACTCCATAAGGGCAGTGAGAATGGAAACATCAAAGCAAACTTTCAGGGGGGAGTCTGTCCTGAACATTTTTCTCGCGTCGTTCTTTGATCCTCACAACACCCCTGTGGCTTAGGCTGCGTTATTGTCCCTGATGAGGAAACAGGTGGAGAAAGGAAGTGACAGCTGGAACCGGGACGCAGTCTGTTGGATACCAAAGTCCATGGTGACAGAACAAAGAGAACCCTCCCCAGCTTAATAGTTCTGTCTGCCAGAACGAAGCCAGGTTGTAAAAGGGAGCCCCTGACAGTAAGCTACTCTGAGGCCTCCTGGTCCCATTGGACACTCTGATTCAACGTCACACTCGTGGCCCCTCGCAGTGTGCTGGCCCGGACTGGGAGCTGAATAAGTAATTATGGCACGCATGAACAGGATTCAAAGCAGCAGCACTGGGATTTCTGAACTGGAAAAATCATTATCTTACCCAATTCAGGAGTCACCCAGCCTGTGCGTAAACATTCCCAGGGACAGCCCTCCTACAAAATAAGAGTCACAGCTTGGCCACATGTTGACCCAGCAACCCATGAACACACCCAGAGGCTTTACCATGTTTTCCCAATATTCCTGCTTTTGTAAAATTTCATCTGTCATTAAATCTTTAAAAATCACCAGAATGTCCTGTGAATATACTCACTACTACTGAATTACGCACTTCAAAATGGTTAAGAGAGTAAATTTTATTTTGTGGTTTTCATAATTAAATATGCTTTGAATATCAGAATATAAATATTTATATATATGGAGTACACATATGTCATGAAATAGACATCATGAAATTTGGTGGGATGGACAAATCATTCATTTTATTTCAGAAAAGAAAAGTTACTATCTAATGGGTGACAAAGCAAGTCTACCTGTCTAGAAGCCTGACTCATAGCTATTAGCTATGCTGGGTACCCTGTCAGTGTCCCTCTCTTACATCTATTCTTTCGTAAGTTTTAGTAACTCATATTTCTCTTCAAGCTTCTGTGTAAACATAAGTTTACATTTTTCACCATAGTTAATATCTTACCATTGATTCAGTGTGATCATTTGTCTTCTCACCTGATTATTTCTTTAATAATACTTTTATTGGGGAGTATTTATGTCTTAGGTGATATATTTACTAAGCTATTCTCCTTATGGGACAGTACTTTGTGGGTACCTTTAATCTACCCCGTGTTCTCAGCTCTTTAGAAGGGATTTGTGATTAGCTTATACCAAGTCTCAAATGGACAAGGAATATTGTGCCTGTTTTGCTAATTATAAATCTAAAAGTCAAAAGCATAAGGAATTTACTTTATATCATCCCATTCTAGCAGCAAAAGTGGGATGATGATATAAAGTCATGACCATGACTTAGAAGTCAATGCTCATGTTTCAGAATCGATCACTCCTATTCTACTCTCATTACAGGACCTGTTGGCTTTCTTGAGTCTATACTCAACAGATACCTGATTACATTCGGATATTGTAATGCTAATGTGCAAAAATTTTATTTATGGGAAAGAACAACACGTCTTTTTTTTCATTTTAAGTTTTTAGTGGAAGTTGTATATAAGATTACTTTATTCCTGCATCTTCTCAATTGTGTCTTCCTTGTATTTTCCCTTTTCCTTTCCTACTTGGCGAGATTTGGCTTTACATTCAAGGATCTTTTTGCGGTCTTTGTCCAGCTTTAGTCTGGTGATCACCACCTTGCTGGGGTGAGTGCCCGCAGGAACAGTGGCACCGTTAGCTTTCTCCCGTTGCACTCGTTCAGTGTAGACGACATATGTCTTCCTGTAAACCGGGGCTACTTTGCCCATTTGCTGGCCTTTGTAATGCCCTCGAACAACCTGAGCTTCACCGTCCTTTCAGATGGGCATGGACCGAACATTGTACTCTGTCTCAGCTCTTTGGAAAGAGGAGACGTCATCTTCCTTCGAACGTGGGGAGGTGCACTGAAATGCCTTTTACGGCGCTTGCTCCGGTCGGAAGTCACAAAGGGACTGAACTTCATTTTGACGGCTGGCGCTCCTACGGTGGCCGCAAAAGGAAAGAACAGAACAACACGTCTTTAAATGTGTTTCTCTGCATTTGAAACGACAGAGGAATAAAACTATCATAACGCAGCATCTGCAGAGGGGGAAACTGAAAATTCTCCCCAGGATCGTTTCACAGGCCCAGCTCAGGACCCACAAGGCCTCTGCTTGGAGATCCCACTGATAAAGGATGTTGATGCTTTTCACAGTCTCTTTATTGCTTGGTCAGTCTACTTTTATTGTGAATAATAAATTATATATTGTACCAGTTAGCAATTGCTGTTGTTGCATAACAAAGCACTTCAAAATCATGGCCCTGGCCAGCCAAGCTCAGTGGTTGGAGTGTTAGCCCAAGAACCGAGGGTTCGATTCCAGTCAAAGGCACGTACCTGCATTGCAGCTCCCCACCCTTAGGGGGCAATTGATGTAGCTCTCTCCCATCGATGTTTCTCTCTCTCTCTCTCTCTCTCTCTCTCTCTCTCTCCTTTCCCTCTTCCCTTACCCTTTTCTCCCCCCTCCATTCCACTCTCTCTAAAATCAATGGGAATAATATCATCCAGTGAGGATTAATAAAAATAATCATCGTAATAAATAAATAAAAATACATAATATCTAAAAAAAAAATGTGGCTTAGCACAACCATTTCTATAGCGCATGATACCAGAGCCAGCTGTTCAGGCTCTGCTTTGCAGTTCTGCTAGGGCCTTCGTGTGTCTGCGACTACAGATCAGCTTTGTCCATCCTGGGTGGGCTTTCACCAGTCCAGGGCCTCAGCTGGGACAGCTGGGCTGACTCAGCTCTGGGCCACAGAGCTTCACGTGCTCCAGTAGGCTAGCCTGGACTCGTCCACATGGGGGAGGCAGGAGTCCCAGCAGGGTAGAAGCACACCAGGTCTCCTGAAGCCTACAGCTAGAATTGGCTCACGATCACTTCTGCCACATTATACTGGCCAAAGCGAAATCACCAGCCCAGACTAGATTCAGAGAGTGGGAAAGTGGCCTTCACTTCTGCAGGGAGGAAGACACATTATGGAGTGTAGAGCCCAGCCAGCATGGCTCAGTGGTTGAGCGTAGACTTATGAACCAGGAAGGAGGTCACAGTTCAATTCCTGGTCAGGGCACGTATCCTGGTTGTGGGCTCTATCCCCAGTGTGGGTGTGCAGGAGGCAGCCAATCAATGATTCTCTCTCATCATTGATATTTCTGTCTCTCTCTCCCTCTCCCTTCCTTTCTGAAATCAACAAAAATATATAGTTTTAAAAAAGAGTGCAGAACAGGGAAATATGAACAATGACCATTTTTTGCCACCATTTCTATATAATAAAGAGGTAATATGCAAATTGACCCTCACGCTGTCACAAGATGGTGGCACACACAGCGGAGGCTGGGTTCCCGTACACAAGATGCTGAGCCCACAACAGAGGTGGGGCTCCCGTAATGAGCCGTAATGAGCGATCAGCAGGGACGTGAAGCTGTGTGCTGCCCGGCCAGGGCGGGGGACCTGAGGCTGCGTCCCCTCCTGGCGGGGCTTGACGGGGGTGGGCCACCTGAGTCTGGATCTCGCCCAATGGGGGTGGTTCTGGCCAGGTCTGGGTCTTGCCTTGATTTCAAGGCGCACGTGGGTGGTTGGGGACTTGACTCTGGGTCCGGCAGCATGCCCCAGACTCTGACAGAAGGAAGATTTTCATATACATTTTACTAATTTTCTTTCATCTCTGGCACTTCTATTATAGAGAAAGGGTAAATAGCAATATTAAAATATTTCCTCTAATTAATTCCCTTTTAATGTGCACGAATTTCATGCACCAGACCACTAGTCATATATAAACATTGTGTTTAAGAGGCATTGGGTATAGTATAAAGGATATAAGAGATGATATTCAAAATATCAAAAATACAACCAGTATGGCACAGACACCACCCACCTAGATGAATGACAGCTGTAATAGGCACATCAGTGTGTGCTGATGGAGCTGAGGCTGTGATAGTAACGATGATATCTGGCCAGAAAGCCAGGAAATCCCAACCCTATACTTATTCATGAGATTCAAAAGATAGAGCAAGGTACCTTATCACTGGTTGGTGCTCTGGTCCCAACTTCTAGCAAAGTCCTCAAGTTACATCTGAACAGCCTCAACCCTGAGTGGGCCCAAAGGCTTACTTCGTGTTTTTCCACTGGAAGCCCGAACTTGAGTCTCTGATGTTTTCTTTTCTTTTTAAAATATATTTTATTGATTTTTTACAGGGAGGAAGGGAGAGGGATAGAGATTAGAAACATCGATGAGAGAGAAACATTGATCAGCTGCCTCCTGCACACCTCCTACTGGGGATGTGCCCACCACAAAGGTACATGCCCTTGACCGGAATCAAACCTGGGACCCTTCAGTCCGCAGGCCAATGCTCTATCCACTGAGCCAAACCGGTTAGGGCGAGTCTCCGATGCTTTCCCTCCTCTGCATGGGCAGGCCACATCCACCAGCTGTGAGGCAACAGATCCAAAGGGACAGACAGAGTTGGTGGTGAGGGAAAGAAGCAGAGAGTGTTCATGGACGCTGGCTGCCTCACCCTCCAATGAGAGACGAGAGCCCTGGCTGAGCCTCTACTCAGGACGGGGACTCAGGCTTTATCTCGCTCTCTAGCTTCCTAGAGGGAAGGGTCCACAGGGAGCCCACCCTTGTATACCAAATGCTTTAGCTCAGCACCCTGATTCCATCCCCCGAAGTACAGAGTGCCCAACAAGTTCTCCTTAAACTGAATGTCTACATCAAAGCCTGGCCTGTGGTGCAAACTTAAGGGGTGGGGCGAAGAGGACCAGAGCGAAGACTAGAAGCCCATTCTACGTACCAATAAACGTTGAACAGAATGCTGTCACGCACAACTCTCTTAGAACATCCTGAACTTTCAGGGATCCCGGTGCACTTATGTGAACAGTCGAGTTTGCATAAAGTATCGCTACACACTGTATTCCCGAGTATGGGTTGGGATCTTGTGGTTGCAAGCTCCAAAACCAATTCTAATTTAAGGACTTTGCTGGAAGCTTATGAGATAGCTCACGAAATCAAAGGAAAGACAGAACCACAGGGACAGCTGTAAAATCTAGGCAGTAAGAACTAATGGCCATTTCTTCCAGGTGCCAATGACAGGATAAATCAGCTCCAATATATATATATATTTTTATTGATTTCAGAGAGGAAGGGAGAAGGAGAGAGAGATAGAAACAGCAACGATGAGAGAGAATCATTGATTGGCTGCCTCCTGCATGCCACACACTGGGGATTGAGCTGGCAACCTGGGCATGTGCCCTGATCTTAGGTTGACCTATGAACCTCCTGGTTCATAGGTCAACGCTCAACCACTGAGCCACACCAACCAGGCAGCTCAAACATTTTTGATCCTTGTGTAAGACGATGCAAGAACCACATTTCAGGGAAACTGGCCAGCTCACCTGGTTTCATTGCATGCCCATCCACTGGGCAGAGAAAAGCATGGCACCTAACCAAGGACTAATTTGGGGAGGGAGAACTAATTTCTCATATTTCAAAGGAATAGGAAAGGTTGCTGGGCCATCCAAAACAGTCCGCTGTAATATGGTAGGCACTGCATCACTAAAGGTCTCAGCGAAGATATCCGCCAGGACAAGGAGGACTGAGGATTGTAGAGGCCTGGGGAGTAAGGTTTGCATATCAGAGGTTTGCTGGCAGGCAAGTTATTTGTTATCTCTAGGAATTAGTTAACCCTGGGAGGGGCAGTTCCCCAGACAGAAAATAGCCTCTCTCTCTCTCTCTCTCTCTCTCTCTCTCTCCCTCTCCTGCATACCCACACTTTCCCCCCTCTTCTTCCTTCAAGGTGTGTCCCTTTGCTCTCTCCCCTAAGCTCCAAGGGCCCTCTGGAACTTGTTTTCTGAGCCCACACAGCCCAGCTGGCTCACTTTTTCTATCTCTGTGATTTCCAAAAATAAACTTTGCTTGTTAAAAAAAAAAAAGATACAGAAAATAAAACATAGTTAATACAACTATATTCTTTGGGCAGACATAAAGATAATAGATTTAAGTGCTATCAAGTGTGGAAAGAAGCCTACAGAGCCTCATTCCAATTTCCATTTTACTGACCATCCAATATGCTCCAGGCACGGTCTGTTGACACTCCTTCAGCTTGTCCAGTCCCTTTTCCTTTCCTCTAGCCTTGCTTGTCATTCTCAAACTCTAGGGTTTCTTGAAACAGTAGCTATACCCACAATTATTGCATTACTCTGTTTCTAAATATATATCCAAGCACATTTTAATAATCTATTTTAAGATATACAAGACTCTTGGTTATAGTACAGATTTATGGATGTCTGATCTTTCAAATTAATACCAACGTATAATTAATTCCCAGTTGCTTAAAATGTTTAGTATGTGAAACTACTGCTTTTTTTCTACTTTGATGGTCCTCTGTCTCCACATTTGCTTCAATTTCTCTACTACAATCATATTCTTATTTATTTTCTCTCTGTGCATTCTTGGGATATTTCTGCTCAGTAGACATGTAATATCAAGCTTCACTATTTTATTAAATATGTCAAACATCAGACTCTGGATGGTGAGCCAGAAGTTGCCAAAGGATGTGTTTCCTGTGTCTGCTGTGGAGTACGCCAGCAGGCTCAACAGAGTGATAGACTGTGTTTTTATTATGAACTGAATATGTGAGAACTGATCCTTGCAAGGACCGGATTGTCCTGTAGCTTTATGCCATCATCAAGGGCAATTTAAGCATTTTTTATTTTATCCACAGATGAAGTGTATGTGTTCTTTGGCTTTTCTTCTATTGAGTTTGGTTAATCCCATCAAACCAGCAAATTCTGACTTAATATATAGAGATTCTCCTCTGCACAAAATCTTTAATATCTTCTATTTCCTGACACACAGGCCATCCCTCCTTTTAACTGTGTTCACACAAACTGTGCTGATTCATAGCAAACCGAACCAACATGTATTTGCGAGTCCGAGTTTTGTTTTTTGATTTTCAACAGCAGTCGAAGTGAGTTGGCTTTTGTAAATAGTGGTTATATAGATGTTTCTCAACGCTTATGACCATTACAGTTATTTCATGTTCATGTTTATAGAAAAGGAAATGGCTAAAATTCACTCTCTACACTTTAGTTCTACGGTATGCTCATATGATTAGAAGTCTCCCCCTAAACTTCAAGTTTTTAAAACCTGATTTAAACCTGGAAAAGTTACTTTCTCCTTTGGTTTCCCTTTACCCACATGTAAAAGTTAATTAATGAAGCTACCGCAGGGCACAGTGTGGCGTTCACGGAGGCATTACAGCCACAGGCTGCTCTGGGGAGGCGCGCCGGCCCGTGAGCAATGGGTCGAAGCAGCCTTCCTTCTTACACTTTTCCCACGTGCCCACAGTCCTGACACACTAAAAAGTCTTCTCTTTTTATGAAGTAGCCTTTCCCTCTAGAATCCAGCCATACACTGCTCACTTCCTCGGTGTCTCTGTTTCCTAAATAAAGGCATGGAATGATTCAGCTCCTCAATGATTCGACTCCCCGGTAAACTGCGATGCGTTGAAAGGAAATGCTAAGCGAGTCACCATGCTCTCCACAACCATGAGGCTTGAGAATGTTATCTCTGAAAATAAGGTCGAGGACATCCAGTCCAGTCTCTGCATTTTACAGATGAGAACGCTGAGCTTTTGGGATCTTGAGGATTCTGAACTTTTCCCAAAGTCTCACAAGGGCCTATGTATAGAGTATTTGTACAATTTCCAAAACATGCAATATTGATATTTATTTCATTGTCATTCGTCTTTTTAAAGTGTCTTAACACTAATAGAGCATGGCTACTGGTACATTTTCGAAGTCTCAAAACACAGCTAATATAACCTGTATTGTCTCATTTCTTTCTCACAGGATTACCACCGAGGCTTGTGCCTTTAAGAAAGATTTCTAAAAAAGCGGTTACTCAGAGGTGACAGTTAACGTGTGACAACAGTGCATCATAGGCATGGCAACAACTGGTGTGTGTGCCCTCGTTCTACCAGCTGCATGTGAGTGTGGGCGTGTTCCTCAGAAACAGACGGTGTCCCGTGCTCCCAGCGAACAAAGAATCCTGGGAGGTGGTTGCCATGCGTTGCGAATACCACAATGCCCAGGAGAGCTGTAACATTTTCATTGTCACATTTGTTCAACGCAATTTGTTCTTTTTCAAAAATTAAAAGAGAAAAGAGGATCCCCCCCGCCCCCCCCCCCCCACACACACACACAATGCATTTCTAGTGGACTAACCACTAGACTTAGCTACTTGGCAGGAGCCTCAGCACTGAAATCCCGGCGCTGGTAAAACTGACTGCCTCCCCAGGTTAAACTTGCAGTACATTGGAAACCCTGGCGTGGGTTATACATGCATATAATTTACAGATTTGTTACATGGTGTTTAGGGAGTGAGGACATAACGAAATGCTTTATTAGCAGCCTGGACTAGGGGCCGGTTCGTGTTTACGGATTTACCACAGAACTTCGTAAACAATGGCCATGGATGCTTCTCAGTCGGCGTGGAGATGCGCTGCGGAGCTTGTTCCCTGAGCAGGCCTGACCTGTGGCAGGAGCACACCGTTTCCTCTGCTTACCCAGTATTTGGAAGAACCAGATGGAGCGTTCCTTTGTTCTCCTGCTCCCACCTAGAATAAATTTAAAAGAATCATAAGCCCTGGCAACTTTGCTCAATGGTTAGAGTGTTGGCCTTCACACTGAAGGGTCATAGGTTCGATTCCCGGTCAAGGGCACATACCTGGGTTATAGGTTCGATCTATGGGACACATGCAGGAGGCAACTAATCAATGTATCTCATCTCTCTCTCTCTCTCTCTCCTTTCCTCCCTCCCTCTTGACCTCCCACTCTCTCTAAAAATCAATAGAAAAAATATCCTCAGGTGAGGATTAACAATATAAATAAAATAAAAAAGAAACCTAACTATAAAGTTAGCTTTAGCATGGAAAGGAATATCCTAGTTCATGAGGCTCAGGACAATGAGGTACCTCATAGGGTCAGAGGGATTGACCTGGACCTATCAGCCCTGCTCCTGGGACTGGGAGGAAGACTAGGCATGCCTCTCTCCTTCACACTCAGCACGATGCTCACCCTGGCCCCAGCCATCACCCTCAGCCCGCATGCTGTCCATTTCCCTCTGGTTCTGCTTGATTTTACCCTCTTCTACTGCGCTGGGATTTCAGTTCTGCTCCGGGTGGAGAAGGTGGCCACCCCCTCCCTCCCACTCACACATACTTCCTCTCCCATCACACCTGACCTCAGGGCACGGCTGTTCCACCCCTGGCTCCCAATCAACAAATCCCCTGGAAGATCTCCGAGGGCAGGACTGTTAACCCAAGAAAAGCATCGCGAAGTCTTGCTGGGCAGACAGATAAGGCGCCATAGTCGACCTCACACACTACTGTCAGTTTTACTTTGGGAAAAGGAAGTTTAGTCACCTTGACCAAGTCACTCAAGTGAAGCCAAAAAAAGTTATTGTATTTAAGTAATGACATTAAGGGTACTATTTAAGACTACACTACAGTCACTCATTTACTGAAGACCTTCCTAGAGAAATTTACTTTGGCTTTTAAGTCAACATATTTGGACTGAACTTCCCCGCCACATGAAAAAAAGTAGAGGTTTATAAAAATAGCTTCATGAGCCTGCAGTAAAGCGATGGAGAGAGAAATATAATTTTTCCTATTGCAGACAGACGGTTGAGATTTTTTGGCATTTATGTCATTCAGAAAAATGATTGTTAGGAACTTCCAACTTGGCAGGAATGTACTCCCAATGGAGGAAGGGGGAAAATCAAGCCAATCTAAAGTCATGAAGATTTAAAGAATGTATTTAAAAAGAAGCACTAAATTGAACATTTTATGGGTTTTTGCAAGAACTTTGACTGAAGGTTTCCTGATTCAAAAACCTGTAATTTAGGGATTTGACTTCAGCAAAATGATCATTTTTTCTTTTCATACACCTTCTACCTAACCCAGAAAAAACACATGTGATGAAGCATATGTCTTCAAAGCCTAAGGATTTTCATAGCAATATTCATTTGAACTTTTCAGCCATAAGTTGGTTCTTTCTGTTTTCCCTTTGGATATTTTACAATATCATATCACATCACGGTTTGTGTTTTTAGGACATATAGCAAACATATTAAATGTGCTATATAGCTGAATCAACATAAGAACCTTAGCTCTGGAATTTCCTGATTCTTGAATGTCTAAATTCATAACACTGCTGTGTTACACCGTGTATGGACAGTTTCATAAAAACAAGCACCATTCTAGGTGTAGTCTTTTCAACTCTATGTTCCTCCCACCAGTTGGGACAGGGTGGCTCTCCAAGACAGCCTGGGAGAAGGGCTTACATCAGCCAGACCTGAGTCGAGTTGATGTGGCACCAAGTGAGTTCTGAGACTGAGGCTCGAATTAATATTTGAAGAGATCCTACATGAAGTAATGCTGTTTAGTTCTTCAAATCATGATTGCCTCTTCCCACAAATTTCTGTCAAACAGTGAAGCAGGGCAAAGGCTGTTATAAAGGCAAAGAAACATTGGTGGCTCTTAGGTAAAGGTCAAATCTTAGTGAAACATGAACTCCCGATTTTTCCATGACCTTTCCCAATGCATATTAAATTTGAAGCTTGGTGGAACAGAGGGATTAGACTTGGTCTAGCCTTGCTACAATGCCACTGTAGTAGATAATTGGCAAAACTAAAATCAGAAGAACCTCCATCTTTTCTCCATTTGAACACTGCGTAAGGCCACCAGCACCATCTTGCCGTGAATAGAGAGAGCCCGTGCATGTCCAGAGGGATGGCCCCAAAGCCACCGGCTCTGCTCTCACCTGGAACTCCAACCACCAGCTCTTGTTTTGCAGGCGCTCACGCAAGCCCTGGGCGGGGTAGAATCTTGCTTAGGTGGGTTCTCCTTGTGATCTGAGGTGTGCCGGTTCTGTTTGTTAACTCCCTGCTCTACTCGGAAGTTCTGAGCAGGGAGGATTAGCACACGTGACGAGCATTTTGGCGATGAGTATGATCATAGTGATGGAGATGACTTCCCAATCCTTCAAGAGTGTTTACCATGAGCCAGCCACCGTACGAGGCACAGTCTGTTTTGCTCCAGAGTCTATGTATGCAATGCAAGTTACTCCATACACAGGATAGTAAATAGGGGGATATCAATATAATCAAGATCGCTCTGATTCATGTGATTTCCCCCAGCATGTCAGTATTTTGCAGCTCAGTGCACACTTACTACGTCACAGGTCAATGCACGCTATTTAATAAGCTTAAAAGACCAAGGGACCTTGATCTTGTGCTTGACATGGTGCCCATTCACCCCCTCTCTTCCTCTGGTGCATTTTGCCCTCATCTCCTTCACTGGGCAGCATCCCCTTGGCCACTCCTTTCTTCCATCAAGCAGCCACCACCTTTTCTTAAAGGCAAGACTTACATTTACTAAATAATTCTTTTTATAGGAGACTAGTAGCCCTGTGCACCAATCCATGCGCCAGTAGCTCGCTGCCGCCCTCCTGTTGCTCTCCGCCTCCCACTTGCTTGCTGCCCTGCCCCCTCCTGTAGCTCCTTCTGCTCCCCTCTCCCCTTACCCCCTCATACCTTGCTGCCCTGTCCCCTCCTGTAGCTCTCCGCCCGTTGTCCCACCTTCCTGTAGCTCCCTCTGCTCCCCTCTCTCCCCTTGCCCCCCATAGCTTGCTGCTCTGGCCCCTCCTGTAGCTCTCTGCCACCTGCTTGCTGCCCCACCCTCCTGCAGACCCACGATCCGGTTGGTCGTCATGCGGTCGGTCGTTATGCCTCTCACGGCGTAATGGGTAATTAACATTCCTCTCTTATTATATAGGGTGTGTTTAACTGTGGTAGTATTTCATTAGGAGGGTATTGTTATGGTCAGTGCTTTAGTTATAAGGTTGCATACGTTTTGAGCAACCTACCCCAAGCCTGTTGTCACCATAAGCACTCTCACTTTGAGTGTGCAAGGCTACACGAGGAGTCATTTCAGCACGGATTACAGAAACTCCTCTTCTTTACCCATTTGGCCTGAGGCAGTCTTTGCCACTATTTTCTGGCAGAGGCATTAGCGGTTGAAAGGAGACCGAGGCTCAGAGAATGTAAGTAACTTGCCCCAAATCTCATGGTTAGTGAGAAGGCAAGATGACTTTGGGTCACTATGTATATACCGTTCATTACCTGGCCTCATAGATGTCTATTCAAGTCCTCTTTCGAGGCTTTCAGAGGACCAGAGTTGAAGGCACAGGCAGTAAACACAGACCCCGTGGCAGAGCCATGTGAGGTGAGGCAGTGTCTGCCCTGCCATCCTCCAGCCTGAGAGCGCTTCCTTTTCTTGTGGGCCATGTCCCAGAACATTTTTTTTTTTTGTTCCAGAAAAAGGCTCCATAAAAATAAGTTAGATATGTGGGTCAGCTGGAGCAGCTACTGATAACATCACAAGAGGGAGGCTGTGGGGCTGTGCAGAGGGAAATGGAAGCCAGGCTGAGCGCCCTGGCCCTGGCTTCACCAGTGATAGAGCACATTCCAGAAGAAGAAAATAGGATGGGGACTCACATTAAAAATATAATCCCAGAAGAGATGTTCTGTCGTTCATTGCGTTCCTTTTAGAAATTGAATGTGACTTGAGGTGAGCACATAGTTCTTCTCACAGATGAAAAGAATGCATTTTTAGAAGAAATTGTCTTACTCAGCTTGATCCTATTTTTATTAAAATAAAATATATGCTCACAAAACCTCTGGACTGTAAACACCAAAATAGGAACGGTATTAATCTCTGAGTGGTAGAGTTATGGGTGTGTTTTATTTTACTAATTTATAGTTTACAAAATGTCTAAAATGAACAAGCTTAATTTTTCTAAAAAGAAGTGATAAAAGTTACTCTCTTTTGTTATTGTTATTAATCATCACCCAAGGGTATTTTTTCCATTGATTCATTAAAGAGTGGAAGGGACGGGGAGAGACAGAGAGAGAGAGAAACATTGACGTGAGAGAGACACATTGATTAGTTGCCTCCCACACGTGTCCAGACCGGGGCCAGGGACCAAGCCTGCAAATGAGGTACATGCCCTTGACCGGAATCAACCCCAAGACCCTTCAGTCCATGGGCTGGTGGCCCTCTAACCACTGAGCAAACCTGCCAGAGCAAAAGTTACTTTCGACAACAATTTTCAGGAGAACTTGGTAATTTTCTTTCCTAAACACAATTGATTTTGTATTGGGAAAAGGCACTGATAGCTTTAATTAGATCAGCCTTTTCTACCACTCAGCTTTGGCACAGACTCATTGATTCCCCTCATCCACCCCACTCTTGCATTTCAGCTTTTCAGGACTCGGCCGCTCCCTCCTACCCATGCCTGCTGTCTCATCCACGCCTGTGGGCTGTAGCCCACCTGCACTGCTTCACTTTGAGCTGCTGCTTCCCCCACGCTGCTTCCCTGGCCTCCCGCCTCCCGGTGCTGCCTCCAGGCTCCTCCTCCATCCCACGATGCCCGGGTTCATACCCGCTTATGCTCCCATTACGGTTTTAAGCATCTTTTTTTTTTTTTTTTTGCATATTTCTCCCAACAATAACATTGGCTATTTGTCTACTTCTAAGGAACCCATGCCATTTGGGTTTCCTGCCGGTGCCAACAAGAAGTCAGATTCCTTCTAGAAAGTTATGCACAAAACAACAACAAGTCTCATGTCTAAAGTTTTTCTGCTGCCTCTCCTGTCGGTCCTTAGTTATAGCAGCAATGTGGTCCTGCCTGAGACCCAGGAGTCCTCCGTGAACACGCAGAGGTTATTACAGACTGCTCTCTCACAACCTCTTGCTTTTCCTCTGAATGTCTGTTCTGAGTGGATTACAATATCCGGACCTAATAGATTGCTGTCAATGGCCAGGCCTCGCATCTGTGAGTCCTTGTGGTGTTCATCTCCCATCCCTTGGCACGAGGGCACCCCGAGTTCGCACGGATTCCTGCTTTCCGGATCAAAGCAAGCGTGGTGCCATTGTTTCAAGAGATCAGCCTGACGTTCTGCTTCCACAGGTGATGCAAATGGTGGGCTATGGTGTCAGAGAAAGAGGAGTTAACGCAGCCTCGTGGCAAGGCAGGGACGGTGTGTATCCCGCGGCCTTGTCAATGCAAGCGGGAGTGTTCTTTCTTTCCTGGTGGCCATAAGCAAGTTCACATTCAACACAGCCTCGTTCCCGAGGCGATGCTAATACCCTCCAGGAAAGACGCCCCAGCCACCACCCACCTTGACCCACCTGGTTTTCACAAGGGCCACAGGGGTGCTTGGGGATGCGATGGAGGTCGCTGCCCTTGCACGCCGTTGCCCATCTCCACGGTGCTCCTGGAGCTGCGTTATTGCTGCTCATTTACTCTCTTGGCTGGAGGAGGGGCGTTTGAAGAACCTCCATTGGGCTCCTCCCACCATAACAGCTCTCACTCCACAGACCAGGTACCCAGTGTCAGGGTTCAGCTTGCAGATACGTATATTCATGCCCATTATGCACGTGGGGACTGAGACAACAGCCACAGGGGGTGTGCAGACTCACTGGGCCCACCCTCAGATGGACGTGGGCAGGAATACATTGATCACATGGCCTCATAGGTTTCTACTGTAACTGGGGGATGGTGGGGTGTTTTGAGTCCCCTATATCCAGTCCCCCTGAAAGGCCTGGTCTTCCCCTTTTCCCTCTGTTTACTTCTTTAGCACAGGACGACAAGTCCCTCTAGAAAAGGAATGGGGGCACCATAACCACATACCCCTGTCGTGGCACTGCAGGGTCCGTTCTCCAGGGGACCTTGCCTGTCCTCCAATCGTGATGGCCTTTGGAGGTGAGAACCGCCTCCGATATGGAAACTGGGTGAGAGGTCATCATTTTCCGCTTCTGCGGTTGATACTAGCCTCGTGCTCACCAAGCTCCCGAGTTTTTCTGGTGACGTAAGTGAAGTAACATCTGAGTTAACTGCCCATCTATCCTGCCTCCCTCGGATCACTATGGACTATTTCGTTGCCATAAATAGTCCAAACTTTTGTCACAAAACTTTGCAAAAGAAGGCATTCCATTTGAGATCCTGACCCTGCTGCCTGTTTCTCTCACATCCACCCTGCCCTTGCATGTTAAGTGCTACCACTTGGGCTCTGCTTTTCCAGAATGCTCTCACCCCCACCAACACGGGAGAGCCCAGTGCCATGGCGGACCCTCCTAGGGGACCTCTGCTCTGTGGAGGATGACCAGCATTGGGCTTTTCGATGCTGGTATCCCACCCTTAGTACGTGCTCACTGCTTCCGAGGAGGCCATGCTCCTTAGATCTCAAGGTCAGGAGTGGGTTCTCTGTGTCACATAATAAGCCCATTCTTTTTTTTTTTTTAATTTAATAAATCTTTATTGTTCAGATTATTACAATTGTTCCTCTATTTTCCTCCCATAGCTCCCCTCCACCCGGTTCCCACCCCACCCCATGCCCTTACCTCCCCGCCACTGTCTTCATCCATAGGTGTACGCTTTTTGTCCAGTCTCTTCCCACACCCCCTGCACCCCTTTCCCCCCAAGAATTGTCAGTCCACTCCCTTTCTATGCCCCTGATTCTATTATATTCACCAGTTTTTTTCTGTTCATCAGATTTTTATTCACTTGATTTTTAGATTCACTTGTTGATAGACATGTATTTGTTGTTCATAATTTTTATCTTTACCTTTTTCTTCTTCTTCCTCTTCTTAAAGAATACCTTTCAGCATTTCATATAATACTGGTTTGGTGGTGATGAACTCCTTTAACTTTTTTTTATCTGTGAAGCTCTTTATCTGACCTTCCATTCTGAATGATAACTTTGCTGGGTAGAGTAATCTTGGTTGTAGGTTCTTGCTATTCATCACTTTGAATATCTCTTGCCACTCCTGTCCGGCCTGCATAGTTTCTGTTGAGAAATCAGCTGACAGTCGCATGGGTGCTCCCTTGTAGGTAACTAACTGTTTTTGTCTTGCTGCTTTTAATATTCTCTCTTTGTCTTTTGCTCTTGGCATTTTAATTATGATGTGTCTTGGTGTGGTCCTCTTTGGATTCCTTTTGTTTGGGGTTCTGTGCACTTCCTGGACTTGTAAGTCTATTTCTTTTACCAGGTGGGAGAAGTTTTCGGTCATTATTTCTTCAAATAGGTTTTCAGTATCTTGCTCTCTCTCTTCTTCTGGCACCCCCATAATTCTGATGTTGGTAAGCTTGAGGTTGTCCCAGAGGCTCCTTACACTATCTTCAAATTTTTGGATTATTTTTTCTTTTTGCTTTTCCGGCTGAGTGTTTTTTGCTTCTTTGTACTTCAACTCTTTGACTTGATTCTTGCAGTCTTCTAGTCTGTTATTGGGTCTCTGTATAATATTTTTTATATCAGTCAGTGTAAGTTTAATTTCTAGTTGGTCCTTTTTCATATCCTCGAGGGTCTCGCTAAATTTATCGGCCTTTCTAGGAAATTCTTGAAAAACCTTATAACTGTGGTTTTGAACTCTATATCCAGTCGTTTGTTTTCCTCCATTTCTTTCGTTTGTGATCTGTTTCTTTGTCTCCGCATTTCGCTGCTTCCCTGAGTTGGTAGAGTAGCTTTGTGTGGTAGGTGTCCTCTAGGGCACAGTGGCTCAGCCTCCCCAATTACCTGAGGTGGACACTCTTGGTGCACCCCTTTGTGGACTGTGTGTACAGCCTTGTTGTAGTTAAGTCTTGATTGTTGTTGGTATCACTGGGAGGAATTGACCTCCAGGCCAGTTGGCTGTGAGGATCAGCTGTGTCTACGCTGGGAGAACTTCTGTGCTGGAGACACTCTTATGAGACAAGACTTCAAAATTGCAAAAGCCTCTGTGCTCAGCTTGGATGGGGCGGAGTTTCAGGGTGGAGTAGACAGCCTTGGTTTCCCATCAGCCCTGCCCTATGAGGCCCGTGGGTCTCAGTGTCCCTCGGTAATCACTGCAAGCACCTCTAGAGAAAGCTGCCCTTGAGTTTCGCCTCCTGCCAGACAGTTCAGTTTCTCCCCGAATGAGTCAGGGTTCCCAGAAACTTGCCCAGAACTGGAGTTCAGCGCAGTCGGGAGCTTCCATCTCCCTCCCGCTTCAGAAAGCCAGCCTTGCACTCACCTGCCCGTGCATTCAGCAATCAGTCCTCTCTGTGCGTGCATGCCTCTTGACCTCTGCCTTCTGCAGCTCTTGAGTCTCAGTGTGCTTTCTCTTTTCCTGATAGTCCAGGTTCCCCCTGAATGAGTCTGGTTTCCCAGCGTCTCATCCCGGGACTGGAGTTCAGTGCAATCAGGAGCTTCCTTCTCCCTCCCACTTTAGAAAGCCAGCCATGCACTCAGCCGCCTGTGCACACAGCCGCCTGTCCTCTCTGCATGCGAGTCTCTGTACCTCAGCCTTTTGCAGCTCCTCTGAGTCTCAGTGTGCTTTTCTCTTTCCTTCTAGTTGTAGAATTTCCACTCAGCCAGCTTTCCTGTGGTTCTGGATGGAGTCTATTTTGTCTTTTAGTTGTAGTTTTGATATTGTTGTGCAAGGCAGCAGTTTAGGTGTTTACCTATGCCGCCATGTTGGTTTCTCCAATAAGCCCATTCTTATAGCATCATCTTCTTCAGCCTCTTAACCTCCTTCAATGCTCCACAGGACAGCTCCAGCATCGCTGCCTCATTCGCTGCCATCATCATCATGTTCCCTTTTGATGGAGCAACCCCAGGTTGTAGGAAGACTGATATGGCTGTCCTTGACAGGAATGGAACTCTTATTTATAGGACATCCTCCTATCGGTGAATTCTTACCCGGCCAGCCTCAGGTCCTGCCCTCCTTAGCCCAACCCCTTCAAGATCCACCCTAGACAAGCCCTCCCATTTCCTGCCGGGTCATATTAGCCAGCATGGAGAGAGTGAAGGGACATCATATATGAGACAGCTGCCTCACGTGAGGTCGCTGAGGGGCCTCGGGAGAGAAGAGGCTTCTTGCTCAGGGGGGTCTGGGGTCCAAGCCCTGGCTGGTGTGGCTGAGTGCGTCCCATGCAGAGAGAGGTCGCCGGTTCAATTTCCGGTCAGAGCACGGGCCCAGTGTGGGCTCCACCCCCAGTCAAGGCGTGCAGGAGGCGGCCGACCAATGCTTCTCTTCATTGCTGTTTCTCTCTCTCTCCCTCTCCCTTCCTCTATGAAATCAATACAAATATACTTAAAAAAGGGGTGCCCCAGAAGTCAAAGGGGAAAAAGTGCTTCAAGAAAGTGGGTGTGATCACTGTGTCACGTGCTTCCGAGCGGGGAGGTGACGTGGGGCTTACCCCTTGGGTTTAGCCACCTGGGGTCACTGGCTCCACAATAAGCCCATTTCAGCTGGACGGTGGGAAGAAAGCGCTGCTGGAGAAGGTTCGGGAGAGGACGGAAGCAGAGAAAGCAAAGAAAGCAAACACAGACCATGCTCTCAAGGAGCTTTGCGATAGCATGGGGATGAGCCAAGCACCGAAGGGTAAAGGAATGCCCTTGAGATGAGGGAAACCATGTCACGTTCTGGAGCAGGAGAGAGGCAGGCCCTGGAACTACATGGAGAAGCTGGCTTGGGACAGGAACACAGACAGCCACGCAGAACCAGCCATGGAGGGAAGGCCGGTGTGTGGGTGGAAAGGCAGGAAGGTGCGGGAGGAACGTGTAGGAGCCCTCCTAAAGCCAGAGCAAGGCGGGCGTGCCGGGGAGGCCGGGCTGCTGCTTGGCAGAGAGGGAAGGTGTGCGTGCAGAGCGGACTGTGCGTGAGGAGTAGGCTGACCCTGCAGCCCTAGGGCTCCTAGAGTTTCAGTGAAGACCAGCAGCACGGTTGTGTGTTTTACTTCCGTCGTGTTCAGTTGTCCAAGCCGGGCAGACAATTGGGTATAACAGGCGTTGGATTTTGGCAAGCAGATGGGACTGAGTTACAGGCCGTGTCAACGTGAGCGAGAGGCCGGAGAGTCCAGAGTGTGGGCGAGGGGATGCTTATTGTGCAAGTTCGGAGGGAAACAAGGACATCAGGGGGAGGGGATGGTGAGCAGGGGACTGAGGAGCCGTGCGGTTGAAGGATGGCTGGAATCCGGGTACCAGAGAGAGCGCCCGGGAAATGCGAAGTGGTGGTCAGAGTGAGAGTCTTAAAAGTGAACCTTCTAGAGGGCTTGCAATGGCTAGTGCTGGTGAGTCTAGGTTGTGACCAAGGGAGCGGAGACTGAAGTAGGTCCGAGGTCGCTGAAGGGAAGAACCAGAAGGGCGGCCGAGGCCGGGGCTGGCTGAGGGCTCTGCGTGCACTGCAAGCACAGACGCCCGGGCGGAGAGTGTGGCGGTGAACCGGGGCATTTTCCCTGTTGCTGTGTAACCAATTACCACAAACCTCGTGGCTTCAAACGAACCTCACACCAGTCCTATTAGGCTGTCGGAAGGTGTCGGCAGGGCCGGTCATTTCTGGAGGCTGCAAGGCAGGACCCACCCCCTCGCCTTTCTCCATCCTCGGAGGCGGCCTGCATCCCTTGGCTGTGGTCCCCTCCTCACAGTGGCATCCCTCCCACCTCTGTCTCTTTCGGATTCTGATCTGCCTGCCTCGCTCTCATAAGGACCCATGGGTAATCTCATCTCCAGGTCTTGCACTCAACCCCATCTGCAGAGTCCCTTTAGGCACTTACACAGTTCACATGTTTGGGGGATGAGGACATAGATATCTTGGGGGGCGGGGGGAGGCGGGGCCTTATCCCCCAGCATTCCACAGCAGCAATATCCCCCCACCACCACCACCCCGTGAAGACTCCTGATTCTGGCCTTTCCACCCCACCCCAGGCTGCACTGATAAATATCCCTTCTGGTCACCATTGTGCCTTCTAAGAACGTTCCTGCGTTAGAGGATGTGCCTTCTTCATGTGAGCGTGGACTCAGTGAGGTTCTGGGTTACTCGCCATTAACGCAGACAGGATACATTGTCTTAAAGGGTCTCACCCCAGTTGCCAAGGTTGGCTTATATGCCTGTCGCCCAGGTGGACTGTGGCTCACAGCCGGGCAGGGACTACTGGCCTCATGTCATCTCTGTGCCCTTGGTGCCAGCCAGGCCACCGGACATAACGTGTGCTCAGTGGACCTTTTAAAATGACAGACCCGGGTGCAGTTAGTAACAGAAGCAGCTTTTCTAAGTGACCATACACACAGAAAGAAACTGTCTTCATGGTCCCAACAACGCTGAATTAATATGCCCTTAAACGTAGCCACGTATTTTACTAATCTGCACGCTGATGCCGGGATGCCTGGAACCAGCTGCTGGGCTTCTGAATGTTATGTGTTTTGAAGTATCCACCAGCGAAGATCTTAATTTAGGGGCACCTGGACACCAAACTTTGAGGTGCTTCTGCCACTGCTGCAGGTTTTTTTTTAGAAATTGTTTAGGGAATTTAGATTGCATCATATCTCCAGGGAAACTGGCTGATTTTAAAATGAACCTACCCTCCATCTCTTGTTCAATCACAATTAGAGGCTCATAAAAAATCACACCAACAATCATACAAAAAGCTGAATCTCTCAAAAGCAAGCTGGCAAAGTAACAAATAATATCATATACAAAAATCAACTATAGTCACATTAAATTTATATGCTTATAATAACTATTACCTCAAAGAATCGGATGAAAACAGACTCCAATGAAGATTTTGATACCTACAGTTAGAGGACGGTGAAATCAGCTCCTGGGCACAGAGTCCATTGCAAACCTTTGTCAATAGAATTATCAAAGCATGCGTCATGCTTTAACTAGATGAGCTGCTGTCGTCAGCTGTGCAGCCCTGCAGCTGAGGGTGCATCAAGTCTATCCCAAGAGCTGGTCAGCTACCCAGTGGGAAAATCCCAGAGTTCTGTCATCAGGAGGGATCAGATGCTACCTTGACTCACGAATCCCAGTCCTTACCAAATTACTATCCCTAATCAGCAGGAGGGGTATTTCCCCCTCAGAATGTAGACAGAGGCTTGTCCATCCCATTTTCACATGACAAACTAGTATACTGGAGACTTCTTCAAAACTCCAAGCCTACTTCTTCTCAGCAAATAACAGGGCCACAGTTTCTAAATTTTGATTTTATGTGATGAACAAACAAACCTCAGGCCTGGGAGGGGCCCGAACACAGTGTTTCTGTTTTAGCTCAACAAGAAAACAATGCCAAACAACCTGAGGCTATTAGCAGCGTTTATCAATCATTCATTCCTCTTTGATTTCTTAGATAAGAGCCATTCCAAAAGCAAACTGTGCTGTCCTAATATAGACACAGAGCACTCATGTGCCTATGGGGCACCATTCTACCATTAAAACCAGAATGGCACCCTGGCCGGTGTAGCTCAGTGGATAGAGCATGGCCTGCGGACTGAAGGGGCCTGGGTTCGATTCCAATCAAGGGCACATACTACCCAGGTTGTGGGCTCAATCCCCAGTGTGGGGTGTGCAGGAGGCAGCTGACCAATGATTCTCTCTCATCATTGATGTTTCTCTCTCTCTCACTCTCCCTTCCTTTCTGAAATCAACAAAAATATATTTTTAAAAAATCAGAAAGGGGCTCGGTATCTGCCTAGAGAGAGATGTGGCACATGAATAAGGGGCACGTACAAGCGTGTCCACTGGGGTGTTGTAGGCGACACTAGGGAACGCGGTCGGATTCCTGCTGGGGAAGCAGGGACTGGATGGGCATGAGGAGGCTCCTGAGGAGGAGGCGCCTGGGGTGCTCGGCAGCCTCTCATTTTTGATCCGTGCTGATTCCACAAATGTGTCCACTTTTTGGAAATATTTTGAACTGTGGTGATTTGTTCTCACTTCTGAATGTATGCCGTACTTCAATAGGAATTTTTTAAATGACACAAAGACCCTTTCCCAGCGATGGCAGTTGATAGATAGCGCATCCCAGAGGACAGCGCATTGCCTTCTCCCAGGAGCCTTCCAGAAGCATGCTCTCTGCCCCGCCCCAAACCTCCTGAACCAGAATCTGGATTTTAACAGGATTCCCATGTGACTTGATGCACACTGAAACTTAGGGATCCCTGACCTGCCGCATAAGCTTACACAGAGGAAAGCACACTAGGAAACTGTCAGAGGGGGTGTGGTGGAAGGAAGCCCGGGGCCCTGTGGACGCCGACGAGGCAGCCCTCACCCCGACCAGCTCAGCTGCCCCACGGAGCTCAAACTCTGTGATCCTGGGAGCACCCACTTGTCAGAAATAGTGGCGAGAACCTCAACTCTCCTACCTACCTTATTTATAGCTTAGCATTTTCGTGAAGAGCCGTAATTGGCTGGAATCACGACAAAAGAAGCCTGAGTTTCAGGCCAAGAAAGTGCTGTTGTGATGCTGCAGTTGTTTAAAAAGATAAATGGTCTCTCCGGCCAGGGACAAATGAAAGTAGGGCAACTCGGGGAGCACCTGGGAGAGAGTGCTTCGCCAATAATTAGTGGCTAATTTTAGCCCAGCAGCTTACCTATTTTTTTTTTCATTATTCAGTAAAACTGAGTTCCAAAGTTGTAAAATTTGGCCCTGCGGACGAGACCCCAAAATAGCACTGAAGATCCCATGATGCCATCCCGTGTACTAGACACAGAGCAGGGCCTGAGCAGCACCTCACATGTGAAGAGACTCTCCTCTTCCTTCTGTTGGTCATCCCTGTCATCCCCATTATTGTACTCCTCGAGAATGTCTGCTCTCTTAAAAGGGGGATTATAAAAATGAGCTCCGCGCGCTGATAATCCGACACACCGTGGGGAGATGATGTCTTGCCCTGGTATGGATGCCACCTTTAATTTATCCTTGAGTCACAAACCTGTTTTAACTTATTGTTTTAAATGTTCTTATTGAATTCTTTAAGAGAGAGGAAGGGAGAGGGATAGAAAGATAGAAACATCGATGAGAGAGAAACATCCATCACTTGCCCCCTGCACACCCCAGTGGAGCTCAAGCTCACCACCCGGCGTGTGCCCTGACGGGGAATGGAACTGGTGACGTTTTGGTTCATGGGTCGACGCTCAAGCACGGAGCACACACAGTTTTAACTATAAGACTCCATCGCTAACTCATGTGCTTTGTGGTCCACTCTGACATGGAAGCACTTCTCCTCCTGGGTTTGTGACTCTTTAGTCTGATGGCCCCTCGAGTCTATACTTCTGACTCCTAAGGATTTCAACATGCATTTGCCTCCGCTGAGATGGAAAGCCCGTTTTGTTTTTCATAGACAGTTTTTCTGATTTTTCAAAGTCACTTGCATTCCTGTTCCTAATATTGAAGGTGATAGCACCCCCTCCCTGAAAATGGGGGCCCTCTTCAAATTTACCGACCACTTTGGAGTCTTCATCTAAATTACTGATAAAGGGCTAAGCCCCGAGGGCGTCCTTGAGTTGCTAAGGAATCACTGATAAGCACTGTTTGGGAATTTTCACAGCATTACCAGTATCTGGCTTAGAATGTCCCCTGACACAGACTCGAAGCTTTATTCACGTGGGCGACTTCCCTGTGCCCCACCCTCCACCCTCCACCCTCCACCCTCCACCCAGCACCGCACGTCCTGCAGCTTTAGCACAGAAGGAAATAACATTGGGCCGCATAACCCTTCCACAACCCAAGCCCTGGCATTAAAAATGTAAGGAAATAAGACCGTTTTCCCTGCGCCAGAGCCAAGGCCTCTGCAGCAAACCCGGTGTGGCTTCTGAGCAGCACGCAGTAAGGGGACCAGAGAGCAGGCTGAGCGCTGGCTGCCCGGAAGCGTCAGGCATTCGCCAGGAAAAGGGGCAGGAGTGACGCTCAATCTGAGCTCACCAGGGTCTAAGGACAACGGATCTGGAGGACAGGCAGCCCCCTGGTTGAATCCGACCTCCATCCACAATGCCACTCAGGAGTCCTGAACAGGCAGGGAAGCTCCCGATTTTATATCTAAAACAGAAATGCAGACAATCATCAAGCAAAGACAAGCAGATACTCTGCAACAAGAAAACATACAGTCGGTCTGTGTTAAATTATGCGTTAGCCATGCACAGGCAGGCCCCCGAGAGGCCCCACAGTTCCTCCAGCCTGCTTCCACTTGTCCCGATAATTTGCTTTTTGGATAAAGTCCCTGCCATTCTTGGAGGGCTCCCTTCACATTAGCATCTCGCACTGGGACCACCTCCTGCTCAACAAGTGAGCTTCCTTCCTCCGTCTCTGGTTCTGACTTGACCAGAACATATTCAGTTTGTTCCAGGGTCAAACATTTGCTCTTTGCCTATTGGGTGGCTTGTTAGTGTCAGAATCATTGTTTCAGCTGTAAGCAGCCTGATGGCAGAGACTGTGTGTGTGTGTGTGTGTGTGTGTGTGTGTGTGTGTAGATTCTATTCATATATATATATATATATATATATATATATATATATATATATTTTTAATTTATTTCAGAGAGGAAGGAAGGGGGAGAGAGAGATGGAAACATCCACGATGAGAGAGAATCATGGATCGGCTGCCTCCTGCAAGTCCCCAACTGGGGATCGAGCCTACAACCCGGGCATGTGCCCCTGACGGGAATCGAACCCGGGACCTTTCAGTCCTCAGTCCGATGCTCTATCCACTGGAGCCAAACCGACTAGGACTAGATTCTATTCTTAATACAAGCATTCCTCATCCTGTGGCAAAAGGAAACAGTTTGCCAAATGTCAGCATTAGAAAGTAAAGTCAAGCAGGGAATTCAATTCCTAATAACTGCTGCCTGGAGACTCAATCTCAGGCTCAGAATTTCCTCTTCCTTCAGTTCAGTGAATGGAAACTGCTCCGCTCAGTGTGGCAGGTAATGAGGGCCCGTGTCCCGCCCTGGCCCGAGGGCGGCAAGTGGGCATGACCGGTTGCGGCTGTGACAGTCCCACGGCACCAGCACAAGCCTTCTAGCCCAGTGCAGAGGTCCCAGCCCTTAACCACTTACTTACTTTCCAATGACCTAGCAAGCGCCTGGGAACCAAGAGTTCCTGCTCCAGAAGGCTCCCCAACTCCCAGACCCCTGCCTCTCCCTTAGACCCTCCAACTGCTCCCCCAGACCTTAGCCCCAGCCTCTCAACCCCAGGCTCAACCCCACTGGGCAAAGGGAGGCCCCCAACGTGCTCCCTGCTCTGACGGACCCCTTCTGTTTGACTCTGTGTCCTAACCTGTCTTCCCTTCACTCTACTTTCTGCAGAACGCATCGCCCCCAAAGAGGACTCCTGACACAGAATCTCAGTTCATAACCAACTTGGCTGGTATGTCTGGTTTTCACATCGAGCACCACATGCAATATGGGATCTAAATCACTTCCCACACCCACAGCTAATAACCGGTTGCCCCTAGAGAGGGTTTTTTTTAGCACCACAACAGAACCACCAAATTCCCCTGTGCCTGATGATGTATTTAACCTTGCAACATTCATTCATTCACTCATTCATGTACCCAAGTATTTAATAATTATTTTATTTTATTTAAAAAAATATGGCCCTAGCCGGTTTGGCTAAGTGGATAGAGCGTCAGCCTGTGGACTGAAAGGTCCCAGGTTCAATTCCAGTCAAGGGCATGTACCTGGGTTATGGGCACATCCCCAGTAGGGGGTATGCAGGAGGCAGCTGATCAATGTTTCTCTCTCATCGATGTTTTTAACTCTCTATCCCTCTCCATTCCTCTCTGTAAAAAATCAATAAAATATACTTTTAAAAAATATGTTTTTATTGATTTCAGGAAGAGGTAGGGAGAGGGAGAGAGAGATAGAAATATCAATGATGAGAGAGAACCATTGATCGGCTGCCTCCTGCACGCCCCCCACTGGGGATGGAGCTGGCAACCTGGGAATGTGCCCTGACTAGGAATTGAACCAGTGACCTCCTAGTTCATGGGCCGATTCTCAACCACTGAGCCACACCAGCTGAGCTAATCACTTATTTAAAAAGCATTTGTTAAACATCTGCCATGTGCCAAGCGAGGAAGAGATAAACAATATAGTCCTGCTGTCCTCCAGAAGCTCATACCTGGTAGAGGACGCAGAGGAATAAAGATAATTACGGTTATAAAACCATAAGGAAAAGCAGGGATAGTGAAAAGCAAAGGGTATATTGGAAGCTCTGGAAAGTAATATCTTACCCACCTTGGATGGGTTAGGGGGGACTTTGAACAAGGCTGGGGTAAGACCCAACTTATTGCTTGCTGTGAAGCTAATCTAGAATTAAGGCAGTAAATGAAACCAAATTACATTTCAGAAAATCAAATTATAAGCCCATAAAGGTTCAGCCAACATATGGAAAAAATTTATATTATGCCTGCGACCAACTACATCCAATCTCCAATAGGCAGCTTCTTGCCATGAGCACAAGGAGATGGCATCAAAATGCTGGCGTGGGGATGTTCAGAGGCAGGCGCACTGTCCCTGCCCTGGGCTCAGTAACTGTTTCCATAGCAGCTCTGCCAGGAGCCAATGGGCAAGAGACTCGGCTATTACTAGATGACCTCTCCAGCCAGAGAAGTTGAACACAGTCAGAGGGCAGGTTTGCATTTGTCGCTACTGACAGAACTGCATCCAGAATCTTTCGCATCCAAACATGCCTTCAGGAGAAACATCAGCTATCCATATGGATACAAGCCACAGGGCTGATCCACTTAGGCCCGCTGCTTCCTACAAATAGAAACAGAAGGAAAAAACCAGCTTCGAGTCAAAATGAGATCAACTCATCTGACCCACAAAAAAAAATCTAATTAATTTACAATAAGACAATTATGGCAATTCTCATGGAATCAGCCAGGCTGGGCTTTGAACTGGTCCTGGGGAAAGACCTGGAGGCCAAGTTGATTTTAAATAGTAGCATAAACATTGCATGCTTAGTTGGAGTTGGGTTTTTTCAAATGCATAACATTTTCTTATGAAAAGTTCTTGCATTTTCCATTTTTTTTGTCATTGCCAAGCCCCCACAAGGCAGGAAGGTGGCTTCGTTTTTGTATCCCCAGTGTGTAACGCCTAGAAAAAAGGAGAAATTTAGTAAGTGCTGATGAATACATTTAAAATCCCAAATCTGGAGACAGGGTGAAGGGCTGGGGTGGAAATAATCCAATCTGGGTTGGCATGGGGCAGTGAATCCTGTACCCCACGACTGGCTCCACCCCCCTCCACCCAGAACATAAGAGCAAGTACAATTCCTGTTCAGAATGTCGATATTTCCAGTAGTGTTAATTGGCTGGGCAGAGCCTTTGGTTCTGTTTCTCCTGATCATATGCAGCTGTTTGCCGGCCCTTTGACATGTTTGTCCACCCGATGGAAAGCTCAGATGGAGTGGAAATGACGCCCATTTTAATGGCTGCATGGCATTCGAGTGGTACTCAAAGCGCTCTTCTGAATGGGGCCTTTGGGGACCCCAATGAGTGACACCTTCTGAATGGACTGAAACACAGCCAGAAGCACAGCCTGTCTCCCTGGGAGAGACTGAATGACATCGCTGCTTTCAAAGCACAACACCATCCTGTAGAACACAGTCCTCATCACCTTAGAAGTCCTCCCTCCGGCCGCAGCCAGCACCCGCTTCCCCTAAGGGGCGCGTCTGAGGTTAGCAGCGGGAGAGGAGGTGGAAATGACGAGCTGGGCTGAGGTGCCCTACATGCATGTAAAAGGCTGGCATATAAACGGCACCCTTTTCCATGTGTCTGCCCGCCACCTCCAGGAACACTCAGCAGTGATACTTGGGTGGGGCTTAAGGGCCCATGCACTCAGGCCTCTCCCGGATGTAACCAGCATCAGAGAAAGATGGAATCAGAGCTGGGGGGGGGGGGGGGGGGGGACTTGAGAGAGCAATTAAACACCAGGCTTCGCCCTAGCTGGTTTGGCTCAGTGGATAGAGCCTTGGCCAGAGGACAGAAGGGTCCTGGGTTGGCCCCGGGCGATCCCCAGCCCCAGGTGATCCCCAAGACAACCAACCAATCCTTGTGTCTCTCTCACTTGGATGTTTCTTTCTCTGTCTTTCCTCCTTCCTTACACTCTCTAAAAGTCAATAGGAAGCCCTAGCAGGTTTGGTTCCGTAGATAAAGGGCCCGGGTTTGAGTCCCAGTCAAGGGCACACATTATCAGTTGCAGGCTCCTCCCCCAGCCAGTGTCTGGTCTGGTCCAGTGCAGGAGGCAACCAATCTATGTGTTTCTCTCACATCGATGTTTCTCTCTTGTCTTTCCCTCTCTCTTCCATTCTCTCTAAAAACCAATGGAAAAATACCCTTGGATGAGGATTAACAAAAACGAACAAAAACCTACACAGCTTCCTGGGCTCTGACCCCAGAGACTCTGATCCAGTGGGCCTGGGGTGTGGCCTGGAATTTATATATTTAAAAGAACCCAGGAGATACTTGTCATCAGGAAAGTTCCAGACATACTGATTCTTATCTAACCACTGAATTTGATAGATAATGAGATTGAGGCTAGAAAGTTACAATGACTTGGACAAGGTTACGCAGGAGATTTGTGTTTAAGTCTAAGCAAAGCCACAAAGAGCCACTTCTTTTATTTCATCCCCAAATGATGCTATATTGATCCTGTCATTAATCAGTCTCCTGGAAATGAAGCTTTTTCCCAAGCTGGTTGGTACGTTGGTCTTCAGGAAGCACACCAAGCCGCGTTGCCACGTGTCACCTGGTGCGGTTGAGCCCATATGCTTGGCTGTCTAAGACAGAACACCTCCCTGGGCAGCATCTGCCTTGGAGCTGTGCATAATTAAAGGTAATAAAAGGCAGTCCCACAAGTGCAGAGGGGTTTGCAGGAAGAAAAGGGCAACATTAGGTGAATGTTAACAACAACAAAAAAGATACTTTAACGTATTTCAATGTCTATGTTAATTCTTTTTCTAAGTGAATTTTTTTAAAGTCAGAGAGGTTCTGTAACTTTCCATGGCACTTTTATTCCCTACAGCATTCTTAAAAACTTAAAAAGCCCTAGCCCAAGGTTTGGCTCAATGGATAGAGCATCAACCTGCAGACTGAAGGGTCCCAGGTTTGATTCCGGTCAAGGGCACATGTCCAGATTGCAGCCTCGATCCCCAGCGTGGGGCATGCAGGAGGCAGCCAATCAATGATTCTCTCTCATCATTGATGTTTCTATCTCTCCCTCTCCCTTCCTCTCTGGAATCAATAAAAAAATATATTTAAAAAAACTTAAATTTTTTTTTAAAGATTTTTAATTGATTTTTAGAGAAAGGACGGGAGAGGAAGAGAGAAACATTGATGGACTGCCTCCTGTACCAGGATCGAGCCTGAAACCCGCTCATGTGCCCTGACCCGGAATCTAACCAGCAGCCCTTTGGTGCACAGGACAAGGCCCAACCAACCGAGCCACACCGACCAGGGCTCAAACACTTCTTAAAAGACGAGTGCTTGTTCAGTATTGAAGATTCTTACAGCAAAAACTTCAAAACGGGACTTTAAAAGGACCAAAACTAGGCAAGGTTACAGAGACAGCAAATGTGCTCTGACTTCCCCACTCTGCCGCACCCTTGTTACCTCATGCTCCATCCCCGTGACCTTCTGGATCAAGGTTGACGTTCAACCACTGGCCACACGGGCGGCTGCCTCGCCCTTTTCAGACCACAGCAGCCAGGGCTCATCCCACTCCAGCTGGTGCCCTCCTGCTCTCAGGGCCCCAACCTGATCGATTCAATGCCCACTCTTATGCATGTTTTCAGCTTCCTGACTCACACTTTCTCCCTCCGTTCTCTCCTTAGGGGTGGCTCCAAACCCACTTCAGCCCCTTCCCTCCTGCCTCAGACGGTTCCTCCTCTGTCTCTTTCACCAGCTCTTCTTATCTGCCTGCATCTTAACTGGGTCGCACACGTAGGCCCGGCTTGCTTTGACTTTATATACAAAGGTGGACAAACTGCCCACCGCTGTTTGTATGGAAAAAATGTGCAGGTAATGACTAGTTCAATGGCTTTACCCACTGGAAAGAATGGCACATGTAACTGTAAACCGACGTTTGCCCACCCCTGCGCTTTCCCCGGATGATTCCTCTCCTTCAAGGCTTCCGTTTCCATCTGTAGGCTTAAGACTCCAGATCTGCGTCTCAGGCCTAGATATCTCTCTTGAGCTCCAGACACAGATTCCCAACCACCTGGACACTCGGCCCGAATGTCCTGCAGGCGCCTGAAGCATGGCACGTTCAACCTGGAACATCTTGTGTCCTCCGGCCAAACCTGCTCTCCCACCTACACGCATCACTGTCCTTGAGAATTGTTTCTCCAGCCATTGTGCCTCTAGGGTTAAACTCCAGGGTCATCTTGGACTTCTTCTCCTTCCTCTTCCTCCTCTTCCTCCTCCTCCTCCCCTTCTCCTCCTCCTCCTTCTTCTTCTTTCACTCTATCTCCTCCCCCCACCCCCGTCTCTCTCTCATTTGTTTAATATTTTTATTGATTTCAGAGAAGAAGGGAGAGGGAGACAGAAACATCAGTGATGAGAGAGAACCATTGATCGGCTGCCTCCTGCACGCCCCACACTGGGGATTGAACCCACAACCCAAGAATGTGCTCTGATCAGGAATTGAACCATGACCTCCTGGTTCATAGGGCGATGCTCAACCACTGAGCCATGCCAGCCGGGCTTCCACTCTCTCTCTCATTGAATAAATCCACTCTGCAATCCTGTTAATCCAGCTCAGAAGTAGAACCATTTCCCCGCCCCGGCCTCAGCCTGCTCAGCTCCATCTTGCTCTGTGTGAAGAGTCACCTTCCCTCCGAGAAGCTGGTTGTCTTCTTGTTTGGCTCCCTTTGCTGTAAGGTGACGCTGGGGTTTCTTAAAGTGGCATACAGCTTTGCTTATCATTCATTTGCCTACTCTCTCACCACTCCCAACCTATGCATCCTCTTGCCAAATGAATTTGCTCTTCCTCCAACACTCCAGGCCCTCCTGTGATTTTGTGTCTTCACATACACTGCTCTCTGAGCCTGGACTCCCCTGGTCACCCCATGCTTCTCTCATTGTCTAGGAAACCCCTCCTTGTCCACCAGATCTCAGTTCAAGCATCATCCCCTCTGAAAGCCTTCTCTGAGCCCTTGGGCAGGGAACCTGTTCTGCCCTGGGGGCCCCTCGCTTGAATTTCAGGTTCTCGGAGTCCCTGTTGGAAATCTCGTCACTGTGAGTTAAGATGCTCAAGGCCAGCGCTGGCTTTTATCTGCTTTGGCATCTGCAGCGCATAGCACACCCAGGCTGATCATAAAGGGTGGGGAGTGACAATAAACCAGGTATTTCTAATTAAAACACTTTTAACAGCTCTGCCGACATCTACATCACATACCATATGATTCATTCATGTACAGTATATCATTTAGTGGCTTTTAGTACGTTCATGCGGTTGTGCAATCATCACCACCATCTAATTTTAGACATTTTTGTCAATTCAGAAATAAACCTCATACACTTTACCTAGCCCCTCCCCAACTAAGCCCCTCCTTTTAGCACCCCCCCAGCCCTAAGCAATAACTGATCTACCCTCCCACCCCAGCCCTAAGCAATAACTGATCTACCCTCCCAGCCCTAGACAATAACTGATCTACCCTCCCCCCCAGCCCTAAGCAATAACTGATCTACCCTCCCCCCCAGCCCTAAGCAATAACTGATCTACCCTCCCAGCCCTAGACAATAACTGATCTACCCTCCCCCCCAGCCCTAAGCAATAACTGATCTACCCTCCCCCCCAGCCCTAAGCAATAACTGATCTACCCTCCCCCCCAGCCCTAAGCAATAACTGATCTACCCTCCCCCCCAGCCCTAGACAATAACTGATCTACCCTCCCCCCCAGCCCTAGACAATAACTGATCTACCCTCCCCCCCAGCCCTAGACAATAACTGATCTACCCTCCCCCCAGCCCTAGATAATAACTGATCTACCCTCCCCCCCCAGCCCTAGATAATAACTGATCTACCCCCCCCCAGCCCTAGGCAATAACTGATCTACCCTCCCCAGCCCTAGGCAATAACTGATCTACCCTCCCCAGCCCTAGGCAATAACTGATCTACTTTCTATATGAATGTGCCTGTCTATCCTAGACATTTCCTATAGGTGGAATGATATATGGTCTTCAGTGACTGTTTCACTCACTTAGCATAATGTTTTCAAGACTCATCCATGTGTGTATCAATATTTCATTCCTTTTTTATGGCTGAATGATGTTCAGTTGTATGGATATACCACATTTGTTTATTCAATCATCAGCTGATGACCATTTGAGTTATTTCCACACTTTGGCTATTATGAAAAATGGTACTTTAAATATTCACATACAAGTTTTTGTGTGGGCCTGTGCTTTAATTTCTCTTGGGGGTGGAATTGCTGGGTCATATAGTTTGAAAGGCACTGTCAAAGTGTTTGTCAAAGTATCTGCACTATTTTACATTCCCACCAGCAATATATGAGGGTTCTAATTCCTTTACACCCTCACTGACACGTGCTATTGTCCTTCTTTCTGCTTATAGCCATCTCTGTGGGTGTGAAGTGATATCTCATTGTGGTTTTGATTTGTATTGCTCTAATACCTAAGCATTTTTAGCATCTTTTCCTGTGCTTGTTGGCCTTTGTATATCATTTTGGGACAAGTGTCTATTTAAATCCTTTGCCCATTTTAAAACTGCATTATTTATCTTTTTATTGTTGGGTTGTAAGAGTTCTTTATGTTTTCTGAATATTTTTCTTATCAGACATATAATTTACAAAAATTTTCTCCCACTCTATGGATTTCCCCCCCCCACTTTCTTGATGGTGTTCTTTGAAGCACAAGGGTTTTTAATTTTGATGAAGTTTGATTTATATATATATATTTTTTGTCACTGTGCTTTAGTATCATATTGAAAAATCCAAGGTCATAAAGATTTACCACTATATTTTCTTCTAAGAGTTGTATGTTGTTAGGTCTTACGTTTAATTCCATGATCCATTTTCAGTTCATTTTTGTGAATAGTTTGAGGTAGGGTCCAACTTCATTCTTTTGCATGTGAATATCCAGTTGTCCCAGCACAATTTGTGAAGAGAACTATTCTTTCTTCATTAAATTGTCTTGGTATTCTTGCAGAACCCACTGTCCATGAATGTAAGAGTTTATTTGTGGTCTCTCAATGTTATCTGTTGAGTTAAATGTCTATTCTTATGCCAATACTATTTTAAACTTCTTATCTTAATTGTGCATTGAAGGATGTTGTTCCTTTTAATAATTAAATTGGAGGCAATAAAATTTGAAGCTCAGGAGGTCTCCCAAAATGACACGAAGGTCAAGGTCCTGAGGGAAAGCTTGCCCTAGAAGGCAACGGGCTTCGCTGCTGAAAATCTACTCTGGACTCTTCCTGGTGATGGAGTCCTGCACGGGTCACCATTCTATGGAGCTAGATGCAGCTTGCTCAGCAGGCTGCCTCTCTGCACACAGTCCCACCGGAACCTTCCATTCTTCTCCGCTTCCAAACAAGCCCCGCCTTGTCCCAACTGTACTCCCTCCCTTACCCTCAGATTCCTAGTGTGAGCTTCCCGGTACTGTGTCGTTTGTAGCAATGTGTAATTTACTTTTTCAATATATATTTATTGAGCAACTTGGGGAATACAGTAGTAAACAAGACAGAAAACCCCTTGCTCTCAAAGAACTTAAATTTTAAGATGCAAATAAGAAAAAAACACACACAAGTGATAAATTCCAGATAATAATAAATGTTATGAAGAAATGAAGAGAGCCCTGGCCAGTGTGGCTCAGTTGGTTGGGCATAATCCCATGCACCAAATAGTGGCTGGTTTGGTTCCTGGTCAGGACACCTGCCCTGTTCCGGGCTCGATCCCCAGCGGTGCAGGAGGCAGCCAATTGATGTTTCTCTCTCTCTCTCTCTCCCCCCTCCCCTCGCCCTTCTTCTCTCTCTCTAAAGTCAATTTTAAAAAATATATTTTTATTGATTTCAGAGAGGAAGGAAGAGGGAGAGAGAGATAGAAACATCAGTGATGAGAGAGAATCATAAATCGGCTGCCTCCTGCATGCCTCCCACTGGGGATTGAGCCTGCAACCCGGGTATGTGTCCTTGACCAGAATTGAACCTGGGACCCTTCAGTCTGCAGGCCGACGCTCTATCCACTGAGCAGAACCGGCTAAGGCTAAAGTCAATTTATAAAACACATTAAAAATAAAATGAAGAGAGATAACAGGATCACAAGTGCAAGAGGGTCCTATTGTCGATAGCCTGGTCTAGTAGAGGTTCCCTGGGAGGTAGCATTGAGCAGACTCCCAAGGGTTGAGGAGTGAGTCATGGTCTCTGAGGGGAGTAATCCAGGCGGAGGTGACAGCAAGGACAAGGCTTCCAAAGAAGGTAAAGGGAACAGCAAGAAACAAATGTGGCTGGAGCAGACTGACCAGGGGGAGAAGGGCACAAGATTGAGATCAGAGAAGCAGCCGAAAGTGAGATGACGCAGGACTTAGTAAACCAGGATTAGGAGTTTAGATTTTATCTAAATGTGAGGGAAAACCCTGGGAGAGGTTTAAGCAAGGGGGTGCTATAAAAAGATCACTTTCCTTGAAGAAAAGAGATGAATATCCGTGTGACCTTGAATTAGACAAAGATTACTTACGTACAATATACAAAAGCTTGACACTTAGGAGAATATGTTGAAACACTGGACTTTGCCCTGGTCGGTGTAGCTCAGATGGTTGAGCATCGAGTCGCAAGTTTAATTCCCAATCAAGGCATATACCCAGGTCCAGGCTCAGTTCCCAGTAGGGCAAGTGCAGGAGGCAGCCCATTCATGTTTCTCTCTCTTGGTGTTTCAGTCTCTCTCCCTTCCTTTCTCTCCAAAATCAATAAAAACATATATTTAGAAAAAAGAAAGATTGGACTTCATAAAAATTAATGAAGTCTGTTCTCTGAGGAACACTGTTTAGAAAATGAAAAGACAGTTCTGCATGGAAGGAGCGTGAAAAGGCGCCACTCCATCCGAACAACAAGTAGAAAGCTGAACACACTGAAAAATCAACCCCTCTTCTTAGATCCCTAAGGAAAGTAAGGTCACAGGGCAAACTGCTTCCCGCAAAATTGGAGAGACCTACAGATGAATGCAGAGAATCGCAACTTACTGGCGCAGGAACCCCTGAGCCAAAACCTCCCTGGGAGCCAGTGCCGGATGGAACAACCTGAACTGTGGCTGTCAAATGACCGGAGGCTCCCTGTGAGCAAGTCTGAGAGATAAGAACTCCAGGGAGACCCAATCATAGGGAGGACCCCACATTTTTGTGACCTTTGCCTCCAGTAGCTGAACCAGGTGCTCAGTGAATATCAGAGAAAAATCTCCTGGTGCTTCTGGCAGGGGAGGGAAAAGACATTTTGAAATAACACAGAGCAACCTGTTCTTCACAAGGTCTCACTCAGGATCCTCCGGAGAAGTTGTGAGGAGAGCCTGACCTGCTGGGGTACTATCCCAGCCTAACTGACCTTGGAGAAGGGAAATACCTAACTCCACCCCTTGACCATCTTGTCTCGCCTAAGGGGGAGGGAGGGAAATGAGAAGCACTTGTGACGTTCAAGAGGCACAACCTCACTAAAGGTCTAAGAACTAGCCCGCCAGCATGGCTCGACCTGTGAACCAGGAGGTCACGGTTAGAGTCCCACTCAGGGCACGTGCCCGGGTTGCAGGCTCAGTCCTCAGTGTGGGGCATGCAGGAGGCAGCCAATCAATGATTCTCTCTCATCATTGGTGTTTCTATCTCTCTCTCTCCCTTCCTCTCTGAAATAAATAAAAATATATTTTAAAGAAACTAGTAGCCCTAACCGGTTTGGCTCAGTGGATAGAGAGCATCGGCCTGCGAACGGAAGGGTCCCAGGTTCAATTCCAATCAAGGGCATATACCTTGGTTGTGGGCACATCCCCGGTTGGGGGTGTGCAGGAGGCAGCTGATCGATGTTTCTCTCTCATCGATGTTTCTAACTCTCTCTCCCTCTCCTCTCCTCTCTGTAAAAAAATCAATAAAAAATATTTTTAAAAAATAGCTCTATATTTTTAAAAGAACTTGAGTCAATAATTAATAACTTTCCAAAAACAGAAAGCACCAGGCCCAGATTGGTTAACTGGTGAATTCTACTAAACATTTAAGGAATAAATTATTACAATTCCCGATAATCTCTTTCAGAAGAAAGAGACAGAGGAATACCCACTAACTCATTCTTTTTTTTTTTTTTATTGTTTGAAGTATTACAAATAGTAGTACATATGTCTCCTTTTTTTCCCCCCCGTTGACCTCCCCCCAGCTTCCCCTACCCCCAGTACATGCCTTCACCTGCCTCCCCCCGCCCCACACACTAACTCATTCTGATGAGGCCAGCATTTCCCTAATACTAAAATCATTATAAAAACACTAGAGGCCTGAGGAGAAACCAAGATGGTGGCATAGGTAAACACCTAAACTGCTACTTCACACAACAATTTCAAAACTACAACTAAGCCCTGACTCAGTGGATAGAGCATCGGCCTGTGGACTCAAGGGTCCCAGGTTCAATTCCGGTCAAGGGCATGTACCTTGGTTGCGGGCGCATACCCAGTAGGGAGTGTGCAGGAGGCAGCTGATCAATGTTTCTCTCTCGTCGATGTTTCTAACTCTCTATCCCTCTCCCTTCCTCTCTGTAAAAAATCAATAATAAAAAACAATAACTACAACTAAAAGACAAAACGACATCATCCAGAACCACAGGAAAGCTGGCTGAGTGGAAATTCTACAACTAGAAGGAAAGAGAAAAGCACACTGAGACTCAGAAGAGCTGCAGAAGGAAGCAGTACAGAGACGCGTGCGGAGAGAGCTGGCAACTGAGTATGCGGCTGGCTTTCTCAATCGGGAGGGAGACAAAAGCTCCCAATGGCTCTGAACTCCAGTTCTCGGCGAGACTCTGGGGACCCAGACTCATTCGGAGAGAAACTGGACTCTCTGGCAGTGGGCGAAACTCAAGGGTGGCTTTCTCTCAGAGGTGCTTGCAGTGATTACTGCGGGACACTGAGACCCAGGGGCCTCTTAGGACAGGGATGATGGGAAGCCATTGTTATCTGCTCAGCCCTGAAACTCCGCCCCATCCAAGCTGAGCACAGAGGTTTTTGCAAGTGTTGTCTCATAAAGGTATCTCCAGCACAGAAGTTCTCCCAGCATAGACACAGCTGATCCTCACAGCCAATTGGCCTGGAGGTCAATTCCTCCCAGTGATATCAACAACAATCAAGGCTTAACTACAACAAGACTGTGCACACAGCCCACAAAAGTAACTGGGGAGGCTGAGCCACTGGGCCCTATAGGACACCTACCACACAAAGCCACTCTATCAACTCAGGGAAGCAGCCAAAATGGAGACAAAGAAACAGATCACAAATGAAAGAAATGGAGGAAAGCAAACGACTGGATATAGAGTTCAAAACCACGGTTATAAGGTTTTTCAAGAATTTTCTAGAAAAGGCCGATAAATTTAGCGAGACCCTCGAGGATATGAAAAAGGACCAACTAGAAATTAAACGTACACTGACTGAAATAAAAAGATAATATACAGAGATCCAACAGCAGACTAGAGGATCACAAGAATCAAGCCAAAGATTTGAAATATAAAGAAGCAAAAACCCAACCGGGAAAGAAAAAAGAATCCAAAAATATGAAGATAGTGTAAGGTGCCTATGGGTCAACTTCAAGCATACCAACATCTGAATTATGGGGGTGCCAGAAGAAGAGAGAGAGCAAGATACTGAAAACCTATTTGAAGAAATAATGACCGAAAACTTCCCCCACCTGGTGAAAGAAATAGACTTACAAGTCCAGGAAGTACACAGAACCCCAAACAAAAGGAATCCAAAGAGGACCACACCAAGACACATCATAATTAAAATGCCAAGAGCAAAAGACAAAGAGAGAATATTAAAAGCAGCAAGAGAAAAACGGTTAGTTACCTACAAGGGAGCACCCATACAATTGTCAGCTGATTTCTCAACAGAAACTATGCAGGCCAGATGGGAGTGGCAAGAGATATTCAAAGTGATGAATAGCAAGAACCTACAACCAAGATTACTCTACCCAGCAAAGCTATCATTCAGAATGGAAGGTCAGATAAAGAGTTTCACAGATAAAAAAAAAAGCTAAAGGAGTTCATCACCACCAAACCAGTATTATATGAAATGCTGAAAGGTATTCTTTAAGAAGTGGAAGAAGAAGAAAAAGGTAAAGATAAAAATTATGAACAACAAATACATATCTATCAACATATAGTGAATCTAAAAATCAAGTGAATAAAAAATCTGATGAACAGAAAAAACTGGTGAATATAATAGAATCAGGGGCATAGAAAGGGAGTGCACTGACAATTCTCAGAGGGGAAGGGGTGTTGGGGGGTGCGGTAAGAGACTGGACAAAAATCATACACCTATGGATGAGGACAGCGCGGGGAAGAGGGGGGGAAGGGGAGAGAGTGGAGGGGAGCTATGGGGGGAAAAAGAGGAACAATTGTAATAATCTGAACAATAAAGATTTATTTAAAAAACAAACAAACTAGAGGCCTAGTGCACAAATTCATGCATGGATGAGGTCCTGCCGGCCAATAAGGCTTGACCAGCCTGGGCAAGGGCCCACAAATGGTCCTAATGGGGGGGAGGGGCGATTAGGGGTGGGGCTGGCTGGAGGGAGGGGCCTCGGGCAGTTGGCCAGCCGGCCCCGCCTCCTGATTGAACTCCCGGTGGAGGGGACAATTTGTATATTAGTCTTTTATTATAAAGGATTATAAGAAAACTAGAGACAAATATCTCTCATGAACATATATGTAAAAATTCCTTAACAAAATATTAGCAAATTAAATGTAACAATACATAAAAAAATTAGATACCACAAGTGAGATTTACCCAGGTGTGCAAGGCTGGTTCTACATTTGAAAATCAATTATGTAATCTATTATTGCAACAGGCTAAAGAAGAAAAATCACAGAATCATATCAATAAATGCAGAAAAAGCATTTGACAGAATATAACACCCATTCATATAAAAACTCTCAGTAATAGCTAAGATTTGGAAACAGCCTAAGTGCCCATCAGCAGATGAGTGGATTAAAAAACTGTGGTACATCTACACAATGGAATACAGTAAAAAAGAAGAAGTTCTTACTATTTACAACAGCATGGATGGAACTGGAGAGCATTATGCTAAGTGAAATAAGCCAGTCAGAGAAAGATAAATATCACATGATCTCACTCATTTGTGGAATATAATAAACAACATAAACTGATGAACAAAAACAGATCCAGAGACAGAGAAACATCAGTCAGACCATCAAACCTCAGAGGGAAGGTAGGGGAGGGTGGGGGTAAGGAGGAGAGATCAACCAAAGGACTTGTATGCATGCATATAAGCCTAACATATGGACCCAGACAACAGGGGGTGAGGGCATGAGTGGGGGTATAGGAGGGTAGTGGGGGAATAAGGACACATATATAACACTTTCATCAATAAAGAAATTTAAAAAAACTCTCAGTAAACTAGGAATAGAGGGGAACTTCCTCAACTTGATAAAAAAAAAAATCTATAAAAAAAACCCTACAGATAAAAAATACTTAACGGTGAGAAACTCAAAGTTATTCCATTAAAATCAGGAACGAGACAAGGATGTCATTATACATTTGTCCAAAACCATAGGATGTACAGCACCAAGAGTGAACCCTAAGGTAGACTATGGACTTGGGGTGACATGATGTCCATGTAGGTTCATTAATTGTAACAAATATTCCACTCTGGTGTGGGATGTTGATATAGGGGAGCCTATGCATGTGTTAGGGCTGGGAGTATGTGGGAAATCTCTGATTCTTTGGCTCAATTTTGCTATGAATCTAAAACTGCTTTAAAAATAGTTTTGCTTTAAAGGCAAGGCATAGACTGAGAGAAAATATTTTCAACTTACATATCCAACAGAAGACTTACATTCAGATTAGTAAAAAACCTTTCTAAATTCAACAGTTAGAAAACACACAATCCAATTAGAAAACAGCAAAAGACTTGAACTCTTCACTAAAGAGGGTATATGGATATTTAACATCTGTGGCCATTAGGGAAAAGCAAATTAAAACCACAATAGATCTCATTACACACCTACTACACCAGCTAAAATGAAAAATGTCAGTACAAATGCTGGCCAGGTTGGGAAGAAGCTGATCTCTCATACATCGCTGGTGAGAATGTAAAGTAGTACAACCATTGGAAGACAGTTTGGCAGATCCTTATGGAATTTAACATAGGCTTACCATCCAACTCAGCCATGCCACTGCTGAGTATTTACCCAAAGAGAAATGAAAATCTGTATTCACTCAAAAATACCTATTTGAATGTTTATAGCAGCTCTATTTATAATCACCCAAAACTGGAAACCACCTAAACACCCTTCACTGCATCCACGAAAGGTGGTACACCCATCCATACCATGGAATATTACCAAGCAATAAAAAGAATGAACTCTCGTCCTAGCGGGTTTGGCTCAGTGGATAGAGCATCAGCCTTTGGACCATGCTAAGTGAAATAAGCCACGGTCCGGATTTGATTCCTATCAAGGGCACATACCTTACCTTGGTTGCAGGCTCCTCCCCGGCAACCAATCAATGTGTTTCTCTCACATCGATGTTTCTCTCTGTCTTTCCCTCTCTCTTCCATTCTCTCTAAAAAATCAATGGAAAAATATCCTCGGGTGAGGGTTAACAAAAACAAACAAAATAAATAAATAAAAATGATTAAATGTTTTGTGAGTTTTTTTTTTTTTTTTTAAAGAATGAACTCTTGAAACACACTGCAACATGAATGAATCTCAAATAAACTATGGTAAGTGAAAGGACCAGAAGGGGCTACACACTGTGAGATTTTGTTTATATAACATGCTGGAAAAGGCCAAACTACAGGGACAGGAAGTAGATCAGTTATTTCTAGGGGCTGGAGGTAGGAGGAAGATTGACTACAAAGTAGTACATGGGTATGTTTTAGGGCAATGGAGCTGTTCTATACCTTCATTGTGCTAGTGTTTACAGGACTATATCCATTTGTCAGAACTCACAGAAGGACCAAGCAGGTGAATGACGATGCTGTTAGCAGAAAAGGGAATGACTGGGGTCAGAACAAGTGTCCGGGCCTGGAGTCAAGAGTGCAGTTGGAGAAGACTCAAGTAGAAATGATATGTAAGACCTTGGAGTTCAGAAGAGAAGTCAGACGTGGAAGTAGAATGTCCGATTCATCGGCACTATGATGGCACTTTTATATCATCGCCACACTGCTACCAAACACCAGATCAATGCCACCTTTGTTGTTTCTGCACTGCGCAGTGTAGGTACAGACTGCCAAGTGCATATTTTTGTTAGTCCTGATATAAGTGGGGATGATACAAAAGCTGTTTTCTCCATGGTTCTCAGTCTAACTCTGGATGTGTCTGGTCAAAGGCCTGTACACAGAACCTTGGACCTTGGACCCACCTCGTTTGTGAGCATCAAGTTGCAGCTCAGAACTGGGCTAAGGCCTTGAAAATGTGAACCCTACTGCGAGCTACGAAAGAATGCCAGATTTGATTGGTCCCATAAAAGTGATTTATTGTATATATGCATGTGTGCATATGATTCATAAGTACTTCCTGCAAATTGAAAACATATTTTGGGCATATGGAAATTAGCAGAAATAAAAATGAACAATAGATAGTGAGGGGAATAACATGCTAGACTTGTAGCCTGGTGGAAGTAAAAAAAAATATTGCTTAAACAAATCCATCCTATGTAAATAAGAAGTTAAAAGGAAAAGTCAGATCTCATTTGCTCTCTGTTTGCCCTCTGGGAGTCAGAGCCTTTTATTTTTTGTTTTGTCTTGGAATTGGGTCCCTTATGTAACACACGTCAGAATAGCTGGCAAAGATGTGAGTAACCGTTGCCGGCTGAAATTCTTGTTCCGCAAGGACAACGCCCTCTGGCTCCTTGTTTTCTTTTCATGATGTGCCACCGTGCGCTAGTGGTCGGAGCCTGGGCAGGCAGGCAGCGCTGGGCTCCGTAGGACAGACAATTCCAGGGTTGGGCCTTGAAGCTTTGCAACCATCATTCATTTACTAAGTCCTCTGCCAAAGCCCCTTAAAGACTCACTGTGGTCTCACACAGGGTGTGGCCAGCAGGAATGTTGCCAGAAGCTAGACTCCTGCAGGAGCCCAGTCTTGCTAAAGTGTAATTTGGGTGCTTCAGGAAGAGGGGGAGGGGAGCCCAAGTTCTTTCATGGACTTGGACACAACACCAGGGCCTTTGCCTTGGTTTCCTAATCCACCAAAGAAGGACTGCATTGTACACGTGCAAGAGCCTCCCTTCCAGGTGTGGTTTGGAACAAACATGCAGCCAAATGCTAATCCTGGTGCCGCCAAAAGTGTTGCTTTGGGCATCTAACAACTTCTCAATTTCGCCGTAAACTCTCTACAGTGAAACTCATAAATGTCATTAGAAAGTTCCTTTGCTAGAAGACTCTATCAGGAACGAGTACAGTCAAAATGGATGACATACACTGAGTGACCAGATTATTATGATCTCTGAACACATAATAATCTGGCATCTCAGTGTATATCCTATATAATAAAAGGCTAATATGCAAATTGTCCCGTAGATCAGGAGTTCAACCAGCAGGCAGGCCAGCCAACTGCCCATGTCCCCTCCCCCTGGCCAGGCTGGCCGGACCCCACCCATGCATGAATTCATGCACCAGGCCTTAATACACACACACACACACACACACACTCTCTGAGTGGCCAGATTATTATGCATTCAGAGATCATAATAATTGGCCACTCAGTGTAGTTTTTGCCACATAGGTACTCAGTAAAAAGGTTTTGAACTGAGTTCCTTAGATGACTGGAAATATTCCTAAGGGGCATTTGCAAAGACATGATGGGAAATAAGAGAAATAATTTCTAAACATCCTTTAGTTTGTAAGGTGCTAAGTAAATCTTAAGATATCAACATACTCTCTCCCTTACGTCTCAGATACTGTCCTTTTTGCTCGTACTAGATTCCTTTTCTCTACCTTCAACCAACCAATTGACTGATATTTATGGAATATTACAATATAATTGGAACCATGATAGGCACCAGAAGATCTGGAATGCATGGTCCTTACACTCAAGCAGTTCATAATCTGCTTAGGAAATACGAAGATTCAAAACAGCAGCAAACAACATAACATACCATCTACCAGTAAGTATTATTCTATATAATAAAACCCTAATATGCAAATATACTGAATGGTGGAACGACCAAGTTGCTGTGACACGCACTGGCCAGCAGGGGGCAGATGCTCAATGCAGGAGCTGCCCCTTGGAGGTCAGTGCACTCTCACAGGGGGAATGCCGCTGAGCCAGAAACTGGGGTCCTGCCTGGTAAGCATAGCTGCGGTGGGGAGAGCCTCTCTCGCTTCTGAGGCAGTGCTAAGGACCCCTCAGGGGATGTCTGACTGCTGGCTTAGGCCCACTCCACGGGGAGCAAGCTTAAGCCAGCAGTCGGACATCCCCCAAGGGGTCTCGGACTGCAAGAGGGCACAGGCCAGGCTGAGGGAATCCCCACCCAGTGCACGAATGCCATGCACTGGGCCTCTAGTAACTTATTCTTCAGACAGTTAGAATCTGAGGCAGGCAAGGTCAGTGGAGACTGGAGTGTTTAGGGAAAGCTTTATGTGTTTTATTTTTTCCTGGGAGGGGATGTGAGGAAGGAGGAAGGTCAAGAGTGGAAGCTGGAAGCTTGGAGCCTGGAGGACAACAGTACCATTTCCCACTAAGCCAGCAATTGTATAATCAAATTCAAAGGGACAAGACAAGTAGATTTAAAAAAATGGAGTGGCTATATAAATTAATTTAAATTAAATAAAATTAAAAATTTAGATCTTCAGTCTCACCATATGCAAATGCTCAATGGCCAGGTGTGGCTAGTGGGCCATGTTGGGCAGTGCAGCTATGACACGTGCCCATCATTACAGGAAGTTGTCCTGGACAGTGCAGGTCTGGAACCATGGAAGCTCAAAGAAAGAGTCAGGAGAACCCAGCAGGAAAGAATTCCCAAGCCCACTGGTCTCCCTAGTCTTCCTGTGGCCACCAGAGTCCAAAACCCAAAAGGGATTTAATTAACTTGAAATGTGCATTAGTCAGGTTCCAGGCCTCGTTTTCTTTATCAATTGAGTAAGAGAAGCAAAGGAGAAATCAATTTCCAGGTGGACTGACCAATGCCAGCAAAGGCACAGCTATAGAAGGGTGTGCGCAGGGAATGGAACAGCTAATTAAAACTCTAGCACACTTCTTGCGGCTGTGAAGCTGGGGAGCTCCAGCGAGTGAGGCTGTCAGATCTCATTGTCCTCCCAGCACTTCCCTGAAGGCCCTCAATAAAATGGATTGGTCCTTGAAAACAACACCAAAAACTTAAAGTACAGCCGCAATACACTGAGTGGCCAGATTATTATGATCTCTGAGTGCATAATTATCTGGCCACTCAGTGTATCTATAATAATAAAAGCATAATATGCTAATTAGACCGAACGTCCTTCTGGATGACTTCCCAGACGAAGCCACCAAGACGGGACCAAGGTAGAGGCGGCAGAGGTCCGGGACACTGCCGTGGTGGGGGCCAAGCCCCTTGCACGAATTTCGTGCATCAGGCCTCTAATACACACACACACACACACACACACACACACACACACACACACACTAGAGGCCTGGTGCATGAATTTGTGCATGGATGGGCTCCGGCCAGCCTGGCCAGGGGAAGGGGACATGGGTGGTTGACCGGCCTGCCTGCTGGTCGAACTCCTGGTCAAGGGGACAATTTGCATATTAGCCTTTTATTATATAGGCTATACACTGAGTGGACAGATTATTATGCGTTCAGAGATCTCAATAATCTGGCCACTCAGTGTAAACCTATGTTATAACTTGTTCCTGGACATTACATAATTTTTAGACAACCCCCAAAATCTTGTTTTCAAAAATGAAAGGCACCATGACAAAAACAAAAGCTAGGTTTTAGTAATGTCTTTCCCCACCCCGCTTATCAACATGCACCATTGTGTGAGTGGAGGATGCACATACAGTGTGTTGGTTGATGTGCTTAGGTATTGCAGAATGATTACTACCACAGCTGTAGCTAACACCTCCATCACGTCACATAATTATCTTTTTTTTTTTGTGGTGAGAACTCTTAAAATCTACTCTCTTAGCAACTGTCAAGTACACGATACAGTATTCCTAGCTATAACCATGCTGACATTAGATTCCCCAGAACGTATTCGTCCTATAACTGAAAGTTTATACCCTTTGACCAACATCTCCCATTCCCAACTCCCCAGCCCTGTTAACTACCATTTCGCTCTCTGCTTCTGCCTCATGGCTGAAATATATACACATATGCGTGCACATGCGCACGCACGCGCGCACGCGCACACACACACACACACATATTTGGTATCTTCTTTATCCATTCATCTGTTGATAGACACTTAGGTTGTTTCTGTGTCCTAGCTATTGTGAATAATTCTACAATGAACATGGGGGTGCAGATATTTCTTTGAGATCCTGTTTTCATTTCCTTTGGATACACATCCAGAAGTGGAAAGTACTGGATCATATGGTACTTCTATTTTTTAAAATATATTTATTTATTGATTTTAGAGAGGAAGGAAGAGGGAGAGATAGAAACATCAATGATGAGAGAGAACCATCGATTGCCTGCCTCCTACATGCCCCCTATTGAGGATACAGCCTGCAACCCCAGGCATGAGCCCTGACTGAGAATCGAACTGTGACCTCCTGGTTCATAGGTCAACACTTAACCACTGAGCCACCCTGGTTGGGCATCATACTTCTATTTTTAATTATTGGGAAAACTCCACACTGTTTTCCATAGTAGCTGCACCCTTTAATTCCTACCAGCAGTGCACAAGGCTTCCCTTTGCTCCACATTCTTTCCAACACTAGTTATCGCTCGTCTTTCTAAGGATAGCCATTCTAACAGGCATGAAGTGATACCTCATTGTGGTTTTGATTTGCATTTCCCTGATGATTAGTGATGTCAAACAACATTTCATGTACCTATTGGCCATCTGTAGGTATTCTTTGGAAAACTTCTATTCCTTTCCTCTGCCCATTTAATATGATTTTGGGGGGGGGGGCGCCTATTGAGTTATATGAGTTTTTCGTAAATTTTGGATAGCAAGCCCCTGTTAGATGTATAATTTGTAAATATTTTCTCCTATTCCATGAAATGCCTTTTCCTTTTGTTGCTTGTTTCTTTTGCTCTGCGGAGCTTTTTAGTTTGATGTAGTTCCACTTGTTCATTTTTGCTCTCCTTGCTTTGGCTGTCACACAAAAAGAAATCCTTCCCAAGACCAATGTTAAGGAGCTTTTTCCCTATGCTTTCTTCTAGGAGTTTTATGGTTTCAGGTCTTATGTTTACGTCTTTAGTCTGTTTTGAGTTCATTTTTGTCCATGGGATAAGCCAGGGGTTTGATTTCATTCTTTTCATGTGGCTAACCAGTTTTCCAACACCATGCCCTGAAGAGACAATCCCTTCCCATCGAGTATCCTCGGCTCCTTTGTCAAAATATTAATTGATCACACATGCAAGGGTTTATTTCTGGGCTTTCAATTGTGGTCCCGTTCATCTATATACTGTTTCTATGCCAATGCCATACTGTTTTGATTACTATAGTTTTATAGTGTCATTTGAAACCAGGAAGCGTGATGCCCCCGCTTTGTTCCTTCTTAGGATTGCTTTGGCCATTCAGAGTCTTTTGTGGTTTCATTTGGTAAGGTCTTGATAGTTTAGATCAAATATGAGAAGTAAACCGGAAAGAATGGGAGCAGTTATGTTCGCATTTAAATATGGTTTTAAGCAGAACTGGAGAATGACTCTGCTAGTTTGGTCCCCTTTGGCGAAAGTCTGTCATTTGTGGAAAATAGGAATGAGAGCCACACTTGGGAAACAATAAATAAAATTACAGGTCATTTCTGAAAGGGGAAGAAAGGCAAGCCAGCATCTTTTGTTGAGAAATCACTATTGAACAGGCTGATAAAGCGTCAAGCTGACAAGAAAAGAGCAAAGCCAAGAACATGGGAGTTAAAATAAAATGTCGATCAGATGTGGGATGTGGAGTCTCTTGTGAAGAAGCAGACAGAAAATAGTGCATAACTGGAATCCAAGCTCAGCAGGTTTGTAGATTTCTATCTCTAGAGTGATTATGAATATATAGAGAGAAATGTTTCTGTCTCCAGCTGTACAAAGCATCTGTCAATAGTTCCACGATCACTTCTTGCGTATACATATTTATACCCACACAGAAAGAGTAGAGCAGGTGAAAACACGTGAAAATATTTATTTCATAGTTAAAATGAAAAGTTCTTAGAAATTGTTTTTCTAACCCCAGGGCTCCCTACTAATGACACATTTCTCAGCCTGTTACTCTTCATCTAAAAACCTGAAAATAGGGTCCCATATAAGCCAAAGGAAGAAACATAGCTATTATAAATAGAGATATTATGTGATCATCCACCCATCCAAGTTTTAAAAATAGATTGAAGTGCTACTCTCTCCAAGATTTATAGAACTTGCTATAAAAAAATAAATGTATCATAAATACATGGCTAAAATCCATGCCCATATTTGTGAGAGAGCCTTTCAATCCAGACTGTCACTTTTTCTACACTGATCTAGGACATAGATCTATTGTATGAAATTCACCAGCTGAGGTGAATTATTAGGTACAAAATTGAGTGAGTGGAACTAGCTTTGCTTGAAAAGCTCTATGATTCAATTGCATGTTCTTTTCTTCTTTTGTTTTATTTTTCCAAAACACGAACTCTAGAAGATAGAATTTAACACCTAGTCAAGATCAATTCAAAGTGAAAGACTAGCTCTAACCAGTTTGATTCAGTGGATAGAGCGTCAGCCTGCGGACCAAGGGGCCTTGGTCAGGGCATGTGCAGGAGGCAACCAATAGATGTGTTTCTCTCACATCAATGTTTCTCTCTGACTTTCCCTCTCTCTTCCACTCTTCCTAAAAAATCAATGGGAAAATATGCTTGGGTGAGGATTAAAACACACACACAAAACAAAACAAGAAAAACCAAAGTGAAAGACTGCTATAAGAACTCACATATCAATTGGTGCCTTCAACTTTTGCATTAAATTACTAATACATATTTTAAAGAAAATTATCCACGTAATCTAAGTTTTCAAATTGGTTGGTATAAAGTTATTCATAGCACTTTTTCATGGTGCAATGATGGTGATTTTGTAAATCTGCTCTGTATTGTGGTTGTGTCCTCTACATGATTCCAAATATTGTTTATTTGTGCCTTTTTGCTTCTTTTTTTAAAAAATTGGGAAACCAATGTAACAAACATAAGCTTTTTGAATGAAATCAGTAACTAAGACTCTGAAGCAATGTGCCTTTTAGTTTTTGTGGGTTTTTTTAAAATATATTTTTATTGATTTCAGAGAAGAAAAGAGAGGGAGAGATAGAAACATCCATGATGAGAGAGAATCATTGATTGGCTGCCTCCTGCATGCCCCACACTGGGGATCGAGCCTGCAACCCCTGCATGTGCCCTGACCAAGCACAAACAGTGACCTCCTGGTCCATAGGCTGATGCTGAAGCACTGAGCACGCAGTCAGGCCACATTTTCTTTTAATCTCTTGTCTCTCTGTCCTGTTTCCTCAGGGAAATCCTTAGTATCCTCTTCAATTCACTAATTTTTTCTTTTCTTTGTTTTAAAGTAAGTCTCAACAACTTTTATTTTATTTTTTTAATAGATTTTTATTGATTTCAGAGAGGAAGAGAAAGGGAGAAATAGAAACATCAATGATGAGAGAGAATCACTGATCAGCTGCCTCCTGCATGCCCCACACTGGGGATTGAACCCGAATCAAACCCGGGACCCTTCAGTCTGCAGGCCGACACTATCCGCTGAGCCAAACCGGCTAAGGCTAATTTTTTCTTTAATTACCTCCAGTCTAGAGCATCTCACTATTGGATATTTATTTTAACGACTCAATTTTTTTTAATTGATTTCAGAGAGGAAGGGAGAGGGAGAGGTAGAAACATCAATGATGAGAGAGAATCATTGATCAGCTGCCTCTTGCACGCCCCACCCTGGGGACCGAGGCCACAACCTGGGCAAGTGCCCTTGACTGGAATCGAACCTGGGACCCTTCAGTCCGCAGGCCAACACTCTATCCACTGAGCCAAACCAGCTAAGGCAACGACTCAATTTTTCATTTCCAAGATTTCTATTTATTCTTTACAGTATCCATACCTTCTGATTTTATTTATGCTATGCTGACATTTTTCCCTCATAATGTCTTGCTCTTTTTTTTTTTTTTTTCATGGAAGCTATTCCTTCCTTTATCTCTTTGAGCATTCTAAACATAGTAGAGCTTTTCTTGTTCTCTTTTATTTTGGCACTATTACAGATGTCCCCCAATTCCCCACCCCCGGCCATCATCACACTGCTTGTTGTCTGTGTCCACGGGCTGTGCATATACTAGTATGTTCTTTGGCTAATCTCATCACCTTCTTTCATCTAGTGCCCCCGCCCTCCCTCCCCTCTGACCTCTGTCAGTCTGTTCCATAAGCTAGTAAACCTTTTTTCTAAGATGGTTCCATAAGATTAATTTCAAGTCGACAGGAATAAATGTATGTTCTTAGTTTTTGCTTTGTTGGCTGTCTTTCCAGTGTTGGATTTGGGTTGAGGGGCTCATTTTGAGACAAGGCTTTCCTTCCCTCTGCTCTGTCTCTCCCTTCTTCCTGCTCCTCCCCAGTGTGCTCTCCTCTCCCCGTTTAGTGGTTTTGGGATGGCTTTCATCCTGCACTTGGCTCCCTGGGCCCACAGAGCGTCAGAGATCCAGCCACAGTGATAATGAGGAAACACAGATCCAGACACCAACCCAGGCATGCTCTCTTTCCCAGGCCCAAGTTTATCTCCTCCACCTCCCTGAGTCCACAGTGTGCTGAAGGCTGTAGCCCTAGGCAGGAACCGCATCTATTTCAGCCTCCTTTCAGGGGTAGGAGGAGCCTACCTCTGCCTCTGGCTGCAAGCTGGGAGTCTGGCTTCAGTCTCCCATCTCGGCATGGAACGCTTTTATTTTCATTTTCCCTGGAAGAGCCAAGCTCTAGAGAATATCGCCTGGTTCCAGACCCGGAGCCCAGCAAGCCTGTGGCTTCCGCTGAGCTCATAGCTTTGTATTTCTGTCCCAATTCTGGGCCACAAAGTGTTTACTTCATTTTTAAGGTTGATAAATTTCACTTGTTATTGCTGTATAGAGTGAAGATGTGTCAAAGAACCAACTCTCAGAGCTGTCTGAACCAGGTTTGTATGCTAATTTCTTTAGTAAACTGAAGACTGCGATGCATTCAGTTAAATCTTTAGTTCACTTTTAGACAAGAATAGGAATTAGTCTGTGAATATTTGTCTCAACTAAAATAACATCAAAAGCATAGTTCTTTAAATTATTTTATACTAGGGGCCTGGTGCATGAAATTCATGCACTGGGGAGGGGTCCCTCAGCCCAGCCTGCCCCCCTCACATACTGGGCGCCCTCAGAGAATGTTCTACTGACGGCTTAGGCCCACTCCCCATTGGGAGCAGACCTAAGCCACAGTCTGGTCTCCCTTTGCAGGAGGCGACCGGCTGATCAGGGGAGGGCACCAGCCCCATCACCTCGCTGCCGCAGCCACTGCCAGTCACCGCAGCCACCAAGGTATTTTCATCAACATGGACTCCAGTCCCTTCACCATGAAAAAATGACAACTTTCTTTAGGCATTTTCAAGATGTATCTTTTATAAGCTATGACATTTCTTTCTTTACTTTTCTTTTTATCATCACCTGAGGATATGTTTCCATTGATTTTTTCCCCCTTCCCTCCGATCCCAGGCTCAGCCCTGCCCAAGCCTAAAGCCTCCGCCTGAGGCTTTAGGCTTGGGAAGGGGACCAGGATCCCGCCCCTCCGATGGCAGGCTGGGAGTGACCTGGGTGCCAAGAAGGTTCCCGGGACTCAGGTATGTATGCAAATTAACCACCATCTTTGTTGGGTTAATTTACATACTCACTCTGATTGGCTGTGGGTGTAGCGGAGGTATGGTCAATTTACATGTTTCTCTATTATTAGGTAAGATTAACACCTGATTATTTAATTATTAGCTTGATTACCAAATAATCTCATTCAGTTACCATGATGTTGAAAATTTCAAACATGCTACTTTCCAGTTAATTTTGTAGTCTACATTTTCATAAAAATAGCCAGAATTTGTTTTTTAAATAAAAAGTCAAAATGAGGAAATGTCATTTCTTAGTCCCTGAATTCTGGAATCTTCTAATGATTTTTTTTTTTTACCAAGTAAATAAACCCAGAAGTAAATGAAATGTGGTTTACTGCTTATGCTTCCTGGAATTTCTTGCCGCCAACTCAGAATTATAGCATCTTAGAGTTGGAAGAAATTATTCATATGACCACACTGAATATTTTTCCTGTTGGTCTGCATTAGATTGGGGAAGGTTAGTGACTAAAAGGCTAAGACTTTAGAGAGTCCTGTGGCAAAGGTAGAAGCCCACTTCAAAGGAAATTCAGACACTCAGCTGGTTTCTTTGAAGAGAATTCGTTTTCATGAAAAATGTTCTAAAGACTTTCTGATGGAACCAGAGAGAGCAAAGCCCATTTCCCCCTTCGTTTTATTACAAATGGAGTCACATTGCCAATGACGCGCATGTTTAACAACCAGCGCTCCAAGAAAAGAAAAACCAATTTGTAGTGTTTGCCAACTTCCATGGTGTAAATACTCCCACTGTGGCTGATTTCACACTATTAATGTGTCAATCACTAAACATAGAATTGGGAGGAGATGCCCATAATAGGTTTCTTGGGTGGATAGGAGCAAGCTTCAGCACACTGTTATGATAATGCCAAATCCAATAGATACTTCCCAGACTCAGCTTGGGCTCTCAGCAGCGTTCAGCACAGTTGCTCGCACCATTATTGACATTCTCTCTCTCTCTCTCTCTCTCTCTCTCTCTCTGCCTTCCCATCAGCCATGCCATCCCCGCCCCCTCCTCTGCTCAGGCTCATGTGAGCCTCCCCCAGCTCCCCTCCCCTCTGCTGCTTCTGTGATGAGACACTCTCTGCTCTCCTGGAGCCTGTTGCTCGTTCTCTCTGCACCCCCCCTGGGTGACCTCATCCGGGCCCTTAGCTTTCAATATCACAAAACACTGTCAACTCCCGTATTTTTATCTCCAGCACAGACCTTCATGCTGGGCTCCAGGCTTGTATATACAACTGCCTACTCGGATATCTCAGAGGCAACTCAAACGCAACTTGTCTAAGACCGAACTCTCCATCCTCCTCCTCCATCTTCCTTATCTGAATAAATGGAACTGCCATCTGTTCATTTGCTAAAGCCACAGACCCAGCAGTCATCTTGCAAACCCTCGTCCCTTTGCTCATAAGAGACAACCCATTACCAAATACCGTCCTATTGATGTCGCTTTCAAAATATTTCTCAGATCTGTCTCTGTCTCTGCATCTCCAAGGCCCCATCATCTCTTGAACGGACCCCTGCACTTGAATCCTAAGCACATCCCATCCTCTTCTCTTGCCCCTTCCTCTTGTGCTCCCCACAGTGGCCCCGAGAGATCTTTCAAACACACTCGAAACCCTCCGTTGGTTTCCCATTACATTTAAGAGAAAACAAAACATCCGTACGTGGCCTGCATGATCAGATTTCGGTTTAGTTCTCCAATCTAATTTTTTACCACTTTCCTCCTCATTCACCATACTCTGGCCACACACGTTGTTTGAGGTTCTTCACACACGTTCTTTCTCGTTTCGGATCCTTGTAATCATAAGTATCAATCTGCTTGTTTCATGTCCATCTTCCCCTGGGTGCCAGTACCATGACTGTGCTCATCGAATAACCAAGGCAGAGCCCACACTAAGTGCTCAGTGAATATTTGTTGGAAGAAGTAATAAATAAATGAATGAATGAAGCATCAGATTTTTCAGATAAACCTTTTTAGGTTATACATTTTGGATGTGTATAAAGGGAAGAGAGGAGTGGCTGTTGACATTAAAGCTTTTAGAATGCTGTGTCTGAATGGAAATATTCATATTTCTTTTGGTGACAACACTCTTATAGCAGTATAAAGTTGGGATAACTTATCCTGAAAAGGAAGCTGAGAAAACCAAAGGAAAGTATGAACTTCCATTCTATTAAGGTGCTTAATATTAAGTTGCTAATAAGTATGAATAAATTCAAAACAAATGATCAAATACTACTACCACCAAGTAAATGTATTTTTATGCAGACAACAGTTAAAGGAGGAAGGAAGTTCAGCCCTGGAGTTTAAGAGCTGATTCTGCCATTTCACTTGCTGTGTGAACTTGAGCAAATGTCTTTGCCTCTTATTTTCGTCAACTGTAAAGCGGGGACACTAATATCAAGTACTTCTCAGGGTATTTGCGAGATGGCACAGTGAAAACACATTCTCCCACTGAATTTACTCCACCCTTAATTTACTTGATTTCTTTAAACCTCTCAGTATTTTCATTTGTGAAACAATGGGTTTGTACTTAACTTCTTTTAAGACTCTGCTGGTGCAAAGATCCTGATATGTATATCCCATCCCCACTCTCACTTGAATTGTGGATGAAGGCCACTGCCCTGTGAGGGCCCTGCATGGTACACCTGGGCAGAGACAGGCTGCATCTATTTCTTTTTTTATTACTAGAGGACTGGTGCACGAAATTTGTGCATGGGAGTGGGGAGTCTGTGTCCCTCAGTCCAGCCTGCACCCTCTCCAATCTGGGACCCCTCAAGGGATGTCCGACTGCCCGTTTAGGCCTAAATGGGCAGTCAGACATCCTCTTACAATCCAGGACTGCTGGCTACCAACCACTCACCTGCCTGCCTGCCTGATTGCCCCTAACCACTTCTGCCTGCCAACCTGATCACCCCCTAACCACTCCTCTGCCAGCCTGATCAATGCCTAACTGCTCCCCTGCCAGCCCGATTGCCCCTAACTGTCCTCCCTTGCCAGCCTGGTTGCCCTCAACTGCCCAGCCTGGTCGCCCCCAACTGCCCTCCCCTGCAATCCCGATTGCCCCTAACTGCTCTCCCCTGCAGGCCTTGTCACACCTAACTGCTCTCCCTTGCTGGCCTGGTCGCCCCCACCTGCCCTCCTCTGCAGGCTTGGTTGCCCCTAACTGCCCTTGCCTGCAGGCCTGATCCCTCCCAACTGCCCTCCCCTGCAGGCTTGGTTGCCCCCAACTTCCCTCCCCTGCAGGCCTGGTCACCCCCAACTGCCCTCCCTTGCAGGCCTGGTCCTTCCCAACTGCCCTCCCCTGCTGGCCTGATCGCCCACAATTGCCCTCCCTTGCTGGCCATCTTGTGGTGGCCATTTGTGTGTTGGAGTGACAGTCAATTTGCATATTACTCTTTTATTAGATAGGATTATTTTATTAATCCTCGCTGGAGGATATTTTCCCATTGATTTTCAGAGAGAGTGGAAGGGACAGGGGGTGGGTGGGGGAGGAGAGAGAGAAACATCGATGTGAGAGAGCCACATCAATTGGTTGTCTTCTGCCTGTGCCCCAACCGGGGCAGGGCACCTGCAACCCAGGTACCTGCCCTTGACCTGAATCAAACCCGAGACCCTTCAGTTTGAAGGCAGATGCTCTAACCACTGAGCAACTGGCCAGGGTGAGACAGGCTGCATTTAGGCATTGTTCATAAGGAGACTCCCTGTCTGATCATCCCAAGTTTTAGAATCAACTTTTTAACAAATGTTCTAAAAGTGCTTATGAATTCTTTTTAAGAGAAATGCATGCTGGTAAATATGCCCCATTAGGGCAGGGGTTTTACCCATCTCTCTTTTCTTTTTTTTTTTAATTTTATTTTATTTTTATTGTTTTAAGTATTACAAATAGTAGTACATATCTCCTTTTTTTTTCCCCTTTGATCTCCCCCCGACCTCCCCTACCCCCCTCTCTTTTCTTTTTTGTCTATATATTTTTAAAATGGACTTTATTTTATATATATATATATATATATATATATATATAAAATTGATTTTAGAGAGGAAGGGAGAGGGAGAGAGAGAGACATCAATGATGAGAGAGAATCATTGATCGGCTGCCTCTTGCATGCCCTCTACTGGGGATCGAGCCCAAAACCCAGGCATGTGCCCTTGAACCCGGGACCCTTCAGTCCACAGGCCAACGCTCTATCCACTGAGCCAAACCAGTCAGGGCTGGACTTTGTTTTTTAGATCAGTTATAGGGCCTTAGCAAAACTGAGCAGAAATACATAGATTTCTCATAAACCCTGGAGTCCACACATGCATAGTCTCCCCCATTATCAACATGCCCTCCTCAGTGGAACATATGTTACAATTTATGAACCCACAATGACACCTCATTATCATTCAAAGCCCATAGTTTACATTGGAGTTTACTCTGAATGTTGAACATTCTTTGGGTTTGACAAATGCGTAATGACACGTATCCACCATTATAGCATCACACTGACTAATTTCACTGCCCTGGGCATCCTCTGCTCTGCCAAGTCACTCCTCCCTCCCCGCAACCTCTGGCCACCACTGACCATTTTTCCTGTCTCCATAGCTATGCCCTTCCCAGAATGCCATGTACGGGTACAGTAGGTAGCCTTTTCAGATTGGCTTCTTCCACTTAGTAATATGCTCCTCCATGCCTTTTCATGGCTTGGTAGCTCACTTCCTTTTAGTGCTGAAGAATATTCCACTGTCTGGCTGTCCCATAGTTTATGCTGATTAACATTAAGTTATTAAATACTAGAGGCCTGGTGCATGAAAATTCATGCTCTGGAGGGGGGTCCCTCAACCCAGCCTACCCCCTCTCACAGTCTGGGAGCCCTCAGGGGCAGGACGCGATCCGGCGATCAGGGGAAGGCGATGTCCCATCACACCTCTGCTGATGCCACTGCCGGCAGCACAAGCCTCAGCAGGCCCTAGCTACCTGAGCCTCGGGCGGCCCTGGTTACCTGAGCCTCGGGCGGCCCTGGTTACCTGAGCCTCGGGCGGCCCTGGTTACCTGAGCCTCGGGCGGCCCGGGGCAACTGGGGGGCTGAGGGGACTAGGAGACTCCGAAGGCAGGCACGCAGAGTGGCTGGGCCCGCCTGGGGGCAGGTCTGGCCTTGTCGCATGCCTGCTGCCCTGGCGGGGCCGGGGGGACTGGGCACCGCCATTTTGTGGCTGTGGGCGCTGCCATCTTTGAGGGCAGGGCAGTCAATTAGCATATTACCTCCTTATTGGGTGTGGGCACCGCCATCTTTGTGATGGTGTGAGGGTCAATTAGCATATTCCCTCTTTATTAGCTAGGATGATTAAAAGCCCTCCCTTCTAAAGGATATCTTGGTTGCTTCCAAGTTTCAACAGTTATGAGTAAAGGGGCTCTCAACCTCTGTGGGCAGGTTTTTGTGTACCATAAGTTTTCAGCTCCTTTGGGTAAATGCCAAGGAGTAGGATGGCTGGATCTTATGGTAAGAGATGCTTAGTTTTGTAAGGAGCCGTCAAACTGCCTTGCAGGGTGGCTGTACCACTTCACATTCTCAGCAGCCATGAATGGGAATTGTCAGAGTTCTGGCCTTGGCTATTCGAATAGGTGTACAGTGGTGTGTCACTGATGTTTAATTTGCATTTCCCTGAGGAAATATGATGCGAAGCACCTTTTTCTGTGCTTATCTCCCACCTGCATCACTTCTTGGGTGAGGTGTCTGTTAAAATAATTGGCCCATTTTTTAATCTAGTTGTTGTGCCCCCGGTTCTTTGTCATCTACTGATCCTTTTCTGTGTCCCACTCTGTCCCACATCCCATGTCCTCCTCTATCGATAAACCTTCCTGGTATCAGGAAGCATTTTGCACTAACTTCAGAGAACCCTCAGCCTCTCAGCTCCATTGCTCCTGCAAGTCACTCTTCAGGATGCTCTCTGGGTCTAGCGATGCACATTCCCGATTTCCTCCTGAGTGGTTCTGACACATGGAAGAACTGCTTACCTCTGGGGTCCAATGAAAACAACCTCTGCATGCACCCTTTTTAGGGGGTCAGCTTTTTCATTTGCAGCAACTGGTGTGTAACATGTGGGTTACACACACTACCTATGACTCTACTATGAGACTACTACCATGTGTCATTTATAAATCACTAGAGGCCCGGTGCATGACTTGGCGCGGGGGGCGGGGAGGGGGATCCCTCAGCCCGGCCTGTGCCCTCTCACAGTCCAGGACCCTTTGGGGGATGTCTGACTGCTGGCTTAGGCCCACTCCCCTAAGCTGGCAGGGGGACATCCTTAGCACTGCTGCGGAGGCAGGAGAGGCTCCTGCCACTGCCGCTGCACTTGCCAGCCATGTGCCCAGCTTCTGGCTGAGTGGCACACCCCCTTGGGAGCGCACTGGCCACCAGGGGGCAGCTCCTGCAGACACCTCACCCATCATAGCGACCGGTCATTCCGCCATTTGGTTGATGTGCTTATTAACCTTTTATTATATAGGATATGTCACATACTTAAGAACAAGGCCCAGGAAATAACAGAGTCCATGATTTTTGTATAGTAGTGTTCCCATGATACAAAAATCATGGACCCTGTTTTCCCTGGGTCTTGTTCTTAAGTCTGTGCCATATGATATATGACATGAAACATAATCCCTTTAAAATATTTCCTATTTGTTGCTTGTTTGGCAAAACTTTTCACAGATGGGACTAGGCTGACTGTTACCGTTGTTCTATCAGAATTACACGTTATACATTAGAATAGGCGCTGGTAAAACTATTTTGCATTGTAACTGCCCAGCAGGTGGTAAATATTCAGCTCTGGTCACCGCACACTGCTGCCTCCCAGGCTGAGGTCTGGCCTTGTGGATCAGCATCACCCGTGGGCATCAGTGTCTTAGAAAAACTGTGCTTCGTGGGCCAGGTTTACTGACAGGGGAGGACAGGGAAGTTCCAGGTTCCAACCCAGGATCCAACTTTCTGTGTGGCCTTCACACGTCATTTCACACTCACTCAGCCATTTCTTCGTTTCCACAGGGAAACAGTGCCTATCAGCTTCTCCGGGGCCTGGTGAGAAAGGGGAGAGTGAACGGATAACATCAAGGTCTGCTCCATAGTTCTGCCCTGTAGCAAGAAAAGAAACAAGGCCTGGCCCGGCTGGTGTGGCTCAGTGGTTAAGCTTCAGCCTATGAACCAGGAGGTCACAGGTTGATTCCCAATCAGGGCACAGGCCCGGTTGCGGGCTCCATCCTTAGTGTAGAACATGCAGGAGGCAGCCGATCAATGACTCTCTCTCATCATTGATGTTTCTATCTCCTTCTCCCCTTCCTTTTCCCTTCCTCTCTGAAATCAATAAAAATACATTTTTTTAGAAAAGAGAGAGAGAAGGTTTTTGGAAAACCTAGCACGTGTCTAGCCGAAACCGAAGGCTTGTTGTTGTTGTAAAGAAAAGGGAGCAATGTCTGATTTTAACATCACACATTCCAACCACAGTCCTCCAAGCCTCTCTCCTGCAGCCAACCCTGCTGGTGGGAGCCAGGTCTAGAGGGAAGTTTCCAGAAAGCAGATTTTGGCACAGTATGCCTTTAAACCTGCAGAGAATAAAGTTCAGGGTGTTGGGTTTTTTTTTAAAGAACATTTTCATTCCTTTTTGCCACAGAATTTCAAGAACTATGTTTATTTTTCCTTTTCAGGTTATAGTATGTGGGTTTTTCATAGTCAGATATGAGGAATGGACACATTTCTTTCCTTTCGTTTCTTTCTTTCTTTCATTACAAAATTCTTTCAACTTGTCCGTTGGGCCAAAGTCTAAGATTATATTTTAGAAATTTGATTTTCTTATATTATCACTAAATTATCTCTGAGAAAGAACAGAGTGCTGAAGTCTGTTTTCTGACTGCTCTGAGAAGAGGCTAATAGGTGCCAGGGAATGATTAGTGCCGGCCGGCGTGGCTCAGTGGGTGAGCATCGACCTATGAACCAGGAGGTCAAGGGCGCATGCCTGGGTTGCGGGCTCAATACCCAGTAGAGGCGTGCAGGAGGCAGCCGATCAATGGTTCTCTTGCATCATTGATGTTTCTGTCTCTCCCTCTCCCTTCCTCTCTGAAATCATTAAAATATATATATATATATATATATATATATTTTATAGAGTGATTATTGATTTTAATTCTAGTCCTTGGATAAATGGCTTATGTGGCCCTGTGTCCTGGCACACCAAGAGGGCAGTGGGCCCTGGGTCTGTTTCGGATAGTTTTGTAAACCAAAACCAACCACTGCAAGCGCACTGGTGTCAGAGGGATAGCCAGGACACTGCCCTCCTCCTCACAGCGTGTCATTACGGAGAAATGGAAGCCCGCACATTCCAACCTGATTTTCATTGACCTCTGGGAGCCTGTAAGCTTTGCATGAGGTAAGGGACTGATTCAGAGCCCCTGAGTCCCTTTGGTGCCACAGGCGCTACTTAAAATGGATATTCCTTTGGGTTTCTCGGTATTATTTCTCTAGGGTCATGGACTAAACAGGGCGCTGCTTCAGGAGCACTCCCTGTCCTAGTGAACAGGAACTGGACGCCTGGTGGCCAAAGTAGCTGGCCTGTGTTTTAAAGGTTAGGAGTTCAAATCTTGTGGGTTTGCGCTTGGGTTATAGCGTGCATGTATCTTGGTTGGAGAAGCAATAACATTGCCAGATGGAATCTGGCCTACCCACGGCTAAGTTCTGGCTACAATTAATTTTAAAAAATACTTCCGATGGAATTCTTTACCTCATAGACCTGAACAAAGGGTCCACATTCCAGAAGACGTAAGGAGGCTTTATTTTCCAAGCTTCCTGCCCCCTACAGTGTGTATGTACTTGAATTCCACCACGTAGACTAGCGTTCATACTTGACACATTCTTTAAATTTTGATATACCTGTAGCCCCAGGCCTTCTTTCCTCTCTTCATTTTCTTTTCTCTTGATTTTTCAGGGAGATAATATTTTACAGATTTAAAGCATGCTCTTGCACGGATGACCCACTGCAAATAGAGCCCATTGGAAGAAAATATAACCTGTATTAGGGCTTATGACTTCAGTGGTTTGAGCTTTATAATAGCTTGTTTTTCTATAGCATTTACTGGGCATAAAGCGCTTCACATGTATGATCTCCTTTCAGCCATATAGCTATAGGTCAAGGTAAATATTGTGCCCAATTTTCAGACAAAAAGAGAGAATAAGAGAGAGAGAGAGACCCAGAGGTGTTAAGAGATTTGCTCAAAAATCACTCAGCAACCAGTACTCCAGCTCAGACATTTACAGCTCTAAATATCTTCATCACTATCATATAATTATCTCCTACAGCAGAAAATTGCTATAGAGTCACATTTGTGTTCCAGATTTTGTTTCTGGTCCTACTTTATGGAGCTGTGTCTGTAATGCCACTGCCATCATGGGAAGAACATACATATGAAGCTCCTGGCAGATGCTGAACACTTAAAAGCACCAACGGTTGAATTGTTTTACTTGAAGTATCTGCTACCCTCTTCCCTCCTATATACCCACAAATAAAGGGAAATAACCCTGCATGCCCTGTGCTCCAAGAATGTCTGAAATTAGAAATATCCCAGCATTGTGACCTGAAGTTGCCTCAACAGGAAGTTCTGTTTTTTAAATTATGACTCCAGTCACTTTCTTTCCAGTTACTCTTATTGCCAACGGGGCTTTGGACAAATAACTCCCGGAGAAGCTGTCTACGTACTCACTAGATGGAAGGAATAATGTACCTGACAAAGCGTTGGGGAAAACAACCAAATACTGTCTGTCATGTGCTTTGAATGCCTAGAAGAAGAAAGATAAGATTTACACGAAAGGGTGTAATTATATCGAGTCAGCAGTGATATCATCGTCTATATTTTACGTGTGGCGGTTGGCTAAGACACTGCTGGTTATAATTTGGCTCTCAGGTTTGATGCTTTACGGACATGATGATGTCACCACAAATTAGCAAAAGAGCCTAAGCTGAGAAGGTAAGGAATCCTCTTCTTTTAAAAATTCCTGTATGACCGAAATTTATTTTAAACTCTCTTCTCCAGCTGGTCCTGCAACTCAGGATGCCCGCAGGGTTCGCAAAGCACTCCTATTTCTGTGTCCGTGCAGTGAGTCCTTCTCTAGAATGGGTCTGGTTATAGACACCATCTTTTAACACACCTGAGAAAGAAGAAGTTCCCTGTGTGTCTACACTCACTTCCTGAGCCCAAGCGAGAGGTACAGGTGTTACGCTGAGCACCTCGAGCCTCCCTGGTAAACATCAGTTTTGCCACATCAAGCTCTTCCTCGAGATCTTATGCTCACTGTTCATTGTCCAGTCACCCAAGGACATATCCCAAGGTGAAATTACTACTTTATCCGAGAAATTCCAAGCTACTCTACCTACTACCTCTTCCCTCAGCCTCTGCAGTGAAAAGCAGAGCCTCCCCTCCACTCTAATCCCTCAGTCTACCCTTTTGTAACCTTTTTTCTTCAAAGATTCCCCTGAGAAAATGCTGGGGTGATGGAATGGGCATCATGAGGCTTATCTCAACATTCCCAAGAATGGATGGACCTCCAATGTCAAGAGAGTCCTTGAGTTCTTATTCATGTCTTCAGTTTTCATGACCCATTAGACGTTCGTGCATGCTGACGAGTGAATCTTACGTATATCAGTGAAACTCACTTCTAGGTGGGGATTCAGTCCAGGTGACTGACTTCCTGCACGTAGCTACACTGTCTAAGATGTGGCACGCCCTCACATTCCTAGAGATCTGCTCTCTGAGGATGCATTCCTAGGAATAGTAAAATAGTTAAATGTGCAAGAATACATTCTACCCAAAGAAATGAATGGGCTTGTGCCCAGCTGGTGTGGCTCAGTGGTTGAGCATCAACCCATGAACCAAGAGGTCACCAGTTCAATTCCCAGTCAGGGCACATGCCCTGGTTGTGGGCTCGATCCCCAGAAGGGGGCATGCAGAAGGCAGATGCTCCTATTTCTCTATCCCTCTCTCTAAAATCAATAAAAACGTATTTTTTAAAAATGCATGAACTTGTTTGTTTTCTTGTTTGCACCACTGAGGTATATTCCTGGTTCCTGTCAGAATGACGAGTCTGATTATCTGAGCTTGGCAACTCCTTCCCGATGGAAATATTGACAGTCCCCCAAAGATCCAGTTAACAGTGGAAGCTCTTCAAGTGTCCTGACAATTTAGAAGCAAAAGAGAAGCAACTCACTATAAAAATTATAATAATATACTGTAGATATTACATAAAGTCAACTTCTTGAGCTTCTCAAATTGCACCCCACTTACTTTGAGGTCAACATATCCATATTAGTTCCAAAACAGAGGGGCTTGTCTCAGTTTTTAATCTGATTTTCATTCTCACTCCTAGGACTCCCCACTCGGAGAGGCCCACCCCACCAGGTTCTCCTGCACAGGACAGCTGTGGGGCTGTGTCTGGCGTCGAAGAATCTGCCAGCAGCCACGGCAGCCCTGCCTCTCTCCTTGGACCTCGTCTTTTGGTCTCTGGACTCAACCCCTGACATTTGGACATTTGCAAGCAGAAAGCTATGCTCCCGAATAAGGAAGTCAATAAAAGACCCGTGTTTATACTTCCCACTCCTTCCCCATTCCCTGCACTTACAGGGCTTTTCTCTGAGGTAATACCACTCTATTTAATAGGTTTCCCTAAACTGTACGTTCTTGAGAGAGAGAAAAAATCTTTCTAACGCTTTCTTATTCCTTCATTTTTCTGAGTCAGTGCCCTACAGACAACCTATGGGGCTGACAGACACAGTAAGCCACAAACTAGCCCGGCAGTTTGATGGGGATTCTATAGTTGCCTCCTAATTCCTCTGAAAAATGGCAATCCTTGTTTTATTATTAGGGTGGTTCCCGTGAGGAGAGGTCAGCTATTCTGAGGAGCAGATACTCTACCAACCGATCCAGAAGCCTGGTGGAAGCTCTCTCATCTCAGGAACCCAGGTGGAAAGAACACCACGCCCTACGCAGCCCCAGGTGGACAGACCACGCCCTACGCAGCCCCAGGTGGACAGACCACGCCCTACGCAGCCCCAGGTGGACAGACCACGCCCTACGCAGCCCCAGGTGGAAAGAACACGCCCTACGCAGCCCCAGGTGGACAGACCACGCCCTACGCAGCCCCAGGTGGACAGACCACGCCCTACGCAGCCCCAGGTGGAAAGAACACGCCCTACGCAGCCCCAGGTGGAAAGACCACGCTCTACGCAGCCCCGCGAGGGCGAGCTCACGTCTGCACAGGGCTGGCCCCTGCCTCTCTGAGACCCTCGCGCCCGCTAAGATGTTGTGCATCTTCGTTCTTCGAGCTTCTCACACAGCCTTTAAACGTCCTCTCCATTTGGGTGGAACCCCAGAGTAGAGGGAAGGCAGGACTCCACGTCCTACTTAGAAGCCAAAGAGGGCAGAGGGGGGTCCTACCGTTGCCCCGGCAACTAGGAAACTAGCTTGGCCCAGCCTCTCAGAGGTCCCCTCTGGGACACGAGGTCTGAGACGAGGCAGGGGTCGTCTGCAGCGGCTGTGGTGGATTTGAGCGGCCAGCAGCGTGGGTGTCAGGGGTGGCAGAGCCAGCAGCCTATGACAAGTGTCCAGCGGCAACAGCACCGGTGGCAGCATCCTCAGAAGACCATCCCTGTGGCAAGACATTGGCTGTGCCTTCCTCCCTTGATTTGTATTCATTGCCAACACCTGGTTCTCCAGTCTTCCCCTGTGAGCTTCCAATGCGTTCGTCTCCGCTCAAGCCCACGAGAAGAGATCTTTGTTGCTTACAACCAAGAATTCCGACTGGTATGCCAACCTTCCCTTTGTGGACACGTGGTCCAGGAACAGCCAGGCAGGTTTGATGGGGCCCTTTAACTTCCCACAGGTTGACCCTCCCACCACGTGTGAACTGCTTTCCTTTCTCTTAAATCTGAGAGAGCTGTGCCCACTCCAAGGACAGACACGGGGGACCTACAAAGACAAGTGCCATCGAACCCCCGGCAAATAGGAGAAGTGGCCTGAAGGAGGCATCGGCCTTTTCTGCAGGGAGCTGGATATGTTCGCTTAAGAACAGATGAAAAGAACCTTGCACATCGATTCATTTTTAAAATAAAGTTTGTGGTGTGTTTTTTTTCCACCCCAAATGTAGCAATAATTCCTGTTCATTGTGGAAGATATGAGGGCAAACAAAAATAGAAAAAAGAAGAAAAATTACCTCTCATTCTACCATCCACCGATAGCTACAACTGAAATTTTGGTGTGCCTAATAGTTTTCTATGAAAATGTTTTCATAGTATGATCATCCTAGTCCAGTGGTCGGCAAACAGCGGCTCACAAGCCACATGCGGCTCTTTGGCCCCTTGAGTGTGGCTCTTCCACAAAATACCACGTGCGGGCGTGCACATACAGTGCGATTGAAACTTTGTGGCCCATGTGCAGAAGTCGGTTTTCGGCCTGGGAGAGTCTATTTTGAAGAAGTGGCGTTAGAACACTCAAGGGGCCAAAGAGCCGCATGTGGCTCGTGAGCCGTGGTTTGCCGACCACTGTCCTAGTCTAATGCTTATTAAAATTAAAAGAGCAGAAACATTTCTGTTACACTAGATCAAAATAGATAGATACAGAAATATATAGATAGAGCTATAGCCCTAGAGGCTAAACATAAGATAGTGAACTCTTTCTTTTTCTAAAAGGAGCGTTTCTTAAAATGCTTACCCCTTCATTTTACTTTTACTTTTATTATTATTACTCGAGGCCCAGTGCACTCAGCCCGGCCTGTGCCCTCTGAGTCTGTGACCCCTTGGGGGAAGTCCACGTGCCGGCTTAGGCCTGCTCCCCGGGGGATAGGGCCTAAACTGTCAGTCAGACATCCCTCTGGCAGCCTGGGAGCCTTCGGGGGATGTCCGACTGACAGCTTAGGCCCACTCCCCACAGTCGGACATCCTTAGCGCTGCCGAGAAGGCAGGAGAGGCTCCCGCCACTGCCGCTGTGCTCCCCACCGTCAGCCCGGCTTGTGGCTGAGCGGAGCTTCTCCTGTGGGAGGGCACTAACCACTAGGGGGCAGCTCCTGCATTGAACGTCTGTCCCCTGGTGGTCAGTGCGCATCATAGCGCCTGATCGTTCCTGGTCGTTCTGCTGTTCGGGTCATTTTGCATATTACCCTTTTATTATATAGGATTTTGTAGTTAATCCTCACCCAAGGATATTTTTTCCATAGATTTTGTTTTTTGGGGTTTTTTTAGCAAGAAAATGGAAGGGAGAAACAGAGAGGGAGAAACATCGATGCGAGAGAAACACATTAACTGGTTGCCTCCTGCAAGCACCCCGACTGGGGCTGGGCATCAAGCCTGCAACCGAGGTCCGTGCCCTTGGCCGGAATCAAACACGGGACCCTTCAGTCCACAGGCCGACACTCTAACCATTGAGCCAAACCTGTTAGAGCACCCCTTCATTTATTAACAGCTGCTAGAGATACAATATAAAAAGATTTTCTTGATCATATAAGGTTGGGAAATGCTGAGTTAAAGTTGAACATGTTTGGGGTTTTTTTTCCGTAACATTTTCAGAGCTTTTAACAGATTAGAGTGCAATGTGACTCTCAAAGAGAACAGCATTTTCCAAACGTATCTGACTACAGAGCTCCCCTGTGAACGCATTCCCCAGAACCCCGTTCTAAGGAGCGCTGACCCGAGAGTTTAGAACGTCATAGTCTTCACGTTCACACTTCAGTCTTGATGAATCCGTCCAAGATCACTAGAGGAAAGAAGAGAGTGTATTTCAGATCTACAAAAGCAAGATTTGGAGAAGAATGGGAACTTGGAAGTAATTTTTCCCTTGCTGATTCATTTATGTGCAAGAACGTGCTCGAGGGAGTGAAACGTGTGCACAGACATCACCATGCATTTCTGGGAGACCTGGGAATGGAGCAAAGCTGGCGCTGAAGGGAGCAATCCGGTCTTGAGAAATGCCGCTGTGTGAACGGCTCACCCACATTCAAGTGGAAATCCAGTTCCCCGACGAGGACACTGCCTGGCCAGATGAGCAAGACTAACTTCATGTTACTCAGCATCACCGCAGTACTGCCCCTGAAAAGGATAGTCCCAGATGACAGCAACAACAAAAAAGCGCTGGCTGGTTTGGCTCACTGGATAGCATCAGCCTGCAGACTCAAGGGTCCTGGGTTCGATTCCAGTCAAGGGCACATGCCCCGGATGTGGGCTCGATCCCCAGTAGGGGGCGTGCAGGAGGCAGCTGACCCATGATTCTCTCTCATCATTGATGTTTCTGTCTCTCCCTCTCCCTTCCTCTCTGAAATCAATAAAAAAATATTTTTTTAAAAAAAGAAAAGCAAACATGAAGACCCTGTAGCTCTTAAAACAAAATTAATGAAGCCAACAAGGACAAAGGAGAAAACAGAAGAACACAGGAAGTGTCGTTTCAGACAATGAGAATGTCCTCAGTGGAACAGCGCCTGGTTGACACAAGAAATCCTGTTCTTTCTCCTTCGTGTCCCCAGCTAACATGATTTCCGTTCGACTCCCAGTGGGATCCGCCACAGAATAAGTATGAGAACATGGCTCCTTGCATTCAACCAACACGTCTGAATGTCCACTTGACGCCCCAGAAACTGAGAGGGACAGGAAGTGGAAAAGGATGTGGGGGACGTCACACACCTTACCCACCACCTCAGGGTTGGCGCTGCGAACTTGCTCTGTGCCAAGGCACAGCCACGAGGCTCCCGCAACCTCCCGAGCCCGGGGTCTGTCCTTTTTGGAATAAACTACGTGCTTAGGAAAGTCTGGGAATTACCAGATTTCAAAAGTGCCCTCTTTCTGTGAAGGAGCCTAAAAGATTTTCTAGGGCAACTTCCTGTTTTTGCCTGAGACGTTCATCCTGCGACAGTTTGCTGGGCTGCCTGGCTAACCCCATTGCTGAGCTGACAGCTCAGGCCCCAGGGCACCCTGTGGAGGGGAGCGGAATCCGAGAAAGTCAGAATGGAGGGACCTGCGTGATGGTCTCCTCTCACCCAGCCCCCTCTGTTTACAGACCAAAACCATGACGCCCAACACCCACCCCAAATCCGGAGAGGGAATGCGCTCTCCTCCCACTTCTATTTTTGTGTCGTCTTCCCAGGGCGGCCAGCCAGAGCATCTACATCAGGCATGTAGAGGATTTATGAGGCCAAGCGAGCCTTTGGGCTTCTCCGCGGACCTAAACAGGAAACCCACACAAGGAAATGCCCCTTCTGTCTGCAGGCCGAATTCCCAGGATGCTTTCACCAGAGGGCCCTGGCTGGAGCAAAACCAAGGCCTGGCACAGCCAATGCCCTCAGCTCCGGAGGAGAGGTGCCTTCCCCGCCCCTCGCCCCCACTCCCCAGGCCTGTGCTCATTTACTAAGACTTGCTTCTCTCAGGCCGAATCCGCGTGGCTCGATTGGTCCCAGAGGCCGACTAGGGGTTGGCCCAGAGACACCACTTCTCGAACCTCAGGTTGTGTTCAAGGCTTTGCTTCTTCCCACCTGTGTGACATCAATTATCCTGGGAAAGCTAGGCACTCCCCCCACCCCCACCCCTCTCTTGTCCTTTCTGTATTTTGCTTCCTTAGAGCTGGGGGAAAATCCATGCATCTCCCAGCCGAGGAGCAGCCAGATGCCACCGCCTCCTGGGAACCAGCCTGGCCCGTGGTGGAAGCCGCTGAGCTGACAGCTCTTCTCGCCTCTGCTCCTCATCAACACCCCCAGCTCTGCCAAATCCCTTCTCCCCAGTCACCAGCCCATCTGCCCTAGTGTCAAGCCGTGCCGGCCCATGAGGGCATTTCAAAATCTTTCCAGCTCTCTGGGGAAGATTTGGAACTTCGGACCGAGCCTGTGGCTCAGGGCCGGGCAGGAAGGAAGCTCCCGGAGCAGAACAGCTTGCTGGTGACCCTGCTCCCCTCCTCCAGGCGTCCCCTTGGGCCGACACCAAAAATAGAATCTGTCCTCCTCTGTTCGCCTCCTTCCCGGGAAAGAAGACATGCTTCTAGAAAGCCACCAGCATCACCAGGGCCCGGCTCTTAGGGAACTGCCAGATGCTGGGAAGAGGATAATGTGTCATTTCCTCCAACAAATAGCTGGACATCTGGGCTTTTCCTTAGGAGCCAGCTCTTCAGGAGAATGTGACGCGGTGACAGCGAAGGACAAATTGCTCTGGCTTCCACACTCACGAGGCCCGGGGCCTCGTCCAACACGGTGATTCCAGCACTTCAGTAGGAAAACGTGCCTGTCCTCTGCAGCCACACCACCAGGGGACATGGCAGGTGCAAAGCGAGGCATTGGAGACAAGGTGAGTGCCCTAAGGGGGCAGCACAAGGAGCCAGGGCCTGTTGGAGAGAGCGTGGAGTCACCATGTTGCTCACCCACCCCTCACACCAGCAGTCTCCTAGTGAATCCCACAGGACACGGCCCCTGGGACCTGCCCACCACCCTGCCCGCCCCACTGAATCTGAACCCCTGAATGGGGATGGAGCCCAGCACCCTCTTTTTTTTTTTTAATTTTTAAATTTTTTTCAGAGAGGAAGGAAGAGGGAGAGAGAGAGAAACATCAATGTTGAGAGAGAATCATTGATCAGCTGCTTCCTGCAAGCCCCCACTGGGGACCGAGCCCGCCACCTGACCTGAATCGAACCTGAGACCCTTCAGTCTGCAGGCCAATGCTCTGTCCACTGAACCAAACCAGCCAGGGCCCCAGCACCCTCTTTTGAGCCTTCCAGGTAGTTCTGACGAGCCCGCAAGTTTAAGAACCCCTGACCCAGGTGAATGCACTAAGGGCTCTCAGAAGGCAGAAGAAGAAGAGGTGGCGGGATGCTCACCTGAGGAAATGCTGTAAAGCCCTTGCAGAAGGGGAGGAGGGGTGGGTCCTAGGCATGAAGCCACCTTGGTGAGAGAAATGTCCTAGAAATAGAAACGAAGTGACAGCAACTAAAATACAGATACAGCCTTAGCTCTTCACTCATACCACACTAATGGCAGCAAGGACTAGAACAGGACTTACTGACATCAGAGTATACAGTCACAGAATATTTCTCTGTTAAACAGAGTGTACAATGTGGGTTCAATTATGTAAAATGTATGTGCCTATCAGCTGATATATAAGAACATGTTGGAAAATTATGCATCACAATGTTAATAGTGCTCATTCCTGGATTATGGATCATTTTTGTTTTTTCCTTTGTATTTATCTGCCCCTCCTCCCCATTCTTCCATGATAAATATAGATATATTTATAACCAAGGTAATTTTTTCCCAATAAAGTGATAAGCTTTTTGGGTCAAAACAGTCATTGAAACACATTTGTAAGGCACTCTCCAAAAATTGATGTCACGCAGTAATTAGCACCACCTGTTACGCTGGCTACCAGGGCCATGAAGAGCGCTGGATTCAGAAGGTCATGAAGAGATTGTTCAGCTCATCGGCTCCAGCTCAAACCAGCCCAGCACCGAGAGCTGCAGGAAAGGGAGTGGAGCCCGCCCTGCCCTGAGGCGCCCGGCCTCCTCCCCGCTCGGGGCCCCTCCCCTCCGGAGTCTGGGTGCCGGCTCTCTCAGCGGCCAGCGGACCACGCTGTCCCTCTGGAGGGCTTTGTCCCCAAGCCCCAGCGCCGCTTGGCGTTTACACCCCTGCTTCCTGCAGGGAGAGGCCCGCATGCAAAACAACAACACAACAAACACAATGGGAGAGCCCTTCACAGCCTCCGAAGGAAGAAAGGACAATGGAGGGTGATGTAAGGGCCACTGCACAGCCAGTGACTCAGCGCTTCTGCGCCATCAACACCAGCTGCAGCCGGTGGCGGCGGTGGCGGCAGCGCACAGAGAGCCGCACACACGCACACGCACACGCACATGCACACACGCACGTGTGCGTGCAAACATCCCACCGCCTGGAGAGTGTCAAGAATTCTGACTCTGGGACTAACTGTGCTGCAGACATGACACCAAAGCAAAGCGCTCTGCTGCTGTGAGCCGGGCAGGATGTGTGAGGCTGCTGCATATTCCGCTTCCCAGACACGTCTTCCATCCAGACTCGCCCCCTGAAGGTGCCGGCCACGGGTCCCTGGGGTCGAATTTCCCAAACGGAACCAGAGCCCACCTGCAAGCACAGCTATGTCTCACCCTGACTCTCTGGGGGATCACACGATGCGATCTGGTCGGGTGGTACATTTCAGTGTTGGCTTCTCGGAGAGATTGGAGGAGGGAAGGCAGGGGAGTTTATGGGAGAGGCTGGGAAGGTTTTGCACAGACTACCAAGGGAGTGGAATCTGTCCCATGGAATTTTGACTAGGCAATCACTCTGTCTGCAAATGTTTCGTCCTATGAAGAGATGCATTTTTAAATTCAGTCTTAACCACAATCTGAGTCCTTGAAGTAGCCCTGCCCCTGAGAACCCTGCCGGTCAGGCTGGTCCCACAGGCTCACCGTTAACCACCAAATCCACACGTCACACCAGCTCCACTCATGAGAAGTTACCCAAAAGCCACTTAATTTTTAAAAATATTTCTTATTGATTTCAGAGAGGAAGGGAGAGGAAGAGAGATATAAAAGCATCATTGATGAGAGAGAATCATTGATCCGCTGCCTCCTGCACGCCCCCTACTGGGGATGGAGCCTGCAACCCTTGCATGTGCCCTGACCAAGAATCAAACAGTGACCTCCTGGTCCATAGGTCGGTGCTCAACCACTGAGCCACATCGCCTGGGCCGGGTCTGTTTTTTTTGTTTCTGTCTCATTTAGGCACCTCATGCCATCCTCCTTGGCTGCTCCCCCAGCACAGATTCTCCCTCTAGGATCCCTTCATCCCCACACCTTCTCAGGCCCACCTCGGACCAGACTGAGTGTCTCCTGGCCCGCTCTCTCTGTCACAAGGCCCTCTCTGGTTGGTCCCTGCTCCCTGTGGGAGGGCAGTTCTTTCCTAAAGGAGTCCCATTTCCTCTTTCTCCACCTATTCCCACTGCCAAGGCTGCTGCGGCTTTCTCAGAGGTTCCCCCAACGAGACTTCTTCTCTTGCAATGCTTGATGCAAAAGAGGACTGCCCTCCACCCCCTGCCCCCTCCCTCTTACGGAGGGCAGGCCAATGATAACTTTCCTCACAAATTCCGCTCTGTTTTCCTGATCCTTCCCTACCCCTTCCCGGGTGAGAGCTTTTAAGGGTTATGAAAAACAACTTGCAGATATTTCCTTTGAAATTCTGCACATGGCCTACGTTACAACTCACATGCCTCAAATAAATACACAGTGAGCCCTCACTTAACGTTGATAGGTTCTGTGACTTTAAGAGAAACAACACATAAGGAAAGCCAATTTCAGTTTGTAAGGCATCTCATCAACATTATAGGGAAAGGACATGGACCGAACCAACTGCTGAGACAAAGACCGTGGTTCCGGGGACCTGACTGTGCTGTACTGTCGAACCCAGCTCCCGTGGGGGCACACAGCACTGTCATCTACAAAATGAAAATTACAATGTCTGCCCCGCTCACCACGGAAGTAGTGGTGGGGTTTGGACAAGACCGTCTCGTGAAGGCGTGGGAAAGCTGTGCGCATCTTTTCCCAACGCCCAAGTTCCGTGACTTCACATCAGGAGCTTGAAGTCAGCCCTGGTGAGAGTATTTACACCAGGGGAAGGAACAAATGCCACAAGCTGGAGCCTTCTCTCCCTTCCCCACCCGAAGCTGGTTATCCCACATTTACCAGCATCCCAACCGCCGCGTGCAGTTGTAGATGCAATAAATCTTGCTGCTGTGTATTTTCTCCATCTGGAGCTTTCACTTCATGTAGGAATATTCCTGGGAGTGTCCAGCCAACATGTGCCGAGGGAAGGACAATAGTTAGTTCTCAGGGCCTGAGGAAGCACCTGTTTTCTGGAGAAAGTACTTTACCAAAACATGGGGGAGAGGAGTGGCTTGGATTCCTCAGAGTAGGACACAGCGGGGAGGGCTGGAGTGGTCCCTGCAGGCGGCTTCCCGTTTGCAGGCCTAGACCGGTCTCAGCTCTCGCTGGTGCCCAGAAGCAAGGAACATTCACTCCAGCCCCACAAGCAAGGTGGCCTCCATGGCCCCATAGTTGTGCTCAATCCTTTGGCCTCCGAAGGCAGCAGAACCTGGGGCAGTGAAGCCACTGCACAAGGAGGAAACAGGGGGGCTTCAGTGGCCATCAAGGGTGGGGGACACCTTCCTGGGAGGACCTTTGCTGCCTGCCCCCACCCTCACCACCACCCCTGCCCCAGGCATGCAGCAGTCTAGGTTATGGCTCATCTGGTTTGACATCTCAATGCCAGGATGGGTCAGACTCGGAGGACAAGGCTCAGGGTGTACAGGGCCAGTTCCTGCCTGTGGCAATTAGGATATTCCCTGGAGAGGTTAGAGAACAGAGAGAGCCTGTAACCCATCAGCACAACAGCCCGAGGCAATGACCCCGTGTGTCCAGGCTCCTCAGGGACATTGAGGAGCTGGGGGGCGGGGGGGGGGGGGGGAGGGAGGAAACAGAGCCCCACCCTCCCTGCACAGGTGAACTGTGCCAGCACATCTCCGACCCCGGGACCCACTTGAGAAAACATCACCTTGACTCCTGAGGTAGGACAGCTTTTACAAGTCACTTCCACTCGTTCTTCATTTCTCCAGGTGTGTTTTCTTTGTGGACTCATTACCTTCCCTGAAATGAGGTCTAATTGGATTTGTTCTTTTTCCACCAGCCTGTGTAGCCCCATTAACATTCTAATATTGTTAGGGAGTCTTTCAATTATGTTAGGAAAGAAGTCAGATTTGCAATTCTTAAAAATGTTTATTTAAATTTCCAGGCAAGTCCCCTTGACCTGGTTTCCTTTTGTCCTCTTGGGGCACATAATCCCTGATGACACCCCCGGACTCACTGCAGGATGGAAGGACACCCGTGTCAAAGGGCGGGGGGGCTCTGGAAACTGCGGAGTGACAGAACCCAAGAAGAGCCGTTTCTTTCCCAGGTCACAAATGATGTGGGGGAGAAGCTGCCAAACACAAGCCTTGCTTATTGTTTAAACTAGAGGCCCATTGCACGAACAGATTCGTGCAATAGGCCTTCCTTCCCTTGGCTTCCAGCACCAGTTTTCCTCTGGCACCCGGGACCCAAGCCTTTGCTCCGGGCAGAGTCTGCCTTCTTCGTCTGCTGCAGGCTCTGGCCAGAGCCTGCTGCCTTTGTCTTTGCTGCAGACTCTGGCTGGAGTCTGCCATCTTCGTCTGAGTCTGCAGTCTTCAACTTCACTAAGACCAGAGTGCCGCTCCTGTAGATCCCTTTGCCCCTGTGCCCCAACCCCTCACAGCAGGCATCCTGCCCCGCCCAGCCACTCAGCGCCTGGAGCAGCTGGGTGGCCACCATCTTTGTCCTTCTAATTTGCATATTCCCTCCTGATTGGCTGGTGGGCATAACAGAGTGATGGTTAATTTGCATGTTTCTCTTTTATTAGTGTAGATATCAACTTAGGAGAGTAGAGGCATGAGGAAGGGGGAATTAAATTCTCATTTAAAGAAATGCATTTGATTTGAATGTTGGATAAACAGCTGCTCTATTAGAGAATAGTGATAACATATACTTCAACATCCAAATTTAGAAAAGTGAAACTTAGTGAAGCCAAAAGCTTATACGAAGGAGGCTCAGAACAACACCTCCACCGCCCCCCCCCAGCCCCACAAGCATTCTTAGGCTTAAATGGTAACTTTCCCGGTAAGGAATATACCTGTCAAGAAAGACTCCTTGTGGTTAATTGGGCCTGTATTCATAATCAGAGTCTAGGAACTGCCGTCTACATGGGACTTCGCATGCACATTAAATTTCAGGAAAAGTCCACAGACTGGGCTGCCCAGCCTCCTGCACCATGCTCCTGTCCACTGAGTCAGCCCTTATAAGAGAGCTCCTAGGATGGAAACCCGAGAAATAGGACTGAGATCTCCCCCATCCAATCAGAGCTGCATAGCTATAGCCTCATTTGCATTGGACTGACCAATCACAGGGCTCCTTTCTGACTAATCAGGACAGTGCTCTTTGGCCCAACCTGTGAGGACTTAGAGTTCTTATTTGCATAGAAACGAACCAATCAGGAACTGGGGGCAGGCATTCTTCTCTATAAGCCAGCTTCACCCCTGCCTCAAAGGTGCATACTTTTGGTTTTCTCCACAGGCTGTGTTTCCTTGACTTGCAAACTGTTTGCCTGAATAAAGTCTCTCCTTTTACTGCACCCCAAATTGGCATAGATTGGTGGCAGCCGCCTTTTGTGGACAATAATGATTCCAGATCTGGTGGTAACAGGGCTTCCTACAACCAAAAGCATTTGGTTTACAGCCTTGGCCCCCAGGCTGACTTTCCATGAACTCTCACAGCAGAGACCCCAGGCTCAAAACTACCTTGTTGGGGCTGACAAGAACCTGATGGCTCTACTAGACCAAGTTAAACCTTTCTGGGCTTAAGTTGGTGAAGAAAGGCTGTGTCTCTGCCCCCAAGTTGTTATGTATGTTACTATACCACCATCTAATGGCAAGGGGCATTAAAACATAAATGTGAGCTACTCCAGGGACCTCTGACTACTCTTAACTTTTCTCCATAGCCAACAGTTATAATGTCTCTCTCTATCCCTCCGGATAAGTCACCACGTGGTCCCCATGATTCAAAAACAACAGCCCCAGCTCTAAGTTCCTGGTGGAAAGAAAGTCATGAAGTCTAATCGGACTCTCTGAAAAAAGAGTGTATCAGCATCAGGAAGGACAGAAAGATTTCTGAAACACCCCAGACGTGTGAAAGCTAAGAGAAACCATTATTTAAGATAGATGTTTAAACTTTCCTATAAATGAGAATTGAGTAACAACAAAAGGATTTGTAGAATACAGAGAAGAGGCTAAAAAATTTAAACCATAACCCTACGCAGAGACTCTCCACTGTTCTAACAAGAAAGTCCCATAGAGAAAATGAAAGTTTTGCTATATAAGAAAATGATAGCATATTACTAACCCTTTGATCTCTGTTCCTGCTAGTCAAGATTTTAGATTACTAAAATTTACTTGGGGATTTTCCTCCCCATGTTAAATGTTGGAAGTGAAGATTGTTTAAGGAAATTTACTGGGCAATGAAAATAGACTGTCCCTCCCTAATCCCCCCACCCCCATGCTCTCCCCTTTCTCCAAACACACAGGACACACATATCAGGGATTTTTCCACTTCCTGAGCAGGTCCGTGTCACCAATAACTCAACCCTAATCACATCAGAAGACAGCCAGAACCCAAAGAATCCTGGGGGCACAGCTAGTTGGTCCACAGTGCATCAAGGTTTGCTGCAGAACCCCCAGAGAGGGGTCCTCCGTGGGGCTGGGTGGCTGGCACAAACAGATGACAACCAGATATCCAACCAGCTTGTATGGGCCAAAATGCCATGGAACCGTAAGCAGGATGGACCGTTAGAATCAGGGTCCCCTGAAACATGGCTTCAAATTTCATGTTGTGAAATTTTGAGAAACATCATTAGTAAACTTACAACCTAGAAATGCGTATTGCAAGTTGATTCCGATGGGGGAAGAGGCAGGGGTCACCATGAGACCAGAGAAAATGCTTTCTGGGTTGAGACCCACGTGGATGCGTCCCTTTCCAATCAGCGCCCCTTCCCAATTTTTGGAGCCCGGAGGAGCCCAGATGGTGTGCTGCTCAGTTAGAACCACACCTACAAGCACAGAAGTGAACCTCTCTCCTCGCCTGACCTTATGTCGCCCAGCACACAGATAAGAGGAAACCAACGGTCACATCTTCTACCTTAGTCCTTCCCTAAGTGCTGTCAACAAGTACTCTAAAGGGGAAGTTGCAAAGAACTTTAAAGAACTCAGTAGCATCAGCATCCCCGAAGGACTTGTGAGAAATGCACATTCTTGGGCCCCACGCCAATCCCACTGAATCGGAAACTCTGGGCGGGTACCGAAATCTGTGCGTCCACAACTTCTCGGGGCTTCTGACGCACACGTGAGCTTGAGGACCACTGTTGTAAGGGAACATGCCGAAGAACCATGAGGGACACAGTTTGATGGTTAACAGATAGCACCGGGGGGTGTGACCAAGTCCAACTAAAACCTGAAGCTCTGGAATCATCACCTTGTGGTCCTTCCTACACCTGAGCTCCCTCAAGGCTCAAGTGGTGTCACCTTGGTCTGGACCCCCGGGGCAGCGTCAGCAGGTCTGCCCACCTCCTCCGCCTGGTGATTCTCCCTGGGAACGACCAGGAGCAAAGCTGCTGATCCACAATAGAGCCGTAGTCCCTGGGGACACCGTAGATCCCTGTTTTGTGTTTTAATCTTGAGGATCAGTGGTTCCCTTCCAGGTCCAGCAAGAATGGTTGGCAGGCAGCGGTTGCTAGGTGGGAACCAGAGGCTGGGACATTGAGATCGCAGGCTCAGAGGAAGCGGCGAGGCCTGCTAGCAGGCTGCGGGCTGAGATAGCAGCAGAGCCACAGCAGAGCCACAGGAAAGAGCACACAGAGCATGTATTTCAGGGGCTTTCTTTTTTCTGACCAATAGAAGAGTTACAGAAAAGTCTACATAATGCTTGAACTGAAACCCATATTCCCACCACCTCAAATTAGTGACTAACACTGTGTCAAAATTAAAAGGCAGGTTTTTTTCAATGCTGGGAAAGAATTGCATGTAGCAGTGAGCGGGGAGCGGGGGGAGAACAGAGGGAGCAGTTAGAACAAGGAGAAAAAAAGCTAAGTATCTCTGAAAGTTCTTTTACCAAAGAATATCCTCACTCTTTGATCGGAAAACAATTGTGACTCTGAGGCTTCCACGTAGCTACTAACAACAACGTGTACCTTGGCCTCGCCGGAGGCTGCGGAGTTGGAATTTACAAATACAAACGGCAGAACACTAGCCGAGGAGGAAGCCAGCTCCTTTCCTTGGGAATAAACACGACATGCTTTTGGACACCCTCCCCCTGAAGCCAGCAGGAAAGAAAGGAGGCTAGCCCAAGAGGAGTCGGGCTAACGATCGTGAAAACATAGGCTTTCCCGTCTCTGGCGATGGAAGGCCCTAGCAGAGAGCCGTGGCCAAGGGCACGCCCCTCCCTGGCTCACCCGGACTGAACCTGGTGTCACCCACAGAGCCAGGAGGTGCAAGAAGAGGTGCTGAAGCAAGGTTCCTGGGCCACTGGTGCTTGTGCCCGGGTGGGGAGAGGATGGAAGTGTCAAGGTTGGAGCAGCCTAGCTGCTTTGGCTCAGTGGATAGAGCGTCGGCCTGTGGACTGAAAGGTCCCGGATTCGATTCCAGTCAAGGGCACATGCCCAGGTTGTGGGGCTCAATCTCCAACCTGGGGCGTGCAGGAGGCAGCCGATCATTCTTTCTCATCAATGATTCTTTCTCATCACTGATGTTTCTATCTCTCTCCCTCTCCCTTCCTCTCTGAAATCAATAAATATATATATATATACACTAGGTAAGGTTGGAGGGCTTCTCACCAAAGAGGTCAAAGTCGAGTGCTGCCCAGCTGGCCAGGGAGCAAGCAGGAGGGACTGTCCTCTTTGCTCCACTCCAGCCAGGTCTGCAGCCGCCTGGCAGGCCCTGTGGCAGCATGCAGACTCTCCACAATGACATCGCCCGTGGCACTGAAGGCTGCCCTCTGGTCTTTTCCTTCCATCCACGAAGGAAAAATCCGTATTAAAATGCTCACCCTCCCCTCGCACCCCCCCCCCCAGGCCCTCGTCCTCGCTTTAGTTTAGACAAACCCATTTCCCCTGCAGGGGGGACAACGCTGGAGGGGGCAGGGGCTCTTGTGGCTGTACAGGAGGACCAGCGGAGGGACACCCAGACTCGGCATCCACTGGTGCCTGTTGGGAAATTGAACGTCTTTGCTGGAGAATTTTATAAAGTTCATCATGCAGCCCAGATGGCAGCCTCAGCTTACCTCCCTGCACCCCACCTCCAGGTGCACAGTGTGGTCCCGCACCCAGAGAAATGCTACATGCCGTCACACTCAGTGAGGACCAGGTGCCCCCACTCCCCACCCACCACACACACACACACACACACACGCACACACACACACACACGCACACGTGGTGTTTCTTCCCTCACCCTTCAGAACCTCATCAACGCCATGGAAGCCCGTCGGCTGCGGCCAGAGCCCACTGCCGAGGAAGGCTGCAGAAGCATCCGGGCTAATTAAAAACCGTGACAAGAAATGGGGTTTCCACCTGGTTTCCCGTGGGAAAATAGTCCTGGGGGCAGGGAGAGCAGCACACAGAGTACCTGTGCGTGTGGGGGCGCCCTGTTCATATCTCAATTTGAAATGCACTCCTTCAGTCAGTCAGCTCTTTGACTCCTGCTATGGGCAAAGCTCTGGGCTAGATTCCGTTAACAAACACGGTGAGACCCGGTCCCTGACTGCCAGGAATTCACAACCTACCAGCAGAGGAGAAAATCACACATAAAAACAGAAAATCGTATTACAAGCCCAATAATAAAGGCGCATTCATCTACTCAACAGAGATTTATTGTGCACAATGTGCCTGCTTCAAGTATGAGCAAATAATCGGAGAGCACCGAGGCCAAACGCGAGCACCATTCCTCTTTCCGACATGGAGGATGTGCCCCGAGGTCCCGTCACAGGTCTTTAAGGATGACGTTTGTGTCTGCTGGTCCCCCAGCGGAGCAGGTGCCGGCCCAGCAAACATTCCATAAACGCTGCTCTCTACGAGCGGGCTTCCTGCGGGTTACTCACCAGGCAATTTGGACCTAGTCTCCCTCTCCGTTCATTCGTTGATTCTGGAAGCCCTTCTGAGCACCTACAACAGACGGAACGGGACTGCGAAAGGCAGCTGCTCTCTGGATCTGCTGGGCGGCAGGGGGACGGAAATCGCCACCATACACCGGGGCAAACAGTCTCTCACAGCATGGGATCCCTGCGAAGGGTGTGCAGAGGAGGGGCCAGCGGGGAAGGGTCTGGGAAGGCTTTCTGAGGAGTGAAACCCAAACCGGGTCTCCAAGGAGCCTGCGTGGGGCGGCAAGTAAGTGGTGTGTGTCAGAGGGACCTCCCATCAGGCGGAGGGGCAGCGCTGGGAAGGCCTGGAGGGCGATGCCGCGCGGACATGTGGGGACCTCCGAGCAGGTCCATCTCCTGAGCTGCACCCTTCCAAGCCCTGGATCTTGTCAGAGTTGTTTTGGTTTCTAGCAAGTGCCCTTCAGCTAATCAAATTCTTGAGAGGAGGGTGTAGTAACTAGGGTGCCAATTTCTTTCGTAAAAAAATTTTTTTTATTGATTTCAAAGAGAGAGAAACATCAGTGATGAGAGAGAATCATGGATCGGCTGCCTCCTGCACGCCCCCCAATGGGGATGGAGCTCACAACCCGGGCATGTGCCCTGACCGGGAATGGAACCGGGACCTCCTGGTTCATAGGTTGATGCTCAACCGCTGAGCCACGCCAGCCGGGCAAGGGTGCCAGTTCCTTAAGTCAGAGTGATCTGGCTGGTGGGCCAGATGTTCATGTGGCAGCGAAACCTGGATACAGGCAAGGGGATGCTGACTGAGCATGAAATTAGAGCAAGTTGCAAAGCCGATGATCTTATCATCAATGATGACAGCCACCGGGTGTCTCCAGAGCACCCCGTCCCCTCCCTCTGCAGCTGGGCTTCCAGGACACGCTCCCCTCTTCCCTCCTCGCTGCCCCCCACGCCCCCTGGGGCCTGGTTCTACCCCCGCTTCTCCCCTGAAGCCGCCTTCACCTGGGTCACCAACGCTCTCTTTGCTGCTGAATTCAGGATTCCTTTGAGACCGCCCACTCATGGTGGCTCTGCAGCCTCTGACCCCAACGCCTCCTCTCCTCCCTCCACATCCACAGCCTCTCCTTCCTGGTGTCCCTCCTGTGCTTCCGGCTGCTGCTTCTCGGGCCCCTTCGCATCTTGCTTTTTCCTGCCAAGCCTGCAGTGATGTTTCCCTCCTCATTCTCCCGCAGGTGGTGGTGGGGGCACAGTTTCGGCTGCCGTCTATACATATTGTCTGAAGATGCCCACATCGCTATCTGTGGCTCAAGTGGCTTTTTTAAAAGTTGTGATGAATACACATACCATCATAACCACTCCTGGGTTCCTTTTTTTTTTTATCACAACAATGTCTTTTAAAGGAGACTTTTATTTTCTCTTTTTTTCAATTACAGTTTATATTCAATATTATTTTATTTTGTATTCGTGTCAGATGTACAGCATAATGGTTAGACAATCATGCACGTTACAAAGTATCACAACCATTTTCATTTTATTTTAAAAACTACATATTTTATTGATTTTTAGAAAGAGAGGCAGGGAGAGGGAGAGAGAGGTAGAAACATCCATGAGAAGGGATCACTGACCGGCTGCCTCCTGCACGGGGATGGAGCCTGCAATCCGGGCCTGTGCCCTGACCAGCAGTTGAACCGGTGACCCCTTGGTTCCTAGGTCAATGCTCAACTGCCGAGCCACACCGGATGGGTTCACAACCATGTTTAGTGTACAGTTCAGTGACACCAAATACATTCACATTGCTATGCAACCACCGCCACCGCCCATCTCCAGAACTCTTCATCTTGTAAAACTGACACCTCCATTAGGCAGTGACTCCTCCCGCCCCCAGGCCCTGGCAGCCACCAGTCTCCTTTCTGTCTCTATGAGTCCAGGTACCTCCTATAAGTGGAATCATATAGTAATTGTCTTTTTTTTCCATCTTAATTTATTTTTTTATTTTTTAAAATTTCCTTATTGATTACGGTGTTACATATGTGTCCTTATTCCCCCATTACCCCTCCTATACCCCCTCATGCCCTCACCCCCCTGTTGTCTGTGTACATTGGTTAGGCTTACATGTATGCATACAAGTCCTTTGGTTGATCTCTCCTCCTTACCCCCACCCTCCCCTGCCTTTCCTCTGAGCTTTGACCATCTGATCGATGTTTCTGTGTCTCTGGATCTGTTTTTGTTCATCAGTTTATGTTGTTCATTATATCCCACAAATGAGTGAGATCATGTGATATGTATCTTTCTCTGACTGACTTATTTCACTTAGCATAATGCTCTCCAGGTCCATCCATGCTGTTGCAAATGGTAAGAACTCCTTTTTTACCACAGCGTAGTATTCCATTGTGTAGATGTACCACAGTTTTTAATCCACTCATCTGCTGATGGGCACTTAGGCTGCTTCCAAATCTTACCTATGGTGGATTGTGCTGCTATGAACATAGGGGTGCATATGTCCTTTCTAATTGGTGTTTCTAATTTTTTGGAATATATTCCCAGAAGTGGGATCACTGGGTCAAATGGGAGTTCCATTTTTAGTTTTTTGAGGAAACTCCATACTGTTCTCCACAGTGGCTGCACCAGTCTGCACCCCCACCAGCAGTGCATGAGGGTTCCTTTTTCTCCGAATCCTCGCCAGCACTTGTTGTTTGTTGATTTGTTGATGATAGCCATTCTGACAGGTGTAAGACCGTACCTCATTGTCGTTTTGATTTGCATCTCTCAGATGATTAGTGACTTTGAGCATGTTTTCATATGTCTCTTGGCCTCTGTCTTCTTTCGAAAAGTATCTATTTAGGTCCGTTGCCCATTTTTTGATTGGGTTGTTTATCTTCCTTTTGTTAAGTTGTATGAGTTCCTTGTAGATGTTGGAGATTAAGCCCTTATCGGTGATAACATTGGCAAATATGTTCTCCCATGCAATGGGCTTTCTTGTTGTTTTGTTGATGGTTTCTTTTGCTGTGAAAAAGCTTTTTATTTTGATGTAGTCCCATTTGTTTATTTTCTCTTTAGTTTCCATTGCCCTAGGAGCAGAATCAGTGAAGAAATTGCTTTGGCATATGTCTGAGATTTTGCTGCCTATGGATTCCTCTAGTATTTTTATGGTTTCTCGTCGTATGTTTAAGTCCTTTATCCGTTTTGAGTTTATTTTTGTGTATGGTGTAAATTGGTGATCTAGTTTCTTTCTTTCTTTTTTTTTTTTTTGCATGTATCTGCCCAAGTTTCCCAACACCATTTATTGAAGAGACTGTCTTGACTCCATTTTATGTTCATGCCTCCTTTGTTGAATATTAATTGAGCATAGTGGCTTGGGTGGATTTCTGGGAGTAATTGTCTTTTTGTTACTGACTTATATCACTTAACATCATGTCCTCAAGGTTCATCCATGATGTAGCATGTGCCAGAATTCCGTGCCTTTTGAAGGCTGAGTTACATTCCACTGCATACACACAGCTCGTTTTGTTGATCCACTCACCCACCAATGGGTGCAGGTATTGCTCCCAGCGGTTGGCTGTTGTGGATAATGCTGCTGTGAACATGGGCTAACAAGTCCCTGCTTTCAGTTCTTTGGACTCAGAAGTGGGATTGCTGGATTGCATTATAGTTCCATTTTTTAAAATTTTTTTATTTTTATTTTTTTGTTATTCCTCACCTGAAGCTATTTTTCCATTGATTTTTAGAGAGTGGAAGGGAGGGGGAGAAACAGAGAAAACCATTGATGTGAGAGTGATACATCCATTGGTTGCCTCCCACATGCACCCCAACCGGGGTCAGGGGTCAAGCCTGCAACCGAGGTACATGCCCTTGAGCAGAATCAAACCCAAGACCCTTGGTCTGCAGGGCGAAGCTCCATCCACTGAGTCAAACCAGCCAGGACTACCGTTCTATTTTTAATATTTGGAGGAACGGTCATACTGTTTGCCACAGTAGCTACATAATTTTATATTCCCACCAACAGTGCGTAAGGGTCCTAATTTCCTTACATCTTCGCCAACACTTGTTATTTTCTATTTTGTTTGGTTTGAATTAGCCACCTTAACGGGTGTGAGATTCAGGTGGCTTTTATCAACGCTGGTCTTGCATAGCCAACTGCCTACTGGACTTCTTCGTCTGAATAGCCCAGGGAACCTTGAACTCAACTTGCCCAAAATGAATCTTTCCCCCCAAACCTGATGCCCCTGATGTTCCCTATCTTGGCAAATACCGCCCCCACCCCCCGAGAACCAAAGCCGGAGACCTGGCGTCTCGTCCATTCCAGTTTGGTGACTCCGCTCCTTCCCCTGTTTAAAGCCCTTCAGGGCCCCCCCGCCCCATTCTCAGAATAAAGCCCAAGTCCTGAGAGGGGCGAGTTCTATGGCCTGGCCCTTTAAGGTCTGGTTATCCTAGTAAAATCCTCTGGCTCAAGCCTGTGCCTTATACTTCCTGACTTGGTCATGTGAGCTCCTACTGAATGACAATGCTTCCTTATGCTCACATGAGTTATAACGACAGCTCCTCTCACCAGGAATTCTAGATCTGGTGCATCCTCCCCTCTCCAGCTTCCTCTCTTGCCCAACTCTGTCGAAGTGTCACCTTTTCTGGGTCCCTTCCCTCCCTGAACTGGGCTGGGTGCTCCTCCCGTTGCTCCGGGAGCTCCCTGGGCTGCCTCCGCCGGCGCTCTCGCCACACTGCCCTCTCCCCTAGACTGTGGGCACTTTTAGGCTCTGGATTGTCATCTGTTCATCTTTGGATCCCTCGTGTCTAGCGCCGAGTTTGGCACATATTCGGTGCCTGTCTGGGTGGTCAAGGGAGGCTTCTTGGAGGAGATGACCACCTGAGTCCTACTTAACGGCCAATGACTGGCCAGATGAAAACAGCTCGAGAAATACCTTAAGCAAGGGAGGCAACACGCAGACGTGTCAGTGTGTGGTGCAGAGCGATGCACCAGAGAAGGTGCTCAAGGTTATTCAAGGTGGCCAGTGCACATGGCACCCAGGGGACCAGAGGCCGGCCTGGGCACATTTGCCAACAGACTCAGAGGAGAGGCTGTCGGGCAGCTCCGTCCAAGGCACCAAAGTCTCCAACTATTCTATAAGACCAGTGATGGGTGACCCACGAGCACTAGCGTTCAAAGTTAAAAACAGGGGACAAATGGTCGATGATAGATAAATGTGTTACCCCCCAGAGTGTATATGTTGGAATTAAGTGACAGATGAGCCATTCCCATGGAAATGCTCATCACATATCGTTGAATTGAACTGATTAAAGCATTAAGATACAATAATATTAATAATAATCAAACACATAATATACATTAACACATAATAAAATAATATCAATAAAGCTCTGAAATCAATCTGTGACCCTTCAGGGAATCGGTCAGAGGTTGAGGTGACGTGATGAGCTCAGGAGAGACTGAGGTCCTGAGATGGGGAACCATCAGTTCTGAGTTCACTCTGACAGCTGAGAAGTCAGGGGGAGGAAGGAGCAGAAACAGGAGGGTGGGGACGAGAGAGAAGGGCTCAGAGTGGGCAGAGGAGAGTACTCATGGGGAGGGGGTGCTTGGGATTCATCCTGCAGAGTAAAGCCTTCCACAGTGGTCTGTCGGGGACCAAAACTCTGAACAGTGGGAGGTGAAGCCTAGGATGTGCTATCACATGTGGCCACGGGCCTTACACCGGCCACGGGCCTTACACTGGGCTCTGGGCCTTACACTGGGCTCTGGGCCTTACACTGGCCCTGGGCCTTACACTGGGCTCTGGGCCTTACAACGGTCACCAGCCTAACACCAGCCACGGGCCTTACACTGGGCTCTGGGCCTTACACCAGCCACGGGCCTTACACCGGCCCTGGGCCTTACACCGGGCCTGGGCCTTACACCGGGCCTGGGCCTTACACTGGGTTCTGGGCCTTACACCTGCCACGGGCCTTACACTGGGCTCTGGGCCTTACACTGGGCTGTGGGCCTTACACCAGCCCTGGGCCTTACACTGGGCTCTGGGCCTTACACCGGCCACGGGCCTTACACTGGGCTCTGGGCCTTACACTGGGCTCTGGGCCTTACACCGGCCACCAGCCTTACACTGGGCTGTGGGCCTTACACCGGCCCTGGGCCTTACACTGGGCTCTGGGCCTTACACCGGCCACCAGCCTTACACTGGGCTGTGGGCCTTACACCGGCCCTGGGCCTTACACTGGGCTCTGGGCCTTACACTGGGCTGTGGGCCTTACACCGGCCACAGGCCTTACACCGGCCCTGGGCCTTACACTGGGCTCTGGGCCTTACACTGGGCTCTGGGCCTTACACCGGCCACCAGCCTTACACTGGGCTGTGGGCCTTACACCGGCCCTGGGCCTTACACTGGGCTCTGGGCCTTACACTGGGCTGTGGGCCTTACACCGGCCCTGGGCCTTACACTGGGCTCTGGGCCTTACACTGGGCTGTGGGCCTTAGACCGGCCACGGGCCTTACACCGGCCCTGGGCCTTACACTGGGCTCTGGGCCTTACACTGGGCTCTGGGCCTTACACCAGCCACCAGCCTTACACTGGGCTGTGGGCCTTACACCGGCCACGGGCCTTACACTGGGCTCTGGGCCTTACACTGGGCTGTGGGCCTTACACCGGCCCTGGGCCTTACACTGGGCTCTGGGCCTTACACTGGGCTGTGGGCCTTACACCGGCCACGGGCCTTACACTGGGCTCTGGGCCTTACACTGGGCTGTGGGCCTTATACCGGCCCTGGGCCTTACACTGGGCTCTGGGCCTTACACTGGGCTGTGGGCCTTACACCGGCCCTGGGCCTTACACTGGGCTGTGGGCCTTACACCGGCCACGGGCCTTACACTGGGCTGTGGGCCTTACACCGGCCATGGGCCTTACACTGGGCTCTGGGCCTTACACTGGGCTGTGGGCCTTACACCGGCCCTGGGCCTTACACCGGCCCTGGGCCTTACACTGGGCTGTGGGCCTTACACCGGCCACGGGCCTTACACTGGGCTGTGGGCCTTACACCGGCCACGGGCCTTACACCGGCCCTGGGCCTTACACTGGGCTCTGGGCCTTACACTGGGCTCTGGGCCTTACACCGGCCACCAGCCTTACACTGGGCTGTGGGCCTTACACCGGCCCTGGGCCTTACACTGGGCTGTGGGCCTTACACCGGCCCTGGGCCTTACACTGGGCTCTGGGCCTTACACTGGGCTGTGGGCCTTACACTGGGCTCTGGGCCTTACACCGGCCACGGGCCTTACACAGGCCCTGGACATTACACTGGGCTCTGGGCCTTACACCGGCCACGGGCCTTACACCAGCCCTGGGCCTTACACTGGGCTCTGGGCCTTACACTGGGCTGTGGGCCTTACACTGGGCTCTGGGCCTTATACCGGCCACGGGCCTTACACCGGCCCTGGGCCTTACACTGGGCTCTGGGCCTTACACTGGGCTGTGGGCCTTACACCGGCCCTGGGCCTTACACTGGGCTCTGGGCCTTACACTGGGCTGTGGGCCTTAGACCGGCCACGGGCCTTACACCGGCCCTGGGCCTTACACTGGGCTCTGGGCCTTACACCAGCCACCAGCCTTACACTGGGCTGTGGGCCTTACACCGGCCACGGGCCTTACACTGGGCTCTGGGCCTTACACTGGGCTGTGGGCCTTACACCGGCCCTGGGCCTTACACTGGGCTCTGGGCCTTACACTGGGCTGTGGGCCTTACACCGGCCATGGGCCTTACACTGGGCTCTGGGCCTTACACTGGGCTGTGGGCCTTATACCGGCCCTGGGCCTTACACTGGGCTCTGGGCCTTACACTGGGCTGTGGGCCTTACACCGGCCCTGGGCCTTACACTGGGCTGTGGGCCTTACACCGGCCACGGGCCTTACACTGGGCTGTGGGCCTTACACCGGCCACGGGCCTTACACTGGGCTCTGGGCCTTACACTGGGCTGTGGGCCTTACACCGGCCCTGGGCCTTACACCGGCCCTGGGCCTTACACTGGGCTGTGGGCCTTACACCGGCCACGGGCCTTACACTGGGCTGTGGGCCTTACACCGGCCACGGGCCTTACACCGGCCCTGGGCCTTACACTGGGCTCTGGGCCTTACACTGGGCTCTGGGCCTTACACCGGCCACCAGCCTTACACTGGGCTGTGGGCCTTACACCGGCCCTGGGCCTTACACTGGGCTGTGGGCCTTACACCGGCCCTGGGCCTTACACTGGGCTCTGGGCCTTACACTGGGCTGTGGGCCTTACACTGGGCTCTGGGCCTTACACCGGCCACGGGCCTTACACAGGCCCTGGACATTACACTGGGCTCTGGGCCTTACACCGGCCACGGGCCTTACACCAGCCCTGGGCCTTACACTGGGCTCTGGGCCTTACACTGGGCTGTGGGCCTTACACTGGGCTCTGGGCCTTACACCGGCCACGGGCCTTACACCGGCCACGGAGCCAGACCCCAGAAGGCATGAGATGCTTCTGGATCCCAGCCTGTGCTCCTCCCGGCAACGTCTCCCCTAAACTGACCTTGAACGCACTGTGTCCCTCACTGGGTCTTTGTTCTTGTTTTCTGCCTCCACCCTCCTCTCACCCTGCCACTCAGCCGCCATCTTTCTCTTTCTTACCCAAAGAGTTATAAAGGGGGTCCCCCCAAAATGAATACACACCTTAACAGCTGAGAGTTCCATTTTGAAAATAAAATGTATTTTAATAAACACCGCCTTTATAATTATTCAAAGTGTGGGCATACCTGTTGGGGGGACGGCCGGTATTGACTTGATAAATCCGTCCTTTCACTTGCATCATCAGGGCATTTTGGTCTGTTCCCACCAGCTCTCAGAACTGCCTGCCCCTCTCTGGTCCCGCTCATTCTACCCCACTTCCCTGGGCCCACACCCACCCCGTCTGACTCTGGGGGAGACGGTCCCTGGGCTTTCCTCGTCTCCCCGACATAACGGAGAAGGCCTCTGCTGACCTGAGTCTTTGAGCCAGAGGAAGGGAGAAGACATGTCCTGCTCGGCCCTGTCAGCGCCCTGAGAGCTCTGGGGAAGGCGGGCCATGGTGGCAACAGAAGCTGTCACAGTGTCACCACCGCAGCTGGACACGGAGGCCACAGAGTGACAGCCAGTTCAGGCGCTGGCCCCACATGGAAAGCTCCCTGGTTCAGCCACACCCTCCACGGAGGCAGCTCGGAAAGGCTGGGAAAGGACTCTTTTCTGGGAATTTGGAATGTGGAAAAAACAGCCAGGCAAAATCCCAGGCTGCAGGAGAAACCAAGTTCAAGTCCCAGACACAGCGACCGGCCGGCTTTCCCATGCCGCCACCTCCTGGGGGCTTCGGGAACTGCAGGCCTTCCCCACGTGCGGAGTTTATTCACCGGAGGCAGACAACATCCCGCCCTTGATGAAGTTATGGTTTAGGATGGCAGACGAACGTAATGGGCGATTTTCTGTAAATGCAAGAGAGAGAGAAGTGTGCAAGCCAGAATCCCGAAGTACTCTCCACCTTCCATGCATCACCAGGTTCTCCCAATTCACTCCTTAGATCGACCCACTTCTCTCTATTTCCACATCCTTGTCACCTGATCCAAACCTGGCCCCTCGCTACACATGTTTTCTGTCCCTTAACTCAAAGCAGCCGCTTAGAATCAGAAGGGGGTTCAGACCAAGCTCCCCCCACTCTACCTGTGCCCTCCCCCCTCACTCTCACACCCGCACACAAATCTTCTTTCTTCCTTTTTCTTTGTTAATCCTCACCCGAGGATATTTTTTTCTCTTTTTGTTGAAAGTATTACATATGTTCCCCCTTTTCCCCCCATTGACCCTCTCTAGCCCGCCCCATCCTCCCCCCTCCCCACCCCAGGCCTTCACCACCCTATTGTCTGTGTCCATGGGTCATACATTCAAGGTCTTTGGTTGATCACCTGCCACCCACCCACCCTCCCCCGCCTTCCCTCTGAGATTCCTCACTCTGTTCCATGCTTCCATGTCTCTGGGTCCACTCCATTCATCAGTTCATTGTGTTCATTAGATTCCACATATGAGTGCGATCACGGGATACTTGTCTTTCTCTGACTGGCTTATGTCACTTAGCATGATACTCTCCAGGTCCCTCCATGCTGTCTCAAAGGGTAAGAGATTCTTCTTTTTCACTGCTGCATAGTATTCCACGCTATACATGTACCACAGCCTTTTTTATCCACTCATCTGCTAATGGGCACTTGGGCTGTTTCCAGATCTTAGCTATTGTAAATTGTGCTGCTGTGAACATCCTTTCTGATTGGTGCTTCAGGTTTCTTAGGATACAGTCCTAGAAGTGGGATCACTGGGTCAAATGGCAGATCCATATTTCATTTTTTGAGGAAACTCCATACCGTTTTCCACAGTGGCTGCACCACACAAATCTTTCAACCCTCACATGAGACAAGCTCTTTCTTGCCTTCCGAACTTTGCTTCTCTGCCCTTCTGTTGGGCATAGTCTCCCTGATCAGCACCCTCAATCTAGCTAACCCCAGGCCCCTGCAGATGGCCACTCAGAAGCCACTTCTTCAGGGAAGCCTTCCTGGACTGCAGGTCACAGGTCCTTCTGCTCTAAAATTGCTCCTGCTTTTCCCTCATGGCAAACATCACAGCTTAACTGCTTATGTGTGCATCAGTTCATTAAGGCCTCCTCCCGCTGAGCCCATAAACTCCACATGGCATCTCCAGTGCCTGGCCTGGTAACCGGCACAGAGTGAAGGCTGAGTAAATGTCTGTGGGATGAACTGGAGGGGCCTGTGGACCTCTCATGTGGGAGAAGGGAACACGTTGGTTGTCAGTAAAACAGGGCCAGGGTCCCTGCCACTTGGTGAGATGCTTCGACCACAGTGGCATCTCCTCCTCAGTGGCATTGTTCCATCTGGGGGCACGGTCCCCAAGTGGGTCACTGGGGCGGGGGGAGGAGGCTAATGGCCCAGGGGGCGAATGGAGCAGAGGACAGGGAAAGGTGGTAGGGAGACACCAGTAAAGTTAAGCCACTGACCCGATGACCTCTAAAATCTTGAAGTACTTGCTCCAGGATTTAGAGTGAATGATGTTGTGTACACATCGCAGAGAGGAGGGAGAACATAGTCACCCACTTCCATTTCCTGGGGCTTTGGCTGGAGGTTATACCTGTCCTTGACCTCCAGAGGGCACCCAGGGTCAGTGGAACCCAACGGGAAAGCCGTGGAGGTCAAAGCCATGGCTTCTGGGGCAGGCCTGTGCAAGGAGGGGGGGACCAGGTCCCGGTGGCTCTGCAGTGCCCAGCGGGTTGCTGAGCCACGTGGCTGGCAGAACACACAGCAACAGGGGTGCGAGTAGTGGCCAATTGCTTTTTATTGCCCAGCAGTAGGGAGGGGGTGGCCGTGATGGGGGTTGGAATTTAAAGGGATTCGCGATGGGAAGGTAGAATATTATTCACTTATTTAAAGAGCTTTTATTAGGTACCTCCATGCGGATAAAACAACCGGAAGCAGTGTGAGCTTGCCAGATGAATGGGACAGACAGATTACAGGCTGCTGCAGCGGGAGGTGGCTTCTAGCACATAAAACTTCTAACGACGTGTTGTGCCTAATTAGAAGAATGACACGGGTCTAATTTCTTCTTTAAGGATAATGCCAAAGGTGGCAATTTTGAGTTAAGTATACACTCTGACGAGTGTTAGCCTATGGTTTTGAAGTAGATCATTTTCTTGGCCATCAACTGACCCTACTATGAGGTTCAATCAGCGAGCGAGTCAGTGCCATCACCTTCACGATGAACATTTAGGAAGTGACAAATGGAGTAAAAACATCTGGGCTCAGACGATCTTCATGGATCGCTTTGCTTTTGTAATTCCGTGCACTGTTCCTTGGAAGATAGATCGCCTTCCTGAGCTGTTGGAGAACTGACCTGAATTAGAGGACAGGCGTGAAGGAAAGAGCTTGTCTTGCATGGCCAAGCAGATCGTGTATAACCTTATCACTCTGAATGGAAATACATTGTTCTCTGGGGCCTGTGTATATGCATGTGAATCACGGGCATATTCTCTGCTACTGCACAGTGCAAACCTATCTTTTCATATATGCAAAGCATTGGAGAAAGCAGCAGGCCACTGCAAAAAACTCGAGATAGATAATAGATAGATAAATCACCTTTTACAAATCAGCAATCATAGCACCCTACAGGGATACAGCAAAACGCGGCTGGATCACTGAGCAATGTTAGGGTGTCACCGTTGTTCACTCTCTACCTATGTTAGTGTTTCAGATAAAACCGTGGTTCCCTTTTGACTGACATGTTTACAATTTCTTTGTGTGAACAGAGAAGAGGAAGTACTACATATGATTATGCTTCCTTCAGTGATGACACGGCAAGATGGAAAAGAAAACAATGACACGCTTTTCATGCCACTTCGGGTAGAAAGAATCTGGAAGGAAGGCGACGACCCGTCAAAGCTGGGCTTCCGAGGCGATCCGGTTGGTTTCAAAGAGGACAGTTGTGAACTGTATGAACGGAGATATCAACAGGGACCGACCTGAGTTGAAATTGTTTATTTCACAAGGACAACAACAGTATCTAAGCATTGCTAGGAACACTGATACCGTTGCCGTAGAGATACTGAATCAGAACCGCTGGGGTGTTTTTTCTGCCAGGGAAGTGGTCCCCCCTGCTGGACTTCAGCAGGTCCTGGAAGGGAGAACCGGCTCTTGCCTCCACCTGCCTTGGTTGTTGGCACAGAGACGTGTCCTGTTGCAGGCACGAAGGGCGACCTCGGTATTCCAAGTTCTAGAGGCCTTTTCTGGCTTCTCTGCAGTGACCAGACGTTCATGTGAACATCTAAACGCTTCTTTCCGAAGAGGGGCTGTGTCTGACTACCTGATGACCTGATGACCTGATGACCTGATGACCGGGGAGATTAACGATAATTTACAAGGCAATGCAATTCTTCTCCCCCGTGATTGACACTCAGTGCTCTAAATCAATAACAAACAGGCTTCCCACCTTGGAGTTACTATGGTTGCATAACAAATTACCCTTAAAACATGGTGGCTCGAAGCACTGTGATCCTACATTCCATCATGTGCTGTTGCCCGTGGTTCTGTGGTTAAAACTGAGAACAGGCCCAGGAGGGATGGCTGGGTCCTGACCACAAGGCCCAGGGCATCCGCTGCGAGACCCAAGCTGGGGCGGGGGTCCTCAAGGACCATCTCCTCGCTCGCTGCCATCGTCGTGGGGCTTGCGCCGGGCCGGGGCCGGACGCCACCCAGGTGGGCTGGGTTCCCTAACAAGGTGGCAGCTGCGTGCCCAGGCCAAGTGTCCCGAGAGAGAGGGAGAGAGAGGAAGCTTGTATCCTTTTGATGACTTGGCCTCCAGAGTCACATATGTTGTGGCTTACTCCCACGCACCTCTGCCCAGAGGCCGAGGGGAGGGCCCTGCTCTGTGGGAGAAGTGTCCATCTCCTTGTCAGAAAAGCAGGAGGGTGGGGTAAACATGTGGGTGCAGCCATCTTGGGGAAACACCTCCCGCCACACTGTGCTTCTGACTGGCACTGGAGAGTCACCTCGTGGTTTAGATTTCACTATATTTTACTAGAAGTATCCTATCTGCTCATGTGGAAAATGTAGAAAAAGATGAAAATAGTGCAATATAGTCCTACCACCCAAATTGACCACAGTTAAAGAGGATTAGCATTTTCATGTAGTGTACGGCTATCACTAGTGTATTCTCCTGTGGTTTCTTCCATTGCCTTTTCTCTCCAACTTTTCATGAAAAATCTGAAAGAGTAGTTCAAAGATCACCCAGTCGTTCTCCATGTAGATTCGGTTAATGGGGAGCTTCACATTCATTCATTCCTTTTATATACATATATATTTTTTATTATTGATTTCAGAGAGGAAGGGGGAGGGAGGGAGAGAGAGAGAGAGAGAGAGAAACATCAATGATGAGAGAGAATCATGGATCAGCTGCCTCCTGCACAGCCCACACTGGGGATTGAGCCTGCAATCCAGGCATGTGCCTTGATCAGGAATCAAACCGTGACTTCCTGGTTCATAGGTAGTCACTCAACCACTGAGCCACACCGGCTGGGTACTTTCATTCATTTCAACTGATATTTATTGGATACCTACTGTGTGCTGGACACTGTTCAGGAGACACAGTCATGTTCTAGACAGGTGATAGAGAAGAGCAGGCTTTGGAAGTTGACTATGCTGTATAAATAGAGGGAATTATCATATCAGGAGCAAGGACTGAAGCAAATCTTGAAAAAATACTCCTCTATACAACATAAAGTTATAATCATTTTGGAGGGTCTTGCCTTCAATTTGTACAAAATGCAACGTCTGTGAAGCTCCATCAAAACCAAGTATGCTGCCCTAGCCAGTTTGGCTCAGTGGACAGAGCATCGGCCTGTGGACTGAAGGGTCCCAGGTTCGATTCTGGTCAAGGGCACATGCCCGGGCTGCAGGCTCAATCCCCAGTGGGAGGTGTGCGGAAGGCAGCCGATCAAGGATTCTCTCTCATCGTTGATGCTTCTATCTTTCTCTCTTTCTCCCTTCCTCTCTGAAATCAATAAAAATATATTTTAAACAAACAAAAAACAAGGCATGCTTGTATCTGCTCATGATGACGCTCGGTTATTATTTTTCTATCCACCTAACTCAGCCAGAGCCCACGTGAGAACACAGAGGTGGTGAGACTTGCAGACCCTAGCGCCAGAGGGGCCTTGGGCCACCTCATCCAGTTCCATGTCTCAGATGACCTCATGTCATCAGTGCACATCTCAGAGGCATGTCCATGAAACCTAAGGCTCTGGACACACGTGGTTCCACATGTAGAAGCCCAACTTTGAAACCTGCAGGTCAGGGAAGAGGCTGGCGCCGCGTGTTCTCCTCATCTTTGCTCCTCACCGTGGCCTTGTGACTTGACTGCCTGGCGGGCCTGCGAGGGCTGATGCAGCCAGGCCATTGCGTCGCGGAGCCTGCAGCCCGGAGACCACCGTGGGGCGCGGGGAAGGCAGGGCGCCTCCTCCAGCAGCGCGGGCCGCGCCCAGCGAGGCTGAGGCTCAGGTCACGCTGGAGGCTTTCCCGGGCGGGCACCGCCGCTTCCGGCCTTGGCTTTGAGCTGCGGGGCAACGTGGTGGAGGAGTGTGGCCGACACTCAGGGATTTTGTTCTCCCAGGTGAACCGTTCTGAGTGCTGCCGGCTCTCGGGGAATAAGGACAAGCTCCTCTGTTACTGCAGGGCCAGCCTGGCTGCAAGGGGCCTGGCCGGCTGCAGGTCCAGTGCAGGCATTTGCTCATTCACGGGCGAGTGTCCGCGTGCTCAGGGTCAGCTGGTCTAAGGAAGGCGACACGGCGGGAGGACTTCCGGGTTTATGCTGGCACTGAATGGCCAGCCTCTGAGGACTTCTTAGGGTCTTAGCAGAGTCCCATGTGCTACACTTGCCCTGAGCTTTAGGTTTCTTTGTGTTTATTACTGAGGATGTTCTGTAGGTTTTCTTAAAATAGACAATCAGCATTGCCTGGCCCGTGTGGCTCAGTGGTTGAGCATCAACCTGTGAACCAGGAGGTCATGGTTCGATTCCTGGTCAGGGCACATGCCCGGGTTGCAGGCTTGACCCCAGTGGGTGGCATGCAGAAGGCAGCCGATCCGTGGTCCTCTCTCATCATTGATGTTTCTATCTTTCTCTCCCTCTCCCTTCCTCTCTGAAATCAATAAAAAATATATTAAAAAACAACAATAGCAATCAGCATCTATGCACAAACTTACAATTTTGATGACCTAGAACATATCAATATATATGTAAGGCTAATATGCTAAGTGTCTGACCATCCGGGTAATGACCTCACGTAGCAGTGCCCGGCTTCCTCTCCCTAGCGATGACTAGCCTCCTTGCAGTTTCTTCAGCCCAGGAACCCGACTTGCTTTATAGCCAGGTGGAAACACTTTACACTATAGCCAAATGTCTGTGAAGTGTTTTCCCATGCCTCATCTCATTTGATCCTCACAGAATCCTGGAGTAGGTAGATAGGAGACTCGGCGGAATCATGTTTTCTTTTCATTAGTCAGAAAATGGAGATTTAGAAAGCTTAGAAACTTGACCCGACTGAAAAGAAGTAAGAAATGGTGGACCTTGAAAATGACTTCAGGTTTTCTCACCGTGCAGAATATAGTCAATCACTGCTGCAGTTAAATATTTTACCTTTTGTTCTCCCTGTGTGATCTACAATAATAATCTACTTCATGTTGATGTTTACTGCTGTGTTGCTGACAATTACCTGAAAGAGAAGTTGGGGTGCTTCATTGAGCTGGAAAAAGTTTAGCTACATCAGAAAGCAGGTCTAATTAAGCAAGTTTATTCTATATCTATAAAAGGCTAAGTTGACTCACACATGTGTGATACATATAAAGCTCTCGCTGGCGCCAATCGCACGTATGTGTTTCGATCTGTTATTGTCAATCGTGAATTTGGTTGACACTTCTATTATAGAGAAAGGGTGAATAGCAGTATTAAAATATTTCTTCTAATTAATTTCCTTTCAATGTGCATGAATTTGTGCACCGGGCCACTAGTCAATAAATAAAACTACAGCTAGCAATGTCACATTAATCCATTTTAAAATACCGGATCTGCCATTGTCCTCTTATGCTGCTCTCCGAAGGAGGCTGGGTCTGAGCACATGATAAGGAAACGTTTAGTGCAGTCGAGTAAACCCAGTGTTGAACCCCAACTCTAGGAATGTGCTAGAACCCAGCTACTGAGAACCGTGGAGAATGGTGGTCGGGCACCCCCTTCTATGGTGTGGCCCAGGCCTGGCCACATCCTTCCCCAGACTTTCTCCAGCGTGGCTGAGAAGTAATAATTTCCAAAAAGAAGTTACTGAACGCTGTGGAAAGAAAAAGATGAATGAGACATAGAGAAGAAAAGAAACATAATATCACTTAGCCATTCATTCAGCAAATATTCATTGAGTATCTAGAACAGAGGTCCTCAAACTACGGCCCGCCAAGGACATTTATCCGGCCCGCCGGGTGCCGCTGCCTGTCCTGCTTAGCAGCCGACTCGTCCCGGGCCCGCAGTGCGCATAGGAATTTGTTCATAGTTTTTTTTTTTTAAACTATAGTCCAGCCCTCCAACGGTCTGAGGGACAGTGAACTGGCCCCCTGTTTAAAAAGTTTGAGGACCCCTGATCTAGAATATGCCAGGGACTCAAACAGTAAACAAAACTTTAGAGAAAATGTGTTGCTTTTAATACCCTCTGCCTGATTAAAAGGCAAAACCAACTTGTGATATACAGGGTGACGCAAAAGAAGATTTTTTAGAATCACCTTATAATGTGCAGAGGCCCCAAGGGAAATTGTATATAATTTTACCCGTGGTCCTAGTTCTCACGGAGCTTCCATTCTAGAGGTGAAGGTGGTACTTGGGAAGCCAGACAGTAAACAAACAGACAAACTAGGTTAGCCGGTGCCAGGAAGAAAATCGGCAGGGTGAGAGGATAGAGTGAGGGGGTGCACTTTAAGTGGGGTTGCCAAGGAAACCCCTCTGAGGAGGCCTGGCGACCTCCTTCCATCCCTTTCTAGTCCCCAGGGGCAGGCTCACCTTTGCAAGCACCTGGCTCACCAGCGCCCAGCAGTCCCCAGAGGAAGGATCCTCTGCGCGGAACCAGTTTCTGACAGCTCGGATCCTGTAGGTAAGGACGAGTGCTTCTCGGTGGCAGGCCTGAGAGTTGCTTCTCGGTTCTGTTTCTGACCTAGAAGGCTGTTGCATTCCCAGGGCGGCGGAAACAAACGGCCACGAATAATGAACCAGAAACATTTTCTCTCTCGTGCTGGAGGCTGGAAGTGTGAAATCAAGGTGTTGGCAGGACGTGCTTCCTCCAAGGCCTCTAAGACAAGCATGTCAAAACTCGCACCGCGCATGCGGCCCGCCATGAATATTTTTGCGGCCCAGCCAATATAACGGTATGTAAGAAACGTTTTAATAAAAATTTTGTAACTTAATTTTTACAATATCCTGTTATACATAAGTATAGGCCCAAGGGGTGAGCCTGGCTTCTGGCTGAGTGGCGCTTCCCCTGTGGGAGCGCACTGACCACCGAGGGGCAGCTCCTGCATTGAGCGTCTGCCCCCTGGTGGTCAGTGTGCATCATAGCAACTGGTCGTTCTGCATCAATTTGCATATCAGCTTTTTGTTATATAGGATTATTAATAACAAACTACAACGTTCGCTAATGACTGCTTACTATAGTTGTCTTGCATTCATTTCCCTTACGTGCCTTATGCGCAGGCGCACCATTTCTCTCCACTAATACCAGCAGCAAATATTTTAGCGGCCGATGGCCACGTCATTAGTCTTGGACTGACTTGTTTGGTGTGAGCAACAGGAAATATTTCACTTTCAGAGAACAAGAAATATAGGTTTATTTGCATTACGCTTACTAATTTGTGCAGTTATTCAGTGTCTGGTAAGTTAATGTTCAAGAAAAAATATTAGTTTTTATTAAAATGTTCTATTATTTTATGTTAACGATGACTCATTTAGTTCAGCCCTTTGTATTCACCAAGTCTCTAGGGAAATAAACCCACGTTCCTGTGAAAATGGAAGCTTGTGTATTTGCGGCCCAAGTACACTTCCACCCTGTTTACTTGGCGTGTCAGCCTTGGCGCTGGACATGCTTGCTCTAGAAGACCCTTCCTTGCCTCACAGCTCCTGGTGCTCCTTGGCTGGCGGAAGCCTAACTCCAGCCTCTGCCTCTGTCTTCACGTGGGTACTTCCCCTCTCTGTCTTTGTCTCTTTTCTTCTTACAGGGATGTCAGTCAGACTGAATTACGAGCCCAGCCTAGCACAGCGTGAACACTTCATTACATCTGCAATGACCCTATTTCCATATAAGGTCATGTTCTGCGGCACTGGGCTTACAATGGCAACATATTCTTTACAGAGGACACAGTTCAACCCATAACAGGGGCCAGGCGTCCAGCCGGTTGTTTCCAGCACGAGTGACTGGGCTGGAGGGACTGACAGCATGACTGAAGGAGCCACGGCTGAGCGCGGCGGGCTGAGCGCCTCCGCGGAAGGCCCGCTGTGGGACGACACCTTGATTGTGTGAAGAGCACAATATTCCTGCAGTGGGAATTGCACCCACTCTGTAACAGGAGAAAGAGCAGATCAAACTCTTGGCTTATGATTCACTATATATTGGTGGAGGACTAGCTCTATATGGTTTGGTAGTAAACAGGGGGGTGTGGACGTGGGAAAACGAGGGGTATCATCTTAAATGTGAAGCGGTCATAAGAACAACTAGCACTTGCTGGGCACATACTAGGTGCCACGCACTGTGCTAGAGCATTTTACACACGCTAAGCCATTCAATCTTCACAAAACCCTGCAGGACAGCACTATTACCTTTCTGTGTGCTGAGAGTGCACACCGGGGCGGGGAGCAGTTAAGTGACTTACCCAGAGCTATTGACTGGGCAGGGACACAGCCACTTGAGCAACGCGATGGTGATGACCTTCGCACGTCCCTGCACCTTGCATCTGTTTCTGCTTGGGAAGCATCACTTTTAAAGGACCGTGTGTAATCACAGAGGCCAGCAGGTCCGGTCTCTTGAGTAATTATTAACCCATTCAAGAATCCATCTTAGTTACAGATTCAAACAGCGTCCTTGATGATAAGCAGACGCCAATGTTGTTTTTCTCCTAAAAGACCATAAACAAGAAAATAGTGCAAAAGCAGGAAGTGGCTGGGGAGAGTGGTGAGTCACACGGTCCTCCGGATGCAAACAGCCTTTCCTGCAGAGTTAGTCAACAGCTCATTCACTCATTCGGCTTCTGGTGGCTGAATGTGGTCTAGGACTTTCGTACAAAAAGATGTTTATTTTTCTGTAAAATGGGGGATACAGGCACTTAAACAATAAAACCCGCCATAACCGGTTTGGCTCAGTGGATAGAGCGTCAGCCTGCGGACTCAAGGGTCCCAGGTTCGATTCTGGTCAAGGGCATGTACCTTGGTCAAGGGCACATCCCCAGTAGGAGGTGTGCAGGAGGCTGATCAAGGTTTCTCTCTCATTGATGTTTCTAACTCTCTATCCCTCTCCCTTCCTCTCTGTAAAAAAACCCCAAAAATATATATTTTTAAAACACACAAAAAAACCCCAAAGGCCATTTCTCCTAGTGACGTGAGTTAAAGAAATATTACTTGAGCAATACATTCCAAAGCTGAATTGTTTAGATTGCCTATACATTGAGCTGTTATGAAATGTACCTTTCTTGCATTTACATTACAGACATATACACAATTGTTAGCATGTAATTGATGGTTGTATTATATAAAGGAATCATGATTAGTCTTTTCCATTTGTTTGCAATGTGGAAACGATATGAACAGTCACTCTGACCACAAACTCAATAGCAAGAAGGCAGGGGGAGGTGAGGGACCTTTGAGGAAGTGAGAAGGGTCAGTCACTTTGGGGAACATTCAGAATAAGAGCATGCAGATCAGGAAGGAAGGAAAGAATATGGTTCAAGAGAGAGAACTCTTTAATATGTGTTATGTGCTTTATTAAAATTTTTTTTTATTGGTTTCAGAGAGTGGAAGGGAGAGGGAGAGAGAGGAACATCAATGATGAGAGAGAATCATGGATCAGCTGCCTCCTGCACGCCCCCCACTGGGGATCAAGCCTGAGACTTGGGCATGCGCTCTGACTGGGAATTAAACCTTGACCTTCTGGTCCATGGATGGATGCTCAACCTCTGAACCACACCTGCCAGGTAAGAGAGAGAGCTCTCTGAGAGACACTACTTCCTAATGAATGGATTGAGCCAGAGCTTAAATTTACTTGCTTCTCACAGAATAAAATAAAAAAATGCCATCAGATGGTATTCCTGTTTTATTTTTCACCAGCAGGGGTTCTTTTCTTCATTACTCCCATCTTTACTTATTTCCTGGAGTTTTGGAGTTGCTGTTACCTTTAGAAACGTTTGCATTTGGTTACTGTTTCCCTGAATATTATGCTAATACTAGTAGCCCTGCCCACGAATCCGTGTGCCAGTAGCTCACCAGTAGCTTGCTGCCGCCCTCCAGTAGCTCTCCACCCTCCTTGCTCCACCCCCCCCCCCCATAGCTTGCTGCCCTGCCCCCTCCTGTAGCTCTCCACCGCCCGCTTGTAGCTTGCTGCCCCACCCTCTTGCTGATCCATGATTTGGTCGTTACGTGGTTGGTCGTTACGCTTCATGGCATAACGACTATTTGTATATTACATCTTTATTATATAGGATTCTGGAAAGTGTCCTCAAAGCTGGTGAAAATGAAGAAAGAAAATGGGTATTTTATTGAACATCGACTATTACGTTTGGTACTTTTGTGTTTTACGTAGGGTATGCATTGTAGTTCTCATAACAACTCTGAGGTTGGCACTATTATCCAATTTACAGATGAGTAAACAGATGCTCAGAGAGGCAAGGCTGGGAGCCTTCTGAGGGGTGGAGTGGCAGGTAGAACACCCTTGGCCACTTGCCTCCTCTGTCTTCTGTGAGACTGTTGGTTTTATACTTGCTGGAAAAGTGTGCTGTTCGTACTCCATTGTGCAATTCAGACAGACAGAAACAATGAGAAACCACACCTGGAGAAGCAGGGGGCTTAGCAAGGTCAAGTAGGTCGCATGTGGTCTCACAGGCAATGAGTGGTGGAGATGGGTTCCAGCCCAGGCCAGACTGCTGCACTTTCCCAATACCAAACTGTACAGATACCCAGTATTTCTAACTGATAATAAAGGAGAGTCCTGTTTATTTGTTTTTATTGACAGACTAGAGGCCCGTTGCACGAAGATTCATGCAATAGGCCTTCCTTCCCCTGGCTGCCAGCACTGGTTTTCCTCCGGCACCCGGGACCCAGGCCTTTGCTCTGGCCACACCGCCTTCTGTCTTCGCTCTGGCCGGAGCCTTTAGTCTTCTCTGCTCTGGCCAGAGCGCCGCTCCTGTAGCTCCCTCCACCCCCCGCCCTTCCCCTTCTAGCAGGAGTGTCGCCCCGCCTGGCCACTCCATGCCTGTGTATGCAAATTAACCTGCCATCTTTGTTGGGATAATTTGCATACTCACTCCTGATTGTCTGGTGGGTGTCGGTGAGGTATGGTCAATTTGCATATTTCTTTTATTAGTGTAGATACCTCTTTCTCATTTTTTCTGTCTTGTTCCCCAAGTCCATGAATAGAAGAGAAAGTGAATTCATTCATAGATTTATTTTTTAAAAAGTGAAGACCTACTAGATGCTAGATACTTTGCTGAGCAGTTGTGGGGAAAGATGACAAAGGCATTGTTTGTGTTTTTATATATTTTTACTGATTCCAGAGAGGAAGGGAGAGATGGGAAAGTCAATGATGAGAGATAATCATTGATTGGCTGCCCCCTGCACAGCCCCCATTGGGGATCAAACCCACAACCTGGGCGTGTGCCCTGACTGACATCAAACCTAGGACCCTGGAGTCTGTAGGGCAACGCTCCATCACTGAGCCAAACCAGGTAGGGCCAGAGACATTGTCTTGGCCTTAACAAAGCTCACAATGCAGTCAGGGAGATAACATAAAAGGTCATCAGGATACAGTGTAGCAGATGCTGTAATGGAGCCTTGAGCCCTTCCCTATTGAAGCAGCAGGCTCCTCAGCCCGTGCACAGGGCAACGTTGTTCATTTAAGGCCCTTGTCTGCAGGGCCTTCTAGTAACTGCTGCCAGCACTGCAGGTGGTAGCAGTGATTATGGCGTAAAAATTTTTTTCTGGTTCATTAAGCTGCAAATGTTCTCTTTCTCTTTCACAGCTCAACTCTGTTTTGTTTCCTAATTACCCATGTTGCTGTTTTAAAGTGAGGAGGATAGGTTTTATTTACTAGCACTTTGTTTATAGATGTGTCAAAAGGGTAATTTACTTCCTTCTAGTTGAAGAAATGAGAGACAGGGACTTAAGAACCCTGGGGGCTGTTTATCTAGATTTGCCAAAACAAAATATGACTTAGAGCAAAAATCTTATTGAAGCAAACTGGATTAGGTCATTTCTAAGGGACCTCTAATGGTGACCATCTATGATTTAGATATGAAATTATATATTAGGTGATTTTTAATATCAAAAATCAATGACCAGCAATTTAAAAGAAAAATCTTAAAACAGTGATGAAAGATAGCCTGATATTTAAAAATATATTTTTATTCGTTTCAGAGAGGGAAGGGGAGGGAGAGAGATAAGAACATCAATGATGAGAGAGAATCACTGATCAGTAGCCTGATATTTATGAGGAACAATCCATCCAAAACAGTGGGAGATATGTCCCATGATCACACACACTGTTCTTATTTACACCGTGCGAACAGCCGTCTGATGTTCAGCAGCGTACCTGGCAAGGGCACAGATTTGGTAGAAGTTTAAAGTTTTCTGCTCGCGTTCACACATATTTGTCACAACAAACGAGGAACCTGAGGCTTGCAGGGTTGTGGGTCCTTAGCCATGGGGGCAGGGACAGCAAGGGGTAGCTGCTGAGATCAGGACTCACCGTCACATCTTCTCCCAGGGAATTCAGTGTTAGGCTTCAAAGGATGCTGCCCAAAGTGAGCAATCTGCTTTGAGCCACATGCTGGGGTGTGTGTGTGTGTGTGTGTGACTCCACGGCAGGTGTTGAAGCTGGTTGAGGATGGATGTGGCTCGCTCAGGCTGTCCCTGACTGTGGCGAGGGTCTGGGGGGAGTTGAAGGCTGACTGAGGCTGGGAGCTACTGTTTCAGATCTGCTCTCCTCCAGGAGTCTGACCGTAGGCAGTGAGACGTGTGCCAGCAAAAAATAGCAAAGGAAAGAAATTATTCTAATTACATAACATTAACAAAAGCACGTGGTCCTTAGGGACTTTGCCTGCAACTGTCACTGGCTTATTGCGATTTCTTCCCTGTAACAAATGGTTTTCAAATCAGCTGGAATTATACCTGAGTCTGCCAAATTGTTTCTAACATATCACTGTGTTCTTCGATGTTTCTGCAACACCACTCCATCTGTCTCACAGTGTCAAAGGGATTGCATTTTACTCTTTGAAGTCTTCATGATCTTCCAACAGAAAGAGTCTGGACCTTCTTTTCTAATCTTTGAACACTGTAACCCAAAAGACAATCATCCTTGCTCTGCTGTGCCCTCCCCACCCTCCTTTTGGAGCTTGAGGTTTTCACTGTCTGCCTGCAGAGGAGATATCCGCCTTACTTGAATGGCGCTCTGCACAGCCAGGGGTGAACCTGAGGGGGGACAGGGAAGGATTAAAGAAGACAGACAAGAGAATATAGCTGGGGCTAGGTGGGACACTGTTCTCGGATGGAGAGACAGTGCCACAGCCTGCAAGCCGAGTCTTTATTTTATAGTGAGATCCTAGGAGGCAAAGCAAGGGCATGGTCAATGTTCTCGTGAGTTTCAAATCTACTTAGTTACGTGCACCTGAGAACCTGATCAAGCTTTGTCTTGGCAGTACTTGCCACACCTCCCGCAGCCCACATCACTCAGCTGCCTGGGACCACAGGTTCGGACCATAAGGTCAAGCTTACAACCATAGCCTTTGGCTACAATTGTGCTGGGAGGGCTTTGCCCTCCAAAATGGGACTTCCACGCGGCTTTGCCACGAGGACCGTGCCCTCTCATTAGTCCGAGGCTTGAGCCTGTCCAAACGCTGTAGCCGCTCTCCACATTTACTTACTAAAGATTTATCAAGTGTCTATTTTCCAAAAGCTGCTTCATCAATGAGGCAATGTATGTTTGTCTGATATAAGATTAAAAGATTGAATAATTGATTAGTGTGTTCAAAGACACACAAAAAAAGTGGTTGTGGGATCACATGTACCAAGGGTATGTTTTGTTATTGTTTTGTTTTGTTTTGTTTTGTTTTGTTAATCCTCAACAGAGGCTATTTTTTCCATTGACTTTTAGAAAGAGTGGAAGGGAGGGAGGGGGAGAGAGAAAGAGAGACACAGAGGGAAACATCGATGTGACTGGGAATCAAACTGGAGACCCTTCAGAGCGCAGGCCAGTGCTCTGCCATTGAGCCACACTGGCCAGGGCTGTTCACAATTTTAACCAAAGCACTGTATCATATTTAATATCTTAAATTTGCAGAGTGTATTAAACGTTCAGGTCCATAATCTGTGACAAAGGTAGTTACCTAACTTTAAAATTAGGCCCTTTAAAATAAGAGCATGTAGAATCATAAGAACAAAGAAATCTGAGAGATTATAGAGCTTGCATTCAAAACCACTCCAAACATAAAAGTGACAGGCCTCCTTTAAAGGTGCCTTTTGTCCAACTGGTGGAAATTGACTCAACCAATGACCCAACCAATTGTGGTAAATAAATGTCTTGATCCAAACCAGAATGTGAAACTAGAATATTCTATGACCGGCTAGGACACTGAGCATTATTGTAATTACCAGTAAGATATTTAAGAAAGAGTTGTAGCTTTCTTTGAGTTTAAAGAAGTTTTTATTTAAAAAAATCTCAAACAAAAAAGTAATTTTAATGTAACTACGATTTCTTAAAAATTTTATGTTTATTGATTTCAGAGAGGAAGAGAGAGGGAGAGAGAAACATCAATGATGAGAGAGAATCATCGACTGGCTGTCTCCCACAGGTTCCCCACCAAGGACCGAGCCCACAACCTGGGCATGTGCCCTGACTGGAATCGAACCCGGGACCCTTCAGACCACAGGCTAATACTCTATCCACTGAGCCAAACCGGCCAGGGCTGTTACTATGGTGTTTTGATTGCATTGCTGAGGGACACAGATATTGGTCTTATCAAGCTTGTATCCCCAAGGCCTTGAATAATGAATAGCTAATTAAAACCATTTAATAAATATGTAATGAATGAACAAATAAATTAATAGGGAAGAAAAACAAAGTAAACTATACTGAAAAGTACTCTCTACCTGAGAATTATTAGAATCTCAAGGATGTAATTTTGGTTTCATTAAAGTTCTGTATTGTTTTCTTCACTAAACAGAAATTATGTGGCCTGCTAACAAATAATTCACATCTAAACCCTAAACACCTACATTTAAACTTAATTTCAGAAGAATGCTCTAGGGTATGCTGAATTTCATTTTGGACATTCCACTTAGGACATCCTACTTAACATCTTGCTTCAATTTTCAGACATTTCTTGGTAAAAATTAATGCCACATCACCTCCATTTTTTTCTAGTCAAATACGACGAATCTACCTGAAGTTTATTAAAATCCATTCCAGAGACCAAAGAAAAAGTTAAGTTCAGAAACAGGCAAAAATCCCGTTTATAATCTTAACCATGTAGCGATATGGTTTTGACTAATAATTTGAAATGCTTTGAAAACTTAAAGTACCATGCAAACGTCACAGTTAATACAGATCATGCAGGCTCCACGGGATTAAAATATATTCACAAGAAAAAATAAGCCTGAGAACCCATCTAATAAACGAGGCACAAAACATTGTTACTGTGAGCGACCTGTTCTCTCCCTGGAATATCGGATTTAACGTTTCCATCTCTTCTCTCCACCTCTGAGGGCCAGCTTTTCTTACCTTGTTTCCTTGGAGGCAGAGAGCATCGGGCAAGTGAGAGAGCAATATCCTTGCAACTCCAATCGCGAAAGGAAACATGTAATTACTACTCTGGAATCCAATTTAACAAAGCTCTAAGGCAAGCATGCGTCTTGGGTAACTAAAGCTTCAAAATTTAAAAAATGCAGAATTTCACCCTAAGCAGTTTGGCTCAGTGGATAGAGCGTTGGCCTTTGGACTGAAGGGTCCCAGGTTCGATTCAGGTCAAGGGCATGTACCTTGGTTGCGGGCACATTCCCAGTGGGGAGTGTGCAAGAGGCAGCTGATTGGTATTTCTAACTCTATCCCTCTCTCTTCCTCTCTGTAAAAAAAAAAAAAAAAAAAAAATCAATAAAAAAGTATTTTTAAAAAAATGCAGAATTTCAAGATCCATCATGTTAACAGTGTTCTTTGGGGTTGAGCAATAGTGGAATCATAACCAGGATGGTTTTGGTTAAAATATACGGATTTTTAAAGTACCTTTGGTGCCCTGGCTGGGTAGCTCAGTTGGTTGGAACGTAGTCCCGGTCTGGCAAGGTTGCTGGTTCCACCTTCGGCCAGGGCACATACAGGAAGCAACCGATGAATGCATGAGTAGGTGGGACAACAAATCGTTTCTTTCTCTTCTCTCCTCTCTCTCTCTCTCTCTAAAAATCAATCAACAAAATATTTGTAAACATTTAAAAAGTAACATTGGAAGAAGGTGTAAAAGAAAGGGACAGGTAGTAAGGAAAATGATTTTTAAGAAGAGATTAACTGTGGTTCCATGTTTACGACAAATATTACCTTCAGAGAAAGAAAAAAGAATCTGTGGCTTTTGGGGGTACCATTCACAAAAAAACAATTTTCAATGAATAAAAACTATAATTTAATGACAGAAAAATATTCATATTACTTTTAAAAAAAAAACTATAGGTTTGATTTAATGTTTATTTATTTATTTACTTACTTATCGTTAATCCTTACCTGAGAATATTTTTTCCATTGATTTTTAGAGAGGAAGGGAGAGTGAGAGTGAGATAGAATCATCAATGATGAGAGAGAACCATTGATCCGCAGCTTCCTGCACGCCCCACACTAGGGATCGAGCCTGCAACCTGGGCATGTGCCCTGACTGGGAATGGAACCATGACTTCCTGGTTCACAGGTTGATGCTCAACCACTGAGCCACAACGGCTAGGCTGTTTATTTTTTTAAAGCAAAACAAATAAAATCCATCCCAAAATATTTTTGGCAAATCATTTGACAAGCTGCTTATCCATCTATAAAGTGAGGTGTTTGGCCTAGACTATCTCTAGAGTCCCTTTTAATCTAATATTGTACATTTTGATTTGAGTGATAAAATCAATAAATATATAGTCATCCGCTAAACAATGATTTTAGCCCTTATTTACATTCTGGCCACTGTGCCGTCATTGGAAATGTAGTGGGGAACAAGGAAGATATGGCTCTTCACTCACCAAGCTACTGCCAACTGGAGAAATCAAGGTTGGGGCGCGGCTTGCCATAACCAATCACCTACACAACAATGACGAAAGTGCAGCCATCAGGACAGAGACAGATAAGCTCCCTTTTGTTGTTGCTGTTAAAATATCAAGTCCTCCCTCCCCGCCCCCCCCCCCCCCCCCATTACTCTGCAAAACAAATGAGATCCAATTGAAACACTTCAATGAGGCTCTAAGTTTTCTGAAACCAGACGGCTATCCTCACTACCAGGATGCCCACTGGTATTGAAATGCTGCCTCTAGAATAAACAATCCCCATAGAAGCCTGAGGGTCCACACTAGTCATTATCCTTTTGTGGGCCTTTTACCAAAACCTAACCACCATACAGGCAGGGAATGAAGGCCTGCGCTGGGCACATCCCTTCAATCTTTGCAACAGCTCTGCAAGGGAGGTAAGGAGTAGTGTCCTTTCGTTCTCGGCGAGAAAACAGCACAGAGAGTGAGGTCATTTGATAAGTCCCGCTGCTAGAACATAATGACAACCCAAGTTTGTGTGGCTCCGGAGGACCATGTTCTTTGTCCGACACAGTACTCCTGCAGAAAAGGAAAGCTCTGAAGCCATGTTTACCAAAGGTCGTTCTGGGGAGCAGCCATGAGGCAAGACGCCGCACAAGCCTAAATGGGTTCGCACCGCAGTCACGTGACTGGGAAATGCCACGCACGCGCAAGGCCATGAAGTAGGACATACAGGAGATGTTTAACTTTATTTAATCAGCTCTTCCCCCAACTCGTTTGACATCAAGCCCAGATGTCTTTTCCACTTAAACATGATTAGCATCTCTTGAAATTAACGAAAATAATTTGGCATATGCTTAAATGACTGAAAAGGGGAAAGAGGGTTGAATGAGAGCTTCAAAGTGGAAATTCAGTTTACATAGCAATTAAAGTGAAAAACTAGCAGTTGAGGAAAGCATTCTAAAAAGCGTAAGATGCAGCCTGTGCTCTCAGTGTAGCTGCGAGATGGGGGGTGGGGGGTGGATGGAGGGAGTCAGAGGCAAAAAGGGAAACAGACATAAAATAGCAGCATATTATCAGTATGAGTGCTTAGTGATGAATGTGGGCTGAAGTTGAAGGGAAGATATGGGAGAGAAAAGAGGCTTGGGCTGCATCCTGAGGCATATCAAGAGTTAGATCAGGGGAGAGGATGCTGGGAGACACCGAAAGGCAAAAACATGTTTGGAGGAGAATGAAGACACGATTTTCAGGAACTATGTAGGGAAACTAAATAGGAAAGGTAGGGTTTCTCCAGACTATAGACAATCATACAGAAACTGACCCATTGGTAATGTTGAAAGGAATGAATAAAATCTGGAAGATCATTTAGAAAGTCGATGAATCTGCATATTAAATATGATGAGACAGCCGAAACCGGTTTGGCTCAGTGGATAGAGCGTCCGCCTGCAGACTGAAGGGTCCCGGGTTTGATTCTGGTCAAGGGCATGGACCTGGGTTGCGGGCACATCCCCAGTAGGGGGTGTGCAGGAGGCAGCTGATGGATGTTTCTCTCTCATCGATGTTTCTAACTCTCTATCCCTCTTTCTTCTTCTCTGTAAAAAATCAATATAAAAAATATATATGATGAGACAGATTTTTGCATTTTACAACTGGCAGGGTCCTTAGAGCAAAGTTAACAAAACCTGTGTAATGAATCAGCAGATCCTCTAATCCAGTTACTGATCTGATAAGTTTAGCCCAGAGAGGTCACTTAATTTTTCTAATGTCACACAGCTCACCAGCAACATACTTGAGTTGAGAGTCTTTGGACTATCAAGAAGGACGATGCTCATGCATGGAGCACACAATGGTGCCAAAGAAAGAAAGTGCGGACTGGGGAGCAAGGCAAGGACATAAATCAGCACATTTGACGGAGGGGTGGTCTCTGTTAAAGAAACCCACTTAGAATCAAGGCAAACACCCCACACCTCGTTCACCTCCTTCTCTGATACAACTTAGTCCAGTACCTTTTGCAAACAAATATGGTACGTTTAGAGACTGCTGCCAATAAACAAAAATATAGAAAAAAAGAAATTACATTTCTAAAAGGCAGCCTTATTTCATTTTTTTAAGTAGATGTATTTTTTATTTCAGAGAGGAAGGGAGAGGGAGAAATAGAAACATCAAGGATGAAAGAGAATCATTGATCGGCTGCTTCGTGCATGCCCCCTACTGGGGGGCAAAAAAAGGTTAGGCTTCTTGAGCACCTGTGGCCAAGAAAGCGCACTCGGATGCTAAGATATATATATATATATATATATATATATATATATATATATATATATATATATATGAGGAAAAAGCGTCCCCCCATTAGCCTGGTGCTCATTTTTAGTATCAAAAGTAGGAGCAGAGAGAACGAAAAACACTGAGGGCAAACGGGGAGGCCAGGAGGTCAAAGATTATCTCTTGTCCGCCAGCAAGCGTGGACGAACGACAATGCAGCGAAGCTCCAGCCACAGGCGGCACCCCGCGGGACCTCAGATGAAGACTACCATTCCCGACTCTGCGCCGGGCCCGTGAGTCCAACCGCCCCAGCAATTTAGCGCGCAAGGCATTGTGGGAATCGTAGTCTTTCTTCCCCTTAGCTCATTAAAGGCGAGGCGATCGTATTTTATGTAAACCACAGCCTTTCCCGACTCCGCGGCTTCCCGACCCTTCCTTTTCTTACCCCACCTTCTTTCACGCGGAGTTTAAAAATTCCCGCGGTGCGGCGCGCGAGGCCGGAACACTCGCGATAACTCCGGTCCCCGCGCCGCGATCTCCCTCCCCTCTCCCTTCCCTCTCGGCCCTCCCCCTTCCCTCCCCTCCCGGGCGTGTGGGACTCGGTCTGCCTGCCCCCGGTAATGCGCAAAGCGGGGCTGGCGCTGTCGGAGCGGAGGAGGCAGAGTCGCTTGGGGGAGGACCCCGAGCCGCGTCGGCGTTCCGGTCGCTGAGCACTCGGCGGTCCGCGCCGGGGCAGGCGGTGTCGGTGTGCGCTCCGAGACGGTCAGAGGCCCGCGCGAGCGGCGGAGGTGTGCGCCTCCAGCCTGTGGCGACCGTGTCTCCCGGGAGATGCTGTGACGGACCGCGCGGGAGGAGCTCGTGCCTCGCCTCGCGCCCCACCGGACCTGCGGCCGCGGCGGCGGCGGGGCCACCCGCCCTCTGGTAGGGAGGGGCGGGGAGGGGGGCTGTGGGCTCTCGCGGCGGAGGGCGGGTCTGCGCGGCCTGGGCCCGTGCGGCCGCCCGGCTTCTCCCGCCTCGCGGCGCCCGCGGGGCCCCCGCGTGCCGGGCCTAGGCCTGGCATTGACCCGCCCAATGAGCGGCCGCGACCCGGCTCGCGGGCCGGCCCGAGGGGGAACGTTGGCGGTTGCGGCGCGCACCGGGGCTGGTTATATAACCGAGGCATGGCGGCGCGGTGGCACATGGCGGCGGAGAAGCCCTTTGGGGTGTACTCGGCGTTGGCGTGGCTCACCGTCTCCGGGCTGTTCGGCTCCTCCCGAGCGCTCTCCCGTGCGGCTGAGAGCATGGCGGGCCTCCCCCGGGGACCGCCACAGCGCGGCGTGAGCGGCTCTTACACGGACGCCTGCTGCTCGGGCTTCTCGGCGTGGCTCCGGTGAGTCCGGGCGGGGAGAGACTCGAGATTTAAAAGGCGCGGCGAATCGGCCCGGGAACGGGGACGAAGGTGCCCGCACCTCTCCCAGGGCCCGCTTGGTGTGCGTCCCACCTGGAGAGGAGAGCGCACACCTTGGCGAGGGTTACACGTACCTCCGTCGTCCCAGCTGGAAAGTCAGTTACTTCTGTTACTGGTTGTCTGTTTTGTGTGTGTGTTTTTTGGCGGCGGGGGGGGCGGGGGGGTGTGGTAGGGGGAAAAGCAAGTTAATTTGCTCTCAAAGCCAACGAAATTTATCCATACTAGGTAGCTCTTCTTTTTTTCTTTTCTTTTCTTAATAGTCTTTTGGAAAACTATTTGGAAGAACCTGGGTCCTTTAGGATAAAATATGTCTCTCTGTGTTACTCACAAATTATCCTAAGGAGCCAGGAGATTTTAAGAACCTTCTTTGATGAACTTTCATTGGTTGGATCTGTGAGGAGGGAAGAATTAGGGTGGGTTTATACTTATTTTGGAGGATTTAAACAGGGATGACAAGCCCAGCTCCAGTCAATGCTTGAGAGACGCTCTGAGTTGTGCTATAGTTTTTAATGCTAATTCTTTCGGACTGTAGTTTTTAACGCTCATTTTTCAATAACCTCGTACCAAAGTGTCACCGATTCGCAAAACAGCTATGATTATTTTTCAAAAACTGTTTTTTAAAGGTTTTTATCCAGCACTTTTGCAACATACACATGAGGACTGAAAAGGAACTCAGTATTGTTTCTTTCTCTCCTAACCAAGAAAATTTTCGCGAGCTCCGCGTTCGGAGTGAAGTCTAACTGCCCTTGAGGCAGATCAATGGTCTCTACAGTAGGGCTGCTCTGTTTAGCCTCCGTGTTCACGGATCTTAGGCTTCAGCTACTCCAGAATCATCCCCAATCCTGGGCCCATTTTCTTGAAAAACATGCATTTGATGTTTCTTTGCTCATGTCTTCAGCCTGGAGTGCGTCTCTGCCTTTTTCAGGTTCTCAAATTTCAAACCCTTGTTAGTGTAAAGCCACCTTTCCTATGCCCTCTTCCACTTCCCTTCATCCCTCTTCTCCCTGGGATCTCACAGCATATAGACCTCCAGTGCAGCCTTACATGTGTCTGGTATTTTAATGGGTATGTATCTGCTCTTAGCATGCAACTCCTTGAGGTCAGGAAGTAGGCGATCTTTTTGCCCCTGCATTCTTTTCCAATACAATGTGTTAGAAGTAGTTGGTGATTAATAATAAATGTTTGAGTTGTTTGAAAGATCAAATGCTGAAACATTTTTGGGTTTACATTTAAGTCATAATTGTCTTTTTGAGTCCAAAAGAAAAATGTGTGTACAAAATGCGTTATAGACATGTGTGCTCAGTGTGTATTGCAGTATTGAACAACTAGTTTTATTTTTTGCAGTGGAATTCGGCTGCTTTTAATGGTGTGTATTTCACAGAGATGACATGGTATTCTGTATTACTATTTTTCCTAGTAATTTTTGCAAATTTTGTTTTGCTTAATACTGAAACAATGTAGTGTACTTAAAAATAAGTTGGACCCAATATTGAATTACTGATTGATTGATGGATTGATTGATTTCAGAGAGGAAGGAAGAGGGAAAGAGAGAAACATCAGTTATGAGAGAGAATCATCAGTTGGCTGCCTCCTGCCTGCCCACCACTAGGGATGGAGTCTGCAACCCAGGCCTGGGCCCGGGCCCTGACTTGGAATTGAACCGTGGCCTCCTGATTCATAGGTTGATGCTCAACCACTGAGTCATGCCAGTCAGGCCCAATATTGAGTTTTTTAGAGCAGTTTCAGGTTCACAGCAAAATTGAGTGGAAGGTACAGAGATTTCCACTCATGCATAGCTTCCCCACCATCAGCATCCCCCACCAGTCAGAACAACTGGTGAACCTACATTGTCATCCAAAGTCTGTGGTTTGCATTAGGGTCGTACTCTTGGTGGTGTACGTTCTGTGGGCTTGGACAAATGTATAATGTCATGTATCCACCGTTAAAGTATCAAAGTAGTTTCACTGCCCTAGCAATCCTGTGTTCTGCCTACTCATCCCTCCCTCCTGCTAACCCCTGGCAACTACTGGTCGTTTTACTGCTTGCGCGGTTTTGTCTTTTTCATAATGTCATATAGTTGGAATCATGCAGTGTGTAGCCTTTTCAGATGGGCTTTCACTTAGTAATATGCATTTAAATATCCTCCATGTCTTTTCATGGCTTGACAGCTTTTTGTTTTAAGCACTGAACAGTTATTGTATGGATTATTGTGGTGTATTACACCACTTTTTTATCCATTCACTTACTGAAGGACATGTGGGTTGTTTCCAGGTTTTAATAATTATGAGTAAAGCTGTTATATATACCCGTGTTCAGGTTATTGTGTAGACATGTTTTCAGTTCCTTTGGATAAGTACCAACGAGTGTGATTGTTGGATTATGTGGTGAGAATATGTTTAATTTTTTAAGAAACTGCCAAACTGTCTTCCAAAGTGAAGGTACTATTTTGTAATCCCACTAGCAACGAATGAGAATTCCTATGGCTCCACATCTATCTTCACAGCCTTTGCTGTTGTCAGTTTTCGGTATTTTGGCCAAAATAATAGGTGAAATGGGGTATGTAGTGTTTTTTTACATTGACTTAAGAATTCCACTCAAATACGTTTTCTAGTCTGGGCACCTGTTTTATACAAAAGAACATATACATGTTAATTTGCTTCGATTTATAATCACTAAATCTAACCAGTACAGGAATAATACCCAGATCACCTAAGCTGTGGTGTTCTGAATATTCTTAGTTATACCCTAATTTCGCTAACTGCCCAAGATTTTCTGGGATAAACTCACTGCCGCTTGAATTAATTGGGTACTTTTGAAGATAAAATTCAAAGAACTCTGAATGAGTCTCCTTTGGGGGCGGGGGATTACTCTACAGACATTAGTTAGCAATTAGCAACAGAGGCCATGCTCATCCTCGGGCACCACTGGGAGAGCACAAACTGCGGGAGTGGAATTGTTTTACTTGCTTGAGGCAAAGCAGTTCAGTGTCACACACACAGGTGAGAAATACTGCAGGTCCGGGGCAGCGGGCAGTGCTACTACGGGAAGCGCTTCTTCTGAGGGTCCCTTTCAGCCTCAGAGACCAGGCTTTGACTTCCCACTTACAGAAATTTTATCATGAAGATCTTACACTCAACATCTTAAGATGATGGTTTTCATGTGAGTATTTTCAGAGTGCACTGCCAGCACCTTTATTTCAGGGCTTTATTCGTTTCTTTTAAGCTTCAACCTGCAGGTGTGCTGCTATTTCAGGCCATTGCCAAAGGCCTGAGGCTGCTCGCCGCGCTGGACCTGGACAGTAGCACCTGTGACTTCTCAATGTTTTAATTTGTGTTTCCCTCATGACATATGATGTGCAGCATCTTTTCATGTGTTTATTTGTTATCTATGTCTTCTTTACTGAGGTGTCTGTTTAAGATCTTTGGCCATTTTTAAATTGGTTGTTTCTTGCTGGGTTTTAAGAATATTGAGAGAGTGTGTGTGTGTGTGTTTTAAACAAATTGGAATTTATTGTTTTAACATGTTTATTCCTGTCCCTGCTAGTATCTTGCTATTCTAATTTACTACATATGTAGGATCTATTAGTTGCAAGTCATTGTGACCCTCTGGAATTCACAGGAATAAGATATGATTTTTGCCTTCTAAAAAAATATTTTTATTGATTTCAGAGAGGAAGGGAGAGAGAGCGAGCGAGCTAGAAACATCAATGATGATAAAGAATCATGGATTGGCCACCTCCTGCACGCCCCCTACTGGGGATCGAGCCTGCAACCTGGGCACATGCCCTTGACTAGAATCGAACCTGGGACCCTTCAGTTCACAGGCTGATGCTCTATCCACTGAGCCAAACCGGCTAGAACTGATTTTTGCCTTTTAGAAAATCAGTATAGTGGAGAAGACAGGCAAGCACAAGTAATGAATTTTTAAAAATTATATTTAGCATTTGTAACACAAAGGTGAAAGGGTGGATCTACCCAGACCTCATTGGGGAATCTAGTCTGTGAATGATGGGCTTTGATAGATGGAGGTGAAAGTAGCGACGGCAGAAATAAAAGAATGAAAGTGCTGGGCAGTGGCAAACTCATGAAGGAAGTGAGGCGGTTTGAGGAGACAGTGCTGCAGAATAGTCTGGGACTTGCAGACTGTGGAGAGCCTTGATCACCTGTGGCTCAAGTGTTAACTGTAATACGCAGTAGGGAGTCAGTAGGGAGTCGTTGAAGGGTTTGAGAAGGGGAGTGACGTGGTCCACGTGCTTTGTCAGGAAAACAAACAGTATTTACATGTGACAGCCCGCACAGTGTTCTGGCTGCACCTAGCCAGGTCTTGAGGAGGAGTGGAAACTTTGTACGTTACCTTTTAGAGGTTGCCAGTGCTGGCTTGTCATAAAAGCTTTTTCTTTCGGAAGGTAATGTTGTTTCACTGCCCTGTTGCTTACATTGTTTTCAGTAAGACTCCTGTCATTGTTACCTTTGTTTCTTTGGGTGAGGTGCTACTTTTAAGATTTTCTCATGGTATTTTGGTGGAGTTTTTTCATGTTTCTTGTGCTTATGAGGTTTACTGATCTTTTTGGATTTGTGGGATTATAGTTGTCATCAAATTAGGGGAAAATTTGGCCATTTATTTTTCAAATATTTCTGTCCTCTCCTTTTGGAGCTCTCTATTACAAATACTAGGACACTTGAGGTTGTGCCATAGCTCTGTCCTTTCCCTCCTGGCCCCAGCCTTCTTTCTCTCTCTGCTTCATTTTAGACAGTTATTTACTGTGGGTGTTTACATTTACTACTACTTCCTATATCTAATCTATTAATACCATTCAATGTATTTGTCATCTCTAGATATTTGATTTAGTTTTACATCTTCCAAGTCTCTCCTTAACATGCTCATCCTTCCTCTATCATCTTGGACTAAAGGCTAGAATAACTGATTTAATTTCCTTATCGACTCATTCTAACTTAAGTCGCTTTAAGGTCTGTTAGCTGTTTTTCCCTGCTTACTATGAGTCCTTTTCCTGCAGCTTTGCTTGCCTGACAAGATCTACATATCTATATCTTTATTGATTTCAGAGAGGAAGGCAGAGCGAGATAGAAACATCAATGATGAGAGTGATCGGCTGCCTTCTGCACGCCCCCTACTGGGGATGGAGCCCACAACCCGGGCATGTGCCCTTGACTGGAATCGAACCTTGGACCCTTCAATCTGCAGGCTGATGCTCTATCCACTGAGCCAACCTAGCTAGGGTGCCTGATGATATTTTTTATAACTTTCTTGATGTTTAGTTGATTTTAGAGCGAGAGAGAGAAAAAGAGAGGGAGAGAGAGAGAAACATCAATTTACAGTTCCTCCACTTATTCATGCCTTCATTGGTTGACTCTTGTATGTGCCCTGACTGAGAATGGAACCCGAAACCTTGGCATATCAGGACGATGCTCTAATCAACTAAGCAACCAGGCCAGGTGTCTGATGATTTTAGATTGGATTGCAAACATTGTAAATTTTGCTTTCTTAAGTACTGAATATTTTTGCATTCCTTTTTATAGTCTTGAGCTTAGTTCCAAATAAGTTAGTTGGAAAGACTTTGATTCTTTTGAGGCTTGCTTTTTTGAGCCTTTCTAGAAAAGGGCTAATTTTTCTCCCTACAACTGAAGAAATCAATGCCTTTCTGAGTACTCTACTGCGTGCCCCATCTATTATGAGGTTTTTCCACTATAGAGCTATTTCTGGCCCTGTGTAAGCTCTAGAGGTTGTTTCTCCTTTCGTTTTGACAATGATTCACTCCTTGGCCTCTGGTAGTTTCCTTACATGCTTACGTTGGTCACATGAAGACTCAGGGGAAACCACTGCAGAATTCTGGAGCTCTTTGTATGGCCAGTTGCACTGCAGTACTCTGCCTGGGAATTCTAGCTGCCTTTGGCTTCCTGGCATTCTCAACGCTCTCTTCTCAACTTAGCGAGACCTTGGGCTCTTTGGGTTCCCCACTGTGCTCTGTGTTCTGGGCACTCTGTACACAGCCCGAGAGGTCATCTTGTTGGTTTTACTTCCCTAAGGGCCCACTATCCTGTGCTACCTTTTGCCATTGTCTGAACTCCTTGTTTTCATATATTCTGTCCTGTTTTTTAAAGTGGGAGGGTATGTCTGGAGTGGAAATTACAATTTAAAAATACACTGTGAGTCAGCCAGCACTTCCACATTATAATCTTTGTTTTATGTTAAAAACAATATAACAGTAACAGACAACATATCCAGCCTCAAAAAGAAAACATTTTATTTTCAAATAATTGATCATTGTGCATTATTCATTCAGATGAACTTTGGAATCACCTTGTGGAAGTCTTAAAAGTTATGTTGGGATGACCCTGATTGAATTGCAGTGATTATAAAACTTTTTTGCTGAATGCCCATGAACACTCCACTGAATACATTTTGAGGAGAGCTGTCACATGGAATTCTGAAGGTTTTAGCTCTGGATAAATGACTTTGGTTTTATTGTCTTTTATTTCATTTTATTTGTTAATCCTCACCCGAGGATATTTTTCCATTGATTTTTAGAGAGTGGGAGGGGAGAGACACAGAGAGAGAAACATCAGTGTGAGAGAGGCACATCGATTGGTTGCCTCCAGCATGCGCCCCGACCAGGGCTGAAAACAAGTATGCAACCTTCAGCCCTGGTTGTTTTTCAGCCTGCATCCGAGGTATGTGCCCTTCACCAGAATCAAACCTGGGCCCCTTCAGTCCGCAGGCCCGTGCTCTATCTATCCACTGAGACAAACAGGCTAGGGCTGGTTTTAAGTTTAATAGGAAAATACATTAACTAACTTCAGTTTGCCATTACACAGGCTTTATCAAGGCTATAGAAGGTCATCAGAGGAGGAAACGTGATATCAGCTATGGTGGCCTTTCCTAAAGTTTTCCTCCGTACTAAGATACTTAGGAGAGAGGAATGTGATCAATTTGTGTAAATACAATGCTTTCAGCAATTAAGGCTTGAGTCTAGGATTCTTCTATAAATATGAGATGTACTTGAGGCTAATGGCCACTATTTTCCATTTACTATATTATAATAATTATAACCTAACTATATTAAATTATACTTTAGGATCTGTTTTGGATAATAAAAAGGCTTCACTTTTTGTTGTTGTTAATCCTCACCTGAGGATATTTTTCCATTGATTTTTAGAGAGGAGGGGAGAGGGAGAGAGTGAGGGAAGTGAGAAAGAAGCATTGATTGGTTAACAGCTCCTGCAGAGGCCCCAGTCAGGGATCAGACCGCAGTCTAAGTGTGTGCCCTGACCAGAATCAAACCAGAAGCACGACGCTCCAGCTGCGCCACCTGGCCAGGGCTCTTGTTAATTTTTAAAGTTTCTTCCTCACTAGCGAGCTGAATCTCTGGCTTCTTTAAGCGTATTAAACATACTTGTTTTCTGATTATGTCACTATCTGAAGTCTTTGCAGACTTACTTTGCCAGCTGTTGATCATGATTTCATTATTCTGTTTTGTTCTTTTGACTGTGAGCGCCTTTTCGTTGGAATTTTGAGAACTCGGAAGATTCCAGAGGAAATTGAGTGGTTTTTGGAGGTTGCTTGGAACGTTGCCAACCTGATAATACTTTATAAAGAATTCTTACAATATAGCTTAAATTCTGGCCACTGATTTGTGTGAAGGGAAATTTTCTGAGTAGAAACATGTGGCCAAGGTCAAAACATTGCTCCTTGTCCTGCACAATGGATGGTTCTCTCGCTAATCTTGATGCTTATGATACAGTGCTGTGGAGTGTAATGTGGAGTGGTGGGGTGGGGAGGCTCCTCTGAGCTTACTGGCTTTGGCTCTGTTGGCCCAAAGCTTTATCTTCTCCCTCTGCGGATCTCAGGGTGCTGACAGCAACGCAGGATCACCGGGACGGGTCATCCTCAAAGCCCAAGCAGCTTGCTTGCCTTACAGAATGCCTGCTGTCTCTTCCCTTTGGCTTTGCCAGCCCAGTAGTACTCATCGAAAAAGATACTTTTACATTTTAACTATTATTTTTGATTGTTTACAATGGAAGGGTCATTCAGGGAATCTAGTCTTCTGTATATATGGAAATGAAAGATAATTTTAGAATTTCTTCTATCTAGTTAAAGTTGTGCCAAACTCTGTTTCTTAAGTTACTGTGGATTTGGACTTTTTTTTCTTGGACTTTTACCGTAGCAGTAATTTTTCTAAAATGAATATTACTATTTTTTTGTGTGTGAAGTATTCTTTGAGAGTCAGGCAATAAGATTAATTGCATTGAACCAGTTTTCAAAGAATCTAGGGACTCATATGTCCTTGGGACATATGGCTTAATGAATCTCTAACATATTCTGCTAAGTCTGTTGGGAAATATTTTCTTAGGAGAGAATACCTCAGATCCAGAAGCACATTAATATGTATTTTATAATCATACTTCGGTGTTAGGGTTTTTATTTTTGATGGTTTTTCTTTTCTTTTTCTCCTGGTTCGAGATAAGTGTGTTATGATAGAAATATCATGGAAATATCTTTTTTAAACATTTGCAGTGAAAGTATGCGAGACTTAACAGCACAAGTGACAAGCGGTCTCCTGCAGTTCCCAGAAGTGACTGTTGAAGCCCTGGGAGAAGATGAAATCACATTAGAATCTGTGCTTCGTGGGAAGTTTGCTGCAGGTAAAGTAATGTTGCTGAAAATTTACAAATTTGATGGATTTGTAAGATAAGTAATAAGTACCGATTGCAATTTCTTTAATGTGGATGAGAAAAAAAGCATATCCTGGTTAGAATGGTCTTAAGTAAATACATAACATCTATGACTACATATATAGTAGTACCTATGTACTCGAACACATTTTCAGTGACTCTTGGGAGGGAGTGGAGCTTACTTTCTTCATTAAAAATACCGTATATTTAATATCTCTTAGTATTGAGTGTCTACATTTGGAAAGTAGAAATAATACACAGCTGGTTTTTCTTTATAATTAGTAAAAATTTTTTGGTGAGTTTGGATTAGAACCTAAACATTCTTATGAATAAAGTAATTCTAAATTTTAGTTCCCTTTGTGAGACAAAATATTAGTTTTGTAATTCCATTAATCTGAACAAGATCTCAATATATATGGTTTGGATTATATAATACAGAAAACCACACCAAAGAAGCCATTAGATGATGAATTTCAGCTTAGTAAAAGACACTGCAGAATACTTTTTTAAAAAGATGTTTTTATTGATTTTAGAGATGGGGAGAGAGAGAAACATCTATTGGCTGCCTCCTGCTGGGAATCAAGCCCCAACCTGAGTGTGTGCCCTGACCGGGAATGGAGCTGGTGACTTTCAGTGCATGGGACAGCGCTCAACCAGCTGAGCCACACTGGCCAGGGCTGCAAAAGGGTTTTCTGAAAGTGAATATCACAACCCTCCTTCCTAGGAGAAAGGAGCGAGACATTTGTATGGTCATTTAGATATGTACAGTGCTGTTCTCTTTAACAGTATTTACTGTAACAACTTTTCATTGAGGTAAATATTAGGTTTTTCTAAGTAATCACTCCTCTGTGTAGCTGAGAATCTAATAGGTGAAGTAACCTGATCTAAGTTACTTAGATAGCAGTGGCAAATATGAGCTTTGAACCCATGCCTTCTATGTCCCCACTGTGCCATACTACTTCCTTAAACTATTTAGCCTCCCCTCAGCTATAATCTAGTATATCCAACTATCTATCTACTTAGATGCATGAGAGACATCAAAAATTTAGTAATGCCCTAACCGGTGTGGCTCAGTGGATAGAGCGTCGGCCTGCGGACTCAAGGGTCCCAGGTTCGATTCCGGTCAAGGGCATGTACCTTGGTTGCAGGCACATCCCCAGTAGGGGGTGTGCAGGAGGCAGCTGATTGATGTTTATCTCTCATCGATGTTTCTAACTCTCTATCCCTCTCCCTTCCTCTGTATAAAAAAATCAATATAATAGATTTTTTTTTAAGTTTTATATAAAAAAAATTTAGTAATAAAAGTTACCACCATCAATCTAGCAGTTCAAGGGAAAATTCAGGGTTTTTTTTTTTCTTCTTCTGTTTTACTTACCTCCCATGTCTTATTCATCAGCAAGCAGGTCCTTTTAGTTCTGCCTCTAAGATGAATCTTCAATCAACTTTTCCCTATTGATCACCAACCAGGCATAGCTGTCATTTCCCCACTTCTTTATGCTTCCTCCTTATTGTCCATTCTCTGCTTAACAGCTAGAGTAACATTTCTTTTAAATTTTATTTACTTTTAAATATATGTTTATTGATTTCAGAGAGGAAAGGGGAGGGGGAGAGAGATAGAAACAGCAATGATGTGAATCATTGATCAGCTGCCTCCTGCACAAGGTTCAATTCCCAGGCAGGACACGTGCCTGGGTTACGGGCTTGATCGAGCGTGTGCCCTGACTGGGAATTGAACCTTGACCTCCTGGTTCATTCAGTGCTCAACCACTGTGCCATGCCAGTGGGGCTGGAGTAACATTTAAAAACATAAATCAGATTGTCACTGTCCTGCTTAAAACTCTCTAGTTACTTTAAATTGCCTGAGGAGTAAAATTCATACCTGACTGGTAAGGGGACAAGAAGGTCTTTGAGAGATGCTTCCTTTTGTTATGCTATTTAGGCCTTGTCTTCTCAGATTTTGAATTCTGGGATAAAGTCACATGACCTTGTTTAACTCCTAAGGTATAATGTAGTTAAAATACGGGCTTGGGACTTAATTGGGATCTACTTGTGCTCTGGTATTTAGCTGTTCATCTTTGGGCAAGTTATTTTAACTATGAAAGTTTAGTTGCCTTTTCTCTGTATTGAGGTTCAACAAGGAGTCAATGAAATAATGCATTTAATCACATAGCATGGTGCCTTTACTGGTTACTTTATTATTATACTAGAGGCCCAGTGCACGAAATTCATGCATGGGTAAGGTTGCTAGGCCTGGCTGGTAATCAGGGCCAATCAGAGCCTTCCTTGGTTCCACACCACCCCCTGGTGGTCAGCGGACATCATGGCGAGCGATCGGTCTCCTGGTCAAACTCCCATGGGTAATTTGCATATTAGGCATATATATATAGAGAGAGAGAGAGAGATTATGTATACAATTTTTTAGTTTCGTTGTGCACATACAATATTAAAATAAGCAACATTTTTGTTTTTTTTCTTCTAGCGAAAAATGGACTTGCTTACTTGACTTGTGGCCCACAACTTGAGGTAGTGCACTCCCTAACAGGAGAGCGGTTGTCTGCATATAGATTCAGTGGACTGAGTGACGAGTCACCTATAATCCTCGCTGTGAAAGAGTTCTCTTGGCAGAAGAGAAGTGGATTGTTGATTGGACTGGAAGATGCAGAAGGGAGTGTCCTCTGTCTCTACGACCTGGGCATATCACGAGTGGTTAAAGCAGTCGTTCTTCCTGGAAGGGTAGGTACTGTGTGAGACATGTGGACATCTTGTTTCAGAACAAGTGACAGCAGTGTGTTTACTCAGTGTACTTTCAATTGTTTCACTTTTATGGAAGTGTGCTATTGTTCATTTAAAAGTTCAAAATAAAGAAGTTCATAAAAATATTTATTACTTTGCTTTTTCCCCGTTTTGTTTGAGGCCACAGTTGACCCTTGAACAATGCAGGGGTTAGGCGCACTGATCCCTCTCCCCCTCGGCACAGGTGATATTTCTTTGCTTTTAACTGCCTTATTTTAAAATTAAGCCCAGGCTGTGTAGCTCTGTTGATTAGAACATTGTCCTGAAACACCAAGGTTGAGGGTTCAATTCCAGTTGAGGGCACAAATGCATAAAGAAATGGAACAACAAATCAATGTTTCTCCGTGTCTTTCTCTTTGTCTCTTTTCCTTCCTCCCTCTCTCTAAGATCAATATATAAAAAACCCAAAAGTTTAAAATTAAATAAGGTAGTATTACCGATTACTTATTTAGCATTTATGTGACGAAAATAAGCTGTGACAGATTCCTCACCCCTCACTGAGGAAATAGAAGAAAATACACTTCCTGATGTAGAAAAGGAAGATAGTCCATGAAATTACAGCTTTTAGAATTAGAAACACTACGGAATATTTTGTGTGCTAATGAAATATAGATAGAGCCAGGCTTTTATCTCTGGTAAAAAATTATACACTTAACTTTGATTTTATATTAATGCATTATATCATTTACTAATTTTCTCTCTTTTTTCTAGTAATTTTAGTCAGTAGTATAGTAGAAATCACCAAATACTTAACACTATGTCATATATCATGCCTAATTAATATTTGAATTAATAGGAAACAGAAGGAAAGCTAAGTAGGAAATAAAATATGGACTATTAGGTACAGATATTTAAGATTTAACTCATGAATGAAGGGGGGTATAATTCTATAATGTAGCTACAGTATGATTTTAAGTAATTTCAGCCCTTGTTAAATGCCAGTGATTCAGTCACTGCTAAAACTGTGTGTGAAGTCCAGTATAATATAGCCCTTTTATTTTTTTAAATATATTTTTATTGATTTCAGAGAGGAAGGGAGAGGGAAAGAAACATCAATGATGACTCATTGATCACCTGGCTCTTGAATGCCCCCTACTGGGGATCGTGCCTGTAACCTGGGCTTGTGCCCTGACCAGGAACCTAACCGTGGCCTCGGTTCATAGGTTGATGCTCTACTAGCCCGGCATAATATAACCCCTTTAAAGACCATTACACATCTTACTGTGTAAAGGCTTAAATAGGACTTTTTTTTTTTTTTTTTTTTTAGAGTAAACAGTAAAATTTTCTGGAATGATTTCTTTTTACTCTTAAGAAGCTATATAATCATAGAGTAGCTGGTTAACAGCTTTAAAGTGAGAAAAATCTAGATTTGAATTTTCTGTTTAATGAATGTGTGACTAGAATAATTCAACTAACCTTTCCAAGCATCTTTAAACAGGTAAAATTATATACAATGTTAAAGGGTTATCATGAACATTAAATGAACCAATTAGCACAATGTCTGGCTTATATTAAATTCTCAATAAACATCAGTTATTTCAACTGCATGATTGTTTATATATTGAAATAATGGTATAATTACTATTATATTGAAAGATTTAATTATGTTATTCAGATTCACAAGTATCAGATGCAGATTTATGATTTTATGTTTGAAAATGTCTGTTATACCTAATAACCTGCCTGAACCTCAAAATTTATTATGTTTTAATTGCATTTTCTCACCTTGTATAAGAAAAGCAAGTCATGTATTCTCCTTTCTAGGTAATAGCCATTGAACCTATAATTAATCATGGAGGAGCCAGTGCGAGCACTCAGCATTTGCACCCAAGTTTGCGATGGCTTTTTGGGGTGGCAGCTGTGGCAACTAACGTTGGACAGATCCTCCTTATTGACCTATGTCTGGATGACTTATCATGCAGCCAGAATGAAGTGGAGGCATCAGGTAATTTCTTTGCTTAAAACCAAAAATTGAGCACCAGAATATTCTGATAGAAGAGATTGGGTTTTTCAAAGTAAAAAAATTTTATATAGAGACTTCTTTATGTATCTTTGTTTCTTTCATTGTTTGGACCTATTGTTTTAATGTTTTGGGTGCTGTTGATACCTTTTGCATGTTAGTCTGTTTTGTTGATGAACTGTTTATTATACTAAAGTAGTTATTGAAAGAGAAGGTCCAGCCCATGTGGTTCAGTGATTGAGCGTTAATCTGTGAACCAGGATGTCATGGTTCGATTCCAAGGGCACATGCCCGGGTGTGGGCTCCATCCCGGGGGTGGGGGCAGCCAATCATTGAGTCTCTCTCATCATTGATGTTTCCATCTTTCCCTCTCCCTTCCTCTCTGAAATCAATAAAAATATATTTTTTTAAAAACTGCAAGACATAGGGATATTGATGTATTTATTTTCAGATATATACTGGAATAATACCAAGTAAATGCCAGGCAAGGACTAAAGGTATAACATGTTGAATTTTATCAAGATTTTATTTTTATCCATGTAAGATCTAACAGTGTTTTGGCATGCTGTTTATGTTCCTGTGGTAAGACAAGACACAAATAATTCACTAGGAAATAACAGAGTGATTGAAAGTTAGACCTTACATCCCAAAATAGAACTAATGCTACGCAAATAAAAATAAAGTGAAGAGAGGCAGTTTTTTCTATTTAATATTAATGCTTATATTAATAAATTTACACTTTATCAATTGCTTTTAGTTTTTTGGCATATTTTTCATCTTTTAAATTTATGGGACTCCTGATTGGTTTATGTAGGGAGGGGACGTAACTTAAAAACTTTTAAAAATGTGTGGCCCTGCCCTCACTGGTGTGTTCAATGGTTAGAGCTTCGACCTTCACACCAGAGGGTAGCGGGCTCGATTTCCAGTCAAGGGCACATACCTGGGTTCGATCTCTGGCCTTGGTTGGGGCATGTTCAGGAGGCAACCAATGTCTTTGTCTCACATTGATGTTTCCCTCTCTCTCTCTCTCCCCCTCCCTTTCTCCCTCTCCCTCTCTCTTCCTGCCTCCCTTCTACCATCTAGAAATCAGTGGAAAAATATCCTAGGTTGAGGATTAACAATAACAAAAATAACATAGAAAAACAAACACCTGTGGCTCTGGCCAGGTGGCTCAATTGGTTAGAGTGCTGTCCTTTATGCTACACCAAAAGGTTGCTGGTTCAATTCCTGTCCCTGTCAGGGCACACACATAGATTGGGGTTCCATCCCTTGTCAGGGGTGCATACTGGAGGAAACCTATCAATGTTTCTCCCAAAAGGACCATTTGACCTTTGAGGACCTTGAATTTTATTTTATTTTTTATTGATTTCAGAGATAGAGATAGAAACATTAGTGATCAAAGAGAATCATTGATTGGCTGCCTCCTGCATTCCCCCTACTGGGGATTGAGCCTGCAACCTGCACATGTGTCCTGACTAGGAATCAATTGTGCGTGACCTCCTTGTTCATAGGTCAACACTCAACCACTGAGCCACAACAGCTGGGCACCGTCTTGATTTTGAAAGCATACTGTAATATTGCAGATCTGTTCTTTTTTAAAAAATATATTTTTATTGATTTCAGAGAGGAAGGAAGAGGGAGAGAGATAGAAACTTGAATGAGAGAATCATTGATCGGCTGCCTCCTGCACGCCCCCTAGTGGGCATATGCCCTCATCTGGAATTGAACCGGGACCCTTGAGTCCTCACTGTCCACTAAGCCAAACTGGCTAGGGCCAGATCTGTTCTTTTATGGACCAGCTAAGAAATACAAATAGAATAACAAACTTGAAGGGCATGTACCATGTATCACTGTTTTATCCCAGTTTCTGAGCATAACTAATAAAAATTGTCAGTATGTAATAAAACTGCAAGTGGCAAAAATTTGACCAGAAATTGACTGAGGAACTTAACCATTTGAACTAAATTTAAATCTGTAAAATAAGTTTAAGTAAAAAGAATTGATTAGCAAAAAGAATAGTAAGTAAAAATGAGTTTGTAGAATATTAAAAATGGTTTAACTGTTCTTCAGAGAAAATTGATAAAGGAATTAAATAGTCTTAAAGTTTTGTTCTGGAGTGTGTTTTGTATATGATATAGCTGTAAGGCTAATTAAAATGCTTGTATCATAATTAAAACTTCAGATCAAAATAGGGTTAAAATACCTTTTTTTATTATTATTATTATTGATTTTTTACAGAGAGGAAGGGAGAGGGATAGAGAGTTAGAAACATCAATGAGAGAGAAACATCGATCAGCTGCCTCCTGCACACTCCCTACTGGGGATGTGCCTGCAACCAAGGTACATGCCCTTGACCGGAATTGAACCTGGGACCCTTCAGTCCACAGGCCAACGCTCTATCCACTGAGCCAAACCAATTAGGGCAAGCCATTGAATTTTTTCTTAATATATTTTTATTTTTACTTATTTATTTTTTAAAATCTTTATTGTTCAGATTATTACAGTTGTTCCTCTTTTCCCCCCCCATAGGTCCCCTCCACCCTGTTCCCACCCCACCCCATCCCCTTAGCGCCCCCCCCATCCATAGGTGTATGATTTTTGTCCAGTCTCCTCCCGCATCTCCCACACCCCTCCCCCCCCCGAGAATTGTCAGTGCACTCCCTTTCTATGCCCCTGATTTATTATATTCACCAGATTATTCTGTTCATCAGATTTTTTATTCACTTGATTTTTAGATTCACTTGTTGATAGATATGTATTTGTTGTTCATAATTTTTATCTTTACCTTTTTTTTCTTCCTCTTCTTAAAGAATACCTTTCAGCATTTCCTATAATACTGGTTTGGCGGTGATGAACTACTTTAGCTTTTTCTTATCTGTGAAGCTCTTTATCTGACCTTCAATTCTGAATGGTAGCTTTGCTGGGTAGAGTAATCTTGGTTGTAGGTTCTTGCTATTCATCACTTTGAATATCTCTTGCCACTCCCGTCTGGCCTGCATAGTTTCTGTTGAGAAATCAGCTGACAGTCGTATGGGTGCTCCCTTGTAGGTAATTAACTGTTTTTCTCTTGCTGCTTTTAATATTCTCTCTTTGTCTTTTGCTCTTGGCATTTTAATTATGATGTGTCTTGGTGTGGTCCTCTTTGGATTCCTTTTGTTTGGGGTTCTGTGCGCTTCCTGGACTTGTAAGTCTATTTCTTTCACCAGGTGGGGGGAAGTTTTCTGTCATCATTTCTTCAAATAGGTTTTCAGTATCTTTTTTTTATTTTATTTTATTGATTTTTTTTTTTACAGAGAGGAAGGGAGAGAGAGAGATAGAAATATCGATGAGAGAGAAACATCGATCAGCTGACTCCTGCACGCCCCCTACTGGGGATGTGCCCACAATCCGGGTACATGCCCTTGACCAGAATCGAACCTGGGACTTTTCAGTCCACAGGCTGACGCTCTTATCCACTGAGCCAAACCGGTTTCAGCCGTTTTCAGTATCTTGCTCTCTCTCTTCTTCTGGCACCCCCGTAATTCTGATGTTGGTACGCTTGAAGTTGTCCCAGAGGCTTCTTACACTGTCTTCATATTTTTGGATTCTTTTTTTCTTTTTCTTTTCCAGTTGAGTGTTTTTTGCTTCTTTGTATTTCAAATCTTTGACTTGATTCTTGTGATCCTCTAGTCTGCTGTTGGATCTCTGTATATTATTTTTTTACTTTAGTCAGTGTATGCTTAATTTCTAGTTGGTCCTTTTTCATATCTTTGAGGGTCTCACTAAATTTATCGGCAGTTTCTAGAAAATTCTTGAAAAACCTTATAACCATGATGTTGAATTCTATATCCAGTCGCTTGCTTTCCTCCATTTCTTTCATTTGTGACCTGTTTCTTTGTCTCTGCATTTTGGCTGCTTCCCTGAGTTGATAGAGTGTCCTTGTGTGCTAGGTGTCCTATGGGGCCCAGTGGCTCAGCCTCCCCAGTTACCTGAGGTGGACACTCTTGGTGCACCCCTTTGTGGGCTGTGTGCACAGTCTTGTTGTAGTTAAGATCGTTGTTGGTATCACTGGGAGGAATTGACCTCCAGGCCAGTTGGCTGTGAGCATCAGCTTGTGTCTGTGATGGGAGAACTTCTGGGCTGGAGACACCCTTATGAGAAAAGACTTGCTTCAGTTGGGCTTTGGTGCTCACTGAGTCTGCCCCCTGAGTGTGTCCCTTATGGATCTGAGGAGTTGTAATCTGGATGGTCCCACACTGACCCCTGGGTACACTGGCTCTTGGATCTCCAAGGAGATGCTAATTTAACCTCTGCCTGAGGCCACCCAGCAGGAGCTACGGAGAGATCTGCAGATTCCTCTTCTTTGGGTTTTGGAGGTGCCCAGATGAGGCCCAGCTGTGAAGCAGTGCAAGCTGCTGTGGGGCCTTGGCCCTTCTTTTGGCTGTTCTGGGTCTCACTGACTCAGCTGCAGTTTGTTAGGTAAGTTTAGAATTCAAAGGACCAGGCCGTTCATATGCAAAAGCCTCTGCACACAGCTGGGGTGGGGCACAGTCTCAGGGCAGAGCATACAGCAATGGCTTCCAGTCAGCCCTGCCCTAAGAGGCCCCTGGGTCTCAATGTCCCACGGTAATCGCTGCAAGCACATCTGAGAGAAAGCCACCCTCGAGTTTTGCCCACTGCCAAACAGTCCAGTTTCTCCCTGTATGAGTCTGGGTTCCCAGAATCTCAACCAGAACTGGAGTTGAGAGCAGTCGGGAGCTTTTGTCTCCTTCCCGATTGAGAAAGCCAGCTGCGTACTCGGTTGCCAGCTCTCTCCGCACGTGCGCCTCTGTACCTCTGCATTCTGCAGTTCCTGTGAGTCTCGGTGTGCTTTTCTCTTTCCTTCTAGTTGTAAAATTTCCACTCAGCCAGCCTTCCTGTGGTTCTGGATGATGTCCATTTTGTCTTTTAGTTGTAGTTTTGAAATTGTTGTGCCAGGCAGCAGTTCAGGTGTTTACCTATGCCGCCATCTTGGTTTCGCTCCAAGCCATTGAATTTTATAGCACACAGAAAATTGAGTTTAGGGGTTCAATGCAAAATTGATTTTTTTAAAAAATTAAAAATGTAGTTTATGGTTACAACTATTTAGACTTTATTGAGATACATATAAAGAAAATGAAGTTCCTAACATTTATCATACCATAAATACTGTTCTGCATTTCTTCCAAACCTAACGGCATTTCTTACATATTCTGTCACATCAGTACATGTAGAGTCTACCTTATTTTCTTGAATACTAGTGGCCCAGTGCACGAAATTCGTGCACGGTCAGGTAGTGGTGTCCCTCAGCCTGGCCTGTACCCTCTCCAACCTGGGACCCCTCGGGGTTGTCCGACTGCCGGTTTAGGCAGGGATCGGGCCTAATCTGGCAGTCAGACGTCCCTCTCGCAATCCAGGACCACTGGCTCATAACTGCTCACCTGCCTGCCTGCCTGCTTGCCCCCAACTGCCCGCCTCCCCCCCACCGCACCCCCTCACTCCTAACTGCCCCTCTCCCCCCCCCCCCGCCAGCCTGATCGCCCCTAACCTGCCTCGGCCCTGCCATCATGGCTTTGTCTGGAAGGTCTCCCAGTCTAATTAGCATATTACCCTTTTATTAGTATAGATGTTTACAGTGTTTTATTATATGAAACATTATATTTTGGCAACATTTAATCACTATTCTCTGAAAAAATAATCAGAAACAGTAGGGATCAGGAGGGTAACTTCAAGAACAGTGGGATATGAATTTTTTTCTTAATGTGGAACGCTTCACGAATTTGCATGTCATTCTTGCTCAGGGTCATGCTAATCTCTATCGTTCCAGTTTTAGTAAATGTGCTGCTGAAGTGAGCACACTGGGATTTGATTTTATTACCCCTTCGTAATAGCACTGAGGGAATTTGCCTTTGTGTGAAACAATTAGATCAATATACAGGCCTGAATATTTTTGTTTTGTTAAAGATTACCATCATCTTCAAGTGAGCAAAAGAATATAAGAATCCACACATACCCATTTCCTAAATTCAAGTTAGTTTTCAAAATTTACTGTATGTGCATCCATTTTCTTTCACTCCCCTTTCTCTCATTTCCTCTGCATTAATTCAAAGCAAGTAATGATTATGTTACTACATAATCATGATGTCATTAGCACTCATAACAACATATCAACTCCTTGGTATAGTTTAGTGATTTCAACTGGTGTGCTGTACGCATTTTTAAAACATGCACTACCTGACTATTGAGTCACGGGCACTGACCTTTTTTCCCTTAGATTATCAAATTAAAAAATGACAACAGCCAACAGTACAGTAGCCATCCAGTGTGAGTGAATCAAATTATGCCTTTATTTCCAGATCACCAAAAACATATTTTTTGGTGTGCTGCAGAATTTTGGTGGTTAATTTATGTGTGCTATGAGATGAAAAAGGTTGAAATTGCTGGTATGTAGTGGAATAATCAGATTTCTGTGATTGTCTCTAACGCACCTTTTTGCATTTAGATTGTTTGAATCAGGATACAGACAAGGCCCACACATTTCACTTGACATCTCTCATGTCTCCTTGAAGGTAGAGCAGTCTTTCTCTATCCAGTCACTTGCTGAAGAAGTTACCTGGTGTAATGATCCACATTTGAAATTATCTGTTTATTTCATGTGGTATCATTTACATTTTATATTTTCCGCAAGTCTAAGCTCTCTCTGATTAGATTCAGACTTAACATTTGACCAGGCTACGTCGTAAATGCTGGGTACTTCATACTGTATCGCATCCGGAGGCACATGGCATCTTGTTTCACATTTAGTGATCGGGGGTCAGATGGTGACCGCATGATCCTTTCTCTTCCTATTTACCCCAGTAGTCTTCAATTTCTGCTTGAATAATGGGTGACACATTTGTTTTTACACTGTTCATATTTTGTTTATCTCACTGTTTTTTAGACCTTGAAGTTCTAGCTGGCATTCCAGCCGAAGTACCACGCATCAGAGAACGTGCAGTTGGAGAAGGACGCCACCTGTGTTTCCAATTAGTAAGCGCATCAGGAACAGCAGTTTCAACTCTCAGTTACATAAACAGGACCAATCAGCTTGCTGTAGGTTTTTCTGATGGCTACCTAGCGCTCTGGAATATGAAAAGCATGAAAAGAGAGTAAGGATAACTTTTCTCTGATTTGATTTTTGGCAGTTTCTTTCTTAATATAACTTGTACCCTATTAATATGTGAAAACTAGCTTATGGGGAAAATGGTAGGACAAAATGATTGAGTTACTATGAATAAATTTTTATTGTATTAAATCGTGACAATAAAGGAGCACATGAATTTAGGTTGATTCAGTGTATATTTTAAAAGGCATTTCAGTTATTGTGTTAAAGTTGCTAATAAAGCATGACTCTAAAGACATTCATATATGAATTCTTTCAGAAGTACTTTTATTTATAACCATATGTATAATATTTATAATGTAGTTATTCCCAGTAGACAGAAAAGCAAAGACTTTTTAAAAAATCTGTTCTAAAATGCTGTTTTAAAATTGTTATGCTGTGAAAAACTTTGTCCAAATATGATTATGTTGATACATTTATGATGTTACAATTGCCGAGGAATTAACTAACCCTTTATTGAGGGGAGGAAGCAAACATGGGGGATCTGATGCTTAAATCCATGCAGCTGAAGAAATGAAGTGTTGTGGCAGTATTTCATCTCTTGAGAGTACCTCTTATTGGGGAGCAGTACATAGTGGCATATATTTCTATGTGCTGGGGGGACTAATGGAAAGGAGAGGAGAGAGACATCGATGTGAGAAAGACACACTGATTGATTGCCTCCCGCACCTGACCCAATGGGCTGGGGATCGAACCTGTAACCCAGGTACATGCCCTTAATGGAGAATCAAACCTGCAACCCTTTGGTGCACAGATGGATGCTCTAACCCCTGAGCACAACACTGGCCAGGGCTACCCTGTGCATTTTTTTTTTTTTTATATACTTTTATTGATTTCAGAGAGAGAGAGAGAAACATCAATGATGAGAGAGAATCATTGATCGGCTGCCTCCTGCATGCCCAGCACTGGGGATCGCCCATAACCTGGGCATGTGTCCCCAACCAGAATCAAACCTGGGACCCTTCGGTCTGCAGGCCGACGCTCTAACCACTGAGCAAAACCAGCCAGGGCTCCTGTGTACTTTTGAAGATGGTTGTATGAACAGTAGATGCTCTAACTCAGATTCTTACATCAAGGCACCTTCTTTAACATAGTTACAATTAAAGTATGAAGTATACTAATTTTTGTGCCTCTTACAGATACTACACACAATTGGAAGGTGGAAGGGTTCCCGTATATGCTGTTACTTTTCAAGAACCTGAGAATGATCCTCGTAATTGCTGTTACTTGTGGGCTGTTCAGTCTACACAAGATAGGTCAGTGTGATACATGTGTTTTTAAAAATATTTGTCAAAAATGGAGCAGCAGTTAATTTCTTTGGACAGCTTTTACTTTGTACTGTGTTGTCTCTTTTTAGTGAAAGCAACATAATTCAGTGAATCAGTGATAGTTGAAATGATTAAAAAAGTTAAATGATTATTTATACAAGTTTAAATAATTGTCATATATCATTGAGAAGAAATTGTGCTTGCTTGATTGTTCCAATGTTATTTCAAAGTGTAAGCCAATTCAGCTGAGCAGGCAACCTGTTAATACTATAGGCAATTTTTACGGCTTTCTGTGTGCTCTTGTTACATCTTTTCTCTTTATAATCTCACTCCTTTTTCCTCTCTGTTTTGTATGCCTCTCTCATTTTTATTTATTCCTACTCTGTTTTCTAGTCCTACTTGCCTTTTGCAGTATATTTTTAGGATTGACTTTTCCCTGTCATAAGCTCTAATGTTCTAAGTACAACTATGGACAGATCTTTCTTTTCAATTTAATTTCTAACTGGTTCATTTCCAGTGCTAGAACAGTTATTCAGTACTGATTTTTAAATGTTTTTCTTAAGTATTTAGTTCTTTCTTTGATGATTAATGAAATTAAAGTTTGTGGTATAAATGCCTTGATCTGGATAACTCAGTGATTCCAGTACTTTCTCTTTCCAAGTCCTATTCTACCTTAGATTTTATATACTTGCATTGTGGACCATTTGGGTTGTTTTTTTGTTGTTGTTTTTTTGATGTCCCCGTGTTTGAGGTTTTGTCTTAACCTTACACTGTAGTAATAAGGCAATGAATGAAAAAATGATTTGCCATTTTTGAAATTTGTCAATCCTGGAGAAAATATAGAGATATCTATTGAGAGGCCCCTCATTTGGATCACATTCATATTTCCATTCATCTGAGTGTAATGTGGGCCAACAGCATTGAGAGCTGTCCCTTGTGAAGGCTTTGTGCGGTAAGGAATGAGAGGGCATTATGTTTATTTTGATCATTGACAATATTACAGATGTCTCCCATTCCTCCCTTTGCCCCTCTCTGCTCAGCCTCTGCCCCACAACAGGCCTTCCCACACTATTGTCTGTGTCCATGGGCTGTGCATATGTGTATATATGTTCTTTGGTTAATCTCTTCCCGTCCCCTCCATACCCTTCCCCTCTGAGATATGTCATTCTGTTCCATGGGCCCATGCCTCTGGACCTATTTTGTTCATCAGTTTATTTTGTTCATTAGATTCCACATATAACCGAGAGCATGTATTTGTCTTTCTCTGGCTTATTTCACTTAGCATAATACTCTCCAGGTCCATCCATGCTGTTACAAAGGGTAAGAGTTCCTTCTTTTGTATAGCCACATAATATTCCATTGTGTAAATGCATCACAGCTTTTTTGTTCCACTCATCTACTGATGGGCACTTAGGCTGTTTCCAGATCTTAGCTATTGTAAATAATGCTGCTATGAACATAGAGGTGCAAATATTCTTTCTGATTGGCGTTTCAGAATTCTTAGGATATGTTCCTAGAAGTGGGATTGTTGGGTCAAACGGCAGTTCCTTTCTTTTTTAAAAAATATATTTTCATTGATTCAGACAGGAAGGGAGATAGAAATAGAAACATCCATAATGAGAGAGAATCATTGATCAGCTACCTTCTGCGTGCCCTCTACTGGGGATTGAGCCCACAACCTGGGCCTGTGCCCTGACCAGAGCTCAGACTGATCTCCTGGTTCATAGGCTGACGTTCAGCCACTAAGCCACACTGGCCAGGCACAGTGACCTTAGTTTTATCATGTGCACTCAATATTGTATTCACACTAAACTGATGTGGACAGTAAGAGATGCTTAGTGTAATTCATATGATTGTTAGTATTTCTTAGGAGAAGCACTAAAGAAAAAGCTGGTCTCTCTCTTTCAGTGAAGGGGATGTTCTGAGTTTGCATCTGCTTCAGCTGGCCTTTGGGGATAGAAAGTGTTTGGCATCAGGACAAATCTTATATGAGGTAAATGTAATGGTAATATGGCTTGTTATTACCATTTTGTTCATTAATCATGTATTTTAAGCCTTTCTTTTAAGACATTAAGATATTAAAAAGTTACTCTTATATTTAAGTTAGTACTGTATTCACAATATAATGGAAGAAGTATTACATTAGGGATCAGGACACCAGCTGTTTTACCAAGGTAGCTCTCTTAGCACTCCAGGTATCACTTTCCTCTAAAATGAGGGAATTGGACAGAACTAAAGCTTGTAGCCTAAATGGTACCCAGGAAAAATAACCCCACATTGATGCTCTTAACACAGGGGGGTGGGAAACCTTTTTCCTGCCCAGGGCCATTTGGATATTCATAACATCGTTCGAGGGCCATACAAAATTATCAGCTTAAAAACTGGCCGCTATATTTGGTCAAACATTTAATTAACTCATCCCTAATGCCTTGGCAGAGCCAGACCAAATGATTTTGGGGGACTTAATATGATGCACGGGCCAGACGTTTCCCATCCCTGCTCTAACATATCAAGCAGTAAACCATGGGGTGGCTTTAAAACAGTCTTGTCAATTGTATAAGAGCATGAATGCATCTAGCCTTTCTTATGACTATTTTTGTGGCTGAATTCTTGAGGAAAGAAAGAGTGGGGTGCTGCTAATAGCCATGTTTGGTTAACCCTCACATGCCATTCTCCAGAGCAGGCTTTCTAAACCTAGTGTTCGCGGGTTTGGGGATGGGCCCCTGAATGATGTGTGGCATTCTACTGATTATGCATTTTAGGGGGAAAGTTTCACAGCTTTTTTTCAGATTCTTAAAGTAATTTCAGTGGTTAGCCCAATTTACACTCCAACCAGTAGTACATGAAGGTTCTCAAGTTTGATAACAGTTTCAAAAAATTTATTGGTAATTACTTCTGAGAGACTAGAACTAGCCTTTTATTTGATAAATATTTTTATGCTATATAAAATTTTAGCGCTCCTTTCCATAATACTTTTTCTTCAGGGTTTAACTTTTTTTGGTTTGTTTGTTTTCTTTGTGAATAATCTTTAAATTTAGAAAACATTTAATTTTAGAATGTCTTTTTGCTTAGAATCCTATTAAGATAAGGATTTTTGTACACTTTATTTTCAGGGGTTAGAGTACTGTGAAGAAAGATATACACTGGACCTCACATGTGGCATGTTTCCTTTGAGGGGACAGACTAGTAATACCAAACTGTTGGGATGCCAGAGTATAGAGAAATTTCGATCTCATGGTGACAGAGAGGAAGGCATGAGTAGTGAAGGTTAGTTAAAAGTTCTCTTACATGACATGTGAATGCTTGACTTAAGATTTATCTTTTTTTAATCAATTTTAGGTAGAAATTAATATCGATTTGTTGTTAAATGTATGCATTTACTAATAGATCAGTCTCAATCAAAATTCCTGTAAGAATTAAGCTGTAAGACCTAAAGGCATCCACTTTGGGTATTGATATTCTCTGGTACTAGCTATGCACCATTCTTGGAAGATACTCATTCAGATCATTTTTTTGTTTTCTACCTCCGATACCTCAAAGTTACCAAGGTATAACTGAAAATAAGTCAGAATATAACTTTTCTGATGAGTTTTTAATAAGGTGTTCTTAAAATATAAAAACAGTTAAGATAAAGGTGAGTAAATCTCTACTTAAAAAATGCATGATAGAAGTGTGTTTTGGCAAGTTAAATCAAATTCGGATTTATCAGAAAAATCTCATTATAGTATTATTTGGGAGATTTTACTTTGAGATTATTCTATTTTTTAAAATTATCTTTTCCTTTTAGCTCTGTCTCCTGACACTAGTGTTTCAGTCTTCACCTGGCAAGTGAATATATATGGACAAGGAAAACCTTCTATATATTTGGGGATTTTTGACATAAATCGTTGGTATCATGCACAAATGCCAGATTCATTAAGGTATGCTTCTCTCTCTCTCTTTTAGTATTTGTCTCTGTAGCAGTTCAGTGACTTCATAATTTTGTAAAATTTTCTTTTAGATCAGGAGAATCTCTACATACTTGCTCTTATTTTGCATTGTGGTCACTGGATTCTGTTGTAAATATGGCTTCTCCACATTACATCTTGGATATATTAGTCCACGAGAGAAGTTTAAGTCGAGGACTTGCTCCTTCATACTCGCCTCCTGAGCAGTTTTTTAACCCAAGTTCCTATAACTTTGGTATGTATTTCCCTATCATACCCTTTTAACACATGTGCATAGTATTGTCTATTCATATATCATTGTCAGCTAATATAAGGATAACTTAGAAAATAAATATACATGTACATGAGATTTAATACATAGTTTAAAGAAATCACAGTTTTGAATTTGCTAGAAAATATTAAATATTTTACACATTGCATTTGTGATAGTTTGGTATCATTTTTGATAAAGTTTGGAAATATTTGGAAAAATATTTTAAAATTTATTGTGTATAATAATTTGATACTTTGGCTAGCAGTCTGTTAAGAGAAATTCTGTTGTATCATTGCCATCTCAAATATAATACTTAAGTGGATTTTTTTTTAATCTTTTTTTAGATGCCACTTGTTTGTTAAACTCAGGAGTTGTTCATATAACTTGTACTGGCTTTCAGAAGGAGGTAGGTAACAGCTGACAATGTGGACAGTGTTTCTTACTGAACTCAAGTCAGATCATGGATTTAAACTTGATGGTAGCTTCTACTAGGTTAATGAGACGTATTGGAATGTTTTTAGCAGCTTTCTGTGGATGTTAGCTACTTGAATCCCAAAGAAAAGATCAAAGTAGGTCATTGTCTTACCATGTCCCTTTTTATCCTTTCTCTGAATTCTTTCTCCAGAAAGCTTTTGAATAAATAAAGTAATGCAAAGAGGTACCTAGCACAGGGGACAGTGCCTAGCACAGAGCGGATGATGACTATCTGTTGAAAAATACTTTTCTAGGAAAACAACAAATGACAAACCTTTTAACTCAAAATCACATAGATGTAGGTGAATGCCATATTTATACATCATATCAGGTCTCTTGTCTATTAGACCAAGAGGAATAAACTGCAGGGTGTTGTGTGTGTGTTTGTGTTCGTAAAGAGCTGTCATCAGCTTTAGAGAAGGTGATGGGTATCTTTCATAAAAACATATAAGCTACAATATTATTTATCATTACAAAGCATTGATTTAGCGCAAGAACCTACAAAAACCCTTTTCCTTGAAAGAAGTACAAAAATGTTAGTCTTCCACAATTTCCATTTCAGTGTTTTTAGTTTTATTCAAAATGTTAAGTCTAAAAGTGGGGTAATGAGTTTATTACGTGTTCTTAAATTTGGTTATTTGAATTGAGTATTAATTGATATATTATTGATCAATCTGTTTCAGACTTTGACCTTTTTAAAGAAATCAGGACCATTTATCAATGAAGTTATTTCTGATGGTTATAATCGATGTCTTATGGCTGGCCTTCTCTCACCCAGACTTATTGATATGCAGCCTTCCAGTTTAAGTCAGGTGAGATGATTTTTTTTAATCCTCACCCGAGGATATGTTTTTATTGATTTATTGAGAGGAGAGAAACATCGGTCATTGCCTCCTATATGTGCCCTACTGGGGTTCCAGCCTGCAACCCGGGCATGTGCCCTGACCAGGAATTAAAGCATGACCTGGTTCGTAGGTTGACACTCAACCAGCCACACCGGCTGGGCTATACATTGAATCTTAATAATACGGCATTTTGTGACTGTCGTCTTTAACTGAGCACAGTGTTTTCAAGGTTCATCTATCCTGTAGCATGTGTCAGTACTTCATTCCATTTTATGGCTGGCTAATAATGCACTGTACTAAGTACACCTCATTTTTGAAATTCTTTTCTTCAGGTGATGGCCAGTTTTTGGCTATCAGGAATAATGCTGCTTCCGTAGAGTTCTTGTGTAGTCATGTGTTTTCATTTCTCTTGCGTGTGTACGTAGGTGTGGAATTGCTGGGTCATAAGGTAATTTTGATGGTGAGGAACTACCGGATTGTTTTCCAAAGTGGGCTCTATCATTTTATATTCCCACCAGCAGTGTGTGAGGATTCCAGTTTTCCACATCACCGATGCTCATTGTTGTCTTATCTTTTTTATATAGCCATCCTTGTGAGCCATAATGATTTTTAAGCCTTTAAAATTTTGTATTCTGAGCTAGAACTTCCTGCCTCTGATTCTGTGATCACATATCCTTTCTTATCATTTAATTTCTTCCTACTTTTTTTTATGCATGGTGTAGGAAGAACAATTAAAAGCTGTATTGTCAGCAGCAATCCACACAAGTTCCCTGGGACTTCTGACTGGATATATCAGGAGGTGGATACTGGACGGTAAGATTATTCTTTATAATGGAAAATTACTTTTGTATTTTTAAAATTATCAGCTCGCTCTTTGTGGGAGTGGTTAAACTTCATTTGGAGCTATTTGTAGATTCGCGTATAGTTACACGATTATAAGACATAATACAGAGAGAGCCTGTGTACTCTGCCCCCACCCCCCACTGCCACCCCAAAGATAAAATCGGGCAAACCTCTACTACAACTTCAAATCAGGATCTCCCATGTTGCCCTTTGATAGCCACATCCCTCACCCCTGACAATCGCTAATCCATTCTTTATGATTTTGTCATTTAAAAATGCTCCTCAATAGAATCACACAGAATGCAACCTTCTGGGATTGACCCTTTCTTACTCAGCAAATTCTTTGGAAACTTATCCAGGTGGTGTGTATCACTCTCACTCTTACAAACATTTGAGAGTAAGTTGAAGACATGGTGCTTCTTTACCCACAAATAATTCAATATTATTTCTAAGAACAAGGACACTCACTTAAAAAAAAAACTTTGCAACTATAAAAATCATGAAAATTAACATTGATAATATGCCATTATCTAATCTACAGACATTGGAATCTCACTAATTGTCCCAATAAGGTCCTTTGTAGCATTTTCAGGCAGGGGGAAATCCAGAATTTGTATATAGTTATTTAATTTTCATATATTTTTATTTAAGAAATGCAGGCTTGTGTGTGTGTGTGTGTGTGTGTGTGTGTGTGTGTGTGTGTTTAATCCTCACCTGAGGACATACTTTTTTAATGGACTTTTTTTTTCTTTTTTTTAAAGGGAGGAGGGGAGAGAGAGAAACATAGACATGAAAGAGAACATTAGTCACTTGCCTCCTGTACATGCCTTTTGATGTACACGAGGACACTCCAACTACCTAAGCCACCCAGCTAGGGCAATTTTCATGTCTTTTTAATCTCTAAAGTTGGTATAAGCCTTTCTCTTTCCAAAAATTGATATTTTAAAAGAATATAACCCTGTTATTTTGTAGATTGCTTTTTCAGTTTGTGTTTATTGATCTTTCCTCATGATTAGATTCAGATTTTACAGTTTTCACATAAAGTGATAGACTGTACTCAGAAGGATACATGATACTAGTTTCTCTGTTGTTGATATTTATCTTGCTCACTTGGTAAGGGCGTTTTCTGTCAGGTTTCTCCGCTAAAAAGTTTCTCCTTTTTTGTTTCTAATTAATAATCGTACTTTTTCTTTTATATTTACAAATTAGAACAGCCAAATTCTGCTGCTAATTTGCGCTTTGTTCTTGAATGGACATGGAATAAAGTGGTTCTCACAAAAGAGGAATTTGACAGACTATGTAAGTACTATATTAAAAAAAATAATCATTTATTTTTTAAGTATGTAACAATAATTTAATCATCTTGAAGTTGTAAGTTCTTAATGAAGGCCCAGAAGAAAACTTTCTTTTTAGTTTAGAGTGATAATTATTTTTTGGCGAAAATTTTGCAACAGATTTTTAAATTGGCAACATGTTATTATGTCCATATTGGCAAGTTTAAAAATTATATCTTGTTCATCTTTTGATCTTCAGAGTTTAATTCACAAAATCGCTTATGATTAAAGAGAATATGTGAGCTAACCTCAGAAGCTCCTCTACTTACTCCTTTAAAGTATTTATGAGCATAAAGAAACTAAATGGGTAAAAGCTCATCATCTCTTTTCTAGCAGCTGTCATTACCAGGCATGCCAGATCGTTTTCCTTCTTGACAGTTTTTGTACACTTTGAGTTTTGAGGTATCTGTGAATATTAAGAACCCATTATGCCCAATTAATGCAGAAACGATTGCTCTGTACGTGAAAGTATAAATAAAGTTTATTTAGAAGTATGTGTTTTTATTTCTATTATGATAGGTGAACAAGTGGATTTTTTAAAATTCTTAATAGAATTTTAAAATCAAAGTTGTACAGGAAGACATGGGGTTTATTTTAGGGCATACTCATAAAACTATAAACATGGAGTAAAAATTTTTAAATATTTCAGTAATAATCTGATAATTCAGAATAAGGGTAAAAATATACTTTTTTTCAGGAGAAAATGTTTTCAGGATAATGTAAGTTATGTAAAAAAAGAAAAAATTCAACTCAGTTTATAAAATTCTGTGTCTTTATTATTATTGTAGCATCATGTGGTGTTTCAGGGTTGAACTTGGTAATAACTCAGCCATTGTTTCTGCCTTGAGCTTCATTAATGGTTAATGAAGATTTACTTTTTTAGATAAAATAATAATTAAAATAAAAAATAAGTATAATAAATGTATTAGAGGTAAAGCAAATATTTTTTCCAGGTTTTTAAAATTGATTTTTAGAGCTGGGAGGGAGAGAGATTGATTTGTTGTTCCATTTATTTATGCATTCATTGGCTGATTCTTCTACATGCCTGCAATGGGGATCAAAACCAAAAATTTGGCATATTGCAACAATGCTTTACCCAACAGCAATTGAGCCTACCCGGTTAGGTCGTAAAGCAAATAATTTGATTTGAGGAAGGGAGGCTTTAGAATTCAGGTATTTGTTTTAAATGATATATCAAATATTACACATTACATAGTAAAATGTGATTATATATAAATGTTAATGCAATTAAATCTTATCAAAAGATGTAATCAATAGCAACTAAAACACTCCCCCCAAAGGATTTGTAAATTCAACCTTTAATTCAAAATGAAAGGACAACTGAGTCTACAATGAATTATAACATGCCTGCAATTTTATTGTAATAAGTCTTTATCTGAGTCTTAATTTTAATGTCTAACTTTTGGAGACTAAAGGTGGAAGTTCTTATTAATTGCAAAACAATATGGTACATAACATTTCTGACATGAAAGATTTATTTGAAGGAGAACAATGAATATACTGATTTTTATTGAATCTGTATCACCTTTTTACATTCTGCTTACCTCATTCTACATTTTAAAAAAAAGTTATTGTGTCTTTCCCTTCTAGGTTCCTTGAGGGTGTTTGCCATTTCTAGCTCGTCTTTGTAAATCTCATAATGCATAGAATAATTCTGTGGTCAGTAGGAATTTGAGAAAGTTTTCAGTTGTGAGTTTAATTATTTCAGATTTGTTGTGTTGAAACTGATTGCACATTTTATCCTTGGAAGGTACACCATTATTTGATGGTTCGTGTCGTTTCATTGATCCGCAGACTATACAGTCTATTCAACAATGCCATTTGCTTCTTAGCAATCTTAATACAGTCTTAAGCTGTTTTGCAACAGAGGCACAAGAGATCACAGAAAGAGGTATGCTGTTTATCTTATATAAATGAACATTTTGTTAAATTTTACTGACTTCTTAAAAGAATAAACTTCCTGTCTTAGATGGATCATTGTGTAAAAAGACCATTATTTCTCAAATGCTATTTTTTTTGTTTTGTTTTTTAATGAAAAGCTACATAATGCTATTATTAGGTGTATCATGAGCCCATGCTTAAATAAGTGTGGGAGATTTTGTATTTAAACATAATGATTATTAAGGTAGTGTATTTATAGTAGAATTTCAAATTTTTAAATTATTCATAAGTTTTTATTCACAGAGGTCATTATAATGTTTTCTGTTGTTTTGCCATTTAAACAAAAAGTCAGGTGTTTTTTCTCGTTTTTTTTTTATAAAGTAGCTGCTACTACTATTCCGATTTTTTTTAATTAATATATTTTATTGATTTTCCACAGAGAGGAAGGGAGAGGGTTAGAGAGTTAGAAACATCAATGAGAGAGAAACACCAATCAGCTGCCTCCTGAACACCTCCCACCGGAGATGTGCCCGCAACCAAGGTACATGCCCTTGACCGGAATTGAACCTTGGGACCCTTGAGTCCGCAGGCCGACGCTCTATCCACTGAGCCAAACCAGTCAGGGCAAAACAGTCAGTTCTATTTAAAGGCCTGATGTGAACAACCTATATTAATGATACTGTATAGTTTGTATCAGTGTATAAACTTGACTTCTGAAATTAGGAAAATGGAAGTGTAGCTGAAATGGAAGCATACTTAAAACATCTACTTTAGTGAGTTATTTGTTCATGCTAAAGAATTCATTTTTAAATCTTCTGAGTGTCTTGATTTTTCAGTTGTGGTTGAAGTTAAAACAGCTGATGTTTAACTCTTCTTTACAGGTCGTATGAACTTAACCAATAAGTGTATGGTTTCGCAACTCATCTGTCAGTATGCACAAGTGGTTCTTTGGTTCTCTCATTCTGGGCTTTTACCAGAGGGCTTAGGTAAAATATTTACTTAATCTATAAATATTAGTTGAAACATTCTTAAATCTTTATAATTTTGTGGTTGTGTTCTAATGTTTTGCGTTTTCTTTCTTCTACCACCTCACTTATGTTTCTTTTATTCTTACCTTCTTTTCTTACATTCTTTCTGTTTTTTCAGTACCTCACCCCATGCCTGATACATGTTTATTGGGTTAAAGAACATTTTGAAGGAAAGAGTATTTGAAAGAATATGGCTTCTGAAAGTTGATGCAATATCATCAGCTATATTTTAGGTCCATAGAACTTACGCATCTTATAATCTAATTTATCAAACTTTATTTTAAGGGTTCTTTTAATACGGTTATTAACGAATATTTACCATCATTTAAATACCTCCTTTTATCTCAGGGGTGGGGAACCCTTTTTCTGCCAAGGGCCATGTGGATATTTATTATATCATTCATGGGCAATATAAAATTATCAACTTAAAAATCAGCCTGCTCTATTTGGTCAAACATTTAATTAACTCACCCCTAATGCCCTGGCAGGGCCAGACCAATGATTTCGCAGGTCTTCCACAGCCTGCAGGCCGGACGTTCCCCGCCCCTGTTTTATCTAATGATTGATGCCAATATCAAGAATTAGAGAATTTGACTTTTGCTATATTTGTTTAAAATACACTTCTAAATACACTTATTAACTTTTTGCATTTCCAGGATTCGCGTTAGGTTTTATTTAAGCTTGCATCTCTCACTGTCCATGATTGCTGTTGATCTGTTCTTCCATAATTCTCTTAGCATCCTTGTTGTTACAGGTGTCTAGGAGAGACTTGGTTTTCTCATTTGTGCATCTGTTAATAAAGGGATGGGTAGTATTACTGAAATGTAGGAAGCCTACAAATTAAACAACAGTATAAAATTATACTAAAATACCAATGTGAGTAATCTTAAGTATTGTTGGGATATTTTGGAAATATTACTAGCTTTTTCTCCAACTCTTAAAAAAAAAATCTAGATGATGCTGTGCAGTTGTCAAGGTTACGCTACAACTACCCTGTAATTCAGAGCTACTACACCAGTCGTCGGCAGAAGTGTGAGCTTTTATCAAGGTATAGTACATCCAGAACCTTCAAACAACATTGTAGAAATTTCTTCTGTAAGAAGTCAAAAAGCCTTCTGAAGTAGAACAGAATTCACCATGTTATGAAACGATTAGATGGGTGGAATTCTCAGAATTTGTTACCAACATTACTATTTTACTTGTAATGTTTGCCTTGACCTGATGGTCACACTTTTACTTTAGAAGTTGAGTATAGCTATTTATTATTTCCTACAGAAAGCTATTTACCACCATTCATTATTAGAGGAGAATCTGTAATTTTAAACATATGTTTTTTCTGAGAGTTCTTATTCAGAAAAAAAGCTGGAAGCTGCTATTCATCAAAAAAGCATTAAAATAGGTCACCAGTTATTTTACATTCTTTCCATTAACAGTTGCATTTCAGCACTTGGACGACTTTGTTTTTCCCCTTATTTCCTCTCCCCCCTCCCGCTTCCCAACTCTTCTCCCTTTGATAAATGGTATCATTGCTTTTAAGAACTTAATGCTATTGTTTTGATAATAATAATTACCACTAATATTAAGTAATCTTTAATGTTGCCCTTCTTGCAGTGGGAAATGGAACTCTGATTATTTGATGATCGATGGAATGGTTTCTCAGTTAGGAGATCGAGTTGAGAAGTTGTGGAAACGAGAGGAAGGAGGCACAGGAAAATACCCTCCTCCTAGCCTACATGTAGGTTTGCAATAACATGGTGTCAGTTCCCAAAGCTGTGGGGAGGGAGTTTTCACACCTGGCACAGTCTTGGGAAAAACAAGGAGTGTGAACAAGTCTATAACAATGAAAGCGTAATATGCTAAATAGACCAGATATCCTCCGGGCGAGGGAAGCCCAGGTCTTGAGTGCCAGAGGGAAGCCGGTGCTGGCAGCCGGGGGAAGGAAGGCCTCCGCTTGCACGAATTTCATGCATTGGGTCTCTAGCAGGTATATAACATGCACTGAATTTTTTATCTCTTTTATAGGCACTACTTGACATATACCTACTAGACAACGTTACTGAAACAAGCAAACATTTTATTGTATCCTTTAAAATTTTTATTAAATAATTCATGTATTACCTAAACTGCAAAATTTCAGAATAGTAGGAACCAATACACAATCTAATCCAATCTCAATTTCACATTTGAATATTTTTAAAAGTAAGGTTTCTTAACCCAGGATCTGCGGGTTGGGTTCAGATGGTCTGTGGTTAACCTGAAATTATGCAAATTTGTTTTATCTTTATTTTTGTGGGGATAGGGTCCAGTGTTTTTATCAGATTCTCAGATGTGTCTGAGACACTACCAAAGTTAAGAGCAGCAGTTCTAAAACATTACTGGCAAGTAGTCATTCTCAAATAGGTTAACTTATGTACTAAATATGAATATATTTAAGGTAGCTTAATTATTACCTTAGACAGTGTGTTGAGCCCTGTGGTCGTTGCATTAAGGTTTTTGTCCTAATGTCAGTTATTAATCTGAAAACGTGCAATTCTATTCATAGTTTATAAGACACTTGATGCATTTGCTTAAGCTGGCTAACTGGAATTTGTCTATAGCTTTGTTTCTTAAATACTCTAAGCTACTGACTTCATGAAGCAAGTACACTTTAGTTCTTCCCTTCTGTGGTGGTACTTCCTATTGAGAATGAAGGAAGTTGGTGTGTGATTACCTATACCCACATACAATAAAACTACTTCCCCTAGCTGGGTATTCATAATGGTTTTCTAAAAACTAAAGTCTTTCAAGAATCATTCCTGCTATATTCTGTTGCTACCTATTATAAATATAGGTAGACGTTTTTGTTTATTGTCCTTAACCCTCTTTTTAAAAGACCATTTATTTGCTACTTGATATTATGTATTCGTTTCCAAACAAAACAGATACTTCAATTGAATCATTTCCAACTGCCTTTGCCATTTCTTGGGACCAGGTTAAACTTATTCAAGGATTTTGGCTGATCGATCATAATGACTATGAGGTGAGTCTGTTAGTTCACTTAGAATTAAAGGTTTTTTAAACTATTAAAATAATTTAAATTTACATTAAAGATGTGCTTGGATCTATTTCTAGAGGTAATTTAAGGAGTCAGTTCAAATAATGCCTTCACTACCTTAGGCAGTAAGAATCCTGTCTAATAAAGAGGGTGTATGCTAATTGACTGTCACACCCTCATAAGATGGCCATGCCCACAGCCACAAGTTAGTGGTGCCCAGTCTCCTCAGCCCCCAGCCACCCAGGGCTGGCCCAAAGGTGCAGGCAAGCCTCAGGTGTTGGCTGCCCAGCCACCCAAGGCCGCCTGAGGCTCAGGTAACCAGGGCCAGCCAAGGCTTGCACTGACGGCAGTGGCAGCAGCAGAGGTGTGATAGGGGCATTGCCTTCCCCTGATCACCAGGTCGCCTCCCACCCCTGAGGGCCCCTGGACTGTGAGAGGGGGCAGGCCGGGCTGAGGGACCACCCCCTCCAGTGCATGAATTTTCATGCACTGGGCCTCTAGTACAAAGATAAAACTCAAGTTTCTCACTCCTTAGAGAAGAAAACAAATAGATAACAATTACTAATCGTGCAGATAGAATGATTGTTATGTTAGAAATATGTTTAGTTGAGGGGGGAAACCATAGAAGGTAGGATTTACTTTAGCATTGTATATGAAGTTGGTGATGGAAAAATTTTGTAAAATTGTATAATGAGGTCTCAAAAGCATGAGGTTTTTGATGAGGCTTTTATTTAAAATAAAGTATATTGTAAGTTGTCATTTACACGTGTTTTATCTTGATTTTTGTGGCTTTAGTATTGCCTGTCTTGTTAAAGGTGTGCTACTTTGTATAAATGCAAAGCATATATTTGTATTTACCAGTTTTCATGTCATTTTTTGCAGAATGGTCTGGATCTTCTGTTTCATCCAGCTACTGCAAAACCTTTCTCATGGCAGCATTCAAAGATTATTCAAGCCTTTATGAGTCAGGGTGAGCACAGACAAGCCCTCAGATATATTCAGACAATGAAGCCAACAGTGTCCAGTGATGGTGATATTATTCTTCACATCACTGTTTTGCTTTTTAATAGGTAAGTACATCCTTTGAAAGTATAATCAAACTTTTGATCATATCTGTTAATGGTATTGATAAATATGTAGTAGCAATATATATTTTGCTTTTATTGTATTACATAGTATTCTTACAGTTCATCTTTCAACCTTAAGAAAAATGTAAAACATCTTTTATCTAGAATAACATAAATAAGAAGTACCTTGAATAAAAGAGGAAACCAAACTGAGGTTTAAAATTGTATCTGTTGCTAACTGATAATATTGGCAGTCTTCTGCATGGATAGTTAATGTCTGTGTACACTGAAAAGGAGCCAGAAGTACCGAGGACGAATAAAATAATCTTGAATTGGTTAGTGTGTGTGTGTCTGTGTGTGTGTGTGTTTTTTGTTTTTGTTGGAGAGAGGATGGGGGGAGAGAGAAGCATCACTTTGTTGTTCCATTTATACATTCATTGGTTGATTCCTGCATGCGCCCTGACAGGGGATAGCACCCACAACCTTGGCATATGGGGACGATGCTCTAGTTAAATGCCCAGCCAGGGTCATAATTCTGTTCTTTGAGGCATATCCCAGTGCTGCTACTCTAGTATTTGGGTAATATTGGTGGTTGGGTATTGCAGTTCTTTGCATTTGATACTTGCCATTGCATTGTTATAGAAAGGAAGTCTTGAAGTATCTGTTTAAATAATTTAAGAAAGTTTCAGGTTTCACATCTTAATATTTTAACAAGACTTGAGCAGGTGATATCTTTATATTCTTTTTTTCTTCTCTTGGCAGTGTTTTAATGTTCTCTCGTGTTTAATATATCAGCATGATACATTTATCGTATATATTAATGGTGACAGGTTAAATGGCATGGTTGAAAGTATGATGGTCTGGTTATTGGGTTTTCTTATTAATAAATTAGTTGGGGAAATTGCTTGGAACTGAAATTTCTTACCAAATTGTAACTTTATTTTATACAACTCGTATTGTGTGTTTTGTTTCAATCTTTTTGGTTAATCTGGTGTTTTTGTTTTTCCCCCAAGGACAATGCTTAGAGAGAGAGAGAGACATTGATGTGAGAGAGAAACATCAACTGGTTGCCTCTCACATGTGCCCGACGGAATCAAACCATCAGCTCTTCAGTGCACAGGTGACGCTCAGCCACTGAGTCGCTCCAGCTAGGTGTTTGGTTACTTGTGTGTCTTTATAAACTGGTCATTTTATTCACCCCTAAGCATCATTTCTGAACCAAACAGCATGTCAGTGTCACCACTCCAAAAGTTAAGTTTTCTTTGTTCCATGTGGTTAAACAGAATGTATTGCTGAGGGCTGAATCAGAAGAAAAGTTCTGTAGTTTAATAATAGGTTGGCTGACATGTAGAAACTTAGAGTGAAAATAATGAATTAGGAAGTATTTGTGGAAATAATTTAAGTGAGTGAAAGTGTTTGAGTAGGCCCTAGCTGGGTTGCTCAGTTGGTGTTATACCTATACGCCAAGGGTGTGGGTTCAATCCCCAGTCAGGGCGCATACAAGAAGCAATCAATGAGTGCTCACTGTGGCAGCAAATATACTAAAATTGGAATGGTACAGAGAAGATTAGCATGGCTCCTGCACAGGAAAAAAAAAAATCAATGAATGAACAAATAGATGTTTCTCTAAAAATCAATTTTTTTAAAGTTGTTTGGCTAGCTAACAAATTGTCTAGAGCAACTATAAGAAGCTAAAAGTGACAAATATTTAATAACGAGTAGCCTGGCTGGTATTACTCAGTCGTTGAGCATCTACCCAAGAACCAAGAGGTCACTGGTTAGTTTCCTGGTCAGGGCACATACCAGTGCTGCAGGCTTGATTCCCTACCAGCGGGCATGAAGGAGGCAGTTGATAGATGATGTTTCTCTCTCATTGATGTTTCTATCTCTCCCTCTCCCTTCCCTCTCTCTAAAAATCAATAATATACACTGAGTTGCCAGATTATTATGATCTCTGAACGCATAATAATCTGGCCACTCAGTGTATATCCTATAGAATAAAAGGCTAATATGCAAATTGTCCCCTCAACCAGGAGTTCAACCAGCAGGCAGGCCAGCCAACTGCCCATTTCCCCTCCCCCTGGCGAGGCTGGCCGGACCCCACCCATGCAGGAATTCATGCACTGGGCCTCTAATATATATATATATATACATACACACTCTGTGCGTTCAGAGATCATAATCTGGCCACTCAGTGCATATACAGAACGTGTGTGTGTGTGTGTGTGTATTTAAAAATAAATGGGTAAAGAATTCTAACTCTGGGTTGGCAAGCGGCATGTAAATTTTTCTCAGTTGCATGTAAACTCACACTTTAGTGACTTTAAAGAGGTGGTACTTGATCACTAATTCTTACATCAAAGTGCAGATGTTGGAAAGTTAGAACAAACACCTTTGAAAGGCGGCTGGTTTTCTTTTTTATTCCATTGTCCTTTGATTCAGTCATAGCATGTTTCTCTGAGTTGCTAAGATCCTCATTTTCTCTTCTTTAGCCATAGCAAACATTATGTAATTTTAAAACTTATTTCTCTTAAGTGTGGTAAAGCTTCCATTATCCAGTATCCAGAAATCTAGCAACATTGTGTCCTATACAGTAAAGTTCAGAAATAAAACCAAAGGACCACTCAAAATTTCTTCAGATTTCATTATGAACATTAATTGCCTTAACTTGGTTCAGATATTCTATATTTCTTATTTATGTCATTCATTTACTAGTCTTTATTTCAGTATTTGTTATTATTTCAATAAAAACTATAGCTAAATCTTTTTAATTAAGATACCCACTATAGTAAAAATTACCTATTGACTTAGAATTCGAAATGATGTTGTGGGTTTTTAAGATAATCGTTTTCTTGATATTCCTATTTGCCATTTTTTATTCTATCCCTCTTTTGCCTTGAAAGTTATCAGTCCCTCAAAAATTCTACATGCCAGATTGATCATTCTCAGTGTTGGTGTATATCTTTCAAGACATGTTATTATCTAATCTAATACATATATAAACATCTGTTGGCTTTGTTTATTGGTTAATTTAACATTGTAATCACTGCACTGTTTTAAGCTTTTTTTTCTTAACAGAGTGTAATGAGAAACACTGCTTCATTTAATGACCCTTTGCCCACAGCTCAGTGTCCCTCATGCTGTCTACAATGTCTGATTTAGTCCAAGTCCTCTAGTCAGATCTTGCTCTACAGATCAGCCCAAATCTTATGTTGCTATGCTAAACCCTTCAGCTCCCCATAAACACAATCTTCTTGTTTCCATCTTTGCTTATTTTTTCTACTCTTCTTTCTCATGCAAACAGTCACTTCCTTAAGAGCCTGGCTTGTCTCTATCTCATCATGCTAATTTTTCAGTTCTGTTTAGATCACATTAGTGTTTATCCTCTTGACCTGTGTACTTATTTTGCTTTCCTATTACATTTATATAATGATTTAGAACAGCATAAAATTGAGCCTTTAAAGATGCCTGTTGACATAAGCCAACTTTTTAATGCAGTGATTAGTATTCAGTAAAATTATCTTCAATTACATGTGTGGAGTATCTTTGAGAATCTTCAGGTGGATTACTTGTTTTGAACACTTTAAATAGCTTTTCTAAAACGAAACTTTGATAAATACTGATTTCAGGTGCATGATTGAGGCGTGGAGTTTACTGCGACACCATTCTAGTAGATCGAATATAGAGGAGTTACTAGAGCACACGTATAAAGGCTGTCAGGAAATGGGCTTAATGGAGGATTTACTGAAGCTACCATTTACAGACACTGAGCAGGTAATGACTTATCAGTAAAAACGTGTCAGAAATTCAGGATATGTTAGTAGCTTACACATGTACTGTATTCTTCCTAGGAGTGTTTGGTGAGATTTTTGCAGTCCAGCACCAGTGTTCAGAATCATGAATTACTTTTAGTTCACCATTTACAGCGTGCCAATTATATCCCTGCTTTGAAGCTGAACCAAACCCTGAGGATTAATCTTACGGTATGGTTAAACTTGTTTTGTTACCGGGGAAGGAAAGAAGAAAACCATGAGTGTTACCTAAGAGTTTGTAGTTTGGAACCCAACCAGTGAGCTTTCTGTCAGTTTGAGTTTGGAGAGTCCTCTCTTCCTTTCTACAGCAGATCAGGAATGGGCTATTATTGTTTACCCAGTTCTCTCTTATACTCCATTTCTGTTCACTGTTTGTGATCTTGCCAGGCTAACCATTTCACTTAGGGAAAAGGAAGGATGAGGTAGAGGTCAGTAATAGAAGTTATGTAGTGCACGGAGCCTGGACTTCAGGAGTCAGACCAATTCTTAATTTTCATTGTGTGCCGGGAAGATTTTCTCTGTGCCTTGGGTTCCTCATATGTAAAATGATAATATCTCTTTGTGAGGGTGTACAAAGGTGTGTGTGAAGTAACAAGTACATGTTACTGATACAGGTAGAAACTTAGTAATTGATAACTGGTGTTCTTTAGTTGTGAAGAAATCAAGACTGGATAGAGAGACTTTTTGATGGGTAAGGTTTGATAAAGTAATTAGGTGTGTATATGAGGTCCCTTGGTTTGGAAGAAGGGAGGAGGAAGATATTCTTGGATATTTATTGTTATATTTTAAAAAGGTAAATGTATAAACATAGCACCTAACATGTTTGAAGATTAAATTTTTATTAGTTATGATATGTTCAATAGAATGATCGTGACCCTCACTTGCGGGAGAGATCTGTGGCTAGAAATTCTATATTAGATCAATATGGAAAAGTTCTTCCAAGAGTCCATCGAAAATTAGCCATGGAACGAGCTAAACCTTACCATGTGTCAACATTATCAGTTATTCGAAAAGGTAAGATTTCATTGAAAAATGTCATAAAGCATTGAGTTAGAGAAGACACTGAGTGACTGCCTTCTGCAACCATCCCTATCTTGTATTTTGCTTTGAATCATCACAGTGGTGCCTTTTTATTATTGGCCATTCTAGCCCAAGAATTTAAAGCTTTCTTGGACATTTTTATAACTTATTTAGTAATGTAGTAAAGAATGAAATAATTTTTTTTATTTCTTTTGAAGGCTCTTGTCCAACTTTTAGAAAACATGTAACTTTCGCCATCTTCTAGAAGCCCAAATAAATAAATTTCTACATAGATGTTATTAAGCAAATGCAATTTTAACCAAACTCTTGTGATCTGTTTTCCAGTCGCACTTTTATATTAGTCTTCTATTAGAAGTCCTGGTGTTAGAGATTAAACTGAATTCTACATTATTCATTTTACAGTTTCTCGGCCCAAACCATTATCAGCAGTTCCAAAGCGAGCTGTAATAGGGACTGTGTTAACAAGATCTACTTTCATTCATAACGTGTTGTCTAAAGTTGGAGAGGTTTGGAAAAGTGATGAACCTAAAAATAGCACCTTAGCCTACAATAGGTATGTTTTTACTTTTTATAGTTATGTTAGTTGTTAATCTTTCCTGGATATCAACAGCATTCATAAACAGTTAACCTTAGAGTTTATTATTGTATGTAAAAAGGGAAAACTTTTTCTATTGGTTACTTTGTTTCAAGAAAAATGTATGTTTGTTGGTATCTATCTATCTCTCTCTATATATATATACATACACTTATTTGTCTATATATATAAAAGCCTAAGTGTCCGACCGGTAGCTATGATGCACACTGACCAACAGGGGGCAGACACTCAGTGCAGGAGCTACCAGGACACGCACTGGCCACTTAAAAACAAACAGCACTGCGGCCCTGGTGCCGACAAAGTAACGCTCGGCTTCCCCTGTGGAACACAGCCCACCAAATCTCAGCCACCGCTGCCAAGACCCCATGGCACAAAATGCGGCCCACAGCCAAGCCCAGCCTGGAAACGGTCGCTGTGGGCACCGGTAATGATGTCACATTGCAACGCGCAACTTCCTCTCCCTAGCAACTCCTTGGAGTTTCTTCAGGCCAGGAACAGGACTTGCTTTATAGTAGTCAGGTACAAACATTCTACACTGTAACCAAATATCTGTGAAGCGTTTTCCCGTGCCTCATCTCACTTGATCCTCACAGAAGTCCTGGAGTAGGTAGATAGGAGACCTGGTGGAATCTTATTTTCATTAGCCGGAAAACGGAGATTTAGAAAGCTTAGAAACTTGACCTGATTGAAAAGAAGAAAGAAAGAAATGGTGGACCTTGAAAAGGACTTCAGGTTTTCTCCCTGTGCAGAATATAGTCAGACACTGCTGCAGTTAAATATTTTACCCTTTGTTCTCCCTGTGTGATCCACAATAATAACCTGCTTCATGTTGATATTTACCGCTGTGTTGCTGACAATTGCCTGAAGGAGAAGTTGAGGTGCTTCACTGGGCTGGAAAAGCTTAGCTAAATTAGCAGGTCTAATTAAGCAAGTTTATTCAACATTTATAAAAGGCTAAGTTGACTCGCACATGTGCAATACATATAAAGCCTTCGCTGGCGCCAATCACGTGTGTTTCGGTCTGTCATTGTCAATCATGAATTTGGTTATTATAGAGAAAGGGCGAATAGCGATATTACAATATTTCTTCTAATTAATTTCCTTTCAATGTGCACGAATCCATGCACTGGGCCACTGGTTTGTAAATAAGTGTACAGAGTAAAAAACAAAAGCCGTGCTCTCCCATTTAATCCTACCTTCTTACAGCATTTTTGATTTAATGTTCCTTGTGATACATAATCAAAAGCTACGTTTTTGTTTTCTTTGTAGCCCTAGAACAGAAGGACCCTCTTCTGTAGTGTGTTCTCTCCCAGACCCAGAGCTGCCTGGTGCATTTGTTGGAACGCCAGTTTTAAAGGCATCACAAAAAGTTTCTCGGTAAGAATTTATTAAATCTTTTTTTCCCTTTCGATAATCCTCACCCAAAGATACTTTTCCACTGATTTTTAGAGAGAGTTAAAGGAGGGGGTGAAAGACAGAGATTGGTTGCTAAGACTTATTTTATGTAATTTATATTTTGTGTATAACCTAAAATGCATTACTTATTTGGATCATGGTCAAAAAGTTGTTAAGGAAATCCTAAGACTTAATGCAATAATTAACATTTTCTTTAGAAAATTTAATTAAAAAACAGGTTTTTTTTTATAGTGTTTTAGTATAACTCAAGCACATTTTTTTCATATAACTCTTGGTAGTATAAGAATTTGGCTTTTACTTAGGTAGGTGCTGGTGCCATTTGTTGCATGGGCCCTGCTTTTGAGAAGCAATCATTCCTAAATAGGCATCTAAAACATAAATGTTAGCACAGTGCAAAGCATTTTACAAAATATCTACTTGGGCCCTGTCCATTGTGCCAATGGTTAGAGCATCGGCCTGTGTACCGTGGGGTCGTTGGTTCAGTTCCCGGTCGAGGGCACATACCTTCATTGCAGGTTCTTTCTTCACCCCGGTTTAGGGTTTGTGGGACGCAGCCAATCGATGTTTCTCCCCCTCCCTCCATCCCTCCCTCCCACTCTCTGAAAAAACAATGGAAAAATATCCTCAGGTGAGAATTAACAAAAAAATCCATTTGGGGTTAGCTCAATGTAAAAGTGAGTAAATAGTTTGCAGATACAGAATTTGAATACAAATGAAGTAAAAAAGGAAAATAATTAGAACAAATAGTGGAGAAAAAAATGCCAAGCCATCTGATTTGGATATTCTTGTTTAATGGAAATCTCAAAGTTGTGTTAGGATAAAATAACAAGTAGGGAGACCATGTATTAAGAAAAATGCTTTTCCCTGGCCTGTTTGGCTTAGTGGACAGAGTGTCAGCCTGCAGACCAAAGGGTCCCGGGTTCGATTCCAGTCAAGGGCACATGCCCGGGTTGTAGCTCGATCCCCAGTAGGGGGCGTGCAGGAGGCAGCCGATCAATGATTCTCTTATCATGGATCTCTCTCTCTCTCTCTCTCTCTCTCTCTCTCTCTCTCTTTCTCTTCCTCTCTCCCTCTCTCCCTCTCTCCCTCTCTCCCTCTCTTCCCCCCTCCTCTCTGAATGCAATAAAAAGAAAAATGCTTCTTACAAGTGCACCCGCAGTGGGTGATAGGTCCCGAGCACCTGCTAGCTCTGTTGGTCTGGCCCTCTATGGTGAAGAGCATGTCTGAGATGAGACAGGAAAGGCGGAGCAGCTGATCCTGTTCATTTCTGGCCACCAAAACATGCTGCCCTTTCCAGTGGTTCTCTGTGAAGCAACAGGCATTTGGGAGAGTAAAAGGGTATAGTTTTTATTGCTAGGAAATATGACCGTGAAATAAAGGTTACATATTAACCCTAAAAGAAGGAGTGACCTGTACGGCCCAACAAAATCATTAGCAGCGTCTTCATTTGAAAAAATAAATGCCTGACAAATAATGGGGGCTCAGTAAACATGGGTAAAAAAGGAGGGAGGAGGACTAGAACTCCCTTTTTTTAAGATCAGTTATCTAGAATTCTTAATTCTCTATTTTGCTATTGAATTAATACTCTTGACATTTTAAGCATGCATCGTTAATGTACTTGACTTGAATTTATATTTAATGTAGTTTATCATATTTACCAGTGAATGTAAAAGCCTGAGTAATTAAATGGGTTACTCAATTCTATCATTTCCTTAGTATAACTCACTAAACAATTTACCAGGGTTTTTCTACTCATATATGTACTCTGATTACAGACTGCTGGATTTGGTTGTGCATCCTGTTCCCCAGCTTTCTCAGGGTTTGGGGTTTATTCAGCAAACCCCCACCAGATATCCTTTGTACCTAACACCTAGTTCATTGCCAATAAGTTCACCAATAAAAGGATCACCTCAAAATACCTCCAGGTCTTCAGAATTACATTTACTTGAAACTCCTGTTGTAGTTAAGGTGAGTATTACATACCTAGCATTCATAGTGAAGCTTGGAAATTATTATTTTTTAAGTAGCAGGGAGAAATAGCTATTTATAATTGATATCTCTGGATGATGGATGATTTAAGCCTTTATTTTCCACTTTTTCTTTTTGTGGGTATCTTTCCAGAATGCTTTCTGTATTTTTACATCTTCTTAATAGAATTTGGTGAACTTACCTTTGTGTTTAAATGGCATCATACTCAAGGTTAACAGTTATTCTCTTGTCGTACTGAAAGGTTCTTTGTGATCGTTATGAATTAGCCTGTATTCTTTGAAAAGCGCCTTCACATTCTTGGGTTTACTTTTTTAGTTTTTAAATTCTATTTCTTATTCCTTTTTGCTGTTATTCTATTAAATGCTTCTTAGTTCTTAGATTTATTAATTTCAATTCTCTGGCTCCTTCAATGCAACTATAAATGTTACTTTTCTCTACTAATAGATATCTGTCTTTAAATTGCCTCCACCCTCTCTGATAAATTACTAGCTGAGAAACCACAAAACTAAGCGCGTGATGACTGATAACAGTGATCTTTTACCTTCATATTGTCAAAATGTTTTTACATATATTATCCCCTAGCTCCTTGTCCAGTGTTCTAGATCTAATCCTAGGATCTTTTTTCTTTTTCTTTTTTATTGTTTCTTGATATCTAACATTTGTAATGAACTAAGGAATTTATTTTTCAAATTGAGTAAAAGATACTTCAGTAAATGCTTATCTGAAATTAAGTTGAAAAAGATTAAATTCCTGATAATTAATATCCAGTACAGTATTTCTAACATTTTTCTTCAAAAAAACAATCAAACTTTATATTGCCTGCAGCTAGGTTTAAATTAAACAAAATCAAGATAATTTTGTCCCTGCTGCCAAAAACAGTCTAGGAAAAAAAAATGAATATAATCTTGTAACAGATTTAATTATCTATGGGATAATTTGTTCATTAGTCCTTTAGAGAAGTTAAGTGAAAGGATTATTTCTATTAAATATTTTCTGTGCTAATTATTTTTCATTTAATCTTCAGAATTTTTATAAATAAGGTGCTGGCTGTTGGATTCTTAAAGTCAGTCTCATTAATTTAGATTAGATTGCTATAATTAAGCTAGGTTCTGTTCACTGACACTATCTCTTTTATCTAAAGTTTTCTAAACAGCCTAGGAGGTTTGGCTCAGTGAACAGAGCATCGGCCTGCAGACGAAAGGGTCCCCGGTTTGATTCCTATCAAAGGCACCTACCCAGGTTGCGGGCTCGATCCCCAGTAGGGGCGTACAGGAGGCAGCCAGTCAATGATTAGCTCTCATCATTGGTGTTTCTATCTCCCTCTTCATCTCTGAAATGAATAAAAATATATTTTAAAATGTAAAGTTTTCTGAGGAATAGTGAAGTGATTATCTTATCTGTGCACTTTATTTTAAGTTGACTTTGTACTTGGAACAACCAAAGCCTTTAGAGTGACTATGGAAGCACTTTGAGGTTTTGTAGTCTTACATACAGAATTTTACATTTTCTTTCCAGTAATCTATAATAAAACTTGTTGTTATGTATTTATTTGAGATGAGAATTTGGTCACCATTGTGATTCAATTGACCCTGTCTGTCCTTACGTATTGCCTGTTATAGACACTAATGGTGGATTTCCATTTACTCTTTGTCATAGAAAGCTAAAACTTTGGCCATGTCAATTACTTCCTCTGGATTTGCAGAGTTCACTCCTCAATCCATCCTAAGGTCTGGTCTTCGGTCAACACCTTTAGGATCTCCCTCTCAGTCACCAGGAAGGTCTCTTACTCCTCCTTTACGACTTAAAGAAACTAGAATTTCATTCATGGAAGAAGGCATGACCAAAAAATGGACTTCTGGAGTAAGTTTGCTAATATTTGAACAAAAAGACAGTTCCCACAAGTAAAAAGTTAGATATATCACTTTAATAATATCACTAGGTTTTTGTATACAATCTTGCAGATAGTCATGAAAACAGAAATATTAGTTCAGAAAGAAACGGGGATGTTGCCTAAGCCAAACCCATCATTTACAGGCGGAAAAAATAGGAATTAAGAAGCATCAAGTAAATTGCCAACAAATAGCTATTTGGTGTCAGAAATGGGACTAGAACCAAGACCTAATTTTTAGCCCATGTTTGTTTGTTTTTTAACCTATATTGTTTTGCTTCTCTTATTAAGTTCCTAATTGATTGTCTATTTAGGAGGATATATCTTCAGAGTTCCACTGTGGGTTGTTAATAGGAACCCAATTGATGATTATTGTCATCTTGCCTATTAAGGTCTTATAAATAACTGATTTTTAATTAGAGAAACATTAACAATCATTAAACTTTAATCATCTGAAGAGAATGGATTTAGAATACATGAATTTTGATTAAGATGGAAAGGGTGGGCAATGATTGGCATTAATAGCTTTGATGTGACTGATTTTTACTAGTAAAAATTATTTTTAAAACCTTTTACTTAACAGGCGGCAGATGATAGCAAAACGAAAGTATTTGTTACCATACCTTTCTATAAATGTGGAATTCCAGGAGACACTGAGTGGCTGAAGAACAAAGATAAGACATCTTTTTTCCTGAATAGCCCTGAAATGGGCCATCAAGAAATGGATGTGAGGTCAGAAAATACACCTTCCCAGAGTTCGGAGAAACTGGATGTGGGCAAAGAAAACAGCAATGTTTCCACGGAGTCACTGGAATATCAAGATGCCCCGTCACCAGGAGAGTTTGAACATGTCACGGCTGCGAAGCCAGCCAGCACTTGCACTGGACTAATGACTGATCCAGCTGAAAAGACTGAGAAGGACAGCGAGAAAGATGTGTTGGAATCAGTAACTCCTCTAGACCTGGAGAAACCAACAGGTAAGAACTCATTTCCAAATATTCAAAATGGCTATTGATGCCCCTCATTTGTAATAGAATTTTTTCCACAATAAAAAAGCATTGGGCTTAAGTAATGACATGACACAGCACAGCACATCTTATTCTTCCCACTTACAAGTAGGTATGAGTGTGAGGGCAGAAGGACTGTGTTCCTTTTGGCAGGGGGAGGGGAGAACAGTAAAGTTTAAGGAAGAAATGTTAACTCTCAGTCTGACTTAAGGCCTTATACTTATGAGAAATAATACCAACTTTAGATGAGATTGCTATTAATAGTTTTTAACTTATCCAGAAAGCTGCTCTAGAACCAGGAAGCTCATTCTACTCTTCCTCCATCCATACCTCCAAAATAATTGCTGGAAGAGCAAAATAAATACACAGTGGGCCATGAATTTGTCTTTACTAGAGGCCCGATGCATGAAATTCGTGCAAGAGTGGGCCTTCCTTCCCCCGGCTGCCGGCACCTGCTTCCCTCTGGCACCTGGGACCCGGGCTTCCCTCACACCAGCTTTATCCGGAAGGCCAGATGGCTGGTCTAACTAGCATATTACACTTTTATTATTATAGATATTCATCTATCAGAAAAAAATTTAAGCCCCTAATGTAAGTGCAACAAGTGTGTGTGTACTAAGTGTTGTTGAGGTGAGCAGAGTGGACATGGGCGTCTGCTCGCGTGTAATTTAGAGCCTGGTGGCTGTGAAAACAAACAAGCACGTGTATTTTGATAGTGATGTGCTGGGGACCACCAGCAAAGGGGAGGAGTAGATTTAGTGGAGAGGAAAACTTGTTTTCTTTTTGTTTCTGAACGCTGCACAGTTTTAACAAGCTTCTTTAAAGGTAACACCTCATTTTAAATCTGTAAAACCAGGTACTTTTATGAAAATCTGGGTCATAGTGATTTCTTTTGGGAAATATTTCCTGCCTGAGCTTAACTAAGGTCTCTGAGTCCAGTGAAGTTTGGGCTATGATGTTCTTTTTTCCCAGTATGTGTTTATTGATTTCACAGAGAGGAAGGGAGAGAGAGAGAAACATCAGTGATCAGAGGGAATCGTTGATGGACTGCCTCCTGCATGCTTCCTATTGGGGATTGAGCCCACAACCCTGGCATGTGCCCTGATTGGGAATTGGACCGTTCATGGGTTGACGCTCAACCACTGTGCCACACTGGCCAGGCTGTGATGCCTTTACTTAATAAACAAGCCTTTATTAGTTGCTCTCAAGATTTAGTACCGTTTTTTCATAAACAGCTTATGTCTGGATGTTTACATTACTCTTTTCATATACTGTATTCCACTAAAATAATTTAAAAGGTAAGTATTAAGTTAGTGTCTTAGTTCAGTTACTTAACTAGTTTTGTGATCTGGGATAAGCAGTATAACTATATGCCTGTTTTTTTCATCTTTAAAATGGGGATAATAGTACTGCCATTTTGAATACTGAGGATTTAATGAATTGCATCTAAAACCCTTGTAGCAGTGGCTGTTAAGACAAAAGTGAGAAGTGGTAGGTTAAAGGGGGTGAGGGAATTCGTGGGCTAGATGCAGAATTAGAAGGAACTGTTGGCAGACTAATGTCAAAGGAGCAAGCTACACATACAGAGAGCAGACCTGACAACTTGTTAAAAAGTATGAGTCCCAGACCATGAGTAATTGCTGAACATTTAACACCTATCGTTGTAAATATTCTTAACTGTATGGTTTCCAGGCACTGTAGAAGATGGAGAAACAAAGGATCTCTTAGTTGCAGAAGAAGCACTGACAGTATTAAATCACTCAAGCCCTATTCAAGGGGTTGAAGCTTCTCTTTGCGTACCATTAACCCATGAAAGGTAAGTGTTTAGGGGAAAATTTCACAAATTAATGTTAAATGAAACTGAACCAGTAAAATAGTCTATGCATAGGTCAGCTCTTACTTACATTTTTGACATTCCATATTTGGTAATGTTTTCTGTTATGAAAGAAGTTCATTTGTACAATAGTGTTTTACTTAGTAGTTTTATGAAATCTTAGAATGAAACTAAACATTTCCTGAATATATAGAGTCATACTTGATGGGTTGAGGTAGAACTCATACTCTTTGGCGGTCCTATTTTTGTTGAATACCAAGAGTTTTCATTCCCAGTCCTGCATTTTTCCATGCCCTTCCGTTTTCCATAGTTTCCAGATGGTCAGGGGTAAGTCTCCCGTGGCACCAAGGTGAGCAGAGGAAGGTGGCGTAGAGGCAGTTGTGTTTCCTACTGTTGGGTGGATACAAAACTCGAGCCAAGCTTTGTTTTTGATGACCTGGAGTGGTATGCTCCCACTTAGCTTCGTTTAGCACTTGCACATTTAGGAGATGTGCTAGATGATGTAGGGCAGTGCTATTCAAGTGTGGTCTGATTGATGCCCATTTCCACACAGTTTGTGGCCCACAACAAGGTAAGCAATCAGTACAGCCGTCACCGGGTAGCTTAGTTGGTTGGAGCATCGTCCCACGCACCAAAAGGTTGCGGGTTCAATCCTCCATTGGGGCATGTATGGGAGGCAACCGATCAACGTTTCTCTCTAAAATCAATAAACATACCATTTAGGTGAAGATGAATATACATAGATATATATACACACACACATATACACATACACTACACTAATAAAAGAGAAACATGCAAATTGACAATCACTGTGCTACGCCCACCAGCCAATCAGCGAGTATGCAAATTAACCCAACAAAGACGGCAGTTAATTTGCATACGCAGACACAGAGTGGCTGTGGTGGGAGGGAAAGCGCGGGGGCGAGGGGGGGGGCGGCAGCAGCAGGAGGGAAGCCTGCCTGGGCGGACTTCGCTTCCTCCTCTGCTTCGCTCAGGCTGCAGGAAGCCCTATTCTTGCAGGAATCTTCCTGCACCGGGCCTCTTGTATACTAGAGGCCCGGTGCATGAAAATTCATGAGCTGGAGGGGGTCCCTCAGCCTTGCCTGCCCCCTCTCACAGTCCGGGAGCCCTCAGGGGCAGGAGGTGATCCGGCAATCCAGAAGGCGATGCCCCATCACACCTCCGCTGCTGCCACTGCCAGCAGTGCAAGCCTCGACCAGCTCTGGTTACCTGAGCCTTGGGCCGGCCCTGGGTGGCTGGACAACCGCCATCTGAGGCTTGCCTACATCTCAGGCCGGCTCTAGGCAGCTGGTGGTGCTGAGGAGACTGGGGGACTCCGGAGGCAGGCGCGTGGCAATGCTGAGGGGACTGGGCACTGCTATCTTATGGCTGTGGGCACTGCCATCTTTGCCATGGCACGAGGGTCAGCATATTCCCTCTCTATTAGATAGGATGTATCAGTACACCACTTTGTTGAAAGTTAGCTCAACTAATCAGTGAATTGGTTCAGCTTATGACATAGCTCCTTATTTCATGGCAAGACAGGACACATTGCACATCAGCACTAATAGTGACACCGTTGTACAGGATTCCAAAAATGTTGCAGTTTCAATTACTAAGAAGTAATATGAAGCCCTGGCCTAGTAGCTCAATTGGTAAGAGCCTCATACCGATATGCAAAGTTGCAGGTTTGAGCCCCTGTCAGGGCATATACAAGAATCAACCAATGAATGCATAAATAAGTAGAATAACAAATAGATGTTTTCTCTCAAAATCAGTGTTGTTTTTTAAGGAAATGGGGGGGGGAAGAATAGTAAAATTTACTAAGCTTAACCACATAAGACATAACTTTTACAACATTGTAAATGGCTTTGTAAGTCCTGAGAATGACTTCATAAAGCACTCACAGAGATCAGCATCATAACAGTGACTTCTCGTACATGCAACTCGGTCATGTGCTGCTTTTCTGAAAGGAGAAACCCTGATCGGCTGGGATCTTTGCCACGCCTTCATGCAAAAAGTGGGAGAAACCATATGAAAGGGTTATCCAGATTGTTTAATTAATTCAAGTATTTTTTAATTTAATGAAAACTAGTATTTCTTGCAAATGGGTTTGATGGATAACAATCACAAAGCAAAGAGCATTCATATGATAAGAAACTTTAGTCTTAGCAGGGGGTGAGGGCATGCGTGGGTGGGATGGGGGGGAGGAGGACACGTAAGTAATACCTTAATCAATAAAGAAACTTTAGCCTTCAGTAAATTTGATATGATAATTAAATTTAAAAACATAGTTCAGAGAATATTCAGGTGAATATTCTCCATCTTGGCAAGCTAGTTCCTTTTTAAACAAACTAGTTGTTGGTTCTTATTCTTACTATAAGCATTGTGATTGAGGTAAATTCACAAATGTACTATAAATGTATGATTTACTTTAATAATTGTGTCATTCCCCTTTTTCAAAATCAGCATGGTTTAATTGGGTTTGGGGGAAGGCCAGCTCGGAATAGGAAGGATCACTGTCAGCATATTTCCAAAACTTAATTTCATGAAGTGGATTAATTAATGCAGATACCATTAGTTTTCCATTCTGAGTTATTCGTTAATCTTAGCATTAAGATACTGAACCTCCTGCTGAGTGTAGAGGAAATATCCCATAATATTCAACAGATTTATTTGGAAAATGTGGCCACCAGTAATTAAAAATTGGTATAAGTGCAATTTGTTCTGAGCAACATTTTAAAATCGTTTTACTTGTAATTTAAGGCCATGTCATTATTGCCAGTAAAGTAAAATACTGGAAAGTGGGAGAAACAAATATAGCATTATTTGTTTCTAAATTCAGTGGTAAATTTTATAGAAGTTCAGAGTGAACTTATTAATTTCTCTGAACCTTGGTTTTTATCAACAATATGACAAGTAGGAGAGGGAGTAGGATTTAAAGCATATTAGAGCAGATGGGATCTTCTCACAGTGTCAAATATTTATTTCTATTTCTAAAGGAAAGTCCTCACCCCGAAGTCCAAGGCACCACTTTCAGACGAAGTATCAGTTGAAACCTGCACCTCTACAATTAGAGCAGGTAACGATAAATGTATTATTTTGACTTAGAATTATTTCATTTTGGTGTTTTGATAAAGAGTTCTATTCTTAGAACCAATTAATCTATTATCCAGATTTGTTTATCATTTTTTTTTTTTTACCTCTGGTGTGTATGGTGTCTGAAGGTGTATCAGCTATGAAAACAGTGGGTTGCTTGTAATGCACTCTATGATTCCCACAGTGGAAATCTTAGAATGCTTTTTGTGGACTATTTTCCTTCAGTCCACACCCAGCCAGACTGCATACCTGCTTCTTAATCTTCTGGGACTCATAACTACATAGGGCTACTTCCTTTTTCCTGAAATTTTCCCCATATGCATATTTCCCCCCACATGTTGAAAAAGGAAGGGGAGATAAATATGATAGCTGAAGAGTACAGAGGCTTGAACCAGATTGCTTGGGTTCATAACTCAGCTCTGCACTTACAGTGTATGACTGGGCTATACATTGTCTGTCTGTAAAATATTAATAGCTTTAAATGTTAATAAAAGCTCAATAAATGGTAGCTGTTATAATTACCAATTATTTTTTTAAAGCAAATTTTTTCCACTTAATATGTTTAAGACAATTTTCTTTGTCATTAGTTTAGATTAATCCTGTCTTTTTAATGGTTATAATAGTATGTGGTGGTATGGATGTTCTCTGGTATGCTTAACTAATTACTTATTGTTGAACATTTGAGCTGATCACCATTTTTGTTTTGTTTCAATTCTGGAATGAATATTCTTGTGTATATATATTTGCACATTATATATATATATATCTGTTTCTGTTGGGTAGATTCCTAAACATGGATTTGCCCAAGTCAAGGAGTAGGCACAGATTTTTAATATTTGGTTGTTTATGCTTTCGGACACTGATGATTAGAAGGTAGCATGCAATGTATTTTCCCATTCCGCTTTGGCAAACTGGTGAAAAACTTGTTTTCCCTTTTTCATAAGCAGTTTTTGTATATTAGCCCATTATCTGTGAAATGTGTAAAGATGCTTTTTCCTGGTTGTGGTTTGTGTGTGTGTGTGTGTGTGTTTTTGTTTGTTTCTTTGTTTTTTATGTTGTTTATCCTCACCCAAGGATATTTTTCCATTGCTTTTCAGAGAGAGTGGGCAGAAGGGAGAGAGAGAAAAATTGATGTTAGAGAGACACATCAAATGGTTGCCTCCCACACCTGACCACGGTGGGGAATGAACCTGCAACCCAGTCATGCTCTTGACTGAGAATCGAACCCGAGACCCTTCAGTGCAAGGCTGGACAGATACCGGGCAGGGCCCTCGTTGGTCTTTTCTTTTTTTCTTTAAATATATTTTTACTGGCCTCAGAGAGAAAGGGAGAGGAGAGACAGACAGACACATCAATGATGAGAGAGAATCATCAATTGGCTGCCTCTTGCACAACCTTTTGGGGATCCGAGCCTGCAGTCTGGGCATGTGCCCTGACTTGGAATAGATCCATGACCTCCTGGTTCATAAGTTGACACTCAACGACTGAGCCATGCTGGCCAGGCCCTAGTTGGTCTTTTTGATTTTTGTGAAATACTAAAGGATTTTTATTTTTTATTTTGTTAATCCTCACCCAAGGATAGTTTTTTTCCATTGCTTTTGAGAAAGAGTGGGAGGGATTGAGAGGAAAGAGAGAGAGGCATCGATTGGTTGCCTCCCTTACCTGCCCCAACTGGGGCCAGGGATCAAACCTGCAACCCAGTTACATGCCCTTGACCGGGAATTGAACCCGAGACCCTTCATTGCGTGGGGCAGCACTCTAACCACTGAGCAACACTGGCCAGGGCTACACTAATGGATTTTTTAATTTAGAATTTGGTATCATTCACAAACTAAATCCAAATATGGCTTGGATGCACTAATGACAACATTTTGGCAATGAGGAAGGTGAAAGAATAAGGAAGAATTTATATTTAATGAGCTGCCCACCCCCAAGTTATTTTTTAAATGGTGATTTTTTTTTTTAAGTATATTTGTAGCCATTTGGGTGCTTTCTGCTAAAAGAAAGATATCTGTGTAGTCCTTTTCATGCCTTGACTAAAAGCCCAGATTTCATATCCCTCAATTCATTATGTAACTGCTCAACAAGGATAGCTGGCTATCAGAACTGGTGCGTATAATTTTCAGATTAATTTAGTAAGAAACATCTGAGCTCCTCAAAGCATTTATCATAGTGATGTTTTACAAAATTATAAGTACTTATTAAAAAATTATAAGTACAAAAATTATATTCTGGTTGAGAAAAAACAATGTCATTTTTAAATGTAAAATTTATCTAATGCCTTTTATCCTGGTGAAAAGCACATGTATTTTTTTAAAATATATTTTTACTGATTTCAGAGAGGAAGGGAGAGGGAGAGATAGAAACATCAATGAAGAGAATCACTGATCAGCTGCCTCCTGCACACCCCACACTGGGGATCGAGCCTGCAGTCTGGGCATGTGCTCTGACCAGGAATCGAACGGTGACCTCCTAGTTCAGTGGTCGGCAAGCTCATTAGTCAACAGAGCCAAGTATCAACAGTACAGCGATTGACATTTCTTTTGAGAGTCGAAAACCGACTTCTGTGCATGGGCCACGAAGTTTCAGTCGCACTGTACATGCGCACCCGCACGTGGTATTTTGTGGAAGAGCCACACTCAAAGGGCCAACAAGCCGCATGTGGCTCGCCAGCCGCAGTTTGCCAACCACTGTCCGAGTTCGTAGGTCAACGCTCAACCACCGAGCCACACCAGCCAGGCAGCACATGTATTGTTTAAACTGAATAACTAGATACTAAGAAACAGGATTAACGTGTGAATCCTTGCCTATCAGTTTTGGCAGTATAAAAGTTTTTCAAGGAAATATTCTCAAGTGCACGGCAGCCATTTCCCTCTGTGTGCTTCCCAAGTGGGTATGTTATTTTTCAGCTTAAAACAGGGAAGGTGAGCTCTCGTTTTTCTTTCAGCTGTGGCCGAGGTCGTTGGTGACAGTGGAAGCTCTGGGCTCGTTACCTCTGAACGTCCTGTTATCTCTGAACATGGGCTTGACCAGGAAATAGCGGTGAATTTAGAAGAAGATCATGAAATAGAAGTTGATGCACTAAAAGAAAGTGTTGACTTACCAGAAGAAAAGCCTCCAATTTCTGACGATTCTCCTGATACTCAAGAAGTTCATGTAAAAAAATTTAATTTTTTAATTCTCTGTCGGTCTTTCTGTTTTGAGTTAGGTTTCAAGCCACAGTTCAAACCTAATGTATTCATTTATTTGGTTGTTATATAAAAACCTCTTTATAAAGATACGTGTTTCAAAATATTTTGTGGCCTATAAAAGAATACATCCTTTAAGAAACTATTTTTCTTAACCAAAAGGCTGTGTTAAAGAAGTCACAATTTTAACAGTTTAAATTTTTCCTTAGTTTCTGATTCAAATGAAAGTTTTTTTTAGCCATAAGAAAGCACATACTGGCTACTCCAAAGACAAGTATGACATTGAAACTATTCAGAGCATATATTTGAAAATAATTGAATGTAGTTAAATAGAAATTTTTCCCATGCATACCTATGGGAGAATTGATATATATACACCAGGAAGGATTTTTTTTCTTGGTACTTAATATGACCTTTGGTTTCTAAAAATTCCACCAATTCTCTCCTATTATTGACAGGAAACTTTTATATGATAATTAAATTGAAGAAGGGGGAAAAGCAACTACTTTAATTAATTATAGAAATTTGGTTGTATAGTATTTGGAAAGTTTCTTAACTCATAAAATGTCGTGGTTGTCCATATTCACTGTGAAACAGATGGACAAAGTCCCTGTTCCTGTGGCTGGGAGGCTTAAAAACTTGTGGGCGTGGTGTTGCGGGAATCCTCATTTCTGCGTATTTCCGGTCTGTCACCTCATGGAATGTTTGGGGAGTGGGGAACTGTCACTGTCTAGGTGGGTGGCAATGTTCTACCTTCTTGGTCAGGAGATCTCTCTGTTACTTTCTACCTCCTCCTTTTTCTCCCCTTCCCTTACCAAAAGGTAAATGCAAGGACCATCCCTTCTTCCACCAAACCCTTGCAGGAGAGGTACTGAACTTGAAAGCCTTAGGAATTTCATGGTTTATGCAGCCCCAGCAAAGGGAAGAGGATTGAGTCTAGCCCAAGGGAGCTTATGTAGGTGAATTCTTCTTCAACCTTATGGGGATCATGCTGTTTAGAAAAGTGTGCATAGTTAGGTAATTTGGGGATTACATTAAAGCACAGTTTGGGGGTTATTTCTTTTTCTCCAATTAATTTTTTCTTGGGTAAGAATAGAGTAAGTCCTTAATTCTCTAAATTGTTAGCATCATAATAATTTCAAGGTTTTGTTAATTAAAACTGTCTTTTTAGCCAGGGAAATGTGGGTGTCTACTTTAATTCCTTTCAGAACCTCAAAATCTTACTGTCTAGTTATTTTGACTAAGAAAGTCTGATTGCTTAAGTGGGTATTTTATAAAGTAAACCCATAAGTAGATGCCATGTCAAAGGTAGTTTATATTTAAAATTCATACATCAAGGGCGAGATGGTCATTTAAAAACATTGTTTTAAGTTAAAATAAATGTATATATAAATTCTTTAACCAGTCTCATCTTTAATTCATTTTAGGTCATTGAAAATGAAAAGTTTGAAGTTCAAGACTCAAGACAAGAGGCTAAGAATCTTTCATTTAATGAGTATCCCTCAGGAACTCTTAAGCTTCAATATAATTTTGAGACCATAGAGCAACAGTTCTGTGACTTGCCTGATAATAAAGACTCTGCTGAGTGTGGTGACATTGCTGAAGTAGATGGGGAACTTTTTGTGGCTCAGAGCAACTTCACCTTGATATTGGAAGGTGAAGAAGAAATTGAGACCGGTGATTCTGCAGCATCTAATGTGCTAGCTAAAGCAGCTAACACAGTAACTGATTCAAAACATGTATACACTGGGGAAAACGATAATCATGGACATGTTGCAAATTTGCCATCTGTCATAACTAATGAACGGGAGTCCCAAAAGACAGAGGCGTTACCGTATGTGCCTGATCCGATTAAAGCAGCAGTAGCAGAAAATTTAATAGATGTAATTAAAGACACAAGAAGTAAAGAAATTACTTCAGATACGATGGCACAGTCCATTCATGAAAACATACCTTTAATAAGCCAAAAGGTAATGAGTTCCACCAAGTTAGTCAAATCTCCATTTAAGACTGTTCAGGAAACAAGTACGGTGACTATGAATGTTAACCAAGTTAATGACATGATTCCATCCAGAACTCGAACCAGAAGACAACGGACCCAAAGCCTGGGTGTTAGATCAGTGCAACAGGAAGAGGCAGCAGATGCTGCTACTCCTGAGCTGCTAGGACTTGCAGTTAGAAAGAAAACTAGGAGAACAAAAGAAACTTCTGAGGCTTCTGAAAGTGCCTTTCCTAATGTCAAAGAAATATCTCCAACCCCGCAAATACCTCAGAATTCTGTTACTCCTAAGAGAGGAAGGAGAAAGAAAGACACAGAGAGTCTTAATTCTGTGGAACAAGAATTACAGGTTACTCCAGGCAGGGTATTAAGAAGTTCAAGATCATCTCAGTTGGTGGAACCAGCAACCACAGAAACTTCTCTTAGAAAAGAAGTTAAGCTTTCATCTGTTACAAAAAAGACGCCTAAAAGAATGAAAAAATCTGTAGAAAATCAGGAAAGTGTTGAAATTTTAAATGATCTAAGAACCAGTAAAGTAGCAAGTCCTAGCATAAGTAGCAAAAGATTGAGACCCACTAATTTAGAAACTTCTGAAAATACAGGACAGGAACAAGATGGGAAATTCAGTGAACAGCAGCTGCCTGTTCAAGGTAGTAAAAGGGTTAAAAAGAGAGACATTAAGGCGTCAGATGTTAGAGAAGACTCTAAACTTGATTCATCTCCTTTGACTCTTCAAGTAGAAGGTGATATACCCGCTACACCTAGGAAACGTGGTAGACCAAGAAAAATCCATCCATCACTAGATGTAGGATCCGAGGCTGTTACGGAAGAGAAAAGTCCTAAGAAGAGCAAAGTTCAGAAGAGATCTGCAAGAAACACCCCAGCTAAAAGTGAAAATACTGATGTTGGAAAGCCAACTTTAGAAAAATCAGTTGTCGTGCCAAATGAGGAACTTGTTACAGTGATGAGTTCTAAGAAAAAGATTACAAAAAGGATTGAAAATCAAAGCCAAAAGCGTTCATTACGCTCAGTACCAGAAAGAGACACAGATGAAGACATGGCACAGAAGGAACCCAAGGACCGAGAAGAAACATCACTTGCCAAAACTCCTTTGACTCCGTTTTCCCGTAGCACCAGGACGAGATCTAGCAAGGCCGTTTTACTGCCAGACTTGTCTGCACCAGAAAATGAGTCTCTGTTTTCTCCTCCTGTGTCAAAGGTTCCCAGAAAAGATAAAGGTATGTTTATTTCTATTCAAAGCATAATTTTCATTTTATTCAGTCTTCAGCTTCAAATTGTTTTAAGCATGATTTGAGTTGATATAGACTGTAATAGATTATTACTCTCTTTTTTTTTTTGGTTTTGTTTTGTTAATCCTCACCTGAGGATATTTTCCCATTGATTTTCAGGGAGAGTGGAAGAGAGGGGGAAAGACAGACAGAAACATGGATGTGAGAGAAACACACCTGATTGGTTGCCTCCGGCCCAGGCTGGGGAGGAGCCTGCAACCAAGGTACATGCCCTTGACCGGAATGGAACCTGGGACCCCCTTTGGTCCACAGGCTGATGCTCTATCCACTGAGCCACACCAGCTAGGCTTGATTAAAGATGATTTGTAGTTACAGGGAATCTCCTCTCCTTCCAAAATAACAATTTTGATCTTTTAATAGTAAAATTTATACATTTTCTATTTTAAAGTTTATTTTCAAATTCAAGAATTTTCTGGTTCATTGTGACCTTTTAAATCCTATAGTTCACTTGACATGGGTTTAATTTTTTAGAACAAAATCATTTTTCTTTATTCTGCTCTTATAAGCTAAGTAACTTAATTTTAGTTTCTGGTTTTATTAACCTGTTTTAAACGGCTGCGTGTATTTTTAAACATCAGTGAACCACCCTATCATGGTTTCCTGGTGCTGTGAGGAAGAGAAGCCATTTGAAAATCTGCAAACTCCTATCTTCAGCATTCAGCATGCAAAAACCGCTTTAAATACTTGAATTTTTGAGAAAAGAGGCTGTTCTAAAAAATGGTTTTTAGAAGAAAACCATTTATGCACTCGTTACATTTCCCTAGCCTGAGTCCAGGAATTGGCCCTGTGCCATAGAATTGCTTGTTATCTGAAAACGATTTGTAGTCGTTGCAGGCCCCCTCCCCCAATTTTTTAATTTTGAATTTCGGTAGTACTCTATATAGTTCAGTTTCTTCATGGTATTATGAAAATGTGGTTGTGCATACATTTTGCATGGAGGAGAATGAAAGGACAAAATGTGAGATTTTAGCTAACTTACCAAGGCTGCTATGTTCAAGGAGGCGCCCCACCCGCGGGCCACCGGGACCCACGCCTGACTTCCGCTCCAGCCCCGCCCCAGTCCCCCTGCCTGTGTCTGCTCCAGGGCTGCCCAAGCTGGCCCAGGCCGCCCCCCGCCACCTGGACCCCCTGCCTGTGTCCGCTCCCCGGCCACGGGGGCGGGACCCGCACCTTACCACCAGTCCCCCGGCCCCCTGCCTCTGTCTCCATCTCCACTCAGGCCTCACCTGCGCTCACAACCTCCTCTTGTCTGGTTGTGACCCATTACGGCCTGGCCGACTTTGCATATTACCTCTTTACATGATTCTTTCATCCTTTCCCCATGATTTAGAGAAGTGCAATAAACAAAAATTACAAGTTATTTTGGTATAGTGTGCCAAATATATTAGTAACTCTGGTCTTTTGTTATCTTTGCATAGTCATCTTCTATCATCTTCTGTAATAAAAATAATACACGCCTGCCATAGGAAATTAGAATTTAAAAGTAGATACTCTAACCATCTGAAGTACCACTAACCACGGCTCACATTTTCTTACATATACTTTCTGTCACTGATGTGTGTGTGTGTGTGTGTATTTGTTGTGTTTTTTTTTAAAGAAGAAAACCAACAAACTATGGTTTTTTAATGTGTATGTTTTGTTCCTTTCCCACTTACTACATGAGCATTTTCAGATACTCTTATTTTCTAAGCCCTGAGTGAGCATGGTTTTGTATTGTTTTGTTTTGCTTTGTTTCATACACATTGGTGGAGTCCATGTGTGGCATTTCATCTCACTAAGGTGCCACAGGCTGCTTAACCGTTCTCCTGTCAGGTGTTTTGAGTTTCTGATTTTCTAGTAGTCCAGCGCCGTTAGGACGAGATGATTCAATGACAGATGAGGAATTTGGGGCTGGGATCTCTCATTCTGCCACTTACTAGCTAGGCAGAAAGGTTTTGAACCTTTCTGAGTCTGGTTTCCTCGTCATTGCGGTGAAGCTGGGAGTGCCGACCTTACAGGGCTCGGGTGAGGACTCATGACTTGAAGCAGTTACACCCTTGGGTGCAGTCAGGTTCCTCTCGGACCTGAGAGGATGGTTTCTAGACTCTTAAGAACATCTCCACCCTGTGCCTGTTTAAATTATATTTTTAAAGCTCCTTTAGGGAGGGATAGGAGGTTCACAGAAGAGTGAATACAGAAATATTAGGTTAGAAATTAATTTAGGTTACAGTTGAAAGCTGGAGGCTGTGCTCCAGTGAAACCTGTCAAAGAATTTTGTTCAGATGTGTTTTATAGCTAAACCAGTGTGAAGCTTGACATTTCAATACATTGTCTCCAATTTTCATTACTCATCAGATACTTAAGAAGGATCTGTCATATGCCTGAGGCTGTACTAGGGTATACATTTATCAGTTTGATTCTCACTAAAACCCATTTAAGTATTTGAGGGAATTGAAGTTCAATAAGACTGAGCATCCATATCACCCAGGTAGGAAGTAGTGGTGTCTTGGAGCCAACTCCTAGCTGGTGAGAGCCAATTGTTAAAATGTTCTGGAATTGCCTGGCTGGCGTAGCTCAGTGGTTGAGCGTCCTACCTATGAACCCAGAGGTTCAGTTCCTGGTCAGGGCACATGCCCAGGTCGGGCTCGGTCCCCAGTTGGGAGCATGCAGGAGGCAGCCAATCAATGATTCTCTCTCATTGTTGATGTTTCTACCTCTCTCTCCCTCTCCTTTCTTTTTTGAAATCAATAAAAGTATATTTTACGCCTGACTGGCGTGGCTCAGTGGTTGAGCATTGACCTATGAACCGGGAGGTCAGGGTTCAATTCCCGGTCAGGGCACATGCCCAGGTTTCAGGCTCAATCCCCAAGAGTTGGGCCTTCAGGAGGCAGCTGGTCAATGATTCTTCCCCATTGTTGATGTTTCTATCTCTTTCTCCCTCTCCCCTCCTCTCTCAAATCAATAAAAATATATTTTTAAAAAGTAAAAGTATATTTTACAAGTTATTTTTTTTTAAGTTCTGGAATTATCTGAGCCAGGCTTGGTGGAACACTTATACTACAGAAAGCAGAATTTGACATAGAACTCTTGATTATCCCAATAAGTGAAGTAACATTGAAGTGTAATTTGATAATTTTATTTCAAAGATTTGTTAATTATATTCTTAAATTAGTATAACAAAAGCAAACATCTGTAAAGCACTTACCATATGCCACACACTGTTTCTTAATCTTCACAAATAACCATGGAAACTGAGGCACAGAAAAGTCTCAGTCACTCAGCTCTGGCCCCGCAGCTCGTCAGTCCAAAGCTGGGCTCCGTCCTTGGCAGACTGGTTGCGCGACACCATGCCACTTGCACAATTACATGGCTAATTGCCGTTACCATGGAAACCCTGTGGTTAAAAAACAAAACCTGAGATTGAGTCTGATAGGTGTTTTTAATTACATATTCTAAACCAGTTCTCAAGTCGTTTTTACTTATCTGTGGAATAGCTTCCTGTCCGCTTTTTAAATGTCCTCTCTGCTTGCCTTTCCCTTTACGATGTGGCCTTTCCTGTTCCCCTTGACTGGGACAGTTAGCTGAGAATGAGCTGGAAGGAAAGGCTTGAATTCTTCTTTGTAAATATTACAGTTACTTTTGTAAATAAAGACCTGTGTATGGAACAGTAGGAATTAATGACGCAAACTAGCCCAGGTTATATATATAAGAATGAGGTTTCCCTCCTGGAATGTTCGAGCAGCAGTGAAGATGGAAGCTAGTGTAATACTGTTTTGTATCTGCTTTACGGCCTATTTTCATATTACGTTATTTAGTTTGCAGCATTAACTATTCCTGAACACTTAATTACCCAAATGATACTGGGATTTTTACTGTCATTTCTCTCGTGGGTACTGTTACGATACTAGTGTTTTCTGTTTGTCGATGTTTATATCTTGCTAATGCCCATACTTCAAGTGTTTACAAAAAAAGTATGTTTATATAAAGTGACACAGTCACAGTGTTGTTCTTTCTACCTTTCTTTAGCTATAAAAGTAGAAGCTCCTGAACAGCTGAAAGAACTAATCTCAGACTTGACTTCTCCATTTGTCCTCTCACCCCCTGCTCTGAGGAGCAGGCGGAAGAACATGTGTCAGGCACCCCAGCTTGTGCAGGACCTGGTAAGAAATGCGTGATTTTATCTGCATGCTTGTTTAAGCTTCCGTTCTTCTTTTTCTTTTTTAAGAATGTTCCCAAATAAACTTTTTTTAAAAAGAGCATACATTTTTATTAACATCCCGAAATTGCCTCTGTACACTTAGAGACCCTACATTTAAGAAAGATTTGTGGCATATCAATGGCAGCTGCAGTTTGAATTACCAATTAGGGGAAAGGTTTTACATTTTAGTGTCTCATCAGAATTATCTGAATGTGTTTGTTTAAAAAGTGTAAGTCCCTGAGCCCCTGGAATGTCACGGACCACACTTGGAGATAGTGTTTCAGAGTTGATTCCTCACCTAATTGTACATAACCCCTAAAACACGCATATTTCAGGGATTTGAGTATGAAACCCTTACATTTGCCTTCATAAGCATTTTTTCAATTATCTGCCAGTCTCCAGCTACTGTGCAAGAACAGAGACTTTGACGGAAATAATTCAGGCAGATTGCTTGTCTTTCAGGAGCTCAGTTTAATTGAAGAGGCAAAAGCACAGTTGTTGTATAGCATGATCAGAATCACTTCCACCCAAATAGCCCAATAGACAGAAGGTAAAGGAGACGAGCGTTCTTGGCAGAGATAACAGCAGGTGGCACAGGCACGAAGCATGACGGGGCATGGGGGACTCCGTTTGCACATCAGCAAATAGCTGTGGGGGTTTTGTTTATGGCATTTTTAAAAAAATTTTTTTATTGATTCCAGAGAGGAAGGGAGAGAGACAAACACATCAGTGATGAGGGAGAGTCATCGATGGGCTGCCTCCTGCACGCCCCACACTGGGGGTCGAGCCCGCAACCCGGGCCTGCGCCCTGACCGGGAATCAAACCGTGACCGCCTGGTTCCTAGGTCCACACTCAACCACTGAGCCACGCCAGCTGGGCTAGCCCTGTGCATGGTTTAAGTTGTTCCTATGAAAAACGCGTTCTGGTGAGGAAACAATGGTCTCCAATTCTTAGGAGGTGGTGAGAGCCTGGGTTTGGGAACAAAAGGGCCGTGAACGATGGGAATACTCAAACATGACACTGGGAAGGCGGATAATTAAGTGCGTGAGGATGAGGGACAAGCAGCATTCTTAGATGACAGTTTTCTACTAACAAATGCATTCCTGTGAGACTTGCTGAGTTTGAATTCATTAGCATTGTTTGACCATATTCCTTGATTCAGTAAAGAACTTTTTAAATTTAGATTCCAAATGTGTAACTACTAAATATTTATCTTTTTAAAATTTCAACTCTCAGGAAGATGATGCTGTGGGACAGCAAAGAGTGAAAAGAGTGAGGACTGAAAAAACAAAACAAGCAAGCAGGTACGGCCTTTTCTGTGCTCTGGTGTCAGTTTTGTTTCGGAATGTTGGGTGTGAGAAGCGCCGCTTACGATAGGAAACCAAGTCATTAGGAAAGAGCCTGTGCAAGCAGGGGCTCCTTGCAGCTGTTAGACCTCACGGTGGTTTTCCTTACCGTGTGAAAGCCACTCGTCCTCCTTAAAGGAGCAGTGTGATGCCCAGTGAATCTCTGATTTGGCATGGGAGTGAGGTTTTACATTTTCTCTTTAGTGAAAAGTAAATAAACTTAAAAGTCCTGTGATTATTTCACTAATAGCTATGTAACTTTACCCGTGGGGCAGTTACTCCATCTCAGATATATTTGTTGCATGGTATTTCATTTATGCTGTGCTTTGACATCATTGAATTCTAGAAAAGTAAAGTAACCCATTTTACCTTAAAAACGAATTTAATGAGTCTTAACTATAAGTAGTAACACCACTACTTACACATAAATTGGTTTGTATGTGTGTGGAAACTACTTCATACGAATAGAAAATACATACCTAATTGCTGCTGTTTGAGAATTGCTTTCTTCTCCTTCCATGGGCCTGCTGGGCTTCTGTTGCGTGGACTGACTGCTGGGACCTGGTCCAGCTCTGTCACCCAGCAGTGTTTATTAGGACATAGGCAACATTACAGAACATTCCGAAGTGATGTTCTTGAATAGTCAGATTAAAAGGGAACTGTCTGTCACGTGACACTTTAACTCTGCCTCTAATTGGCTTAAATGACTTAAAGCTTCGCTTCTCTTGTGAAATGAAAGCACTAGGGAAAGGTAATCCTAAGGTTTCTGTTCATGTATTGAGAAGCCAGTCACAGTTTATCTTGTGGTGTGTTTATTCTTACTTGAATTACCTCTTTTTTCAGAACCACAGAAAAAGAAAGCTGTTGGTCACCTCCTCCGGTAGAGATTAAGCTGATTTCTCCCTTGGCAACCCCAGCTGATAGAGTGAAGAGCAAGCCGAGGAGAACGAGAGAGGAAACGGGAAAAGCTCTTGGAAGGAACAGGAAGAAACCATCTTCCTTCCCAAAGCAAATTGTCCGCAGAAAAATGCTGTAACTCTTCTCAAGTTTTATTGTACACCTGTTTGTAAAGTCACCAGAATTATGTGGGTTATTAAAAATCATCTAATTTGGAAGACTGTAATTTATATAAATTGTACATTTTTGTAAACATAATGTCTTCCATAAGTAAAATCACTCCATATGGAGTATGATTCTTTTACTGGAGGCATTTTTTTCCCCTATTTTATACTAAGACTTCAGACATTTATATAATATGTAAATATGGCTTATATTAGAATATTAAATAAAGTATACACTTCATAGTAGTTTGTGTCGGTTAGATTTTTGAAAGGAATTTGTTTTAGTGATGATTTTATATGCCAGCAGGCATTGGGCCCATGGTCTTTCTCTACAGTTAAAAGTATTAGATCAATCTTCAAATGAGGACGACTGAACTGCTAAGTTTTTTAAGTTGCTGTTTTATAATTTATGCACTTTTGCTTCTGTGATTAAGATTTCTAATAAAGTGTTTTGGGGGGTGTTTTGTGGTTGCTATGTTCAAGTTGAATTATGGGCATGTAATTTTGCCACTTTTTTGTAGTTTAACAAATTTTATGTATTCTACCTCAGATGAGTAACTTTCTAAGTAATGCATTTGGTTAAATGTAATTTGGTATTTCTTGTTCAGCAGGCTTAAAGGCTTTTATCTTTAAAGTCTCTAAATTATTCAGAGACTAATTATCCAGGTTAGATTGACCGGTTCACTGCTCACTAGCAACTTCTTAAAAAAGTTTGAGAAGCAAGGGGAATGTAAAAAAAATCTCTTTCATGGATATTCACTGTACCTTGTGTGTACCTGATATTGACAGAACGAGAAGTCTGAAGAAATTTTTATTATTGCTTTGAAGGAGCTTGCTACTGAATCACAAATCTCTTAATATTCAGGTTTTTAAACTGGCAAATTCTCACAGGACCTCAGGCACAGACCATTGAGGATGGGGAAAGTGTGTGAGTAGATGTGGAAAAAGAAAAAGAAAAAACAACACTGTTCTTTGTAGTGTGACTGTGCAATTACGTGGCGATACTTGGTGTAGGCTATAAAATTCATCAATAGATAAGTGTAAATAATTTATAAGAGGTAATGGATAGTGTGTAATGAATGGACCATTAATACTTGATTGTCTAGAAGCACACTGCTTTTGTTGGCTAAACTTTTAATGTTAAGTGTAAGGAGTGTGCTTTCTATATTATTTTTCTACCAAATGACAATACGAATAATGAGAGGATGATGCAGGTGCCTACGCCAAGTCCTGATAGCGTGGAAGTCGCGGTGTGAGTGCGGCCTTTTAGTCATGTTAGTGATTGAGGTTCCCTGGCCTTGTCGGAAATTTGACTATGACTTACCTTTTATTTTTTAAATTTTAGTTATCAAACTTGTATTTAAGCTGCTTGTCATTTATGGAATATTAAACTTATTTAAATGAACTTGTGAAATGAGTAAAGATCTAAATTCAGTAAACACTTAATTTCATCCTTTGCACAAGTAGCACAATAAAAAAATTGACGAGAAATGTACTGTCAAGTTAATTTTTAAAGCAATGCAGTTTGGTGAATATAGACATGTGGTGTCTATTGGTAATAAATGTACTTTTTTCCCTTCAACAGCAGACCATAAGCAAACAAATTGCCAAATCGGAATGAACTCTTTTATAAGTGCATTTATGGATATATTTTTATAACTTTTTGCTAAAACACTGGTCATAAAACTGTGTTGCTACATTTTAGGATAAAATGTGGATTAGACTCATTCTAAGGCCTTGTAGCAGTAGCTTGCCTCTGATTACCAATGCATTCGTTGTTAAAGTAATTCTGAACCGGCAGCCCATTTAGCACGCTTGACAGTCTGCTGTGGGTGAAACGCTGTCCTAGGGACGGGATTCGGGAAAACCCTCTGTTCCCACCAGCCGACAGCTTTGTCCGCGGTGTGTGTGCAGCAGGTGCGCGTGGTGCTGAGGTCCATCGTCTTGGCACCCAGAGGAAGGCCAGGTGGAGTGGTGCCGCGACAGATTGTGATTTCCTAGAGCCAGAGCATGTGAGATGAGCAGAGCGGAGTAAGGTTTGGGTGAGGGTTTGCTAAGACACCCCCCACCCCAGGTTTGACAGGTACGGGTCCTGAACGGGATACAATGTAATGACCTTACAGAGGTCTTTGCACTTGTACAACCTGCTGCTTTCCCTTGTCCAGAGGGCCATTGCATGCCACATCTGCACATTCTCAGCTGGTACCGGTCCTGTCCGTGACATTTCATCGATGTCACAGGAAATAATTCAGCAGCCAGGCAGGTGTGTGATGAGGAGACTAAAAATGTCAAAGAATTGATTTGTGGTCAGTGAGTTAAATGCCCCCCCCCAAAAAAAAATGGTTTTATATCCTACCCAATCAACACACTGAAAGTAGCTATTTTGGGGGTTATTTCTCATGGCTTTTAGTATTACTAAAGTAATGGCAAGTTTTAAACCAAAGGATGTAGAAGCAGACAGTTACATACTTAGAGTCTTTAACACCCCCTTCAAGAAGATCGCACCCCATTCAAGTCCACCGCCCACGTGGATTAGCGTACGCCCGAACAGTAGCAAGGCGCGAAGAGGAGGAACTGGAGGTGATTTGAGGGTAGATGGTTATCAGTCACCCCTTCACAACTTCCGAGGCGACCTGGACTCTGCCTGCTTCCTAACTTCATACACAGTATCTTCTTGTGGGATCAGAAAGCCAACTTTGTTATGAGAGGCGATACATTCCCAGCTTTTGAAGTCAGAGGAACATGAATTCAAAACCTTTTCCCCTTACCCACCTTGTAGCCTTGAGCAAGGTTTTAAGATCTCTGAACTTAGGTTTCCTTAAGTGCAAAATGGATACTTAACTGTTGTTACACAAATGAGATGAAATAGTGTATAAATCAGCACAGTGCTTGACAAGTACTCTCAATATCAGCTGTTAAAGGTGGTTTTTTCATCATAATCTCTTAAAGGGTTTAAGATATAATTCGCATTTTATGCAAATCCCTCATCTAAAGTGTAGTGTTTACTAGTATGTTCATGGACATGTGTAACAACAGTACGTTAGAGAACATTTTATCGCCTCAAAAAAAAGGGTGCCCTTTAGCTATCATCCTTGTTCCCCCAGCCCTAAGCAACCATTGCTCTGTCTCTATGCCTAAGTATTTTGTTCTTTTTTATGCTGTTAGAACAGTGGTTGGCAAACTCATTAGTCAACAGAGCCAAATATCAACAGTACAACGACTGAAATTTCTTTTAAGAGCAAAGTTTTTTAAACTTCCAACGCCACTTCTTCAAAATAGACTCGCCCAGGCCATGGTATTTTGTGGAAGAGCCACACTCAAGGGGCCAAAGAGCTGCATGTGGCTCACGAGCCGCAGTTTGCCGACCATGGTGTTAGAATAGTTTTCTGGGTTTTAGTTTCCAATTGTTCATTTTGAATGTAATTACAGTTGGTTTTTGTATATCAATCTTGTATCCTGCAACCCCACTGAACTCATTCTGATAGTGTTTAGGGGGTCCCCTAGGACTCTCCTTATTCAAGATGTCATCTGCAAGTAGAGGTGATTTTACTTCCTTTTCTCTCTGCATGCCAAGTGCCCTGGCTAGAACCTCCAATACAATATTGAATAGAAGTGTCACGAGTAGGAATCTTTGCCGTTGGGGTCATACTCAGTCTTGACCATTAAGTATGATATGAGTTTTTCTATAGATGGCCTTGATCAGATTGTTTCATCCTAGTCCTGATTTGCTGACTATCATGAGAAGTGTTGTATTCTGTCAAGTGTTTTCTGCACCTGTTGAGATGAGAGGTGGCTTTGGGGTTTCAGTCTTGATACGATGTATTACATTCAGTCATTTTAAGGATGCCCACGATTGGCTAGGTGTAGTGAGGTGCCAAAGAGATGACAGCCTTACGTTTCCCAAGAGACTGGAACTTGCCACACAGCCCGTGGCACAGTATGAAGGTCAGTGGAGGTCTCAGGCGCAAAGAGCACGGCCCCCATCTTACCTTAGTTCCTACAAAAAGGAGTGGGCAGGCACAGGCAGCTCTGAGCAATTTTAGGATTGGGTAGTTGATGTAACTTCAGGGGCTCTAGGCTAGGGGGGTGGTGTCTAGTTGTCAGGTACCTCCTGGGTGATGTCGGGAGAGGAAATACTGGCTGTGTGCTGTGGGTGGTAGGTGTCTGGGACATGGATGTTGCATTTGTTGGTTTGCATGAAAGGCAAGTGGTTTTCTATCTCTAGGAATTCATTAGTCCTTGAGGGGCCGTCTATCTAGGCTCGGGATGTCAAAAGATCATAAAATACAGAAAATAAAAAACATGATTAATATAGTCACTTTTGTGCCCTAACCGGTTTGGCTCAGAGCATTGGCCTTCGGACTGAAGGGTCCCAGGTTCGATTCCGGTCAAGGGCATGTACCTTGGTTGTGGGCACATCCCCAGTAGGAGGTGTGCAAGAGGCAGCTGATCGATGTTTCTAACTCTATCCCTCTCCCTTCCTCTATGTAAAAAGTCAATAAAATATATTTTTTTAAAAATACATATATATATATATAGAGAGAGAGAGTCACTTTTGCATGTTAAGCCCAACTTGCATCTCTAGGGTAAGTCCCATTTGGTCATGGTTATAATTCTCTTTATATGTTGCTGGATTTAGTTTGTTAATTTGCTGAGTATTCCTGCATCCTTATTCATAAGAGAGACTGGCCTGTATTTTCTTATAATGTCTCTGTCTGGATTTGATATCAGGGTAATAATACTGGCTTCATAAAAACAAGTTGGTTAGTGTTCCCTCTTCTATGTTTTTTGGTAGAGTTTATGAAGAATTACTTTAATTTTTTGGTAGAATTCAGTCAAGCCATCTAGGCTTTTCTTTATGAGCATTTTTTAATTTTAACTCCTATTATTCAACTTCTTCACTTTAGCTCTACGTCTATTCAGATTGTCTATTTTAAGTCAGTTTCAGTAATTTGTGTTTTCTAGAATTTGTCATTTCACCTAAATGATGTTACTCAGTTGTCCATTGTATTCCTTTGCCAGCATTCCTTCCTCTTTCCTCGAGTTCTGTGAACATGTCTTGGGCTCCTGTCCACTCGCGGTCACACCGAGCGGTCCAGCTGCTGATGTGTGACCGAAGCTCTTTCAACAATGTCCTGGGAGCAGAAGCACACATTAGTCCACGTTCTGGTTCCTTTGGGGAATCGTTTTTGAGACCCACGTTTGACTTTTTTTTTCTGGCCCCAGTTAGGTTCCTCCCAGCCATCTTAGTCCCTTGTCCCAGCGCCGGGCAAACTCCAGGGCCTGTAATGGAAGCTGTCTGAATCTCTCCCCAGTTACTTCCCATCACAACCTTCTCAGTGTGCTGCAGCCGGAGCAGAGGAAACTGGGTGGACATGGAAACCCCCTCTTCTCACCCCCACTCTCCCAGGGCGTAGCCTCAGCAGCAGGTGGATGAGGGCGGAAGGCAGGAAGAGAAACGCGGATGTCCCCCCCTCCCAGGAAGAGCCCTCCAAGTAGGACCCGGGAAAGGGAGCCCTGTGTCCTTGGCTCCCAAGGTGGAGCGTCTCCACCTGCCCTGGCTGGCAGGGAGGGAGGCAGGAAGGGCTGCTCCAGCGCCACAGGCTCTGCTTCCTGTGGAATTCTCATCGACTTTGCCGAGTACATGCTTCCTCGTGGGCTGTTTGCCTGGATGATTTCCGGAGACTTGTAGGGGTTGCTTTTGCATTGATTTCACCGTTTTCACTGGGAGTGGGACAGGGGAGCGCCGTGCGCATTAGTGTAGTCACTTACGGCTCTTAGTAGAGCTGGGTGTCGGGCAGGCTGTTCTCAGAAACTGACCAGAGAAAGCCTTTCAAAAATTCTGAGGGATAGAAGAGCAACTGCCTGTCCTAGCAGCCACCAGCATCACACAGAATAAAGTGAGTGGGCGGTAAGTTCCTAGCTTAATTTCCCACGCGGCATCAGGACGGGCAAACCAGTGCTACAGTGACTGGCTCTGAATTTGCGGTTTGACTGTAGAGAGAGAACACAGGGAGCACAGGCGTGATTTCCACGCGTTCCCGGGCCACCACCACTCTCCACGACCCTCAGGATCCCAAACACAGGAAGGCTTTTCCCTTCGACCTGGCATGCTGGTCTCACAATGGCTTCCACGTGCACCAAGGTGGTGTGTTGACTTCAGCTGACCCCAGTAGTAAATTTGCAGGCCAGGTAAACTGCTTTAAAACACAATTTCAATGGAAGGGTGTGTTTTTTAAAGGAAGTGTTACCAGTATAACAATACACTAATTTTTGATGCAAGCATGCTACAATATACACTCCCATTTGAGAGTTTGGTTTTTTGTTGTTTTTTAAATATATTTTATGGATTTTTTACAGAGAGGAAGGGAGAGGGATAGAGAGTTAGAAACATCGATGAGAGAGAAACATCTATCAGCTGCCTCTTGCACACCCCACACTGGGGATGTGCCTGCAACCAAGGCACATGCCCTTGACCGGCATCGAACCTGGGACCCTTCAGTCTGCAGGCTGACACTCTATCTACTGAGCCAAACCGGTCAGGGCTGAGAGATTGGTTTTAAATTTATTCTTTTTTCATGCTAAACACAAGGTCCAGAAGTGCAGCTATTGCCTAAAGGATTTTTAGGCATTCAAGTTAGTCGATTTCCCAATGTAGTGACGTCAGTCAAGTCCATTATATTTTGCCTCTCTGAGACAAAATAAGCAAAACTTGTGAGAAGCTTGGTTTGAGCTAATATTTATGGTTCTGTGCACGATTCCACCTTACAGTTGCTCACACTTCCATATGGGGGACGGGCAAACATGTCATTCAATGTTACAGGTTCTCTGGTCAGAATAAGTACAGGGTGCAAGCAGGGTGAAGGAGGACGGAGCTCATCACGCTTCTTGGATAAGTGGATTTGTAGTTCCCATCAAACTTAGAGAAACTTCAAGATCGTTTCTTCAAGATTTTTTGTCCTGCCTTATTCGTTCTGTGACATGACCTGAGGCTCTCTTCACATCCCCTCAATCTTTTCTCTGTTCTTTTCTGCCTACTTGCCTTTCAAAACTCAGACAAAGATTATAGCCTTTATTAAACCACCCCTAAAACACCCTGTCACATAGTTCTGACTTCACAAACCCTGGAAAGATCCATGGGCTCTGGAATGCACTAAGACCCACCACCCCGGTGCAACCATAAGAAATGCCAAACAGAAGCATAACTAGCAAGTCAGCTGTGGGGAAATTGAATTATGAAATAACCCAAAACATGGCAGAATGGGGAGAGAGAGATGGACTGTGAATAAATAGCAAGATGGTAGATTTAATGCCAGACATATCAATTATTAGAGCAGGTGTAAATAAACATGTCCAGTAAAAGGCAGAGGTTATCAGACTTGACAGGAAAAGCAGGATCTAACTATATCTGTACAAAAATCCCATTTAACTATAAATAAATAGATACCCATCATGGAAACACTGAGAAAACAACAGAGGCTAAATGTACCTCACACAAGAGCAGACTTCAGAACCAGGAGCCTTACCTAATAATAGACAAACATGCTAACTGACCGTACCTTCGTGACACCCACAGCCAATCAGGAGTGAGTATGCAAATTAACCCAACAAAGATGGCCGTTAATTTGCATACGTGGCCGCCCAGCGCCAGCAGGCCTTCTGCCCCGCCCCCGGCCGCTCGGGCCTCTGAGCAGCATGGGAAGGTGGAAAGGCGGCTCCGGCCAGAGCGAGAGCAGAAAGGAAGGCCCATTCTGGCACGAATCTTCGCACATCGGGCTCCTAGTGTTTCACAACAAAGTAATCTATTCCTGAGGAAGACAGACCACCCTAAAAGGTGTGTGTCCAAGAGCAGGACTTCAAATACACGAAGCAGAAACTGATAAAAACGGGAGGAGAAATAGACCATCTACAATTGTGTTGACGATTTCATCGCTCCCGAGTATTGGAGAGAACAAAAACAAAATAATCAGTACTATTATAGAAGACCAGAAGCAGCAGCAACTGACAACGACATTCTAAGACACTTCTGTGGCTGGGTGGGGGCCGCAGTACTGCACATCCTTCTCAAGTGAGCCAGGCACTTTATGATAGCCTGTATCCCAGATCATAAACTAGGCTCAATAAACATGAGGCTAAAGCCATACAAAGCATGTTCTCTGACCACAATGGGATGAAACGAGAGACTGTGATGGGCCTCCTGGGGCTATGGACTCAGGGGCCAGGACCACTAGAATGACAGGCAGCAGAGCCTATGACAGAGGCTAGGATTCCAGGACAGGCAGTGGCAGGAGAGCGTGTGGTAGTGGGTCCCGCGGGGTGATGACTACAGAGGAGGCGGGACCATTATGAGGACAGGCATGACAGGCATGATGATGCCATGGGCACTAGAGATGGTAACTCTGGGGACAATTATAGGTGTGGGACAGAGGTTCCCCCCAAAGACCCAAGTAAATCTGACCTTTAAAGTTCAAAAAGACAGAAAGAAAGAGGAAGAAAGAAAGAAAGAAAGAAAAAAAAGAAAGAAAAGGGAAGAGAGGAAGGGAGGAAAGAAGAGAGGATAGGAGGGAGGAAGGGAGGGAGGGAGGAAGGAAAGCTTACAAAAATGTCATAGCATGAAATGATTATATTAGAGAAAAAGCTCAAATCAACATTGTAGGTTTCCACCTAAGAATTTAGAAAAAAGAAGAGCAAATTAAGCACAAAATGAGCAGAGATAAAAACATGAAAGATTAGAGCAGTAATTAATGTAAAACAGAAAAATCAATGAACTCAAAAGTGGTTTGAAAAAATCAACAAAATTGACAAATCTCTAGCCAAAATGATCAAGAAAAAAAGATTTAAAATACCAAGCTGAGAAATGAAAGAGACATTGCAGCTCTTAAATTAAAAAGAAAATATTATGAACAAAATGCCAATAAATTCAACAATACAGATGAATGGACACAAGCTACTTTAGTTCACACAGAAAGGGATAACCCGGATAGTTCTCTATCTGTTAAAGAAGTTGAGTTTATAGTTAAAAACTTCTCAAAAGGAAATGCTAGAACCAGGTAGATGTCTTTGCTATGAATTCTACCAAGAGATGAACTAATGAGAATTCTACAAAAACAAAACAAACAACCTTGCATATGACAGAAGAAGGAACATTCATTTTCTGAGGCCAGTATTATAAGAAAACCAGCCAAAGATATTACAGAAACACTATACACCTATATACTTCATGAACATAAACACAAAATTAACAATATTTTAGCAAGTAGAATTCAACAATATTTTTAAATATATTTTATTGATTTTTTACAGAGAGGAAGGGAGAGGGATAGAGAGTTAGAAACATCGATGAGAGAGAAACATCAATCAGCTGCCTTCTGCACACCTCCTACTGCAGATGTGCCCACAATCAAGGTACATGCCCTTGACCGGAATCGAACCTGGGACCTTTCAGTCCGCAGGCTGAGGCTCTATCAACTGAGCCAAACCGGTTAGGGCTCAACAATATTTTTAAAAGAATAGACTTTTCCTGGGTATGTGAAATTGGGTTAAATTTGAATATCAATGTAATTCATTACAAAACAGAATATGGGAGGAGAAAATACATGATCAGGATCCATGTTAAAAAAAAAATACATGATTGCCCTTGCTGGTTTGACTCAGTGGATAGAGCACCAGCCCGCAAACTGAAAGGTCCTGGGTTCGATCCCAGTCAACGGCACATGCCCGAGTTGCGGGCTTGATTCCCAGTAGGGGGCGTGCAGGAGGCAGCTGATCAATGATTCTCATCATTGATGTTTCTCTTTCCCTCTCCCTTTCTCTCTGAAATCAATAAAAATATATTTAAAAAAATACATGATCAGATGCAAAAAAAGTATTTGACAAAACTCAACACCCAATCAAAACTCTCAGCATATTTGAAATAGGAGGGAGCTTTCTAGAAATAGAACTTCCCTGAAATACATAGGTAACGTCACATTTGATGGTAAAACACTGAATATTTCCCTTCAGATTGGGGATGAGGCAAGGCGGTACAATCTATAGGTCCTGGCCAGGGCAATAAGGCAATTAATAGGAAACAAGTGGTGTGCAGATTGAAAAGAAAGAAGTAAATCTATTTGCATATGACATGATTGTCTATGTAAAAAAAAAAAAAATACCCTAAGGCATTGACAAGGCATGCAGAATAGCACTTGGCAAGATTCAACATGCATTTATGACAAAACTTTCAACAAGATGGAATTAGAAAAGTATCTCAATGTAATGAGGGCCATCCATCTACACTACTAAAAAAGAAACATGCAAATTAACCATCACTCCACTACACACACAAGCCATGCCCACCAGCCAATCAGGAGCAAGTATGCAAATTAACCCAACCAACATGGCGGACGGCCATGGAGCAAGCAGGAGGCTTGGGTTTCCCCAGAGATGGAAGAAGCCAAGTTTTCCACCTGCTCTGGCCAGCCCTAGACTCCGCTCAAGGCTACAAAGTTTCAATTATAGAAGATAAATAAATCCCAGATACCAGGGCCTCTGCTTGGGTCGCCGGGGGGCATGGCTGGCCTGCAAACCACCACAGGCCCCTTGCCCAGACCACCCCATGCCCCAAGGGAACCCCCACCCTAATCCAGGACACCCTTCAGGACAAACCAGCTGGCCCCCACCTGTGCACCAGGCCTCTATCCTATCTAATAAAAGAGTAATATGCAATTTGGCTGTCACTCCAACACACAAGATGGCTGCCCCCATGTGGACACAAGATGGCCGCCACAAGATGGCCAGCAGGGAAGGGCAGTTGGGAGGGACCAGGCCTACAGGGGAGGGCAGTTGGGAGGGACCAGGCCTGCAGGGGAGGGCAGTTAGGGGCAATCAGGCTGGCAGGGGAGCAGTTAGGCATCAATCAGGCTGGCAAGGGAGTGGTTAGGGGGTGATCAGGCTGGCAGGCAGAAGTGGCTAGGGGCAATCAGGAAGGCAGGCAGGCAAGCAGTTGGGAGCCAGCAGTCCTGGATTGTGAGAGGGCAGTCGGACATCCCTCGAGGGGTCCCAGATTGGAGAGTGTGCAGGCTGGGCTGAGGGACACACCCCCCATGCACAAATTTTGTGCACTGGGCCTCTAGTATATGATAAACCCTCAGCTAGTATCATGGTCAATGGTGAAAAAAAAGAAAGCTTTTCCTCTAAAATCATGAATGAGACAAGGATGTCCAATCTTATTCAACAGGGTAGTGGAAGTTCTAGCCAGAGCCATCAGGCCAGAAAAAGAAATAAAAGGTGATAGATCCTCCCTTCCCCCAACTGATGGCCAGAGAATGACGAAAACTCCGCCTGCAGCCTGAACATTCCTGAACACCTAACCAGGCACCTTATATGGATTGTACATTGAACCACCAATCAGCACCTGCCAAATATCCTAAACCCTGATTTCTAAGTCCCTAATTATGTGTCTTATATGAAACCACCAATCAGCGTGTGCCGAGTACCAGAAGCCCCATCCCTTCCCTTTCCTCCCCTCAAAAGGCGCCTCCATCCCGGCACGTGCGCTCTTTTCCATCTGGAAGACAGCCCTGCAGGGTCTTCTCCTCTAACAAAGCCTGTGTTCTGGTCTCCGGCCCTCTGTCTCATCTATCATCTGGTGCCGAAGACCTGGGTGAGCGTGGACAATCCTCGGACCTAGCCCCGAGCTTCTGACTCCTGCTCTGGCTCTGCTCGGTGGCATGGTTCTGAGTTGATTGACCCACTCCAGACACCTCTCGAACCCTGCTGTACCAGGACACGTAGGGATCGCGTCACTTCCGTCTCACCCGTAGGCTTCAGGGACTTCCCCCCCCCCCCCCCCCCCCGCTCGTTCTCTTGACCTGGAAGGGCCTCAGGGTTTTCCCGTCTACTCAGCTACACGTCCTACATTCTACGAAAGCCCAGTCGCCTGGCCGGGAAACTCTGCTCCACTCCACGGGAAAGGTCTCAGGTTGACGACCTTGGAACCTTCTCTTGTCTCTCTCTCTCTCTACAGGTTGGCTGAGGGAAAAGGAGGATGCTCCTTCTTTCCTCCCCAACTTCCCGGTGGCCCTTCCTTCTGGTCATGGGAACCTCTCAGTCCAAACCCCCGCTACACACCCTTAGGGTGTCTCCTCGCCAATCTCTAGATCCTTGGTCTTTCCGGCTACATCAAACCAAAGAAGCTCTACCTGGCCACAATATAGACTCGACAATGTCTCTCTGTGGCCCGAAAACGGCACTTTCAATTCCAATATCCTCCAAGACCTAGATAATTTTGCCACCGGCCAGGGAAAGCTTTCGAGATTCCCTACGTACAGGCTTTCTTTTTCCTCCGCTTTCGCCCCTCGCTTTACTCCTCCTGTTCCACCCATCAGATCCTCCTCACAAAATCCTATTTGCCCTCTCAAACCTGTCCTCAGCCCCTTTCTCTGTCTTCTGACTGCTCTTTTGACCCAGCTGATCATTCATCTCCACCTCTTCCGCTCCCACCACCCCTTAAAATTCTGCCACAGAATCCGCACCCCACGCACTACCTCTGAGAATTCTAACCGCCCGCCTTCCCCTGTGCTCTCCACCGAATCTCTGCCCCTGTGACCACCAGCAACCAACTTCACAGTGGCTGGCCATTCCCTTCTCACTTTCTGATCTTCCTGAGAGCCCAAATCCTGAGAACGTGAGCTCCAAAACAGCCTTTCCCATCTAACACTCATTCTCAGGCCACCCACAGACTGCCTTCCGCAACAGCTTCTTCTATTCCCACGTCCATTCTACCCCTGAGGGAGGCAGCAGGAACTGACAGCATAGTCTGAGTCCACGTCCCATTCTCTATGTCCAGCCTCACAGATTGAGAGGAATCTCAGGTTTCTTTTTCCACTGACCTGACCACCTTTACTCCCCGACATACGCCGCAAACTTCAAAAAAATAGATACAAGTCCACAAACCCCTCAAAAAGACCTCGTTAACCTGACATTTAAGGTCTTTAATAACAGAGACAAGGAGACCCAAATCCAAAATCAAAGGCGAGATCAGGCCAAGGCCGAGGCCCAGTAGGGGGCCTTCCGGCTCCTAGCCACCACTTTCAAACCCCAAACGAAGTGCCAGTCCTCCAACTGCGGGTAAGTCAGGGGCTAAGCCTCCTCCAGGCCCTGCTTCAGATGCAGCAAGGAAGGACACTGAGCCAGGTCCTGCTCAAACCCGAGACCCCCGCCTGGGCCCTGCTCAAGGTGCGGAAGGGAAGGCCACTGGAAATCAGACTGTAGTCTGGCTCCTCCGGGTCTGGCCTCAGCCAGTCCAGCATGGCCACCCTCTGGATCCGGTTTGGAGCTCCCAGGCCTCCTGGGACTGGCCACCGAAGAAGCTGCCCAGGCCCTGACAGGGCCCCACAGACTTACATCACCAGGACAGAGTCTTGGGTAGGGACTGTGGTGGCAGGTAAGCCAATCTCCTTTTAATTGACACTGGGGCCACTTATTCTGCCCTCTCCAAATTCGCTGGGACCCTTGTCCACTCCTCAGTCTCTATTATGGGGGTTGACGGATTAGTCTCACAGCCATTAGCCACCTCACGTCTACACTGCATCTTACTAAATTCGCCCATTCACTCTTTTCTCATTCTACCTCGGTGCCCGGCCAGGGCTACCATGAATCCCTTCATAAAACCCAGCTGTCCCAAACCACAGTCACCTACCTCAGTTTCACTCTCTCACCCCACAAGGCCGAGCCATTCCTGGGACTGTAAACGACTTATCTCCTTATCTCCTCTATGATCATTATCTCTAGGAAAAATGGGCGGTTTGGGATTCAGGTGGCTAGAGGCCTAGAAACAGGCTGCGGGGCCTACTCTGTCCTCCCCCTGCCTTTTCTCCAGCCTCATCTTCCACTGCTCCTTTACTTCCCTTTCTCTTTTCCCTTGGAGAACAGCCCATTATAACATTCCCTCCCACTTTCACTGCAACACAATCTCAACCACTCATCTGTCACCCCTTATTGGTAGCGCCATGGTGACTACTCTCTTAGCTTGGAGCGTGGAACTGGGAAAGGGAATCTCATACCCTTTAGTCCGCCTCTTCTCCTTACACCTATCAGCTCGTCTCCATGATCAGGGATTTTTCTTCCTCTGTGGGGAAAACACATACCTCTGTCTCCCCATCAGCTGGACAGGAACCTGTACTCATCTTTCTTTCACCCAATGTAGATGTAGCCCCCAATAATCAGTCTTTACCTGTCCCCGTAACCCATCATATCTGACACAAAAGAGGAGTCCAGATAATCCCTCTCCTCCTAACCCTGGGCATCACAGCAGGGGTTGGAACTGCCATAGGGAGCTTAACCACTGCTTTACCTATTTTGAAACCCTGTCTCAGGACCTACAGGAAACATGTGGATGCCCAGCAAAGGGAAAAACTGGGAAAACAAGAACCTTACCCCCAGGGTAACCTATTCTCCCCTTTCATATCACTAGTGAGGCAACTGAGACCCCTACTCTTTTCCCCCTAAAAATAACATCTAGGTCTCAGTTGTATTTCAGCTCCAGGCCCAGAAAAGCAGCAAAACCAGACAAGTGATGCTGTGGCAGCCTCAGGACCAGCTTTTACCTCCCAAGTGACTCAACAGGATCGCTCTCCAGACTTCACCAACCAGTCTCGTGGGGAAATCATCCTGCTGCACCCTTCATCCAACACGGAAAACACTACCTGTTTTTCGCTCTCTTACCCCATGGCTCCTCCCACTATTAGGCCCACTGGTATCTATACTCTTAATTTTGCTCTTTCGCCCTGTCTTATGCGTTGTTTCACTAGTTTGTTGAGGAACAGAATGCAGGCGTTCGCCAACCAGAAGGTGGGAGAGATCTATCTGGCGCTGAATTCAGAACCTAACACCAGAATCCTTGAGACCCCGGGTAGACGCCCCTAACGACGCCCCCTCTCAGCTGGAAGTAGCTACGGAAGATGGACCTTCATCCCTTGACCTTGCCCGGACTCTCAATTTTTTTTTTAATATTACCAGAAGCCTGGAATGATAGATCCTCCCTTCCCCCAACTGATGGACAGAGAATGACATAAACTCCACCTGCAGCCCGAACATTCCTGAACACCTAACCTGCCAAATACCCTAAGCCCCCGATTCCTAAGTCCCTAATTATGTGCCTTATATGAAACCACCAATCAGCGTGTGCCGAGTACCCTAAGCCCCATCCCTTCCCTTTCCTCCCCTCAAAAGGCGCCTCCATCCCGGCACGTGTGCTCTTTTCCACCTGGAAGACAGCCCGGCAGGGTCTTCTCCTCTAATAAAGCCTGTGTCCTGGTCTCCGGCCCTCTGTCTAATCTATCAAAAGGCATCTAAATTATAAAGGAAAAAGTAAAACTGTAACTAATTATGGAGGACATAATTTTATATATAGGAAATCCTAAAAACTCCACCAAAACCCATGAGAAATAATAAACATACGAAAATTGCAGAGTACAAAAGCAGTACACAAATATATGTCGTGTTTCTATACACTAAGATGAAAAAGTAAAACAATCCTCTTTACAACTGCAACAACAAAAAAATACTCGGTTAAATTTAACCAAGGAAGTAAAAGGCCTAAACACTGAAAACTAGAAGACTTTGTTGAAAGATACTGAAGAAGACACAGAGAAATGGAAAGATATGCAGTGCTCATGGCTTGAAGAATTAACATTGTGGAAATACCCATATTACCTAAAGCAACCTACCGATTCAATGCAATCCACATCAAAGTCTCAACTGCACTTTTCACAGGGATAGAACAAAAAATCCTCACATGTGTATGGGTCTACAAAAGACCCTGAATAGCCAAAACATCCAAAGGACTAAGCCAGAGGGATCACATTCCCTGAATTCAAATTATACTACAAAGTGATAGTAACCAAAACAGTATGGTACTGGGGAAAAAACAAGACGAAACGAAAAAAAAAAAAACAGAAACGGAAAGAGAGAGCAAAATGGAGAGCCCAGAAATGAATCGCACACATGGACAACTGCTGTGAGACCAGGAGCCGCACACGTGAAACAGAGAAAGGAAAGTCCCTTCACTCAGTGGCGCTGGGAAAACTGGAGAGCCACATGCAGAAGAGGACCAGACCACCATCCTACACCAGACACAAAATTAAGAATGAATTGAAGAACTGAAACCATAAAAGACATAGAAGAAAATATAGTTGGTAAGCCTCCTTGACGTCATTCTTGGTGATGTTTTTATAGATTCAATGCCAATTCCAAGGCAAACAAAAGAAAAAATAAACAATGGGACTACATCAAACTAAAAAGCTTCTGTACTATCAACAAAGTGAAAAGGCAACCTACTGAATGGGAATAGATATTTGTAAATGATACATTTGATGGGGGGTTGATATCCAAAATACATAAAGAATGCATACATCTCAATTACAAACAACTGATTACAAAATGGACAGAGGATTTGAATGGACATTTTCCAAAGAAGACATCCAGATGGCCAACAGGCACCTGAAAAGGCTAACGTGACTAATTATTAGGGAAATGTCTATCAAAACCATAGTGAGCTATCACCTCACACCTGTTAGAATGATTATCATTAAAAAAAAAAACACAAGAAGCGACAGTATTGGAGAGGATGGGACAGCAATGAAGACATAGGCTATTAGCATAAAGACGGACACACGGACCAACAGAACAGAATAGAGCCCAGAAACAAACCCACACACTAGTTTACAACAAAGAGGCCAAAAATATGCCACAGGGATAGTCTTTTCAGTCAATGGTGCTGGGAAAACTGGACAGTCACGTGCAAAAAGAATGAAACAGGACCCTACTGTACGCTGCTCACAAAAATGACCTGGAAGTGGGTTCAAGACTTGAACGTGAGACTGAACCCATAGACTCCCCGGAGAAGCATGGGCAGGCAGCTCCTCAACATCCATCTGGACAATGTCACGTGGATTTGACACCAAAAGCAAAAGCAAACCAAGTGGGACAACATCAAATTAAAAACAACTCATGCACATAAAGGAAACTGTCAAGAAAATGAAGGGCAACATGGGGAATGAGAGGGAAATATTTGCAAATCATATCTCTGACAAAGGGTTAATATCCAAACAATATTTTAAAAACCCTCATACAACTCAGCAGCAAAATATCAAAGTCAAAAATTATCAGAGGAACTCTATAGACATTTCCCCCAAGGAAGCATACAAGCAGGAGTACGAAAAGGTGCTCGCCATCACCCCATAATCAGGAAAATGCAAGTCAAAACACAGTGAGATGTCACCTCACACCTGTCAGAAGGGCTGTGCTCAGAAAGACAAAAACAACTTTGGCCAAGATAGGAAGAAAGGGAGCCCTGTGCACTGTCGGTGGGAATGTACTTTGGTGCAGCCACTGTGGAAAAGAGTATGAAGGTCCCCCAAAAGTTAAAAATAGAACTCCCGTATGATCCTGCAACCCACTTATGATGGCTGTTTATCCAGAAAATAAAATCACCATCTTGAAGAGATATCTGCGCTCCCTCTCATCCCAAGATGATGACCACCTATTCTTAAGATTTATCTTTATCGTTGAAAGTATTATAGATGTCCCCTTTTTTCACCCCACTGACCCCTCCCTCCTGCTCCCACCCCTCCCTAGACCTTCACCACACTACTGTCTGTGTCCAGACTATATGCACACATGCATGTAAGTTCTTAGCCTGTTCCAGGCTTCTATGTCTCTGGGTACATTTTGTTCATCACTTTATTTTGTTCATTAGATTCCACATATGAGTGAGACCATGTGATACTTGTCTTTCTCTGACTGGTTTATTTCGCTTAGCATGATACTCTCCAGGTCCCTCCATGCTGTCTCAAAGGGTGAGAGATTCTTCTTTTTTACTGCTGCAAAGATGATGACCATCTATTAAGATGCAGCAGAATTGGTGTTTCATGTACTATGACAAGGGAAAGTGTTTCATATAGTTGATTATGGGATGGCAAGTAGGAAGAAATTAGCAGTGTAGTTCTAAGACTTCTTGGCTTATATTAATATAAGCGAAATATACAAATAGCTGGTGTGCAAAAGATATTTCAATGGAAAACTATACAGAAAAACTGTACAGCTAACACAATTTATGCAATGATTCTTTTCTATAAGATTTTAATAAAATTCTGTATTACTTAAAGTTTTAATCCACAGAAATTGGTCATCAAACATTTTCCCAAATCCACATATAGCATAAAGACAAGACAGCAAACCTAGTGATCTTATTGAGCTTAGCAACCACTCCTTTGTTTTAGCTGCTAGCTCCCCAGGTAGAGTGTTCTAGAAAGACCTTGTTTTCCTGCTAAGAGTGTGGCTATCATGCCTGGAAAATCACCAGGTTCCACATTTTAGGCCTGGAGCCCCCCTAACCCTTTAAGGGTCTAGTAATTTTTATTCCTTTCTCATGTGACATGAATAATGTAAGAAAATTGGAATCCACTCATACCCAGTAAAGGCAAAGTTTTCAAAGGAGGTGCGCCCAGCCCTGTGGGTCAGCGGTTGAGCGTCAACCTATGAACCCAGTCAGGGCACATTTGTGGGCTTGATCCCCAGTGTGGGGCATGTAGGAGGCGGCCGATCAATGATTGCCTCCCACCACTGATGTTTCAATAAAAAAATAGATATTTGGAGAGAATCCAAGATGGCGGCATAGGTAAACGCCTAAACTGCTGCCTCACGCAACAATTTCAAAACTACAACTAAAAGACAAAACGTCTATCACCCAGAACCACGGGAAAGCTGGCTGAGTGGAAGTTCTACAACTAGAAGGAAAGAGAAAAGAGCATTGAGACGTGCACGAGCACTGAAAAGCTGAGGTACGGAGGCACGGGATCCGGGCTGGCGGCGGGCGTTGCTTTTTTCAACCCGAAGGGAGACAAGCCCCCGATTACTCTGAAATACAGTTTCTGGGGAGATGTGGGGGACCCAAACTCCTATGGGGAGAAGCTGGACTGTCTGCCAGTGAGGGTGGCTTGCTTGTAGAATTGCGCGCAGGAATAATTGTTTACGGCACTGGGGCATGGGACTCAGGGATGCTGATGGGGACGCAGAGCTGGCTAACTAGCAGCCACTGCTGTTTGCCACGCCCTAGCCTAGTGATGCCCTGAGACCCTGCCCTGCACAACCTACAAACCCACCCAAGCTCCAAGCAGCGGCTTTAGCATAAGAAAGCCCTGCCCTATCGCAGCTTAACCTAGCAAACTTGCAGCCCGGGTCAGACAGCTCCAAAACCTCCAAACCCCAAGCAAAGAGGAGAAAACTGTAGCTCTCACTGTAGCTCCTGCTGGGTAGCCTCAGACAGTAGCTGACCTGCACCACATTGGAGATCCAGAAGCCAGTGTACCTAGTGGTCAGTGTGAGACACCAGATTTCAACTCCTCACATCCATAAGTGACACATTCAAGAGGCAGACTCAGTGAGCACCAAAGCCACATTGAAACAAGTCCTGCCCCATAAGCGTGTCTTCAGCGCAGCAGTTCTTCCATTATAGACACAGCGAGTGCTCACAGCTAATTGTCCTGGAGGTCAATTCCTCCCAGTGTACCAACAGCAATTAAGGCTTAACTACACCAAGACTTTGCACTCAGCCCACAAAGGGGTGTACCAAGAGCATCCACCTCATGTGATTGAGGAGGCTGAGCTACTGCCCCCTATAGATCACCTACCACACAAAGCTACTCCATCAACACAGGGAAGCAGCCAAAATGAGGAGACAAAGAAACATGTCACGAATGAAAGAAATGGAGGAAAGCAAACTACTGGATGACATAGAGTTCAGAACCACATTTATAAGGTTACTCAAGAATCTTCTTAAAACCGCTGAGAAACTTGATGAGACCTTCAAGGACCTTAATGAGAATGCCAAAAAAATGGAAAAGGATCAGTCAGAAATGAAGCATACACTGCCTGAAATAAAGAATATACAGAAACTCAACTGTAAATCAACGTACCCCAAGAATCAAACCAAAGATCTGAAATATGTGGAAACAAAAAACATCCAACCAGAAAAACAAAAAGAAAAAAGAATCCAAAAATATGACGATAGTGTAAGGAGCCTCTGGGACAACTTTAAGCGAACCAACATCCGAATTTTTGGGGTGCCAGAAGAAGGGAGAGAGCAAAATATTGAAAACCTATTAGAAGAAATAATGACAGAAAACTTTCCCTACCTGGTGAAAGAAATAGACTTACAAGTTCAGGAAGCACACAGAACCCCATACAAGAGGAATCCAAAGAGGACCACACCAAGACACATCATAATTAAAATGCCAAGGGCAAAAGACAAAGAGAGAATATTAAAAGCAGCAAGAGAAAAACAGTTAATTACCTACAAGGGAGTACCCATACGACTATCAGCTGATTTCTCAAGAGAAACTATGCAGGCCAGAAGGGAGTGGCAAGAAATATTCAAAGTGATGAACAGCAAGAACCTACAACCAAGATTATTCTACCCAGCAAAGCTATCATTCAGAGTTGAAGGTCGGATAAAGAGCTTCACAGACAAGAAAAAGCTAAAGGAGTTCATCACCACCAAACCAGGATTACATGAAATGCTGAAGGGTATTCTTTAAGAAGAGGTAGAAGAAGAAAAAGGTAAAGATAAAAATTATGAACAACAAAATGACATCAAATACATACCTACCAACAAGTGAATCTAAAATTGAAGTGAATAAAAATCTGAAGAACAGAATGGACTGGTGAATATAATAGAATCAGGGACATAGAAAGGGAGTGGACTGACGATTCTTAGGGGAAGCAGGTGTGAGGGGTGCGGGAAGAGATTGGACAAAAATCTTACTCCTTTGGATGAAGACAGTGGCAGGGGCTAAGGGCATGGGGTGGGGTGGGGAATCAGGTGGAGGGGAGCTATAGGGGGAAAAAAAGAGGAACACCTGTAATAATCTGAACAATAAAGATTTATTTAAGAAAAAAATAATTTAAAAAAAAAACCATCTTTTATTGTCAAACAACAATGTTTAGAAAGTTATGATTTCTATACAAACATAGAGTGAGCACATGTCAAAGATTTAATTCATTAAATTGTTTCTCTCATGAATGGGGGTAAGATGGCTCCAGGAGGAACGGAGGGTGGGGGGGTGGTATTAGCACATGAAGAGGAGGATGGAGATGAGGTTGTTGAGTCAGACAAATGGTATTGAGGCCAATAATCTTCCATTGGAATAAAGTCGCTGTAATTTGCCAATCTTCTACAAGTCAGCATCTAACAGTTCAGAACCCAGGCCCCATCCACAGTAAGTCGTAACTGCAAGGCTACATGCCCTGGGGAATCAAGGCTCCTGGCTCAGGGCTCTGCTACGTCCTTGAAAGGACAGCCATCCTTTTGCCTTATTTCCCTGTTTTGGAGCATTTTTCTTGGCATCTCTATGCTTCAGGAAGCTTTTCTGCTGTGCTGTCCTTGGCTCTCTCCAGGGCACCTCTCCCAGCGCATCTTGGCCAGGAACTCAGCCTGTCCTCATGCTCAGACAATGGGCCCTCATTCCCCGAGCCTCTTGCCTGGTGTGGGAGCACTTGTGGGTAATTCTTAATTTTAAAACAATTCTTGAAATGTATAGAAAGGTTTCCACAGTAATGCATAGAACTCATACACACTTCCCTCAGAATTCCCACTTTAACATTTCACTGTATTTGCTGGTGGTAACTTCTGGTCACTTCTAGGGACGTCGTGTGTGTGTGGGGGGGTGTGGGTGGGTTTGAAAGTTAGAAGACAGGCTGTTGAGGAGCAGCGGGGGCCCAGGTGCAGACAGTGGCCCTTCTGGTGGTGGACTGTGTCAATGTTCACCCTCAGGCCACAGGCATGGGCTGCCACAGCAGCTCCTGGGAGCAGACAGCTGTGTGTGACTGTCAGTCACACATGGCGGGCAAGTTCAGGAGCAAGCCAGGGCCGTGTGAGGGCTGAGGAGGGTTTTCTAACCGGAACGCCGCCAATTTGACATTTCCTACCAGCAGCTCTGCCCAGGGGCTGCTAGCTCAGTGAACTTGGCTATCAGAGTGAACTGTGGAGTCAACACATTCGATCCATTTCCCGATTATTTAACCTATTTCTCCCACCGTTTTTAAGCAAAGCCCTTCTCCTTCATTTTGATTTAAAATCACATAGAAATGAATCCACAGCAGGGCGAAGGTGAAGTGGGGTAGCTGAAGTGAACCGCTAGCATTCTGAGCTCTGGGATCAGACTGCCTCTGGTTCAATCCATCCTTAGGAGTTGTGTAGTTTGAGGCAAATGACTTGACCTCTCTAAGCCTCTCTTTTCTCACATAGCATAGGAATAACAGTCAATAAAGTAACAGGAAGCCCTTAGAATAGTCCCTGGCACACAAAGGCTTATCACTATAAGCATTTGCCATTAATCTTCTCCTGGTAAAGTTTGACACTTCAAATAAAGCCCTTTTGATAAATGTCTTGCTGTCAGACAGAGAGCCGGTGGCTGTTTGTGCCGTTTTATATCCTCACTCTTATTTCTGTCCTCACAGGCTCATCAGTTCACTCAGCAGTGTTAGTGCCTGCACTTGAGGGTGCTCCGTACAGGGAGGGGTCTTGGGTGGCAGAGATTAAGACTGTTGGTGAGATCTGCCTGAAGTAAGTTAATCTGGAAGCAACCTTTTTTTTTGATTGATTCCAGAGAGAGGAAGGGGGTGGGGGAGGGAGAAATATTGATGTGAGAGAGAAACATCGATCTGTTGCTTCCCACAGAAATCAAACCTGCCACCTTTTGGTGTATGCAACGACGCTCCACAATGGAGCCGCACCAGCCAGGCTCTCCAAGCAATCCTGATTCCACAAAGGACTCACCTCAGGGTCTCAGTGGAGGACTGACAGGCACTCAGTGGTCTGGGAGAGGCTGTAAAGAACCCTCCCGATACAGCGCGCTTACTCCGTGCCTAGGCACTTATCTAAGTGCTAAACACCTAACAGCTCATTTAAGTCTCACCATCATTCCGGTTCGGCACTATTATTTCCCCCCTTCTGAGGCTTTAAAGGTTACGCACCTGAGGCTGTTCAGGCCGCTGTGAGCAAGCAGGGGCTTGACTTAGGGACTGCATTCCTAGTCACGTGACCTGCTACCTTAACATGCAGGCCTATCCGGGGAGAGGTTAGACCGATTTGCATAAGAAACCAGGAAGAAGGAAACAGGTGACAACCCTAAGTCTTGCTCTCTAAGACAGAAAGCTAGGGAATCAAATAGGATGACACTGACACTCTCCTGTGGGTGGGCTCCAGGCTGGTGATGTCTGTTGAATACCAGGGCCCAGGGGATTATGGGAAAGGCTGTACGTGGGAAGCTCGTTTCTACCACTACCCAAATACCAAACACAAAAGCACCATTCAATTGACAATCCTTTATTATGCAACTTGGGTAAGTCCAAAATCAATCTGTGTAGATGGGTGAAAACTAAGCTAAAATAACTAAAGTACAGTTTCACTTGGCAAAGGCCACACATGTGTAGAGAAACTCACTGGAAAGTAAGATCCACTCAATATCATGGCAAGGAAATCAGTGAGGCCTTGGCCAGCCTGGGTGCCTCATTAAGGGATCTGTTAGCAACGCAGATAAAGACACCGCCCACCCTCTGATCTGCCAGCTCACTCATAAAAATTGACCATGAATTCTTCAATGAAAAAGTCAGTCTAATATTAGTTCTCTCTCACAAGCAATAAAATCACAAAATCAGCTAAGACTTGAAATTTAGGGTAAGCTAGTAGAATTCCTGCTTTTAATGTGTACATATTTTAGATTTGGTAATCTTTTCCACATAGAGCCAGACAGGCTTACAGAAGAATTTCAAATATCAAATAAAAAAAGCTGTTAATTCATGCGCTTTATGACTTTGGAAAAATCTTCAATTGTTTAGACTTCAGAGCTGCTAATGACACTGAATTCAATGCCTCGTTTGTTGAGTCTGTCAATCAACTTTGTTCTGGAGAAAGCGGCTCCAGGTGTGAAGACCCCGCCCCTGGAAGACAATGAGACAAACAATGCACAAAGCAGCATCCAGCCCTTTCCTCTGCAGAGTGGAGTGATTTGCTGAGGGCTAGCTATCAAATCACTGCACAACTCATGAAAACCTGTTCTGGGCTCTGGGCTCGTGAACCCAGCCCATGAGCAGGCAGCTGTTACTCAAGAGGAAGCTGGTGCCCAGCACTTTGATGATGCAGCGACTAGTGCCTGTTCCCCAACACTGTGCTCAGGGGCACACCCAGGACAACACACAGGAACCGCCCATTCACAGACAGCCCTCCCACCAGGAGGATAAATGAATACCAGAGTGGAATAAATTTAGGTAATCAATGATTAATAAAGCATAAAGAGGACTGAAACTGAATGAAAAAAAGTTTCTTGAAATGTAATGGCCAAATGTAAATGCTAAATATATTCAAAGTATTTGAAAAAATTTAATTAGGTTTCACTTTATATAATTTTTCTGTTTATGACTTAACATAACAGGTTTCAGGTCAAACGTATTGACTTCTGAGCTGAGGGCCTATGTTCCTGTGAAGCTGGCCTACTTTTAGGTAACGGCTAAATGCTCCAGTAGACAGTCCCCTTGAGAGTCATCTGGCCAGGACGCCCGCAATCAATCCCGCTGGTGTCAGCGCGACCAGGGAGCTGAAGCCACCTTACACGGCTCTCAAACGGCTCTGTCTCCTCTCCATTACCTCTGCTTTGTTTCCAGAGGCCCATAAGGAATTTTCCTCCTCACACTTCTAATTTACCTCTATCTCTGTGTCACAGGAACCGTAAAGACTCATGTGCAGACCCAATGCCTGGAATCATATCAAAATAAGCTAAAACGTAACATGGAAAGGCGGTCCTCAAATCAGAAGAAACCCACACTTACACGCTGGGAAGATTAGAGACATCATTCAGAAGGGTCACGGCTGCCTGGACCATGGCTATGGGGGTGGCTATATAGCCAGCCTCTGCAGAAAACAGTTGAACAAAGAAAACGTTTTCATAAAATATGCATTCAAAACGCCCACAAATCAAATAGTAGGTTTTAGATTAACTCTAGGTATACAGAATTATCTCAATAAACAGTTCACTTAATAACAAAAATAATATTTATATAGTACTTAACGAAGTGTTAGGAACTGTATTAAGTGCTTTAAATTTACTAAACTCATTTAATTCTCCTTAGCAATAGTCCTAAGGATAGAACTATTTAAAAAAAACACACATATTTTATTGATTTCTTACAGAGAGGAAAGGAGACGGATAGAGAGTCAGAAACATCGATGAGAGAGAAACATCGATCAGCTGCCTCCTGCACACTCGCTACTGGGTATGTGCCTGCAACCAAGGTACATGCCCTTGACTGGAATCGAACCTGGGACCCTTCAGTCTGCAGGCGACGCTCTATCCACTGAGCCACACCGGTCAGGGCAGGTTAGCACTATCTTTATCCCCATTTTACAAATGAGGAAACTGAGGCACAGACAGTTTAAGTGGCTAGTGCAAACTCACAAAGACAGGCAGTGGCTGAGCCAGAATTGCACTGGGGTAGCTCTTACCCCCACATTGCACTGCCTCTCGACAATAATCAAAGCCAATGACCCCAGGGTTTCTTGTTTCTCTATTAACACGCTACACTTCACTTAGAAAAGGACTCAGCCTCTTAAAAACAAACCCTGAGTAACTTTAAGAGAAGTCTCACTTCAAGAAGTCACTGTAAGCAGCTGGGGCATTAGTGTTTACACTCCTGTCAGATAGTAAAAACACAGTCAACTTATCTTAGTAACCCAGATGGGAATTTGAAAAAAAGGGCAAGATACAAAGCTATCTTTCCATCTTGCTTGGTTAAAACTGCAAAACGAACCTCTTGTAACCTGTCAGGGATGACAGTAACTAAACTCACAATTATACTAGTGGAACTATCTGTATAGTCATCTAAAATTTACAGAGAAAGTTCTGAAATTTTTTGGATGACACTTACTTTTAACAACCTTACCAAAGTTTTTACCCTCCCCAGAAAAACACACACGTATGCACCCATTTTACAAACATTATCAGGGTAATTACAAAGTCCAAAGAAGCCTTGGACCAAACAGATACCAACCAGCCCCTTCTCTTTTTAATATTAAAACCTGCCATGCAGAATTACTGAATCACCCTGAAAAAGAAAAACAGAGGGGGAGATACACTAATAAAATTGGATTATACCAATAATTTTAATCCTTCTTTTGACAGAATCATTTATCAGTAATACTTAAATAATTTGTGCAAATATATTTCTAAAATAATTATGTTTTGAAAAGAATAGCATATCACCTTATATTTAACACAATGTAAAATTCCCAAGTATCCTTAAGTCATATGCGAAATACCTGGTCCTTTCACCTGAGTACAAACTCTGACATTGGGTTTGTTATTATCAGTACAAAAGCCATGGCTGTATCCTTGACCAAAAAATGTCATTGTAAATGAGGCGGCATCGATCTGAGAAAAAGAAACCACACAAATGTTTATTTAAGAAATATGTAATTTCCCCCTGAGCAAAATCTAACCTATTATTCTGCTTCATGAGATATTTTCAACAGATAAAAACATCAACTTTCTATCTGCCAGAATATGCTGTTATCCTTTAAGCATGGAGCAAAAATTAATTCTTTGAGGATGCAAGTTTTGAAGACTGGTGTAATGCTGGGGGGTGACTAGGAACAAGGAGAAGATAAAGATGAGTCTTATGTTGTGGCTTACAGGATAGCACCACTAAAATAGGCAGTTTTAGGGCAAAAGCTGAAGGTACTTTTTATTTTAGGTTGATAGCATATGATCATCTGTTTGAGGTGCCAAGATAAAAATAGCCAGCAAGTAATTTATTATTGTTCCACTTAAGAGTTGTAAAAATGGAGATAATACGCACTTCTAGAGGTGTTTGAGAAGATTAAGTAATCTAATTTATGTGAAGAATGTAAAGGGCATCTGATGCATAGCAAGTGCTCCATCAAGTCTTAGCTGTTATTGTCACTGCACTGAGGGAAAGTGAAAAAATATTATTTTAGAGACCTGAACACAAAAGAAAGAGTTACCTGTTTTTGTGTTGGACCTTGTTTTGAAAAATAACCAAAGGAGAAGAGCCATGGAAACTAAAGGGGGGGAAATAAGAGCCCTCAGTGAAACATTTTAAAACTCATGGAAAATACTTTTAGACTTAATTTCATAAGCGCCTCACTTACTTTTATGAGAAGCTGCCTTCCAATGCCAAACTTCACAAAAAGTAAAAAGAAAAGCCCTGCAAACATCAGCTTCATAACGGAGGTGATGCCTCCCACCGTGACGTAAGCAGCATACTGAACCTGGAGGAGAACGAAGTCAGACGTGACTCTCGTTACCGGAATGTCAGCTCTTACAACGTGCTCTGAAGTCGGAATACCGAACAAGAGCGGTTTCTGCTTTATGACTATGTCATGCTCTGAAAGCCTGTTCAGGAACCAGACATTGGGAGCATATTTTTAAAAGAAATCGTTGTGAATACTAATTAGCTTCCTCTCTTGAACACAAAGGCCCACATGATCCATATAGAAAGTTCAATCACACAGGGAACTGAGCAATTAGACACGACAGAACATAGATTAAACTTATCACCTGTTCTGTAAGAAAATATTACCATCTTTTAACCTGACATAGTGGCCTCTTCAAGTCTCAGCAGATGGAGCAATTGTGTGCTTCCCTCACAAAAAGGAGTAGGGTGGTACTCAGGCAGCCAGGAGGGAAGAAGAGAACCCAGACCTTTGCACGAGCACAGAAAGAGGACTCCAGCTGCGGACTGCCGGGTTTTCGAACCAGGATTTCCTGAGCTGACCTTGCTGCTGTTGTGTGCCATTAAAGTATTCAGCAGGCCAGATGTGAGCCATGGGGGAGGCTGCTACCACCCCATAACATGCAAAATGCTCTACACTACTGACTCTCAACTTCCGGAAACAAAACACACATTCTCTAGCTATTTCTTTTTTGGCTTTATAAACATAAAAACCTAATTAAACTGTAGGGAAACTATAACAAACATAGAATGCTCTTTATTAAAAAATAAATCATGTACACTTACAGGTAAGTGCTCTAAATTTTCATGCAAGTAACGCTGAGTTCGCTTCACAACAGACACATCAGCTCCCAAGAAAGGAATGGAGTAACTGTTGAGCTCTTTGCAGTAAGAGACTGGCCACCTGCAAGACACACACACGCTGCATTTTCTCCAATGGCAGTGACCACAACCTTAGCTGGCCCATTTCTGAATAAACATTTTAACTTTTCTCGAGGCAATAATAACAATGAAGATGCAGAGCTGCTCTTAATTAGTATTTCAGTATTTGTCCTTCATTCTCTACACCTGTACCCAAACATGAGCCCAGTGAACAAGGAGTATTCTTCATACCGTGGGCACTTAATACATGTAGTTTAACTATGTTTCACCCCATTAATCTCACAGGACAATGATAAAAAGAACACTCATTTCAACAGCCAAACTCTGAGGTTAGAGTTCTTACAAATAAATGCTATTCACATGTTGGTTGATTAAGCTACATAAGATTATCACACTTTAAGTTGATAGTTTTACTGTACACAACTTAATTGATGTTTAATTTTGATATCAATACTAAAAAGTCAAAAAAATGTTTCCAAGGGTAAAAATGTATTATTTTATTTATTTATTAATGAATCCTCACAATATTTTTCCCATTGGTTTTTAAAGGCTGGAAGGGAAGGAGGCAGCGGGGGGGGGGGGGGGGTGAGGGGGGGCGGAGAGAGAGGAACATTGATTGGTTGCCTCCTACATGCGCCCCCAGGAATAGAATCTGCAACACAGGTATTTACCTTTGACCAGGAATCACACCTGCCATCCTTAGTCCAAGGGCTGACGCTCTAACCACTGCGAGCAACCTGGCCAGGGCCCAATGTGCTACCCTATACCAGGGGCCCAGTGCACGAATCACGCGCAGGTAGGGTCCCTGGCACCTGCCAGCCGCCGGCCAGGGATTCCCTTCCCCAGCTACCTGCTGCGGGCCAGGCCTCCCTCCGTTCCGTGCTGCCCCGTGGTGGTCAGCGCACATCATAGCAAGCAATCGAACTCCCGGTAGTCAAACTCCAGAGGGGACCCTTTGCATATTAGGCTTTAATAGATGTAGGTGACGTACTTAAGCTTAGGGTAAGGTATTAGTTATATTCTATTTATCTTTGAGAACAATTCTGGACTTACTACAAACTAGCTTCCAAGCCTTTCTTAGTAGCATACTTTATTAATAGCCAGATCAACACAAAATAGTTAGACTAGATATACTAAAAAATAGATTTTTGAACTAATATACCTTCTTTTTAATTTTGCACCAACAATTGGGACAGGTTTCAGATTTGACTGATTTCGTAGTTTTTTCAATTGATTCTGATTTCCAAAACCATAAACTGCTGACTTCCAGGTACCATCATGAATGCACAACCCCTAATAAAATAATTAAAGAGTTAAAGAAACATGTCTTAAGAAATAATTATTAAAATGTAAAACCAAGTAAGTTATAACTGGCAAAAGAACAGTTCACCTCTACTTATGCAAGGCATAATCCATTATTTGATAATTTTGAGATGAATTTTCATGACCGGCTAGGCAGCAATAACACTCATTATTTTGGTCACATTCAATATTTACACAAACAAATGCCCTTTCTTCTTCCCTTCTACCATTATTTATTCTCTTTTCAATAAGCCATTGTATTTCACTTCATAATTTTCACTCAACTGACCATATTCCTTCAAAATTAGCTTTTCTAATCCATATCCTTATGTTGATTCCTTAAAATTTCAACATATAGCCTGGCCAGTGTGGCTCAGTGGTTGAGTGTCAACCTATGAACCAGGAGGTAATGGTTCAAGTCATTGGTTCAAGTCAATGGTTCAAGTCAGGGCACAGGCCCGGGTTGTGGGCTTGATCCCCAGTAGAGGGCATGCAGGAAGCAGCAGGTCAATGATTTTTCTCTCATCGTTAATGTTTCTCTCTCTCTCTCCCTTCCTCTCTAAAATCAATAAAAAAATTTTTTTAAATTATTAAAAACAGAAGAAATGAGTGGCAGAAAGGAGAGCACAGGTGAAGAAGTAATCCTGGGCTAATGTCCCAGTGCTGAACCTTCTTTACCTAACATCTAGATGGGCCTTTTAATTCTCTATTATGTAAATATTTCAGACTTAATTTATAATTTTGATTGTACATAACTGTATTATGTCCTGCCTTATATGTTGTTTAGAAACATTCAAAAACAACTTTGTCACAAGACTCTGAAAGAGGAATATCGGTAGGGTAGATGTGAAGATACTGTTGATTGCTCATAAGCAGAATAAGGGAGACAGTAACACCATCAGAAGAGTCAGGTTTTTAATATCTTAGCTTTGATGACAATGAAAGGCAAAAAATCACAATACCAGATATCAAACTATACCTCAAAGCCACTGTAACCAAAACAGCCTGGGACTGGCACAAGAACAGGCATATAGGCCAATGGATCAGAACAGAGACCACAGAAACTGACTCACACCATTACGGTCAAATAATATTTGACAAAGGAGGCAAGAACAAACAATGGAGTAAAGACAGGCTCTTCAACAAATGGTGTTGGGAAAACCGGACAGACACATGCAAAAAGATGAAACTGGGCCACCAACTTATACTATACACAAGAATAAATTCAAAATGGAAAAAAGAAATGTAAGGCATGAAACCATAAAATCTTAAAAGAAAACATAGGCAGTAAAATCTCAGACATCTAGCAGAATTTTTGCCAATATATCTCCTGGGGCAAAGGAAACTAAGGAGAAAATAAACCAATGAGACTACATCAAAATAAGATGCTTTTGCACAACAAGAGAAACCACCATCAAAACGAAAAGGGTACCCACTTATGGGAGAACATATTTGCCAACAACACAGCTGATAAGGGGTTAACATAAAAAAATATGAAGCACTCATACAACTCAACAAAAGGAAGACAAACAATCCAATTAAAAAACAGGCAGAAGACCTGAATAGACAATTCTCCAGAGGACATACAAATGACCAAGAGACATATGAAAAAATGTCCAAAGTCACTAATCATCAGAGAAATGCAAATTAAAACCACAAAAAGAAATCACCTCACACCTGTCAGAATGGCTACTATCAACAACTCAACAGATGACATATGCTGGCGAGGATGTGGAGAAAAGGGAAGCCTAGTACACTGCTTTGTGGGAATGCAGACTGGTGCAACCATTATAGGAAAACAGTATGAAGTTTCCTCAAATAATTAAAAATGGAACTTCCATTTGAGCCAGCAATCCTGCTTCTGAGAATATATCCTAAAGCCCTAAAACACCAATCAGAAAGAACATATGCACCCCTATGTTCATAGCAGTGTTATTTACAATAGCTAAGATTTGGAAACAGCCCAAGTGCCCATCAGTATTCTATATAATAAAAGGCTAATATGCAAATAGACCAAACTGTGGAACCGAACAGGTTGCTATGACATGCATTGACCACCAGGGGGCACGTGCAGAACATGGCGGGTGTTGGCAACAGGCAGCAGAGTGCGGAACATGGCGGGCATTGGCCACAGCGGGATGGTGGAGCAGGTGAGCAGGGGCGCCAGAGCAAGGTGGGGCGCTGGTCAGGGTCATCGGGGCAAGCACCTGGTGGTGACTGAAAATTCTTTGCTCCCGTGTGCCGCAGTCCCGCCCCGTACTCGCACCCACTGCCGGTGCCGGAGCCGCTGCTTGCATCCGCTGCCAGTGCCAAGCGCTGGCCCTGATTGCTCGGTGCAGTCAGCGGGCCCATAGTCTCTCTATATAAAAGCCTGCAACCTTGGTGTATCTAACCAACTGAGCCGCATGGTCAGGGCTAAGTGAACAAACACTTAGGAAGCCTCACGTCAGACACCACTGGCAATAAAGCACTATCACAAACATGGTCTCTTCCCAGAAAGGCAACTATCTTATGTTCCCAAACAGACTGCAAATGTATTTATATCCTACACTTCTTGTTTGATCACGAAAGCTCCTAGCCCCAAGTTAGGCACATCATAAAATGCACCGACTCTGCACTAAGGTGGTCACTGTCTTGGCTGACAACGTTTATTGTAGAACAACCACAGAAACTTCAGTTAGGATCATGGGAATTCATTCTAATATACCAAATTGTGCAGTTGTTTTAAAAATAAATTCTATTCTTAGGTCAAAGGAATTCTCAGCAATCTAGTATCTTTATTTTTTTAAAATTAAACACAAGGACTTTCATACACTAAAAAGTACAAATATATGTAGAATTTAATTAATTTAAATATTTTCTTAAGAAGCATGTTTTTAGTATTAACTTAGAAAGCACTTGACAAACAGGAAAACTAACCTCAGGTCCTGAATTTATAGTCAGGAAACTTTCCACCGCAGTCAAAGTACCTACAAAGAGTAGGAAAATGGTCAACGTAAATCAAATAAAATCTATTTGCCAGGACAGTAACAATGAACAATTCCTATTCATTCAGGGACTGCTTTTACTAAGCCTACAGCTGATATAGTCAGAAAATCAATACTGGTAACAGTTTTATTATGTTTTTGTAAACAGAGTTAAAAGGCAACTGAACCAAGTAAATTGTCAGAGAAGTTTAGCATAAACTCTATACTGCGTGTTAGTATTCAAACCGACGCTAAAAATCTCCCAATAAGGCAACAATTCAGCTCACTCATTCTGGAAGGCCAGCAAGACATAGTTCTGAAAAGTACATCTATGGGAATTACTTGGTTTTCCACTATGACAGCTTTTAAGAATACTTATTAATAGTGACATACAATTAATGTACAGAAAACCTCTCAAAATGGCCTTTGTGATGACTTGTAAAATATTGCAGTAAGATGTTTCAAATGGAATAAAAATATAATAAGTATAAAGTAAAAATAGAAAACCAAAACCAGGAAAAAGGGGAGAAATCAATTATATTAACTATGAGAACTGATATATAGGCATAGTGATCAAATATTTAATTAACCTTTGAAATTCTCCAGAGCAGTAAGACAAAAGAAAAACACAGGGCAGTATCTCAAAATCTGATAAAAATAAAATGTCAATTTCATAAGCGACAGTGTTCCTAGGTTTAATTCCAAGGAAAAAGTAAAACATGGTACTCAGAAAAGTTGACACTGGGAAAAATAATGAGCCATGTCATCAATGATGCTGCTACAGCAGGAGAGAACTATAGCCCCACAAATGTCAGCAGTCTGACCTCTGACAAAAACCAATAAGAGATCATTAAGGTGTATCACAGTGGAGATGATTGGAAGGGCTGTTAGGAGAACGTAGCCTGAATATGTGGCTCTGTGATCTAACCCCTCTTAAGAAAGAACATGGACCACTAAAGCTGTATGCCATAAAATGTGGACCACCTGCATAAAAAATCAGCTAGGATAATTGTTAAAATTCTGACTCCTAGGCTTTAGTATCTGAAAAAAAGTTTTTAAACAGTTTAAAGTATTAGTTCTCCCTTAAAAAGGAAAAGACGTATTTAAAGTAACAAAAACTTTGGGTATGGTTCCAGTGTTGCATCATTAAATATGATGTTGGCTATTGCTCTCTGATATTTATTAAGAAATTATTCTATTCTTCAATTTCTAAAACTGTAATCAGCACATGACATGAACTTTCAAATCAGTTATCAAGATGGATGTATAGCTTTCACCTCAGATATTCTGATGTGATAATTATATAAGTTCCTAATAAATCTTTACCTTGATATATTCTTCTTCTAAAATGTCACTCGATATTTATTAAAATTTATTTAGCATTTTCTTTTTACAATCTCTTTCACAAGCAAGACTGACTTCAGCTTTCTTTCTTCCTTTTTAATGTGTGCTGTCTGTGTTGGCTTTGGTTTCAGAGTTAACTTTTAAATACAAACTGGAACACTTTCCATCTCTCTAAGCTCTAGAACAGTTTATGTGGGACTGGAATTGTCTTTTTAGGTGATTTTCTAAATGAATACTTTCAAAATATGCATGATATGAGTAATTTCCATGTTTTACCAAACTATTGATGATGTTTTCTATTCTTAAATTATTGCCTCAAGTTTCTAAATGGGGTAAAAAAGATATCAAAAACTTTGTTCAATGCTTTCTAGCTTCGTTGGTTAAAAAATTAAAACCTTTGACCATAATATCTATATAAATCATAATTTAAAATGTGTTAATTCATAAACAAAGCAAATTTGAATTTATAATGGCTCCCAAATGTTTTTCCTAGAAATTTTACAGCTGTAACCATAAAGGAATTGAGACAATGGATAATTCTTCACTTTAGAACACTTACACTACTATCCATATCTCAAAAAAAACCCAATAGTGTCAATAGCAACCTATATAATAAAAGGCCAGGGACCATAAGCACAACGACCAGAATGACCGCTCGAGCAGACACCATGAGGTGCATTAAACACCTCTTGGTCCCTCCCTTCCCCCCTCCCCCCACCACCGCCCCAAGAGCAGCAGCTCATGGCGGTGGGCAGGGCTAGTCGTGGCTCCCTGTGGCAGCGAGCAGGCGGGGCAGGGTGGCTCGTGGCTCGCGGTGGAGGGGTAGCGAGCAGCAGCAAGCAGAGGTGAGCTACGGGAGCACGATTCTGTGCGCTGGGCCTCTAGTTTTATAATAAGCATAGCTATATTAAAAACAAAGCATGTGTCCTAACATTACCCATTTATAGATGTTTCTTTTCTCAATCAACCAGATTTTAATTCATCATTAATTGCAAACATGAAGGCTTTCTACTGTTAAATTCAACTATTGTGAATTGATTAATAATTACCATTAATTTTATTGCTGGTATATATTACTCCCATATCTGCTGGAATGGAGTCAAAGCCACTGCTTCCAATGATATAAACCCCTTTTTCTGCAGCTTTCTCATGATACTTCCAATACATTAGTTCCAGAAACTAAAAATTCAGGACGAAAGATCTGAGTTAGAGCTATACAGAAACATCTCGACCAGTATTAAGTGATTACATTTAAAGACAAAAGAACTAACCTTTGAAAATGCTAACCAATATGGCTCTGTGGACAAATATTAACTGTCAACATGTTTTTCATTTATTTTGCAAACATTTACCACATGTGCAGATGCTGATCTGATTACTGACACTATTACTTTTTCAGAATGACTTGTAAATGCAAAAGTAATACCGCTTATAAAAATAACTATTAACCCAGAAAAAATAAAGAAAGCAAAAAAAGTTACACCAAATCAATTACCAAGATGAACGTCATTACAGATCTATATCTATGCATGCATACATATAATAGAAAAATAGAGTGGCAAGAAAGGCGGGAATGTGAGAAGGAAACAATATCTATTCAAACCCTTTGCCTATTTTTAAAAATTACTTGAGCCCTGGCCAGTGTTGCTCAATGGATAGAGCATCGGCCTGCAGACTGAAAGGTCCCAGGTTTGATTCCAGTCAAGGGCACATGCCCAGGTTGCGGCTCAATCCCCAGCATGAGTGTGCAGGAGGCAGCCGATCAATTATTCTCTTCCATTGTTGATGTTTCTCTCTCTCTCTCCCTCTCCCTTCTTCTCTGAAATTAATAAAAATATATTTTAAAAATAAATTAAATAAAATAAAAATTATTTGATTTTTTTTTAGAACAGTTTTAGATTTACAGAAACCTTAAGTAGTAGAGTTCCCAAGTACCACCTACCCAGTTTCTCCTATCAGTACATCTTTTACATTATTTGTTACAATTAATAAAGCAAAATTGATACATTATCATTAGCCAAAGTCCACACTTTATTCGGATGCTTTAGCTTTTACCTAAAGTTGTTTTTCTGCTCCAGGACTCCAGCTAGGACAGTATTACATGTACTGTCCTGCCCACTTAAGCTCCTTTTGACTGTGACAGACTCTCCTTGTTTTGTATGAACTGGACAGTTTTGAGGAGTATCTATCAGGTACTTTGTAGAATGTCCCTCTATTGGAATTTATTGCAAGTCTTTCTCATGACGAGGCTGGAGTGATAGGTTTTTGAAAGGAAGACCATGGGGGTATAAGGTGCCATGTCATGACACCACATCAAAAGTAAATACTATCACCATATCAAAAGTCCATTCTATCAAGTTTATCACTGTTATGTTGACCTTTAATACCTGGCTGAGAATGTGTTTTTCAGGTTTCTCCACTGTAATGTTATTCCCTTTTCCCCCTCCTTTCCATACTGTATTCTTTGGAAGGAAGTGACTACGCGAGGCCCACACTTAGGAGTGAGGGATTATACCCCTATAATTCCCCTGAGGGCAGAGTAGCTACATCAATAATTTGGAATTTTAAAAAATGTATCTGTTTTTATTGATTTCAGAGAGAGAGAAAGGGAGAGGGAGAGAGAAACATCAATGATAAGAATCGTGGATCGGCTGCCTCCTGCACGCCCCCTATTGGAGATCGAGCCTGCAACCTGGGCATGTGCCCCAATCCAGGAATCGAACCATGACCTCCTGGTTCATATGGATGCTCAACCACTGAGCCACGCTATTTGGAATTCTTCTGCACAAATTTGTCTCTTCTCATCCTTTGCCCATTTTATTTATTTTAAATATATTTTATTGATTTTTTACAGAGAGGAAGGGAGAGGGATAGAGAGTTAGAAACATCGATGAGAGAGGAACATCGATCAGCTGCCTCCTGCACATTCCCTACTGGGGATGTGCCCGCAACCAAGGTACATGCCCTTGACCAGAATCGAACCTGGGACCCTTGAGTCTGCAGGCCGACGCTCTATCCACTGAGCCAAACTAGTGAGGGCCTTTTGCCCATTTTAATTGGTTTATTTGAATTTGTATTATGACTTAAGAGTTCTCTATATATCTGGATCTTTATTAGGTTTTTATATTACTTTTATGGTAGCTTATAAGTTTTTCACCATTTTCTCTGCTCTGGAATATTTTAAATAATATAGGAGTCCCAGCTGGTTTTGCAGACTGAAGGGTCCCGGGTTTGATTCTGGTCAAGGGCACATGCCTGAGTTGTGGGCTCGATCCCCAGTAGGGGGCATGCAGGAGGCAGCCAATCAATGATTCTCTCTCATCACTGATGTTTCCATCTCTTTCTCCCTCTCAATCTCCCTCTCAGAAATCAATAAAAACTATTTAAAAATAATAATAATATAGGAATTGGTTTTGTTTCATTCATGTTTCCTACCTCTTCATGAATAAACTTTGGTAATTTGTACTTTCCTGGTATTTTCCAATATACATTAACAATCAATAAACTCTAAGTAGGTACTGTATTGGCACACTGATGGTAGTAATCAGTAGACTAGAGGTTACAGTTTTAAAGGAGTTACAGTTTTAAAGTAGCTTAGTGCTATGAACACATCACTTCCTGCAGTCAGGCAAACCTCAATTCAAGTTCTAGCTTTTCTACTTACTAGTTGCATGACTCTGAACAAGTTACTTAACCTTTTTAAGGTTCAATTTTCTGGTCTATAAAACAGGGAAAAAGATGATACTTACTTTCTAGGAATGGTAAAAAGTTACATGTGATGTTTATTTAGCACACTGTCTGGCATGTGGCAAGCATTCAATGAATATGAACATTTAAACTTTTTATGTTGAGGGGATTTTACTTTTTTTTTCTGTAATGTTGTAAAGGTATCTGATTTTAAAAAGGGAATTTATAATGAACGATACCAAAATAAGATTCCAAGAATTACTCAGAGCACACTGTTTTAATTAATTTGGATTGTTGAGAAGGAAAAATCCCCAGCAAACTAAGCTAAAACCTCACCACCATGCCCTCCTGGGAGCTGCAATGGAGTAGCCTCTCCAAACACCAAGGAGGAGTCACCCCCTTCTAGAATGTCTGCAAAATGGCATTAAATATTCCCCACTTTAACAGAAAATTAGGCTATTAATTCTGGTGGGTTTTTTCTCAGTTTACATACCTGAGGTTCTCCAGAGATGTCAATGCAGCTAGTTCCATTTTCAATACATGCTTTTACTACAGGTTCTCCATAAAACCGATACTGGGGGAATAGAGAAAACCAACAATTTACTCTTACTTAGGAAATGTAAATGAATGAAATACCATTCTGTCTGGAAGTACAGTCTTGGTTATTAAGAAATCAAATATTAATAAAGTAGCCTAAAGATACACAAAGGTATAAGCAAGGGGCTCTTCAGGGTACCTGAAGCACAGGGTAGTCAAGGGGAATTAAGTGATGAATCTAGAAACACTTGGGCCATATCAGGAAGGACCCTCATTGCCATGCCATCGACACTGAACTTCATCTATTCTGACAGCTTCCATTTTCATAGTAAGAATCAACAACAACAAGCCTCCAAAGTCATAGACACAAGACAATATGGTGATTACCATCAGGAAAGGGAGGGTGGGGGAGGCAGAAGGGGTAAAGGGGGGAATAAATAGTGACGGGAGGAGGCTTGACTTTAGGTGGTGAACACAATAAAATACACAGATGATGCATTATAGAATTGTACACTTAAAACACATGATTTTATTAAGCAGTGTCATCCCAATAAATTCAACAAAATAGTTTTAAAATCACCAGATAACAGTGAGGAAAAAGCGACAGGATGCCAAGAGTGTGAGGAAAAAGGTGTAAAACTGCTGCTTCGGCCCTAGCAGATTTGGCTCAATGGATAGAGCACCAGGCCCTCAGACTGAAGGGTCCTGGGTTCGAGTCCAGTCGAGGACACGTACTTCAGGTGCAGGCTCAGTCCCCAGCCTGCGGGAGGCAACCAATCGATGTGTCTCTCTCACATTGATGTTTCTCTCTGTCCCTCCCACTTTCTTCCACCCTCTCTAAGAATCAATGGAAAAATATCCTTGGATGTGGATTAACAAAAACAAAACAAAACAAAAAACGGTGCTTCAAAGAGTAGGAGAAAGAATACCAGCCTAGGAATGGGGCAGAATCACTGGAGGTGCTCAGGTTTAGGTCACATATTTCCAGGGGACCAGTTGGCATGGAGATGCACTTTCGCAGCCATGCTGGGTTACTCAGGTAAAGAGTAAGCAGAGACCCGGAATACCAGGACTGGATTTTTCCCAGGGCACTGGGGAGGGAAGGGCAAAGGCGCTGGCTGAAGGTGTATATAAGAGTAATTCAAGCAAAGGACCAGAGAACCTAAGATGGTTAAGAATGAGATACATCTAAATAAACAACTTAGGTACATTTCTATGTGATAACAAACCTTCCTGCTTTCATTGTTTAAATTATCAACCATTTTCTAGATGCATGGTGTTCCAGTATTTTGTTAACTGTGCTGGCTTCCTCAGATCAGCCAAGGTCACAGACACTCACCGTTCCACATGCCAAGCGCTTCTTTCACCTCCAGTGAGTACAAGAGCAAAAGCTGGTGGTTCCTCTCTCAAAATACACTCTGAGCTCGGCCGCCTCTAACACTCCTACCCTGTGCTTGGCTTGCTCGGACGCCCTTCGCTCACTCACTCACAGGGTTCACTTCCTCACTTCCCGTCTCCAGGCCAATGTCAATTCCTCAGAGCTCTTCCCAGACCATCCAGACATTGATGTGCCCATCTCTATCTCCTTACTCAGCTTTATGTTGCTTCAAAGCATCTACCAACTACCTACTATTATCACCTTATTTTCCTGTCTCTCCACTGGACTGCAAGCTGTAGGAGATTCTGTTTTGTTCACCATTACGTTGCAGGGACCTAGACTAATGCCTTTACATTCAGGAGTAGGCAGTAGCAGGTTTATAGTTGTGAGTATGTTAAACAGAGTTTACTCTTGCATTATTAATTTGTAAACCTACTTTATTAGTTACCATAAACCTACTTTTGCCCACCCCTGTATAAAAAGCATTCAATAAATACTGAACAAATGAATGAGTCTTTTTCAATCTCTATTTTTATACATGTTTTTTAACAAATATATTTGTATAGTAATGCAGAAAAATAATTTATAGTAAATAAAAAGTATATTAGGAGAACATGCTCCAACATTTTTTACTTAAAGGAGCATACAGTAAAGGGAGAAAAAAAAAGATTGCTCATTATAGCTGTAAATAATCAACAAACAAAACAACCCAGCACACACTCCTTGAGTATGGTATCACAGAGGTCTGACCCGTCTGGGGAGATTCTGGTCCTGTCTGTTTGCTGACCACAGAAAGTGAGAACCCCCCACAAAGGCTGAAGGCCCTGAACCACTCTTCTGGCCCCGCCTCCCGGTCCGGGAACAGAAAGCAGCAGATTCCGCTGGAGGTGAACAGGTTCTTTGTTCTAACACAAAGCAGGGCTGATTACTTACTGGTCCCACACAGTTGAGGACAATTGTTGCCTGTTTGGCCATTTCATCCAGTGAGGCTGGATTAGTGATATCACAAATTATTATCCCAACTTCAGATGGGAGTGTTGGTCTTCCTGAAATGAGAAATAAATCACTTTAAGTGAATCCCATGCAGTATTAGATCTTCTTTTTATAGGAATCACCGACAGCAAAATCCTGAAAGCTAACTCTCCATCAAACAAAAGATAAAGCTGTTTTTAGCCAGGCAATAAAAAATAAATAAATTTAAAAAAAGGAAAAGGCTATAAGAGCCCTAACCGGTTTGGCTCAGTGGATAGAGTGTCGGCCTGTGGACTGAAGGGTCCAGGTTCGATTCTGGTCAAGGGCATGTACCTTGGTTGCGGGCACATCCCCAGAAGGAGGTGTGCGGGAGGCAGCTGATTGATGTTTCTCTCTCATCACTGTTTCTAACTCTCTATCCCTCTCCCTTCCTCTCTGCAAAAAACCAATAAAATATATATTTTTAAAAAGGCTATGAGAAAAATGGAGTTAACGCTAATGGTGACTAAAAACATGACTAACCTTAAAAAAACAAATCTAACACAAGTAATGTGTAAATGACAATTTTACGATCATCTATATACTGAATAGAGACTGATATCCTCTCTGCCAAGAATTTATTATAACAAACATTTCTCAACAACTATTTTTTTTTAATTATTGATTTCAGAGAGGAAGGGAGAGGGAGAGAAACATCAATGATGATGGCCCACGCTCAACCACTGGGCCACACCAGCCGGGCAGGTCCTCTACTTGGCAGTGGCCGCAGCAAGAGCTGTATCTTCTGTAAGTGACCACAAACCACTCCATGCAACATTCCACCAGCACCGGGGCTCTGTGTGGGGTGATGAGGAAGTGAGACGGGGCGGCTCCGTGGTTGAGCATGGACCATGAACCAGGAGGTCAGGACCATGAACCAGGAGGTCAGGGTCCAGGTCCCAGCCGGGGCTCGTGCCCGGTTTGTGGGCTCCACGGGGGAGGGGGGTCGGGGCGGGCAGGAGGCAGCAGATGGATGATTCTCTCTCATCACTGATGTTTCTCTCTCTCCTCTCCCCTCTCTGAAATCAGTAACATGTAAAAGCGAGATGAAAACGGAACGGAAGAATAGAGTGCACCGACAGCTCTAACAGGGGCTGAGTCTGCGCAAGGGGAGACAAGGGTGGAGGAAGCCTGACCCCCCCGACCTGGGGGCCTGGCGGGTCTGGGGGCCGTCCCTCTCTCCCCGTCTGCGCCCCCGGCCCTCCCAACAGGGCCTGGTCGGAAAGACCACGCGGTACCGACGCGGGGTGGACGCCCCAAGAACACAGCCTGCGGGCGGCGTGGGAGGCGTGGGAGCAGCCCGCCGGCGGGAGGGTCTTCGGAGCAAAGTAAACAAACAAAAGCCACAACCACGTCACCGGCGAAACCCCGGCCTCCCCTGCCACCTCCGAGCCCAGGCGTGGAGGACAGCCTCGAAGGAACCAACCCCCGGGGCCTCCTGCTCCGGGGGGACCGAGCGGAAAAGAAAAAACTCAAGTTCCTGACTCCTCCGCCAAGGGGGCTCCCCAAACCGAAGGAACAAAATGTGGGAAGAAACTGGCTCCTTTTAACGCGGGGAGAACGAAGCCGCCGCTGGCGCATCGCGGTCCCCCCGCGGGGCCGGAGCCCCAGGGCGGGAGGACAACGCCCCTGCTGGCGGCGGGAGCCCGGGCCGGGAGTAGGGGGTCGCCGGCCACGTCGCCCGCCCCCTTTACCCAGTTTCTGGGCCGCCCTCTCCAGCACTCGCTGCAGCTTCTCCCGGGAGCGGCCCGCCACGGCCCAGGCCAAGCGGGAGCTCCCCTCCGGGTCCATCTGCTCCCGGGCCACCTCCTCGGTCACGAACTGGCCGGTGAAGCCAGAGGCACCGAACACCACCAGGTGGAAAGGCCTCTGACTGGTCGCCATGACGAGCGCACAGCGAGCCGCGGCCCGAGGCGGGCTGAGTCCCCGGCGCCTGCGCCTCAGGCAGCGACCCGAGTCCCGCGCGCAGCAACCGCCTCCCCGGGCCGCCGCCGCCGCCGCCGCCGCCGCCCCGACGCTCTTCGCGCGCCGCCGCGCAGAGGCCACGCCCCCGCCGCGCAGAGACCCCGCCCCAACCAACCTTCCCTACCAATCCGCTTCCAGGACTGGCAGGAGTGGACAGAGGCCCTTCCTCCGTCGCATCCCGCCGGTGGCCCCCCCCCTCTGCTCAGACTGCCTGGGGCTCGCACCGGAGGCGGCGGCTTTGGCAGCAGCCCATTACGTTTGTTGCAAGAAGGGGTGCGCAAAGAAAAGAGTTTGTGTCCCCCCACCCACCCCGGCATCGACCTATGGGCCAGGAGGTCACGCTTCGATTCTGGTCGGAGCACATGCCGGTGTTGCGGGCTCCATCCCCAGCATGGGGCCTGCAGGAGACAGCGGATCATGGATTCTTTCTCATTGATGTGCCTCTCTTCCTTCCTCTCCCTTCCTCTCTGAAATAAATAAATATATATATATTTTAAAAGAGTTGATTGGAGGGGGCTGCCCACACCAAGACACCGTTTTGGTTTCGAAGCACGTTGGACAAGTGATGTCTGGATGTGGGGTCTCCACGGAGCGTCTCAGCCCTGCCCAGGGCCTGACTCTGCGGCCGCGCAGTGCAGCAAGCCCCGTGGTCAGACCCTCGGAGACCCCTCTTCAAGGTCGGTGACCCCGTTGTTAATGTTGAAGCTCCGTGGGGAAATAATTCCCGGAAGTATCCTGCCATTTGAGCTGCAAAGTAAAATGAATGGTGGGTCAGGAAATACTCAAAATGCACTCTGGGATCCATTAGGCGAACAGCAGGTGTGGGCATGATCTGCCCTGGGAAATGGTATGGCAGTTATGGCTAATGTGAGGGGAAGACGTAATGGGGAGTCATAAGTTTCTTTTGACAAGGAAAGCAGCTGATACAAGTCAGGAATTCCCTCGTGCTACAAAATTTTAGAACACGTGGTCTTAGCACAGTGAATGTTGCAAAATACTCAAACATGGGCCAGTCTCCCCATACCCAGTCTTTTACCAATCTCTGCCTATCATGCCTCAACGTGGTGGTTCTGGGGGATCGTCACAAGGCAGTTTCTGTAAAACAGAGGAAGCCAAAACCATATAGAGTGAGCTCAAGCAGTTTTAGTATAAAGGGGAAAAAGAGAAAAAGGGCAAAAGTTGGAAGAAGAAAGGACACAAGAGAAATTTGTTTGTTTTGGTGCTTGTTTACTGATGCAAATTATGGGGAGGGGGGAGAGAGAGAGAGAGAGAGAGAAATTGATGATTAGGGAGAAAAAGGGAAAGTGCTGGGGGATGTCCTTAACTAGAAGACAGGGCAGGACAGGGCGCACATGGATCCTGAAGAGCGTGTCAGTGACATTAGGGAGAAGTGAGAGCATTTGGGCACCAGTGCAGGGAGAACCATAGGTGTAGCCGTGAGAACTTGGGCACGTTCTCTTCTGATTGTGTAACTTTGTAGTGAAGTAGAACGCCGCGCCTCTATGCCAGCGTGAGGCTGGAGGAAATAGAATCAAGAATGAAGGGGTCAGTTAGGAGGGTGGAAGGACTAATGATGGTCCAGGGAAAGACGTGCCCCCCTTCTGAGATGAGTGACTATAGATTTAAAGCAAGACTGGCCGGCCATGGGTGTTTCCTCAGCCTTGCTCAGCTGTGAAGGTCTGGTGTTGAGAAAGTAGAGAGTGGGAGTCAAACGAAATTATGGGCCAAGCCAAGCAATGTGATGAAGCAAGAAGTGATGTCTCAAGCTTCTGATCACAATCATGTGTTTGTGCTTGTCTTCTGCTTAACAGAAATGGGATTTCTCTCTCTCTGCCCCTCCTCCCCCCTCCACAGACCCTATTGGTTCTGGTTCTCTGGAACCCTGACTAATATAGTTGGTTTCACTCAAAGAGAGCATGTTTGAACCAAATCAGTTACATTTCCTAGGAAGCAGCCTCTGGAAACCTGGGTACCCTCACGATGCCCCAGCCACAGTGTCGCTTAGGAGAACTGTGCTGTCATCTGGGGCACTTGGGTCCCCCCGGGGTGCTGGTCACGAATAGGAAAGATGAGCAGAGTTCTGCAAAGATAGATGGGCAAATCAGCAAACAGGGAAAACTGGACCTGTCCTCATTAACGAGCCTATATAATTAGCGAGGAATATGATAATTATCCATTATGCCCTGAGGCGTGACGACTGGACCTCGGATCTGCAGGAGGGTGGGGCAGCAAACTACAAGGGGGGGGGGGCTTGGAGAGCTACAGGACGGGGCAGGGCAGCAAGCTAAGGTGGGGGGGGGAGCTACAGGAGGGCAGCAGCAACCTACTAGCGCATGGATTCATGCTCGGGGCTGCTAGTCATCGTATAAAACCATGATTAAAAATCTCAGAACAGTTTGCTTGCTGGTGCCGAAAAGCCTATGATTCTCAATAGAAAATATACGGATACCAGTTTAAAAACGTCTCCAGGTGGGCATGATGGTGCCACGTAAGTGGACATACTTACAGACCATGATCCTCAAACTTCATCCTGTATCAGGACCCCCTGGCGGTGTTGCTGAAACACAGATGGGGGGCCCCACCCCCAGAGTTTCTGTCCCGATGGGTTTGGGGTGGGGTCGGAGAGTCTGCATTCTACCAAAGCCCCAGGCAATGCTGCCGTTCTGGTCCAAGACCACACTCTGGGAACCCCCCGGCACAGGAGACCGGCTCAAGAGGAAAGCGAGAGGACAGGATGAACACTACACTTGGTAGGTCGGTCTCTTCAGCACCCACCAGAACCCTCCTCTGACAGCGCCACAGTACTTCAATATGGAGGCCATTTATTGAGCATTTGCAAGCACTGAGCCAGGCACTTGGGGCATTAAAAATGTCAACACAACCTTGCCTTCTTCCTGGAATGACTCCTACTCACTTAACAAGGGAATCGAGGCTGTGTTAGTATCCCTATTGGGTGTACACCAGCGTCCCCGATCGGGCCGGCCCCTGTATACAATGCCAGCTCTCTGCCCTCCCCCTTCCTCCCTCATACTTTATTATTTAACTAGAGGCCCGTTGCATGAAGATTGGTGCAGTAGGCCTCCCTCCCCCTGGCTGCTGCCACTGGCTTTTCTCCGGAACCCGGGACCCAGCCCTTCACTCTGGGGGAGCCTTCAATCTTCTCCACTCTGGCCAGAGTGCTGCTCCTGTAGCTCCCTCTGCACTCCCCCAGCCCTCCCCCTCATAAGCAGGTGTCCCATCCTGTCTGGCTGCTCCTCACCTGCATATGCAAATTAACCAACCATTTTTGTTGGGTTAATTTGCATATTCACTCCTGATTGTGGGTGTCACGGAGGTACAGTCAATTTGCATACTTCTCTTGTATTAGTGTAGATTACACCGAAAGGCTTACCCCACCTCACAATGCGATTCCATGCCTGCATGCTTATGCCCATATTCCTCCTTCTGAGCAAAATGCTCTTTCTGTCTCTTCTTGCCTGAATAGATCTGACCTCAGTACTTAACCAAGGCCCGGCCAGCATGGAGCATTGACCTATGAACCAGGAGGTCACAGTTCGATGCCATGTCAGGGCACATGCCCAGGTTGCAGGCTCAATCTCCTAGTGTGGGGTGTGTAGGAGGCAGCCGATCAATGATTCTCTTTCATCATTAATGTTTCTATCTCTCTCTCCCACTTCCTTCCTCTCTGAAATCAATAAAAATCTATTTTTTATAAAAGTATTGCATACCTACTGTATGCCAAAGCTCTGCTTTAAAATTTCAAAAATATTTTAATATTTACTTTTTATATTTATTTACATAAAAATTTATATACTGATTTCATTTTTTTCCAAAATATATTGAGCACCTACTATATGCCAAGCACTGTATTAGGCACTGAGGGAAAAACTGAACACAACAGCTCCAGCTGGTTTGGCTCAGTTGATAGAGCATCGGCCTGTGGACAGAAGGGTCCCGGGTTCGATTCTGGTCAAGGGCACATGCCCCGGGTGCAGGCTCAATCCCCAGTGTGAGGTGTGTGGAAGGCAGCCGATCAAGGATTCTCTCTCATCATTAAATGTTTCTATATCTCTCTTCCTCTCCCTTACTCTCTGAAATCAATAAAAATATATTTAAATATATTATATGTAGTGTAGAGGCCCGGTGCACGACATTTGTGCACTGGGGGAGGGGGGGCCTCAGCCCGGCCCATGCCCTCTTGCAGTACAGGACCCCTCAGGGGATGTCCACCTGCCGGCTTAGGCCCGATTCCCCTCTCACAGTCCAGGGCTCTTGCAGTCCAGGACCCCTTGCTCCTTACCGCCTGCCTGCAGCAGAGGTGGGAGAGGCTCCTGCCACTGCCACTGCACTCGCCAGCAGTGAACCTGGCTTCCGGCTGAGTATCGCTCCCCCTGTGGGAGCGCACTGACCACCAGAAGGAAGCTCCTGTGGTGATCGTCTGCCCCTCGTGGTCAGTGCACGGTCATTGCAACGTTTGGTTGATTTGCATATTAGGCTTTTATTAGATAGGATATTTGCTGACTCATTTGAAAGCTGTAGGCACAGCGACATTCACCCCTAACTGTTCTAGCATATATATATATATATATATATATATATATATATATATATATATATATAAATTTTATTAAAAATGTGACACTTAGCCCTAGCTGGTTTGGCTCAATGGATAGAGCGTCAGCCTGCAGACTGAAGGGTCCTGGGTTCAATTCTGGCCAAGGGCACATGCCTGGGTTGCAGGCTCGATCCCCAGTGCAGGAGGCAGCCAATCAATGATTCTCTCTCATCATTGATGTTTCTATCTCTCTCTCCCTCTTCCTTCCTCTCTAAAATCAATAAAATATATTAAAAAAATTTAAAAAAGTGACACTTGAAAAAATTGATAATCCAATTAGGGAAATTTGAGCACTAAATATTTGGTGCAATTAAAGTGTTATTTTTCTTAGGTGTGACAATGGTATTGTGGTTAAATTTTTAAAATTCTTATCTTTTAGAGATACACAGTGAATTTTTTACAGGTAAAATAATATGATGTCTGCGGTTGATACTGTTGCAATTAACCTGGTTGATACTGTTGTAATTAACCTGGCTATAAACTGGTTGATACTGTTGTAATTAACCTGGTTATAACGGAAAGGAGCAAAGGGAAGGCTGAATGTTTAGGCATGTCATTTGGGCAGCTTCACCAGGAAGCTAAAGCCTATCTCCCCACCACCCCCCCACCCCCGCCAAGATGGCTGGGGGAAGGGCTGGACAGGGGGAGAACAGGTGCATGCCCATAAAACTGGGGTGACAAGCGGAGATGCTTGCTGTCAGTCAGTCACACCCGGGAACAGGCTGCTGGCCAGGATGGGCCTGGGCACTGCAAATGCGGGAAGGTTTGGAATACTTCACTCCCGAACAAAGGAAATGGCTCTCTTGGCCCTTTGAGCTTCTCTTTTGCTCTTGGTTGACTCCTGGCTCGGGGGGCTCTCATGCTCCTGCTCCCCAGCATTCGCCCCCAGCACCCCCTCACACACACGATGGGCTAATGGGCTGCAACTAGCCTGATGCTGAGCTGGACCGGCTGCAACATGGACCGGAAGCGCTGGACACGGCTCTGCGTTTAGACCTACTGAAAGCCAGTTGCACTTCTCCCAGGACCAAATTAAGGGGAACGGGGCTTTGGAAACCCGGGCATGTAATTCCACACAAATAAAAACCACTCATCTTCCCGGGGAGGCTCAGAAAACCCTTTTTCTCGAGAGAGTGTAAGGACCCACCCCAGCACTCCGTGGGGAAAGGGCTCCCCCGGTTTCCCCATAACAGGATGACTTCAGAATAATCCAGGACACATATTGGCTTCAAAAGTTAAACATCTTTGCAACCCAACTCTAGTAGTTATTTCTCCTAATCTGGTTAATTTGTTATGAAAATTAAAATATTATCAAAATGAGTCAGGAGGCCCTAGCTGGTTTGGCTCAGTGGATAGAGCATCAGCCTGTGGACTGAAGGGTCCCAGGTTCGATTCCGGCCAAGCACATGTGCCCGGGGTTGCCAGCTCGATCGCCAGTAGGGGGCATGCAGAAGGCAGCCAATTAATGATGTTTCTATCTCTCCCTTCCTCTCTGAAATCAATAAACTATATATATTTTTTAAAAAATGAGTCAGGAGGATTGATATGTCACAGCTAATAATACATAGTTAGCCACGTTGCCTCCGGCTGGTTACATGACCATGGGTGGCTGTCAGACACACTCTCTGGTTGTGCCATCTGTTTCCTGCACGTGTGCGCCGCCCCTCCACGCAGGAGGTGCCAGGCATCCTTGGAGAGCTGTGTTTGGGTTGCCGACGGTGACTCTCATTTCCGCCCGCCAAGAATATAACAGACACACACGGAACCCCGCGCTGGTCTCCTCCAGACCCGGGTTTGCCACAGCCCCACGGACACACCTTCAGACTGTCTGCATTCATGTCTGAACATTCCAGGAAATGGTGGGTTTTGCTGACTTCCCTCTCTCTCTTTCTCTCTCTCCCCCTCCCCCCCGTCATTGCACAAATGCAAACTTCATTTCCAAAATGGTTTTCATCAACTTTTTCAAACCCAATAATATTGTTTTCTCCAAGATCTTTCCTAACCTTTTCATTAAGGAAAAAAACCAACCATTACTGCCAACTGGGACATTTCAAATAACAAATATCCTACAATCACAAATAAAGAAGATACGCTCCACCAGCGTTGCTCAGTTGTTGAGCGTGGACCTATGAGCTAGGAGGTCACGATTCCACTCCCGGTCAGGGCACGTGCCCAGGTTGCAGGCTCCATCCCCAGTAGGGGGTGTGCAGGAGGCAGCCGATCAATGATTCTTTCTCATCATTGATGTTTCTCTCCCTCTCCCTTTCTCTCTCTGAAATCAATAAAAATATAAAACAAAACAAAAATAACAAATAAAGATGATACAACTTATCAAACAAAGTGATAAATACATTGGCAAGTAATATGTCCCATAATGAAGGCGGGATTCTTAAATTGGTGACAATGACTCAGTTGCCACTTTTGTTTTATGAACACAAAGCTCTTCAATAAAAAGGAAATATCTCACCGCAGCCGGTGTGGCTCAGTGGCTAGAGCATCGGCCTGCGGACTGAAGGGTCCCGGGTTCGATTTTGGTCAAGGGCACATGCTCAGGTTCAGGCACCATCCCCAGTAGGAGGTGGCAAGAGGCAGCCGATCGATCAATGATTCTCTCTCATCATTGATGTTCCTATCTCCCTCTCCCTATCTCTGAAATCAATAAAAAAATATGTTTTTTAAAAAAGGAAATATCTCCTCTAATGATCAAATGACCTTGTGGTACGGATACCCTGACCTCTGTTTACACACGTCTAAGCTCACACATCGTCCTTTAGCGCTCTTGAGTTTTATTTCCAGGCTTCAGTCTCTCTGGCTACCGCCTTCTGGGAGAAATGGGCTGATTTCCCATGACTGCAGACCAGGGAGGGCCGCTAGAGGGGTGCCCTTGGGTTCCTTTTGCTCAGGCTGCCTGTTTGGTTTTTTTAAAACCATATTTTATTGATTTTTTTACGGAGAGGAAGGGAGAGGGATAGAGAGTGAGAAACATCAATGAGAGAGAAACATCGATCAGCCTCCTGCACACCCCCTAGAGACGAGGGCCTAGTCGGTATGTGCCTACAACCAAGGTACATGCCCCTGACTGGAATTGAACCTGGGCTAGATTCAATTGAGTCCACAGGCCGATGCTCTAGCCACTGAGCCAAACCGGTTAGGGGAAGACTGCCTCTTTTGATTGGCATGTGTGCCCCCAGGATGAAAGCACACGGCTTCTCCTAATGACGCCTCCCACTGTCTGGCTGTAAGAAGTGGTGTCAGGCACACCGCAGTCTCAGGCACACTGCCTTGCAACCCCATGGGAGTCACTCAGGAGACACACCGGCCGTGTCTCCCCACTGAGCCAAACCTGTTAGGGCTTAAATAAAGCACTTTTGATGTTTCTCTTGAAATTATCATGTCTTTTTTTATTACAAAATCCGCCATTATTAACCGGTACACCTAGTAGACCAGCAGAAACATTTACTGGCTCAGGGTGGCCTGCCCTGTCCAAACTGCCCGGGGGCGGGGGTAGGGGGGCACAGAGTCTCCTAGCGTGTGAAACCCCGTAAAAGCGCTCACTAGCATCACGGGAGAGGTTTGTCTTCTCGATGCCATGCCGGTGCCGAGGGGCAGGGCCAGCTGGGAGTGCTGGCATGCAGGAGGCGTGGGCCTGACGCTGGGGGGGGGTGTGTGGAGAGGAGAGGAGGGGAGAAGGGCTTCCCGGTGCCCCCCACGAGTGGCCTGAGCAATGGGGAAGACTACCTAAAGGGAACAGTAGAGAAATTTTTGCACCACGAGCCCGCCCAGGGGTGGGGGACCTTGCTTCTGCCAAGGGCCATTTGGATCTTTATAACATCGTTCGCGGACTGTGATTCACTGAATATAAATTTACGTTGCTATGAAAAAAGCTCCTAGGTTTATTGAATTTTGAGTCACCCCTGTGGCTGCCTTGGCAGGACCAGCCCTAATGATTTCTCGGGCCTTATATGGCCCGAGGGCCCCACGTTCCCCACCCCTGGTCTAACCCTTGAGTGTGTCCTTGGTCATGAGTGGGTAAGAACGAATTCTAAGTGCCTGGCCAGGAGTACATGGGCTTAATAACAATAAGGGCCATTCTCCTTGGTGGACAGTTCTACCAGACCAGTGTCCCACAGACTGTCCGTCCATCCAGCCCTGCTCCTTGGAATCAAGGCAGGGAAACGGGTGTTATGGGCCAGATCTAGGCATGCCACCATCGAACACACGCTTACTGATTACTTAGAGACCCAAACACCCAAATTACTAATTAGACTAAAACACCCATTTACTAATGTGAGGTAAGTAAGGGTAAGACTAAACATGAGGAGCAGAAATGCCCAGCAAGACGGGGACATGGGATGGGCACCACTTCTGCTCCCCACACAAGTACAGCTAGCAGCTGTGTCATTTTCCAAGACACCGTTTGAAATCCCAGAACCCGGGAGTGAGGCGGAGGCCCCCTGGACCACAGAGCCCCAGAAGGACCCATTAGAAGGGGAGGAGGGCAGCCACACTCTGACAGCATCCCCCGTCTTCCCCCCAGCCAGCACAGCGCAGATGGAGGGCCCCTCTGGGCCTACGGTTTCTCAAGTGGGAAAAGCAGAGCCCAAGGTGGACATCACTGCCCGGTGCTGTGGGCAGTTCCCTGGGCTCCCTCAGTCTCACTCATGGGGATCAGGGAGGCTCAGATGGAACTGGAGAAGGAGGCGCTGCTTACAGTGTCTGCTCTCAAGGTGCCGGGTGCCCCAGCCAGCAGCCCTGCCCCACCCCACCCCCTCCGCTGAGCGGAGCCAGAGGCCCCTCTGGGCAGGGAGCTCGGTGGGAAGTTCTGCTTCATGTGAGGCCACACAGCTCTGGAGCTTGTTCCAGGGCCTCACTCAGACAGGGAAGCAAACACACAGCCCCTCTTGTTACAGAACACTGGAGAAGAACCAAGCAACGCTTAGAGAGATGGAGTTACATTTATTATTATTATTACGTGTGGGCCCAGAGAAAAATGTCTCTAGAATTCTGGGCGAAGTCACACAGGAAGTGTCCTGTATTTATACCTTTTTACCCTCTTTGTCTCCCAAATATGGGGTTCTGTTCCTGTCCCCTTTGTAAGTTCTTAAAGAGCTCCTATGTGCTGGGTCTTTGAGACCTCAGCCAAAGGCTTGGCCTGGCGCCAGCACTGATAACTTCATCCGGGGAAGGTTTAATGGCCTCTCTGAAGTGGGAGTAGTCTTATTTTCCTTATTATTTAAGCAAGCAAGCATTTACAGAAGCCAAGTAGCAGGGTTAAAATTTCAAACAGCAGTTTTTATATAAGATGGATGCTTCACTCTGACCCTCTGCAGAGTCCCCTCCCCCGTCTTGCCCCAGGGAAGCGAGGCCGCAGAGCACAGCCTAGGGCCCACCAGGCAGCATGCAAGCCAGCATCCCTGCCCAGCTGCCCAGCACAACCTCTGGCCCCACTGAGCAGGGAGCCCAGACCGTGACCCTGCCTGACCTCTGAGCCCTTCTCCAGCCCCACCCACCTGCGGGGTACAGGAGGAGGCCCCATCGGCCCACAGAGTCCTACCAGCAATCTTGCCCCACGGAGAGCCCATGGCCTGCCTGATTGAGAAGCCCCGCCTGCGGCCCCGCCCAACTTTGGGGCACAGCCTGTGGCCCCAGGGAAGCTGAACTGCAGTGCAGCCAGCGTCACCACGTTGGGGGCAGAGTCTGAGGTCCCACCGTCCAGGAGCGACTGCAGAGCTTGGCCCACAGCCCAGCCCGGTGCAGTCCAAGCAGAGCCATGCCGCAGCTGACCAAGGGCGATCACAGAGTCCAGGCTGGGGCTCCACGTGACCCCAGAGCCCCAGTCAGGGAGCCCACCCCGTGTCCCCATCAGCGGCACCCCAGCCTCAGGGGCCTTGTCCAACTAGAGACCTGCCTCCTCCTAATTCCCGGAGGAGATGAGGCAGGGGAGGGGCATCATTGGGTATGGGGCCATCACTGAGTGTCTGCATCACCTTTCCTCACCTCAGAGGACACATGTGGGGGTGTCTGTCCTAATCAGCTGATGCAAACAGGTCCCCAGAGCTCATCTGTTTCTCTAACGACAGTAAAATGTCCTGATTGTATGGTTTCCACCCGATTTTTCACAGGATTCTCAGCATTCCCTGTAGGCAGGGGTGAGGCTGGGCACCTTTATAAAGTAGACAAGACCCTGGGAGGGCTTTGCACAGCAGCACCCGACCCCATCACGCCAAGACAAGCACCCTGAGCCCAGCTGATGAAGTTCCACTTGGAACCCACCAGGTGGCGCTGTTGAGAGGCTCCCCACCTCGCCTAAGTGCCCCGCACATCCTACCCGGCTGTCCATCAGTATCCCGGCTTAATCATCGTTTTTTCCTCGCCCCTCCCCCCTGCCCCCCCCCCCCGCCCCCGCCACTCACAATGCGTTCCCATGAGCTACCAGGCCCACAGGTGGAGCTGGAGGCGGGGAGGGAGGCGCTGGGGGGGGGGGGGCTTGGGGAGGGCGCAGGCTGTGTACGCGGGTGCGCAGGTGGGCATGTGGGCATACGGAGGGGCTTGCAGGGCTGGGGCCGCTGAGCCACCGCACAGGGCGGGGCTGACGGCGACCAGAGTGGCCTGAGCTTCTCATCTGTGACCTGGGGGCCTGGCTCTCCTTAGGAGGCCAGTGGGTGCCTCTGTGTAGCCCCCACATCCTTCACCGAATGCGTGCTGCGGGCTGCAGCCAGGACGCCGCTTCCTCGGATGCCTCACGCGCGCGCGTCTGCCCTCCTGTGGTGCAGCGAAAGGTGCCCAGGTCGACTGGAAGGTGGGAAGGGAATGCTGAGATCAGCAGATGGACAGACCCGCCTTTATTTATTTATTTATTTTATTCCTCACCCGAGGATATTTTCCCATTGATTTTTTATAGAGTGGAAGAGAGAGGTGGAAGACTGAGAGAAATATCGATGTGAGAGAAACACATCCACTGATTGCCTCCTGCCCGCACCCCAACCAGGGGCCGGGTAGGGAGGAGCCTGCAACCGAGGTATGTGCCCTGGCCGGGAATCGACCTCGGGGCCCTTGGGTCCACAGGCCAGCACTCTATCCACTGAGCCAAACTAGCTAGGGCTACTTTTTAAAAAATATATTTTTATTGATTTCAGAGAGGAAGGAAGAGAGAGACAGAAACTTCAGTGATGAGAATCATTGATCAGCTGCCTCCTGCACACCCCCTACTGGGAATCGAGCCTGCAACCCAGGCATGTTCCCAGACCAGAATCAAACGGTGACCTCCTGATTCCTAGGTCAATGCGCAACCATTGAGCACCACCGGCCAGGCCAGACCCGCCTTTGAATCCAGCTCAGCAGGCTGCTTTTTGGACAAGTGACTTACAATCTCCAACTGCCCGTTTCCTCTTCTAGAAAACGGTGAGGATGTTTGCTTACACTTGGGAGGAGAGAGTCTGCCAGGTTTGAGAGCCAGGAGACCCGGGTCCAAGTTCTGGCTCAGCCAGGAGACCCGGGTCCAAGTTCTGGCTCAGCCAGGAGACCCGGGTCCAAGTTCTGGCTCAGCCAGGAGACCCGGGCTCAAGTTCTGGCTCAGCCAGGAGACCTGGGTCCAAGTTCTGGCTCAGCCAGGAGACCTGGGTCCAAATTCTGGCTCAGCCACTCACTCATTGTGTGTCCGCGGGAGTCAGCGACTCTCCCTGAGTCAGAGTTTCTTTACCTCTAACATGAGATATAAGATCCCCCTCCCAGGATGGATGAACACTTAACTAACACGACGTTTTAAATCATAGGCCCAGGAGTCAGGGGCGCTCAGGTACTGTGAATGCAGCCAGCCCTTCTGCCAGCAACGCAGCCTAACAACACCCGTGTGGCTGGCTCACAAGGGCCCTGTTTGTCTGCCTCTTCTCCACAGCAGCTTCATAAGGCCCTGGACCGTGTTGCCTAGCTCGGTGCCCAGCGCCCGGTAAGCACAGAATAAACACATCTCCGGGCCAAGTAGCAGGAATTCTCAGACGCTGGCACGCTCATGGATCCAGCCAATATCTGAGGAGCCACTGTGTTCAGGCTTAGGAATTCTGGGACTATTTTTTCAGAACTTAAAACCTTTCTCTGTAATGAAGTCCTATCCTGGGAGATGCTCCTGGGGTCACAGAGTGATGCTGTGGCTAGCCTGCTAACAACAACGACAGCAACAATAACAGTACCCTTGCCCTGGCCAGTGTGGCTCCGTTGGTGGGAGGGTTGCAGGTTCGATTCCCAGTCAGGGCACATATCCAGGTTGGGGGTTTGGTCCCCGATCGGGCCCATACAGGAGGAAACCAACTGATGTTTCTCTTTCACATTGATGTTTCTCTCTCTCTCCCTCTCCCTCCCCCCCACTCTCTCAAATAATAATAATAAAAATAATAGTGAACCTTTATTCAATGTCCCCTGAATGCCAACAGTGGGCTTTATATGTATGACCTTACTTAATCGTCATAACAGCTTCAGGAGGTTCTTTGTTATTACTCCCATCCTACAGGTAAGGAAACAGGTTCAGAGGGGTTAAGCAACAAGCTGAGTGTCACGTAGCAAATAAAAGAGGAAAATAGAATTTAACTTCGGGCCTCTCTGGTACGAGGGCTCTTGTTCATGGCTCTTCTGCTGTCCTCCCTCCCAAGTAGTTGGACATGCACGCAAGCACCTCCCGGAGCGCCTGACACATCCTAGGCCCTCAGCACGAGTTGGCTGTCCCCCTTCAATCAGCAGCATACATTGAGCCTGGGGTGAAACAGGCCCTGTGGTGAACCAGATGGTGTGAACCCTCCTTGCCGCCTTTGGCGACACACTCCCCTGTCGTAAGTGCCATGGGAACCCTCAGCACCAGGGGTTTCCAGCTGAGCATCTGAAAAAAGCTTGTTTTGGGCATGAAGCCAGAAGGAGGACATCCCAGAGCGCAGAGCCTTGAGGGACGAGGCCATCGTCGGCGCAGCATTCCCGGGGGGTCTCCTTCCCAGGGGAGCAGAGAGAAAAACAAGCCGAGGGTAAAAGGGTCAGTCAAGGATTGTGGAGCTCAACTTGGGTTTCCTGAGAGACAGATGTCCCTGTGTCCTCTGTCCCACCCCCGAGACCCACAGCCTGTGACCCAGATGCTGGTCTTAGGAATCTCTTCTTCCGGAAACAAACAAAAAAAAGGGAGCCTGCCACAGAGCTTGCTTATGAAGCACGCACAGCTATTCCGAGCCGCTGTCCGCAGGCATCTCGACAGCCCAACTTGTGTCGCGGGAACTAAGTCTCCGAGTCCCGGCACCGTGAGAAGGAACGCAGCTGGAGGGCGAACCCAAACTCAGGAGGGGGCAGGGGACCCCTCCCGTGCTCATCAATCCACCGCCTTCGCCTTCGGGGGAAACTGAGGTGGGAGAGAGTCAGCCGTGAAAGGGAGCGTTTTCTTTAAAGTCGGGGATGATCTGACCACAACATAAAGGTAAATCGCCAAGCCCTCTGGCTTTGGTTTGGGATTCACCTAGCTGTGAGGGTCGTCATGGAAACCAGCAGAGGTGCCACATCTTAGCTCCCAGCGCGGAGAACAGAGCTGGAAGGTTCTCTGACGGGAGCCTTTATAAATAGAAACTGTTCTGCACCGGGGTGAGCAGGCCTCCAAGCCCGGCCGTTGCCCGCTTGGAAATGCTCCCGTTTCTCTTCTGGCTGCACAGGGTCTAAGGAGGCATCCAGGACTGGTTCGGGGGAAGTCTAGAAAATGCTAGATTTGGGGTCTGCAGTTGCCAGAGACAGAAACCAAAGTCAACCAAGGCTGGGTATGAAAGAAAGGGAGGTGGGGCGGGGGTATTCATTACCTTATATGGGAAAGGACTAACGCTGGCCCGAAACATTTACGATGGCGTTAGGGTCTGGTGGCGTGGCTCAGCGGTGGAGCGTCAACCCATGAACCAGGAGGTCACGGTTCGATTCCTGTCAGTGCCCGTGCCCAGGGTGCAGACTCAGTCCCCATGTGGGGCGTGCAGGAGGCAGCAGATCAATGATTCTCTCATCACTGATGTTTCCATCTCCCTTTCCCTCTCCCTTCCTCTCTGAAATCAATAAAAACATATTTAAAAATAACATGCCAAGGTAGAGATTTAAAAAAAAAAAAAACGGCATCAGGAACCTCTCTGTCTTGTCACCTCTCATCTTGGTGACCATCTGTGGACAGACCTCCATTCCAAGCCCCTCCTGGAGCAGCTGACGGTGTGGGAGCCTGGCACTCCCACAGTCCCCAAGTCACCCTCCACCTTCTCTCCATTTCAGTTCCCGAGAGACATTGCTTTAGGGTGGAAATTTCCCAGCTGCGTCCGACTGGCTCAGCCCGGGGTCACCTGCTCCTGGACCACCTGCCGCCGGGGATGCGTGTGAGGAGGCCCCGCTGGAGTCCTGGGATGAAGAGAAGGAGCAGCCGCAAACCATGCTCTCGGCTCATCAACAGCTTCGCCAGCTTTGCTCTCATGCCCGCTGTCATAGCTCAATGGTTGATGTCGACCTATGAACCAGGAGGTCACAGTTCAATTCCTGGTCAGGGCACATGCCCGGGTTGTGGGCTCAATCTCCAGTGGGGCAAAAAAAAATGGGCTGGGGCAAAAATATATATTTTAAAAAAAATTTAGCCCTAGATGGTTTGGCTCAGTGGATAGAGCATCAGCCCATGGGGTCTCAGGTTCGAATCCGGTCAAGGACACATGCCTGGGTTGCAGGCTTGATCCCCAGTAGGGGGCGTGCAGGAGGCGGCCAATCAATGATTCTCTCACCATTGATGTTTCCATCTCCCTCCCCCTTCCTCTCTGAAATCAATAAAAATATATTTTTAAAAATTGCTCTCAGGTCGCCAGGTATTGTAAGGATCAGTGAACTCTGTTGAAAGGGGGGCATATGGGTGACAGTAAATATGTGTTCCTTCTAGGAGAACAGACTTGTACCCATCTGGGTCCAACCAGGAGAGAGCACAGTTACCTAAGGTGGAGGCTGTGTGTAATATAAAGTTATTAGCTGTAACGGGATTGGCTAGTAAGAAACAGAGAAAACTGGGAGGAATATGGACATTGCAGAGGAAGGGCCCACCATGCCCCATAGGAAGAGAGAGCCCTCACCTAAGCAAGAGCCCTCGCCCCTACCCGGCCGAGATCCAGACCTGTGCGGTGGTGACTCAGTGAATACAGAGAGCTATGTGGTGCCATGCTATGGAAGTTTCTGGAAATCTGCCCTCTGAAACATGGAGGAAACTCTTCACAGGGAGTTGTCTTGGTCACTAGAGGCACCTGCATGGAGTTTTATGTAACACTAGAGGCCTGGTGCACGACATTTGTGCACTGTGTGTGGGGGGGGGGGGCCCTCAGTCCAGCCTGTGCCCTTCAGCAGTCCAGGAGCCCTCAGGGGATGTCTGACTGATGGCTTAGGCTTGCTCCCTGGGGGTGGGCCTAAGCAGCAGTCAGACATCTTTAGCGCTGCCTCGGGGCTGGGAGAGGCTCCTGCCACTGTCTCTAGGCTCGCCAGCCATCAGCCGGCTTCTGGCTGAGCAGCGTTCCCCATGTGGGAACACACTGACCAACGGGGGGGGGGGGGACGTGGGGGTGCAGAGCCTGCGTCGAGTGTCTGCCCCCTGGTGGTCAGTGCACGTCATAGCGACTGGTTGTTCCGCCATTCAGTCGATTTGCATATTACCCTTTTATTATATAGGATTCCAGGGCAGGGGGATGCTGCCTGCTGGTGCTGCAGGGCGCATGGCAGGAGCTGGGCTCCAGAGAAGCTCTGAGGGGTAGGAGCCTGGTACCAGGATGCCCCAGGCTATAGGCACCTAGCAGCCAGTGGGCTGGAACCAGGAAGCAAATGTTCCTCTGGTGCTCTCTTTCTACAAAACGACAGTGCAGCCCCACAGCAAAGCTAGAGGCCCAGATCCGTTTTCACACAGTCGTTCAAATGGGGGCATCGTTGGAGCTGAAGGTCAATAGACCCACAGGGGGCACAGTGCCTAAGATCGTGACTCTGCTGGAGAAATATTTCGAGGTTTAGGTGTAGAAGCCATAAAGCAGCTGAAGCTCCTGAGCATCTATCATGTGCTGTGTTTCCATTAGAATCAGATGGGAATGGGGCTTGGGAGGTCAATGTGAGCAGCTGTGTGACGTGTGAATGCATGTGTACCCCGTGAAGACAGTTCTCAGACACTTAGGACCACTGTGTGGGGCCCTCGCGTCCTCCCTTGTTGCTAAAGAAATGAAATGATCATCACTTCGTTGTTTCATTTTACACCTGCTGGCAAAAATGAATAAGACAATGAAACCCAGTCAGATGTGGAACAGACACACGCAGACATTGCTGATGTCTTCAGCTTCCTGCCTAGGTTCAGTCGCTCAACCACTGAGCCCCGCTGGCCAGGCCATAAAGTAAATCATTAAAAATATATATATATTTTATTGTTTTTTTTACAGAGAGGAAGGGAGAGGGATAGAGAGTTGGAAACATTGGTCAGCTGCCTCTTACACACTCCCTACTGGGGATGTGCCTGCAACCAAGGTACATGCCCTTGACCAGAATCGAACCCGGGACCCTTGAGTCTGCAGTCCAATGCTCTATCCACTGAGCCAAACCGGTCAGGACAAGTAAATCTTTATGACTGCAGCCGGAAGCATGACTTGCTTCTGATGACCATCCACTAAACCACTTAATTCTTCACACAGGCAGCTATCTGCCTGGGCAGCGATTCTGGGAGCCCTACCAGATATAAGGCTGATTTTCTCAGAATAAAAATGAAGCATTTTTCATCTGTGTAACCTGTACACGGTTCTCCCCTTGTCCTCGTCCAGCTCCCCCAAATGACACCCCATGTGCACAAGAATCTTGTCAGACAAAGCCGTGGTGCCTCTGAGTGGGGGCCTGCAGCTAGGTGGCTTTGTAAAAGCAGAGATTTGTATTTCAGAGGGAAGTCGATCCCACTCGCTGAATGGGGTTCGGAGGACTTCTTTTCCTGAAGTGTCAGGAGTCGTCTAAACCCCTGAGTTAAAATGGCATTGTTTCTATTTGTTTCCATGATGTTCTAGAACCTGATGACCGGGGCAGTGGTCAGCTCTCTGGAGGCCCTCCATTACCCTGGCTTTCTGGGAGCGAAGGGGATTATTCCCACGGAAGTAGGAGCCAAACCAAACACTCGCAGCAGCACCACGCCAAAGGGCTGGAGAGGAAACAGAGGAATCTGGTGGTTGAGGCTGTGGACCATCCTGGGAGGCAAAGCTGGGGGTGCTGGGCCTCTGGTAAGTGTGCTGAAGCCACATCCACAGGAGGGAGTGGGAGGTGGTTCCCACCTGCTTCTCGTCTACCGGGCACTGTCTTCAAGACACACAGGGACCTTTAAAAAACAAAACAACCTTATCAAACTTAAACCCTAAAGACTGCCTGCCTGGCCCGGCCCTGCCCTCTGCTCTCCTCCTTCTCTCGCTTCTAAACAATAGGCACCTAGTAACAAAGTCCTGGAGGGCAGCTTTCCAAGCAGAGGCTTACCATCCAGCGAAGGTGAAGTGAATCATGTGGGCCTGGATGACATCACTCTTTCTTATCTCCAGCCCTGATTGGTGGATAGGTGTGGGATGCTTGGCTCTGATTGGCAGGGGAATTGGGTGTGTGTGCATGCAAACCCTGATTGGTGGAGAAGAGAGGGCAGTCAGGCTCTGATTGGCAGGGAGTTCTTCCAGTGCAGGCCAGGCCCACCTCTGTGCCTCCCTGTGAAAATTCTCATTGCCAGTTCCAAGCCTCTTCTCTCTGCTCTCCCTCCCTCCAGCATGGGGTCCACCTTGGAAGCTGTCTAGGGTGTCCCCACCCTGGAGGGGCACTGCCAGACCCTCGCCAGCCGTGGGGTCAGCCCTCATGGGTTCATTAATGAAAGGAAGGCGGGGAGAAACCAAGATGATGACATAGGTAAACACCTAAACTGCTGCCTCGCACAACAATTTCAAAACTACAACTAAAAGACAAAATGGACATTATCCAGAACCACCAGAAGGCTGGCTGAGTGGAAATTCTACAACTAGAAGGAAAGAGAAAAGCACACTGAGACTCAGAGGAGCTGCAGAAGGCAGAGGTACCAAGGCACATGCACGGAGAGGGCTGGCAATTGAGTATGCGGCTGGCTTTATCAATCAGGAGGGAGACAAAAGCTCCTGACTGTGCTGAACTCCAGTTCCAGGTGAGACTCTGGGGACCCAGACTCATTTGGGGAGAAACTGGACTGTCTGGCAGAGGGCGAAACTCGAGGGTGGCTTTCTCTAAGAGGTGCTTGCAGTGATTCCCAAGGGACACTGAGACCCAGGGGCCTCATAGGGCAGGGCTGACAGGAAGCCATTGCTATACGCTCCGCCATGAGACTCTGCCCCATCCAAGCTGAGCACAGAGACTTTTGCAAGTCCTGTCTCATAAGGGTGTCTCCAGCACAGAAGTTCTCCCAGCGTAGACACAGCTGATCCTCACAGCCAATGGGCCTGGAGGTCAATTCCTCCCAGTGACACCAACAACAATCAAGACTTAACTACGAGGAGAATCCAAGATGGCGGCTTAGGTAAACACCTAAACTGCTGCCTCCTACAACAATTTAAACTGCAACTAAAAGACAAAACGTCTATCACCCAGAACCACGGGAAAGCTGGCTGAGTGGAAGTTCTACAACTAGAAGGAAAGAGAAAAGAGCATTGAGACGTGCACGAGCGCTGAAAAGCTGAAGTACGGAGGCGCGTGATCTGGGCTGGCTGCGGGCGACTGGGTGCGTTGCTTTTTTCAACCCGAACAGAGACAAGCCCCCGATTACTCTGAAATCCAGTCTCTGGGGAGACGCAGGGGACCCAAACTCCTACGGGGAGAAGCTGGACTGTCTGCCAGAGAGGGTGGCTTGCTTGCAGAGCTGCGGGCAGGAATAATTGTTTACGGCACTGGGGCACGGGACTCGCGGATGCCCTTGGAGACTCAGAGCCGGCTAACTAGCAGCCATTGCTGTTTGCCACGCCCTAACCTAGTAACACCCTGAGGCCCCGCCCTACAAACCCACCCAAGCTCCAAGCAGCTCAATTAGCATAAGAAAGGCCTGCCCTATCGCAGCTTAACCTAGAAAACTTGCAGCCTGGGTCAGACAGCTCCAAAACCTCCAAACCCCAAGCAAAGAGGAGAAAACTGCAGCTCTCACTGTAGCTCCTGCTGAGTGGCCTCAGACAGTAGCTGACCTGCACCCCATTGGAGATCCAGAAGCCAGTGTACCTAGTGGTCAGTGTGAGACACCAGATTTCAACTCCTCACATCCATAAGTGACACATTCAAGAGGCAGACTCAGTGAGCACCAAAGCCCCACTGAAACAAGTCCTGCCCCATAAGCGTGTCTTCAGCGCAGCAGTTCTTCCATTATAGACACAGGGAGTACTCACAGCTAATTGGCCTGGAGGTCAATTCCTCCCAGCGTACTAACAGCAATTCAGGCTTAACTACACCAAGACTTTGCACTCAGCCCACAAAGGGGTGTACCAAGAGCGTCCACGGTGAATATAATAGAATCAGGGACATAGAAAGGGAGTGGACTGACTATTCTCAGGGGAAGCAGGTGTGAGGGGTGCGGGAAGAGATTGGAGAAAAATCTTACTCCTAAAGATGAAGACAGTGGCGGGGGGTAAGGGCATGGGGTGGGGTGGGGAATCAGGTGGAGGGGAGCTATGGGGAAAAATAAAAGAGGAACACCTGTAATAATCTGATCAATAAAGATTTATTTAAAAAAAAAAAAAAGACTTAACTACAACAAGGCTGTACACACAACCCACAAAGGGGTGCACCAAGAGTGTCCAACTCAGGTAACTGGGGAGGCTGAGCCACTGAGCCATATAGAACACCTAGCACACAAAGCTACTTTATCAACTCAGGGAAGCAGCCAAAATGCGGAGACAAAGAAACCGGTCACAAACGAAATAAATGGAGGAAAGCAAACTACTGGATATAGAGTTTAAAACCATGGTTATAAGGTTTTTCAAGAATTTCCTAGAAACTGCTAATAAATTTAGTGAGACCCTCGAGGATATGAAAAAGGACCAACTAGAAATTAAACATACACTGACTGAAATAAAAAATATTATACAGAGACCCAACAGCAGACTAGAGGATCACAAGAATCAAGTCAAAGATTTGAAATACAAAGAAGTAAAAAATACCCAACTGGAAAAGCAAAAAGATAAAAGAATCCAAAGATATGAAGATAGTGTAAGGAGCCTCTGGGACAACCTCAAGCGTACCAACATCAGAATAAGGGGTGCCAGAAGAAGAGAGAGAGCAAGATACTGAAAACCTGTTTGAAGAAATAATGACAGAAAACTTTTCCTACCTGGTGAAAGAAATAGACTTACAAGTCCAGGAAGTGCACAGAACTCCAAACAAAAGGAATCCAAAGAGGACCACACCAAGACACATCATAATTAAAATGCCAAGAGCAAAAGACAAAGAGAGAATATTAAAAGCAGCAAGAGAAAAACAGTTAGTTACCTACAAGGGAGCACCCATACAACTGTCAGCTGATTTCTCAACAGAAACTATGCAGGCCAGACAGGAGTGGCAAGAGATATTCAAAGTGATGAATACCAAGAACCTCAACCAAGATTACACTACCCAGCAAAGCTATCATTCAGAATTGAAGATCAGTTAAAGAGCTTCACAGTTAAGAAAAAGCTAAAGGAGTTCATCAACACCAAACCAGTATTATATGAAATGCTGAAAGGTATCCTTTAAGAAGAGGAAGAAGATGAAAAAGGTAAAGATAAAACTTATGAAGAACAAATACATATCTATCAACAAGTGAATCTAAAAAATAAGTGAATTAAAAATCTGATGAACAGAATAAACTGGTGAATATAATAGAATCAGGGACATAGAAAGGGAGTGGACTGACAATTCTCGGGGGGAACGGGGTATGGGGGGTGCGGGAAGAGACTGGACAAAAATTGTACACCTATGCATGAGGACAGTGTGTGGGGGGGGTAAGTGCAGAGGGTAGGCTGGGAACAGGGTGGAGGGGAGCTATGGGGAGAAAAAGGAGAAACAATTGTAATAATCTGAACAATAAAGATTTATTAAATTAAAAAAAAAGATTCCAAAGAAAAAGACTAAAAAAAAAAGAAAGGAAGGAAGGAAGGAAGGCTTCGGGACACAGCCCTACCCTTTGCTCAAGGGTGAGGGCCCGCCCTTTGGTTTACCTGACTTTTGGGAAACGCAGCAGTAACTGTCAAGACAGGCTCTGTCCCCTCTCTCGCCCCCGCTCCCAGCCCCACCTCCATCCAGCCACACGCTTCCAATGGTCTTTGGCTCAGACTGATGTGCCCCAAAGCATCCTTCTTTGTAAGTATGGAGGTAAGAGCTGGAGGCTCAGAAAGGCACCCAGGCATTGCAGACCGGGGTTCTTTTTTAATATATTTATTGAGGCCTTCTGACTTGTCCTTATTGGGATAGAAAACGTTTCCATTTTTAGCAGAGTATTCCACAGAACCGAAGCATCCTGTCTCTCTATATAAAAGGCTAATATGCAAAATGTACCCTTGGGAGTTTGACCAGGAGAACAGGAGTTCGATTGCTTGCTGTGACGTGTGCTGACCACCAGTGGTGGCCTGGAGCATGGTGGGTGACGAGCAGCAGTGGCGGCGGGGTGCTGAGGGAGCGAGAGGAGGAGGAGGTGGGGAGGCAGGGAGGTGGGGGACATGATCTGCCCTGATTGCTGGCCAGGCCTAGTTTCCCTGCCCGTGCACGAATTCCATGCACGGGGCCTCTAGTTGCAATATAACGGGGGAAAGGCAATCCCATTAGAAATGGGAGCTGGAAGTGTTGTGGCTGCCTGTGCATTCCGCTTTGCAGCTAAGACGCTGCTCAGCACTGTGAGGTCACAGAAAGGCTGTGGGGAAGGTTCCCCAGGGAACGCCTCTGGGCCTCTGGGGAAGGGAAATGCGGGTGCCTCTCGCCTCCTCCAGACCCTCCCCTCTCTCAGAGCTGCATTTTGAGCTTTTTGTTTTTTCACCATTTCAATGTCTTCCGCTAGTATTTATTGTGACTTACCTTACTGATCCCTGTAGTATTTATGCCTTGCTACACTGAGTAGCAACTGGCTAGATGGGAAAAGAATTTATATGCGCACACTCATCAATATGCAGTACCTAAGACTCTATGATGCTTTATTGCTTTTTCCTCTGACACATCCAGGATGCTCCGCAGCCGTGAGGGCAAACATGGCGTTTCCCGTGTCCCGTGTTATAGAGTGTGTAGTGGCCAGGCAGGCAGGGGCGGGATGTCCCGGGACACGCAGCTCCGTGCGCACAGGCGCCTGGCACCTGCCCACCCCCTATGGCTCCGCAGGCCCCGCCCGCCCCTCCGACCCGCCGCCTCCTGCCCTTGGCCGGTTTCTCACTCTGTGCAGACAGGAAGGGAGCAGAGGGACTGGGCCACAGCTAATGTGAATGCACTTCTGTTTGCGATGAATCATTCTCAGCAGAAGTTGCGGGCTGCTGTCCTGAAGAGGTCAGACGGAGAAGGCGGAGCAGCTGGTCCCGGTGGAAAACAAAAAGGCAGAGAGGAACAGTTGCTGGGGAGAAGCAGTGGCCGGGAAAGCCTTGCCCACGAACATACACCAACTGAAAAGCCATTTTGTATCACAAGAGGAGGAAATGAATAATTGAGTTTCTGTGAGGTCCAGCCAGCAGGCTCACGCCTGGAGCAAGGCCTGGATACAAGCAAGCAGACCTCCGCGCTGACCAAGAAGGGGCAATGAGGCCCTAGCTCGTGCCGGTGCCCTTGGCTGGTGCCTCTGAAACCTGGAGCAAAACACACGCTCGTGCATCTGGATCTTGAGTGCGATGGACGCACAGCACACACAGTACACACAGCACCCACAGCACCCACAGCACACACAGCACACAGAGCACACACAGCACACAGAGCACACAGAGCACACACAGCACACAGAGCACACACAGTACACACAGCACCCACAGCACCCACAGCACCCACAGCACCCACAGCACCCACAGCACACACAGCACACAGAGCACACACAGCACACAGAGCACACACAGTACACACAGCACCCACAGCACCCACAGCACCCACAGCACCCACAGCACACAGAGCACACAGAGCACACACAGCACACACAGCACACAGAGCACACACAGCACACACAGCACACACAGTACACACAGCACCCACAGCACCCACAGCACACAGAGCACACAGAGCACACACAGCACCCACAGCACCCACAGCACCCACAGCACACACAGCACCCACAGCACCCACAGCACACACAGCACACAGAGCACACACAGCACACAGAGCACACAGAGCACACAGAGCACACACAGCACACAGAGCACACACAGCACACACAGCACACAGAGCACACACAGCACCCACAGCACACACAGCACCCACAGCACCCACAGCACACAGAGCACACACAGCACACAGAGCACACACAGCACCCACAGCACACAGAGCACACACAGCACACAGAGCACACAGAGCACACACAGCACACAGAGCACACACAGCGCCCACAGCACACACAGCACACACAGCACACACAGCACATGGGGAAGCGCAGAATTCTTTTTTTGCATTACATTCTAAGCTTTGATTACATTCTCACTTTGGTTAAAGATTAAAAACATCTTAAATTCTACGGACTCAGAGTTTTTATTTTATTTTTAAAAAATTCCTCACCTGCCCGGCCAGTGTGGCTCAGTGGCTGAGCATCAATCTGTGAACCAGGAAATCACCAGTTCGATTCCTGGTCAGGGCACATGCCCGGGTTGTGGGCTCGATCCCCAGTGTGGGGTGTGCAGGAGGCAGCCGATCAATGATTCTCTCTCATCACTGATCTCTCTCTCTCTCTTTCCCTCTTCCGCTCTCTGAAATCAATAAAAATATATTTTAGAAATAAAAAAAATTTAGCCCTAACCGGTTTGGCTCAGTGGATAGAGCCTCGGCCTGCGGACTGAAAGGTCCCAGGTTCGATTCTGGTCAAGGGCATATCCAGTCATGGGCACATCCCCAGTAGGAGGTGTGCAGGAGACAGCTGATTGATGTTTCTCTCTCATCAATGTTTCTAACTCTCTATCCCTCTTCCTTCCTCTCTGTGAAAAATCAATAAGATATATTAATTGAAAAATCCTCACTGAAGAATATGTTTTCATTGATTTTAAAGCGAGGGGGAGAGGGAGGAGGAGAGAAACACTGATGTGAGAAACATCAATCTATTGCTTCCTGGGTCTGTGCCCTGACAGGAATAGAACCTGTGACCCTTCAGGGTGCAGGGCAATGCTCCAGCCAGCTGAGCCACACTGGCCAGGGTGAGACTCCAAGGGTTGAGTACACGAATGCCAACCATTCCGGCCGCAGGCTGCCCCTTTGCCGCCGCCCTGACCTCGAGCAGCGCTGATGCTGACAACCGGTTACAGACGCCAGACAGCGTGGCTGCTTGGAAACGCAGAGGGGGCTGAACTGCTCCCCAGAGTTCCCGGAGTCTAACCCCTCAGCTTCTGTCCCCATGATCCCCTCCGCCCGGTCTCCAGCGGCTGTGCCACACGACCGCCGATTTAGCAAGGAAAGTATAGGCTATCCAGTTACATGTGAACTTCATATAAAGAAGCTTTTTTCAGTATAAGTATGTCTCCCGCAGTGACAGGGCATGCTGTCATTTATCTGGGTCCCAGGCATCACGTGTGTACACGGGGTCTGCCAGGGAACCTCCCGGATCCCCCCGAGACCCTGGCACAAGCACAGGACGGCTCCTCAGCACTGCCCCAGCACCCGGGGCTGGCAGAGGTGAGCTGGTGTTCCCTGGGTGAGCAGTAGCAGTGGCCCAGGTCCAGGTCTAGGTCCGGGGTTGCAGGCACCAACAGAGCAGTCAGAAGAGGGGCAGCGGCAGCCCCAGGGGGAAGAGCCTAGCGCTGTTCCCAGCTTCTTGTTTAGAAGCGAAAACCGTTCACCAGCTCTGTTGATCTTGACCTTAAGGAAGTCACTGAACCCCCCGGGTCCCAACTTGATTTCTGACACAGCAAACTGGACATGTCTACACTGACCGAATAAGTCTAAAAGAACAGGATTCCAATGTTTTAAAAATATGTTTTTATTTATTTTAAAGACAGGGGCAGGGAGAGAGAGAGAGAGAGAGAGAGAGAGAGAGAGAGAGAGAGAGAATCAATCAATGAGAGAGCAACATTGATTGGCTACCTTCTGCATGCCCCCTCCTGGGCATGGAGCCCACGGCCTGGCGGGTGCCCTGACAGGATATTGAAATGGTGATCTCTTGGTTCATGGGTCGACACCTAACCACTGAGCCACACCGGCCGGGCTCAGAAAACATGCTTTTACACAGCCAGGCAATGTCTACACAAGATCGGCCGTGGAGCTGGTCTCTCCTGATGTGCAGGGACCAGACCCTTCCCCGAGTCACCTTGTGCTAGGAACCCGGTGGCAGCCGCTTCCTCAAGAAGGGGCTTTGGGTGGGCACAGTGGGCACTAGAGTCTGCGGATCAGCTAGCACCCCCTCTTACCTCCACGTACAGCTTCAGAGGACTCCCACCCGGCCCAGTCCAAGTGGCCGTGACCCACCAAACACCGGCCTCGAAGCTGCCTTTTCTCAACGATGGAAAGCAGAGCACATTTGGATATTCAAAGAAGCAGCGGATTGTGACGTTTCAAGTTTCCTAGAAATGACACCGATGGGAAGCGGAAGCCTCAGGAGAGAGCCCAGCGGCTGGCTTACGCTCTCATCATTGGAGGTCCCACTCCGGGGACTCCTCTCTTTGGCTCTGGGTGCCCCCAAACAGTCCTATCTCTGAGTCTTCTCTCCAGGGTCCACCCAACTACTATTCCTACCCCAATAATTTCAGTTTTCCAATCAAGAAAAAATGAAATTGGAGGGGAAAAAGCAAATTGTCTATATGTACAGTCACTTTTGGACCAAATTCCTACCCAGACCAGAAGCTTAGGCAAGGATTTTCTTCCTCTTTGTTTGCTTGGTTCAGATCTTATCCACCCCCAGCCTGTCCTTGGGAAACAAGAACCAGCCATTTATGGGCTGTCGTCATTCCAGTGAAAGATGTGGGCCTCCTCTGCTCCCTGCACGCCATCTCCTTCCTGACCCTCGACCCAAGGCAATTAGGAAAAGCAATAAAATCACAGAACCTCGCTTTTAATACATGCATTCCTGCCAGAGGGAGATCAGGTGGTCCTTACAGAATATCTGTAATTAGGTTGGCTTTGGAATTTGGACCACTGCATTGAGTGAAAGAGAAAGAAAGAAAGAAAGAAAGAAAGAAAGAGAGAGAGAGAGAGAGAGAGAGAGAGAGAGGGAGGGAGGGAGGGAGGGAGGGAGGGAGGGGGGGGAGGGAGGGAGGGAGGAAGGAAAGAAAGAAGGAAGGAAGGAAGGGAAAGGAAAGAAAGAACGGTTTAAATTACCATCTAACATTTCAGAAGGATCTGGAGGGATGAAAAAGCTGTGAACAGAATTAGAGCTGAAGTCTAGGCGTTTTGAACCAGGTTACGTTATGGCAACACCCTGTTCAGTAGCTAGATGAGCACTTAGGTCCCGTACAAATGAGGGTGGTAGTTGGAGGTCGCCAAGCCATTTTCTCTAGCCCAATTAAGCAACAACAGTGAAAGGGAATAAGGTGTCCTGATACACATTAGGGACTCCCTGGCCCCTCACAACACCTTGAGATGCTATGAAGTTACAAGCTGAACTTACTTTTTAAAAATAACGTTTTTATTGAGGTATCATTTCTGTATACAACTGCATCTATATAAAGTGTACAACTCAATGCATTTTGAAAGATGTGTCTACCCATGAAATATGGCTGCATTCAAGATACATTTCTATCAATCCCAAAAGTTGCCCATGACCATCTTCCCACCATCCTTTGCTGCTCAGGGAACCACGGATCTGTTTCTGTCACTATGAATGGGTTAACATTTTCTAACATTTTTTATAAATGGAAACCTACATTCTGTACTCTTTTTTCCTGGTTTCTTTCACTCAGAATGATTGTTTTGAGATTTATTTATGTCACTTGTGTATCTATAGTTTGTTCTTTTTTTAATGTTAAATAGGCTTCTATTGTGATAAGGAAGGGAGTGGGGTGTTTCCATTTTTTGGCTACTATGGATAAAGCCAGGTGTGAGATTGCTGGGTCACGCAGTAGGTGGGCACTGAAATTTATAAGAAACGGACAAGCTGTTTTCCAAAGTGCTTGCATCATTTCAGTCTCACTAGTTGCCTATGATTATCTGGTTGTTCCACAGCCTCACCAACACTTGGGAGTGGCAGTTTTTGTATGTATGTGGATGTATGTGGTAACTATGTGTAACATAGAAGTTGCCTCTTCAATCGTTTTTAAGTGTACAGTTCAGTGGCATTAAGTACATTCGCCACCATATTATATTTCCAAAACGTTGCCTATCTTCCTTGGAGATATGTATATTCAAGGGCTCTGCACATTTTTACATTGGGCTGTTTTTCTTTTTATTGAATTCTAGAAGTTCTTTATATATTCTGGATATTTAAGCCTTACCAGATGTTTAATTTGCAAAAATTTTCTCCCATTATATTAGTTGTCTTTTCATTTTCCTGATAATTTCCTTTGATACACAATTTTTAAAAAAGTTTTGATGAACCCAATTTACTTATTTTTTTTCTTTTGTTGCTTGTGTTTTTGGTGTCCTATCTAAGAATCCATTGCCAAATGCATAGTCATGAAGATTTACCCTTATGTTTTCTACGAGTTTTATGGATTTACTATAGTTCATATTTAGGTCATCAATCCATTAAAAAAAATTTTTTTTGTTAATCCTCACCTGAGGATATTTTTTTCCCATTGCTTTTTTAGAGGGAGTGGGAGGGAGGGAGGGAGGGGGAGAGTTAGAGACAGAAACATCGATGTGAGAGAGACACTGACTGGTTGCCCAATGTGCCCCAACTGGGACTGGGGAGCAAATAAAAACCCAGGTACATAACATACCCTTACTCAAGATCCTGTAGTGCACAGGCCGGCGGTGTAACCACTGAGCCCACCAGCCAGGGCAGTCGCTCATCCATTAAAAAAATATTTGTTTTTTTTTTTTTAACTTCAGAGAGGATGGGAGGAGAGAGAGAAACATCAATGATGAGAGAGAATAATCGATTGGCCTCTTCCTGCATGCCCCAACTGGGGATTGACCCCTGGCTTACTGATTCATGGGCCACACCAGCCAGGCTCATCCATCCATTTTGCATTAATTTTTGTATATGGCATGAAGCAGGGTCCAGTTTCATTCTTTTGCATATGGACCTGACATCCTCATCAAAAATCAACCAGCCAAAGACATGTGAGCTTAACTGTGGACTCTCAATTCTATTCCATCGGTCTATATGCCTATCTTTATGTTAGTGTCTTACTGTTTTGATTACTGTAGCTTTGTAGGAAGGTTTGAGATGGAGAAATGTAAATCCTCCAAATATGGATTTATTTTTTCAAGACTTTTGGCTATTTGGATCCCCTTGCAATGTCATATAAATTTGATAATCAGTTTTTTCATTTTTGCGGAAAGAAAAAAAAAAGGGTGTTGGGATTTTGATAGAGACTGCTTGAATCTCTGTAGGTCTCTGAGAAGTAGTGACATTTTAACAATACAGGGCAAAACAAAAGTAGGTTTACAATTGTTCACATGGAAAACAAGACAATAACTAATGAAAAATGATATAAGAACAGTCTTGTGTTTTGAGTACTCATAACTGTAAACCTACTTTTGCCCCACCATGTATTGTCTTCCAATCCATCAACACAGGATAGATTTCCATTCATTTAGATATTCTTTAATGTCTCTCAGCAATTTTTGTAGTTTTCAGTGTACAAGTCTTCTCCTTGGTTACATTTATTCTTTGATATTCTTTTGTGAATGGAATTGCCTTAATTTCCTTTCCAGAATGTTAGTTGCTATTTAGAAACAAAACTGATTTCTGTGTGTTGATCTTGTACCCTACAACCTTGCTGAATTCATTTATTAGCCTTGGGAGCTTTCTTGTAATTCTTTGGTATTATATATACAGATGATCCTCGACTTACGATGGTTAGATTTAGTGTTTTTGACTTTATGATGGTGTGAAAGTGACACCCATTCAGGAGAAACTGTACTTCAGGTTGTGAATTTGATCTCTTCTCGGGTTAGTGATATAGCCTATGATACTCCCTCCTGGTGCGGGCAGTGGCAGCCGGCCACAGCTTCATCAGCCTCAGGTCCCCAGGGTAAACAGCTGATACTCGAGTGCAGTGCTTTTCAATCAGGAGCCAGTTTTTAACACACGCAATGCCTCACTCTTTAGCCGGGGCACTCTTTTCCATTAAATTGTCAAACAAAAAAATGACAGCAGCCAGCACAATAGCTGTCCGGGTGTGAATGCGCTGCACTGAACCATAAATATATAGATCATTGAATAAGAGTTGAATCTTATTGGACACATTGCATAATAAGGCTGTGTCTGATTGGTTCATTCTTGGTACCACAAATCCTTACATACGAGTAGAGGCACCAGATTTTTTAAAACGTCACTTTGGAGCAAAAAGGGTAGGTAATTACTATTATTATTTGTATTTTTGTAAATCATTAAAAATTATATCGTTTTTTGTGTCAGATGTCAAGAAATACATTTTTTGGTGTGCTGCAGAATTTTAGTAATTACTGTGTGTGCCCTGAGGTGAACAAGGTTGAAAATCACTGCTTGAGCGTAGAGTCAAATGCATTTTCCACATCCGATGGGTTTCTTGCCATGTGAACCCACCGTGAGTCAGGGAGTAACCCTGGTCAGAGCCAGGGGGAGATGCCCATGGTTCCCACACCTCTTCTCTCAGTGCCCGAAGTCAGGAATGTCTTCCTTTTACTAGAATCCCTTAAAGAAGCTCTCGGCTCTGTAGCTTAGTACAGGAGGCTCAATGATAATTATCTCTGAAGTTGTTAAAAGAGCAGACAGTACCAGACAGACCCCAGGCCACTAGTTCTTTCTGAGGATGAGGCAACGTGATAGAATGGGCCGCGTACTGGATTTTGGAGTTACCAGACCTGGACTTGAGGGAGTGAGCTCACTGATCTAAGCATCAGATGAATAACGTGAAAACTATCACGCTGCAGAAAGAAGGACACGAGGGTGGGTTAATAGTAATTGAGCCACTAAAAATTAACCGAATTGCATATGCCCTGTGAACGGGAAGACAAAAACTCAGTCTCTCTGTGGATTGGGAGTCAATGCCACAAAGCCAGTTAGCCAAGCAGGCTAAAAGCTGAAGGGCTTTTTCCGGCCCGTTCTTTCTTTACCGCGCAGCTCCTACCCCTTTCCCACCCCGCTATGCCCACCCTATCCTCCCTCAAGTCCTCTCAGCATAATGCACACATTCACAGCTTAAAGGAAACCTCCTGAAGACTTGGATTTTTAAATCTAAAGGAAGGGGTTATTTATTTATTTGAAAAGGAATGGATTCCTAGAGCAAATTCCAGCTACCAGGCCAGGCGGACCGGGAGGCCCTTTGAGAGCAGAGAGCGCTTAGGGAGGGCTACTTGACTTCAGGGAACAGAACACTATCTCCTTGTGGGGCCAGACCAACTTCTGAAGTATTTTACCTCAAAGCAGTGCTTTGCAGCACCTCAGGATCCAAAGAAACGCTCTGAGACACTTTGTTGGTGAAGATTTTAAATTACAAGTTTGACCGGTTACCCTCCAATACAGTTCTTAAGGAAGAGTAGTTACAAGCAGTTGTCCGAACTTTCACATGGCAGAAAAAATCACATCGGAGTGAAGCTGGGTGAGTTTTTCACGTGTGCGAGAATGGCCAGATGGAATTACTCCGATTCATGCAATAAACGACGATTACATTTTAAGCGGTGCCCTACTTTTGCCAGTTGCGATTTTCGTGCCTATTTTAAGCCCAGACATCACCATCCTCCTGAGCGCGCCTCCCCCTCCCTGGGAAGCGCGGGGACACACCTGGTTCCTCTGAGGCCCAACTGGGCCCCCGAGGACCCAGGTGTCGCCTCAGTCCTCTCAGCTCAGCGTCAAGGTTCCCAGGAAACCTCTGGAGTGGAGAAGTAGAGGCCCTGGCGGCCTCCAGGCAAATGAGACCCTCGGGGTACTTAGGACTGCCATAGCGACTCGAAGGCGAGAACAGGAGGAAGTTCTGGTTTATCTTCACATAAAACCGCCAGAACTCAGACTCATCTGATTCTCATAACTAGGAACCAAGAGGGTGAAAGGGAAGAGGGTTGTCTATGACGGGGTGCCCTCGTGGCAGACCTGGGGACTGTCTTTTGTAGAACCACCGAAGACAGTACCGTTGATATGTACATATTTTACATACAGTTTGAATACAAATTCTTAAAATTTATAATAGAACATTAAAATAACCTTCTAATAAAGTCAGCCTTAAGTATAAGGAATCTAAATTTCAGTATCTTGTATGCTTCTAAATAAATATCTTTGATCTATAATCCTTGAAAATATTAGTTTATGGTGACATGAGACAAGTCAAACCGTATTATGAGTGAAAATCTAACATCAATTTAAAAATAAACAAGCCTAAAAACATGAGAAATTGAATTTATAGGAAATCAAAATACTAAGTACACAGTAATTAAATATCTACATTGGGAAAACCGAATGCATGCTTAAAAACCCACTTTCAACATATAAAAAGCCCTTCAAAATTCACATAATCTAAATAAATAAGCAGAACACGAAGGGGTACTGTACCTGCCAGTAACAACTAGGAAGTAACTTCTCCCTTTGTCTTTCACGTGATTCTGACAGAAAAATATGAAGCAATGTTCACGCGCTAAAAAACTATAATTCATGTTCTGTTTCTTCTAAAATGCTGTCTATGTTATAAAAAGCCACAGCAAGACTTCGTAAATTATAGACCTTGGAAAAGGAAATGCCACGTAACTGACAGATTTAAACAAAATTCAGACATTTGCTTATTTAAGACATGATGGAATTTTTGCTTAATGACCCCATAAAAGGACTAAATCGAGCCTGTGACATGAATGTACATTCAGATCTCTGAATGTTAACACTGAGTTATGTGGAGATTTAATTTCATTTGCCAAAGTATTTTTTTTTAAACATAAGGCCAGAATGAAAACATCTAGAGCAGGAACTGGAATCTCATTATCGTTGTATTTTAGTTCTTAAGACTCGGAACATAATAGGTACTCAATAAGTGTTTGCTGGATCGAGTCCCGCCTTCATCATGCTCCACGAGGCGTCGAATCCAGGATGAAACTGCTCGCCGGAGACTCAGAGGCAGCTCTTTAATTTTACCTCCAGGTCTGTAATTAATTCCCGGCTTGTTAATCAAGTTAATTGTCGCAGATCTGTCACAGTTTCTCATTTCAGGGCCACGGTCTCTACGACTGCTGTTCCACAGTTAAGCCTGCTCGAAAGAGTTGTGCCTGCACACCTATAGTCCAGTTAGAAGAATAAAGGTCATTTTTTGTTGTTGTGCGTGGGTATTTGCTTATGATTAACTGAAACACACGCACGCACCCACGCGAACACGCACGCACGCACCACCGTTTCACACACGGAGAACCGAGAGTGTAATGACGCACAAAGCCACAGCCTCCGGGCTAACTAAAAAGACACGACACGGAAGGTAACTCCTTTTGACCACACCCACACGTATTGCGTGATGGCTGGAAGCAATGTCTTTGGACCAACTAGTGGGAAGCCAGTGTCCTTGGAGGGCTAGCGTGACAAGACAGCTAAGGCCGGTGCGGCCGGGACCCTTCCGTGGACCTCGGCTCCGGGCAGCCCGCTGCGGGGGCGGCCAGAGGAGGGCCTGGCACGCTCCCCGCAGGCATTCCTCGCACCCACGGCGTGGCCCGCCTCTGCTTCCTGCGCGGAGCCCCCCTGGATCGCCTTTTGAAGCTGCTGTTGCTGCCGACCGACCGGGGCTCCTCACCGGGGGAAGGGGGCGCCGTTCCACAACTCCCCAACTAAAAGCCGTCGAGAAAGCGTCCCTCTGGTCCGTGCGGCCCCGCACGTGCGCTAGGAGAGGTAGACCCAGTGCTTCAGCTCCGCCACCCCCTGCAGCAACTTAGTGTAATAGAAGTCCACGTTGTGGGCGAAGTCCGTGCACACGGGGGACGCCAGGTCCCCAAAGGCGCAGTACAGCGCAGTCCCTCCGACACTGAGGAGAACCGTTGCTATGCACAGCAAGACCAGCAAAAGGCAGGAGCCGCTTCCAGCCTCATCTGCGAACAGGAGAAGAGAGGGAGGTTAAATTGCACAAACGGGAAATCCGAGCGCCCACTGTCTTCGCCGATGAAGATAACCAGGTGTTTCTAAGAGTCCTCTCGGGACAGACAGACGCATGGACGGAAAGCCAGGGCACTTCCGCTCTGCAAGGACCTGCTGATTAGCTGCCATACAGGATACGCCCCTGCAGCCTGGCAACGCTCGATTTAAAAGCAGCTCCTCTGCACAATGCCTTGATCACTTCCATAAAAAAAGATGAAAAGAGAAAGGCAGCACTTCTTTGATGTGCTCACAGCATTACTTAGAATAAAATGATAACCTCACTATTACGGTATCTTGGGACCACCTTAAAGCAAAGTCAATTTGGTATCAAACAATAAAAAACGACTTGGGGTGGGATCCCTCTCGCATCTTAATAATACTCAATGTCATTCTTATTAGTTAGTGAAATAGTGAAGTTCTAGCCAATACAGTGCTTTCCTTGTATTTTGCTTAGTAACTCTGGCAGTTTAAAAAATAGATTTATTGCTTTCAGAGAGGGACAAGGAGAGAGAGAGAGAGAGAAACATCAGTGATGAGAATCATTGATTGGCTGCCTCCTGCATGCTTCCACTGACCGGAAATCAAACAGTGACCTCCTGGTTCCTGGGTCCACGCTCAACCACTGAGCCACGCAGACCAGGCTGGCAGGTTCACTTTTAATGGAAATGCCCACATCATTCTTTCTATATTGAGGAAATATAGGCCATCTTAATGACCATTCATAATTAAAGGAAAATTTAAAAATATTTGGAAGAGACTAAAAAGTTTTATAATCAGTATGATGAAGGTGTATCCTTGATGAGAATATCATTGATCGACTGCCTTCTGCATGCCCCCTACTGGGAATTGAGCCTGCAACCGGGGCATGTGCCCTTGACTGGAATCGAACCTGGGACCCTTTAGTCCACAGGTTGATATTCTATCCACTGAGCCAAACCAGCTAGGGCCATATTGGGACACTTTTGAGAGTAAAAGAGTGTTAACTGAAGACAATGCTGGGACAACAGGTGTAGACCAGGCTGCCTCAGGCCAACGAGGCCCTCTCATTTAGCCCAGCACATGGCTTCCAGGAATTAGCCTACACAACACACTGTATCATATTTACAGGCATGTTCACTCAACGAAGTTTGTTACAACAAAAAGTTGAGGAGAACTTAATCGTTTCGTTTACAATGGAACCGTTAAAGTGTGCAACATTCATGTAATGGAATACTATGCAATTGTATGAAGTAAGTTAATATATTCTTTCACAGGAAGATGTCCAAGATCAATAAATTAAGTGACAAAATAGTACATAATAGTACATACTGTGTTAAAAAAAGACACAAAAATAAAAAGACGTGTGTGTCAGTGGTATACTGTATGCACATATGCAGATGCATATACAGAATGTGTCTCAAAAGGATAATAAACTTCAATCAATACTCGGGGGAAACCAATGAAAAAAGAACTCATACCCTTTTCATTACTGAGTTTTCTCATCATTAGCATATTACTTTGAGAGGACTTTATAGTCATATGTGAATATATTATTCCTGTGAAAATTCAGACACCTAAGTTTAAGGGAACCTCCCTTTCTCTCTTACCCAATCACACCCTCCCAGCCCCCATCCCAGAGGCAAACACTGGTGATTTTGGTGTGTATCCTTCCAGATCAAACACAGAGGGTTTCAGGATTTTTACATAAATAGGATTATGTTATCATATTGTTCTGTGATTTACAAATTTATAGTTTAACTAGAGGCCTGGTGCATGAAATTCGTGAATGGAGGGGGGGTGTCCCTCAGCCCAGCCTGCATGCTCTCCAATCTGGGACCCCTCTCACAATCCAGGACTGCTGTCTCCCAACCGCTCACCTGCCTGCCTGCCTGATTGCCCTAACCACTTCTGCCTGCCAGCCTGATCACCCCCTAACCACACCCCTGCCAGCCTGATCGATGCCTAACTGCTCCCCTGCCGGCCTGGTCACCCCTAAGTGCCCTCCCCTGATAGCCTGGTCACCCCTAACTGCCTTCCCTTGCCAACCTGGTCGCCCCTAACTGCCCTCCCCTGCTGGCCTGGTCACACCTAACTGCCCTCCCCTGCTGGCCTGGTCACCCCTAACTGCTCTTCCCAGCCAGCCTGGTCCCCTCCAAATGCCCTCCCGTGCAGGCCTGGCTCCCCCCCTCCCCCAATTGCCCTCCCCTGCCGGCCATCTTGTGTCCACATGGGGGCAGCCATCTTTGGCCACATGGGGATGGCATTGTGTGTGTTGGAGTGATGGTCAATTTGCATATTATCTCTTTATTAGATAGGATAGATCTTAGTAGTTAAATATATTTAATAGTTTATATGTATACTAGAGGCCTGGTGCACGAAATTCATGCAAAGGTAGGTTCCCTAGGTCTGGCTGGTGATCAGGGCCGATCTGTGGGGTGAATGGTGGGATGACTGGGGCCCCCCACTTGCACCAGCCTTGCCCTGGTGCTGCCTGCTCGCTGGCCCCACCCCCCACCGCCACCACCGGATACCTCCCTCTGCTCGTACCCACCTTGGTTGGCCTGGTACCGCCCACTCACCAGCCCTGACCCCACCACTGCTGACGGTCAGGGCCTGGTGCCGCCCACTCACCAGCCCTGACCCCCCACCACTGCTGACGGTCAGGGCCTGGTGCCACCCACTCATCAGCCCTGACCCCACCACTGCTGATGATCAGGGCCTGCGGGCTGGGGGCAGCTCCTGCGTTGAGCGTCTGCCCCCTGTTGGTCAGTGTGCGTCATAGTGACCGGTCGTTCTGCCGTTTGGTCGATTTGCATATTAGGGTTTTAAATAGATAGATATGCAAATACATTTTATACAAATACAGACCATATAGTCTTGTGTGTGTGTTTTGTCAGTTTAGTATTTTCACCATTTTCTTTTGACATGAATCCCTACCATCACCTCATTTATGTTAATAATCTATGTATCTTTCCACAGTTTTCTTCATATTCATATAAACTAGAGGCCCGGTGCACAAATTCGTGCACAGGTGGGGTCCAGCCAGCCTGCCCCCCGGGGGGGAGGGGCCATGGGAAGTTGTTCTGGTCGTTCCATCGTTCGCTTGGCTTTTATATGTATAGTTTACTTATAAACATGTATTTGCTTTGTCTACATGTGTGGAAACTCTGTGTAGAGGCCCTATGGCTGCTGAGCACAGGTGAAGCGCCTGGTCTAAGATGAGAGGGCCACTAAGTGAGGCAGGATCGTCAGCTCTGAACCCAGGGTTCCTCTGGTGAGTGGGACCATTCAGGGCCCATTAGAGCACACAAGAATTATGCATTTTATCTGGAGAAGAAAGTGAGAGTTACACGCAAGGTGCAGAGCTAAAACGAGGGGCGGGAACAGATTATTTCCAAGGCTCCTGATCGTATAAATCTAGAAACCTCCCTCACTTTATGCCATACTTAGCAAGTATATGTACATGCTCACACTGTTATTTTATGAACAAGAGACGCATACACACAGGTTTGTGGCTCTATTTCCACTCACTCTTATTTGCCTTAGGGAAACCTAGCATCTACCTAGCAGCCCAGGAGGAAAGTCCAACAACAACCACCGTGTTAAACTGCTGCCCGTAAGAGACACTTCCTTCTGTGGAGTCAAGAAATCATGCAACAGCCCTCACTGGTTCGGCTCAGTGGCTAGAGCGTCGGCCTGTGGACTCCAAGCCCCAGGTTTGATTCTGGTCAAGGGGATGCACCTTGGTTGGGGGCACATCCCCAGTAGAGAGTGTGCAGGAGGCAGCTGATTGATGTTTCTCTCTCATCGATGTTTCTAACTCTCTATCCCTCTCCCTTCCTCTCTGTAAAAAAATCAATAAAATATATATAAAGAAATCACTGAAGAGAATAAACTTGTAATCCATAAATGTTTCCCACACATACGAAATAGGAGAATTAACTGCTGCTGAAAAGAAGACAGAAGTAGCAGACTCACTAAAAAAACCAACAACGCACTAAACAAGTTAATAGAAATGAGCTCTGAACACCGAGCACTGCCTGTGGGGTCGGGAGGCCAGGAGTTGAATTTTGCAACTTGTTCACTTATCTGAGCAAACACAACGCTTAGGAATCATTTAAGAACCGATGACAGTTCCGTTCTCTGCTTCTTTCCAGAAGATAAAACAGTTGCACCCACATATTCTTTTACAAATTCTGTTGCCTTTCATTGTGCATTGCCTTATTCTCAGCAAACACTGGGAGTGAACCTGGGTCAGACACAGTGCCGAGCGGTACTCACCCTGGGAGTGAACCTGGGTCAGACACAGTGCCGAGCGGTACTCACCCTGGGAGTGAGCCTGGGTCAGACACAGTGCTGAGCGGTACTCACCCTGGGAGTGAACCTGGGTCAGACACAGCACCGAGCGGTACTCACCCTGGGAGTGAACCTGGGTCAGACACAGCACCGAGCGGTACTCACCCTGGGAGTGAACCTGGGTCAGACACAGCGCTGAGCGGTACTCACCCTGGGAGTGAGCCTGGGTCAGACACAGTGCCGAGCGGTACTCACCCTGGGAGTGAGCCTGGGTCAGACACAGTGCCGAGCGGTACTCACCCTGGGAGTGAACCTGGGTCAGACACAGCACTGAGCGGTACTCACCCTGGGAGTGAGCCTGGGTCAGACACAGTGCCGAGCGGTACTCACCCTGGGAGTGAACCTGGGTCAGACACAGCACTGAGCGGTACTCACCCTGGGAGTGAGCCTGGGTCAGACACAGTGCCGAGCGGTACTCACCCTGGGAGTGAACCTGGGTCAGACACAGTGCCGAGCAGTACTCACCCTGGTCCAAGTTATCGTCTACTTCCTGGAACCTCACTCTCCGCTTGGACGGTTTCTGCTGCCTCTGGGCAGGGTGGTCTCCTACAGCGTCATTCCTCTTCTTTAATATGGAGACCAATCCTGCCGCAGGAACAACCTGGCAGGGTGACGAGAACCACTTGTTAAATCAGGGCGGGAAATATCCACCGCATTTTTCCCTGTAACAGGAACCAGGCTGATTCAATTCAATGGGCATGTGAATTTCTATTACGGATTTAAAATCACAGTTAATCATCAAAATGGGACAGAAATGTTCAGTTCTACGCTGATGAAGGCCAAGCATGTCCGAATCGGCTTTTCCGAAGCTCCGAGCCGGCTCAGGGCCAGGCAGCACAGAGGCAGCGGGCTGCGGCCAGGCCCGGCCCCTTAGCCGGCTGGCCTCGCAGCTCCCTTTCCCTGCTAAGTACCCTGCAGAATGATCACTTACGACCCCTCGTTGCTTAGTCATCAGTGCTGGGTTTTGCTTTGTAACAGAGGCTGGTAATCTACCACTGCGTTTTTCACTCATCGGTAATTTCAAAGAAATAAACACGTGAGACTCAAAATGTATTTTGATACCCACTTTCAACATCACAACGAGTGCTGCCCTCACTTCCTCGGGGAATGACGCATTTGCTAAGGAATGCTTGATGCTCAGAGCATCCCAAGGATTCTCTTCCAGACTCTCAGAGCCATGTCTCCGGGCTAGTTACTTGGTAGTGTGCACAGGCTGGCAAACCATGGCCGGTTGGCCAAAGGCCCTCTGCCTATTTGAATGTAATAATTCAACTGGGACACAGCCCATTCATCTACAGCTGCTTCTGGGCCACAATGGCAGAACTGAGTATTTGCAACAGACCCCAAAGTCTAAAATGTTTACTCTCTGGCCCTTCAAAAAAAGTATGCTTGTCTAGTAACTCTTTAGTCCCCCCTCCCCCCACAACCCCTCTCCCTGTTTCCTCTGGTTTGTACTCGGGATCCCTCTCTCCTGCCTCCACCCCACCCCTTACTTAGGAGCAAAGACAAAGACAAAAACCTGAGCCATTTAGGAGTGAAAAGGCTCTGAAGTACAGGGAGAAGGAGGAAGGCGCCTTGGTGGAGCCAGGCTGGGAAGCAGGAGGCCTTGTCAAGGTCCCCTAGCAGCAGGCTGGCCTGCGAGCCGCCTGCCTGGACAGCTGTGGTGATGGCATAGGTGGGCATTGTGGGCCTGACACTGCAGAGGTCAGCGGCTCACTGGCATCAGATCACTATGAGCGAGGACTGCAAGCTTGTAATCTCATTTAGCTGATCAATGGCATCCAATACTAACATGAGCTCCAGTTCCAGCCTGATAATGTGCTCTGCATAAATATTACAGATTCTATCAGTTCTTTTTATAACTCAAGGCTTTTAGGGCCAAACAACTCAACATAGCCTTCTACGGGGCTTTCCTGAACATGGGCCTATAGAATCCATTATCTCAAAAAAAAAAAAAAATCGATGTTAGCAATTTATTCTTTTTATAGAAAAGATGTATTTCAGATGCTGTCTCTGTGAGAAAACAAAAGGACTCTGGTGACATTAACATGGTAAGTACAAATATGCAAGGAGCAGCCTTTCCCATCTCGCTTTGGACAGCAACGTTCAAGAGCCCCTTCAGACAACACAGAAAATGGTGTGACAAGCTCCCGCTGAAACAGAGGGAAATAAGTCCTAATGGCTTCCTAAGAGCAAGAGGAGAGCTGAAACTAATTTAATGAGTGCATTACTACTCAGATGATATTCCTGCTTTCAGTAAACGTAAAAAGAAAGAGGCTTTCAAAGACTATTTTCTCCATAAAATAAAGCCATACATTTACCAACAGTGAATTCACATTCCACAGGCGTTTTTAAGTTGCTTTAATTACTCAGAATAAACAATCCGAGATGAGCCCCAGCATGGCATTATGCTAACTGTATACCTTTGTGACAGGAGCTTGGCATCTGTAAATTCGAGCCATAAATCCAAAGACATTGCAGATATGAAGGAATGTCGAAAGGATGAGAAGGACTGTGGAAATCATCTGGAAAGATACAGAATGTGCTTCCAAGACCAACCAGCCAGTCCCAGTGCAGCAGCGGCTGGGTCCTGCTGGGCCTCAGCTGGGGCGTCTGACTCTCAATGTCATGCCCAAGTGGCCCCACCTTCTTTACTACGGGTGGCAATGAACTTTGGCAACATTTTTAAAGAGGGAAGAAGTCAAATATGAGAAATTACAGTTGGGTGGGATGGGCCAATATTTTGACATTCTCCCCCAGCAACCCTTAATTCTTGATTAAAAATCTAATACACCCTATTTTTTTTTAATTTTTAAAATATACTTTTATTGATTACAGAGAGGAAGGGAGAGGTAGAGAGAGATAGAAACATCAATGAAGAGAGAGAACCATTGATTGGCTGCCTCCTGCACACCTCACACTGGAGATCAAGCCCGCAACCGGGCATGTGCCCTGACTGGGAATCGAACTGTGTCCTTCTGGTTCATAGGTTGACGCTCAACCACTGAGCCACGCCGGCCGGGCACCTACATTTTCTTTCCCACCAAAGCCTGCTGCCTACAGTACAGTGTGTTCTTTTCCATTACTGCCTGTCGGTGTTGCTCAGGGGTCTTCTCCAGGGTTCTCGCTGTGTCATTTCCAACTGCCCTCTGGCCCTTTTGTCTATGGATGGAAAACAGGGAGGGTGCAGCCACGCTTAGGCATCGGAGATGCAAGCCAAGGAGGGAACTCTTAGGACAGATGGGGTGGGCCTTTCTGTTCTGGCATGAGTTTGTGGCCGAGGTCTCAGAACCTACGCCAAAGACAGAAATTCCTCCCTACCACACCAAGGCAGGCAGGCAAACACAGAGTTTAAGTCCTGACTTTGGTACATTTTTCCTCACTTCTCTGGTAGCAGCGAAGTCAACACATGGTCTCACTATTAGTTTGGGGTCTCATTCAAAGGACTGCCATGCATTTCTGTAAGCGGGATGTGAGCCGATGTAGGGCACAGAGAAATGTTTCTCCTCCAAACTACTCTACAAAACCCACCAACATTTCCATGCCCCCTTTTACCAAAATGTTGATATAAAAGATTAAAAATTTTAAATCTCAAAAAAAATAAACCTTTATAAACTGAATTTGGATTTCCACTTGAATCACCAAATTTCTTTGCTACCCAAACAAAATATACCAAGTCCTTCCTTCCATTATGAACCAAAAGCATGCGTAAGCTGTAATTAATGAAACTGTCACTGGTAGGACTTACTCTATGAGTAAGTGCAGAATTCAACCACAACACATCCTTCTGGCCTCGTCCTTTACATTTGCGAATAAACAGTTCTTCCGTACTTCCCCTCCAACACCAATGGTTATCTTAAATAGCATTGTGAGAATGAAACGGTTGGGAAAACAAAATTATCTTGCGTTTCTATGGGTAGAGTAAATCCTATTGTGACAAAGCAAGCATTCAGAGGTCTTGGGGTTAGAACTGCCTCCTCACAAAATTGAAGAAAGTAGATGCCAAATAATATCCTTTTAATGAGCTAGGCTTTACTCAGTCCAGCACCTCAAGGCTGGTAAATTTTGAACACGAACACGTTTGGCTTCTGACTAACTCGAGAATTAACATTCATAAGTCATATTAGCCCGTTACGAACAGCCTCCGCGCCAGTCACCTCACTGCAGGAGCCATGTGAAGTTTACCACTATTATTCTGCACCGAAGGAACCCACGGTGCTCTCTGCCTGCTCCTTTTGATACGGGCTCTCGCCCTAGCCCGTTTGGCTCAGTGGATAGAGCGTCGGCCTGCAGACTGAAGGGTCTCAGGTTCAATTCTGGTCAAGGGCACATGCCCAGGTTGCTGGCTCGATCCCCAGTGTGGGGCGTGCAGGAGGCAGTCAATCAATGATTCTCTCATCATTGATGTTTCTATCTCTCCCTCCCTCTCCTTTTCTCTGTAAAATCAATAATAATAATAAAAAAAAAGGATATGGGCTCTCCAGTAATACCTACAATTCAGTGAACATAAACTTTGTGTAAAGACATTTACATAATGTGCCACATTGAGTCCTTAGGACTCTAATACAGCAGTAGCAGCCCCCCTTGCAGGTGAGGAAGCGGAGCTTAGAGAGCCCAGATGACATGCTTCAAACTCGTCGCAGCAGCTTCCGGCAGAGTTTCAACCAGACTCAAGATTAAACCTCTTGCCATCTTCCTGATGTGAAAAAGGCCTTATCTTTAATGACTATTAGAACTTTTTGCTTATTCAGTCAGACTTATTGCTCAGCATGACACAGACTCTCAAGATGCATTCATGTTGTCACAAATGGCAGTATTTCTTTTGTGACATAAAAGGCCAAGAGTCATATTAGTTAGCTCATCTGTGGGTTATACACAGAAAGCAACAAGGGAACCAACAGCACAAAGAGAAACTCACCGAAGGAGAAAACAGTATGGTGGCTCCCACAGGGGAAGAGGACTAGGCAGAGGCAGTAGGTGCTCAATAAACAGGCCGATGAGTAAATGAATGCACAGGTAGGCAATTTACAGATAGAGAGCACCTACCTGTATTTATTTGGATAGCATGTGTGTCCTATAACAAGAAAAGGCTATAGCTAGACAGGACTTTAGGAAGAATGGTGCTGAAGCCACTCCCTCTTTTGAAGTCCAGAGGCATAGTTTGAAGAGAATAAACATTATGGACTTCAATGATCAGGGAATGATGGCAGCAGCTGGCATTTACTGAGTATTGATCATGAGCCAGGCACTGCACTTGGCCCTCTGCATGCTGAAAAGGCAGGACCTAGATCCTGAGCGTTGGGAGGAAGTAAATGTAAGAAAGGAGTTCACCATCCCAGAACAGAGCGACACGGAAGGCAAAGGTCAGAGGTGACAGCACGCAAGGTGCACCTGGGAGGCTGCGAGGAGGCCCATCTGACAATGCTGAGAACGAAGGAGCAGGAGGAGATGATGCCGGGAAGGCAGAGTGGGCCAGAGGACCATGTCCTGAATACCAAGCCGTGTAGTACAGCCTTTATCCTGCAGCCGAACGGTGTTGTGGGAAGAGACTGACAAGGCGAACAGTATTGTACAGCAGAAGTTTAAACTGACAGTGTGTGTGAGGCCGTGACCCTCAGGGGTGCTGTTTCCCCGCAGTGTTTTATGAAGCTGGATACCTCTAGACAAGGGTGGGACCTTCTCCTTATCACTCTACCACTAAGTTGGTTCATACACTTTAAAAAATATATTTTTTTATTGATTTTTTTACAGAGAGAAAGGGCGAGGGAGAGAGAGTTAGAAACATCAATGAGAGAGAAACATCAATCAGCTGCCTCCTGCACACCCCCCACTGGGGATGTGCCTGCAACTAAGGTACATGCATTTGACCGGAATCGAACCTGGGGGACCCTTCAGTCCACAGGCCGACGCTCTACCCACTGAGCAAACTGGTCAGGGCTCCTTCACTTTTATTACCTGACTGGCCCTGGGGGCATCAGTTGGAGACTCCAGGTTTATACCGTGCTAACCTAAGACCGTTTGGAGGGGGAGAAGATGACATGAGGGAGGGGAAACTTCAGGCAGCTGCTGCAAAAGTTGAGGAAGCGGCAGGAAAGATGTAAACGAACAGAAGATTACAGGGAAAAGATAAGGAGCCGGGTGCAGGAGAATGCCACGGCAGAGGAGCAGTCGCTAACCAGGACATTTGGAGGGCGGGCTAAGAAAGAAAGGCCAAGAGGAGGCCATCTGGCACGAGGACAAGACAGGCCATCTGTGGGTTATACCTGGGGCTCTGTGGGCACTGACCTAAGTCCCGGGTCAACTATCTCCCCTGAACCCTCCCTGTTGCTGGAAGACGGCCTTTGCTACCGTCAGGGAGCCCGACAGCCGCTCCCTGACAGGGCCGTTCTGGGCAGCACAGCCAGGAGGACTGTTCCCAAGACTTCCTTTGTCCGAGAGCCACAGAACAGCCAGCCACACGATGTCATAAAATCCACTGCTTAGTCCCAGCCCCCACCTGCTGGGTATCATGGTGACTAGTCTTAATGACACTTGACCTCCCTGCCCCAGAGATCTACACTCCACAGAGGTGACCCTACTTAGATGGCTCCCGTAAGGCAAACTAACAGCAGCTGTGGGCTGTCCTCTCTCCCCCAAAGAAAGTTCCAGGTTATGTCTTGCCCTATTGTGTGTTCTGTGAAACAGGTAGACTTGAGATATCTAAATAAGTGTTGTCAACTTAGACGGGAGGTGGGGAACATATTTTGCCCGCTTTCAGATTAAAAGCTGTCTGTCAGGCGGTTTGGCTCCTCCCCCACCTGCCCCCTCACTGGCCCCAGCGCCTCCCCCCACTACCCCCAGCACCTCCCCCACTGCCCCCAGCAGCTCCCCCAAGTGCCCCCAGCACCTCCCCCCAGTGCCCCCAGCACCTCCCCCACTGCCCCCAGCACCTCCCCCCAATGCATCCAGCACCTGCCCCTATTGCCCCCAGCACCTGCCACATGAAGAGCTTTCAGGAAGGATCTTTTCTTTTTCCTGAATTTTAAAATGAAAAAAGGAGAATGGCCATCTTGATCCTCATCCTCTCTTCCTTTCCCCTCTTTTTTTATTTTTGGTTTCCATTAGACTCAATGATTAGAGAAAGCTTAAAACTTTCAATTATTTATAATAATTGTCTTTGTCAAGTACCAGTATTGTTTGTGCAAATCTTGAACTTATAAATTAATACTGTGCGAACGAGAACACTCACAGCATCCAATTCAAGGCTTAACAGTCCACCCGGCACCTCCTAGTCTTACTGTATTTTAGACTGTTTCCTTCCTTCTGTTACACTGTTTCAGAGGATTAAAAAATACATTAGTAAGAGGAAGGGACAGAGAGTGCATTCCATTTTATCTTCTAGATGGATGAGAAGAAAAATGAGATTTCCTTAAAAGGAAGTGACTCATCTCATCTTCACCACCGCTCTGAGACACAGGAACCCAACAGGGGTGCTCCCGAGGCGCATACCTGGGGGCATCACTGTGAGCTCCGGAGCGTAAACCATGATGAAAACGAACGAAACTCCGCAGAGTTAACAGCCCACATGTCCGAGACCAGGGGAACTATAAACGCGGGGCCACAGCGAGCACATTGTGCTGTAGAATTAATTCCACTTGACGTTGAAAGCGCTCACCTCCGCGATCTCGATCCTTTTCGCCAGGTCATCGGGAGACAGGCTGCCGTCGGAGGGCAGGTCGTCCTGGAGACTGTAGGAGGCCTCGTCGGGAGACAGGTCTGGGAGGTCCGGATCGTCGTCCTCCTCGCAGGAGAGAGAGTCCTCTGTGCCCCGGAGGCACCCCTCCAAAAGGCTGCTCAGGTAGTCCTCCGCCTCCTTGCTGACGCGGTGGTCCTGATCGCCCCGCCCCTCGGGGGCCATGCACCCCTCCGGAAGCCCTGCGCTTAGGTCAGCCGCGTGGGCATTCTCGCCAGGCCCCCTGGCGGGGCGCTGGGGGGCCCGCCTCCGCGGTGACCCCCCATCCCTGCCCGCGGGGTCGGACTGCTGCGGCTCCTTCAGTTCCTGGGGCTCAGGTGGGTCTGTGGGCCACGCCTCGGAAGCATCTGCAAGCGGTAACTGGAGCTCCTTTCTGGGAGCCCGCGCGGAGTGAGCCTCCGAAGCAGGGGGTGTCTGCTCGGAGCCTGCTGACGCCGGTGGCTCTGTCACTGCCCCGCTGGAAGGGGGCACCTCGGGGTCTTCAGAGGGGCCCTCGACCTGGGCCACAGCTCCGCGGGCCTCCGGGGGAGCCGGCTGCGGGCGGCGGCCATCCTCCCCGGCGCTCTGGGGAGAGAGTGGCCCTGGCGTGCCGGCGGCCTGGGAGGGCTGGGCGGGGAGCTCCGGGGCGGCGGCGCTGCCCAGCGGCTCCTCGGTGCGGTCCTGGCCCACAGCTGCAGGAGGGCGCGGGGGAGCCGCCCGCCGGGCAGTCTGGCTGCAGCAGGGACTGCTCCCCGGGGTCTCCTCCCTCTGCTGGCTCGCTCCACTTGGCTCCATGCCAGGACCAGTTCCACTCTCTGAAGATGAAGAAAAACAAGTTAACATTCAAAACACTTTGTACAGGAGGGAGGAGAAAGGACATGAATAACGCGCGACACAATACTGCAACCCTCGGAATGGAGGCATTTCCCTCCTCTAGCTTCCCATGACAATTCCACACACTTTGGGGAAATTCGCTGTTCAAATGTTCACCTTACGTGGCTTTGTCAATATTACGCGCACTGACCCGCACTGTGTACCATCCACGAGGCATTTTTCATTCTCATTTCCACTGGACTTTCCTTGGTGTTGATAATTGACCCATTAATTCATAAAAAAAAATCTCTCCTTACGTCTCGCGCCCCCCGCCCGCGCCTCCCCGCTCCCCCCCCCCCCCCACCTCCTGGGATTCCCGGAGGCGCTACGCTGGAAACCTTGGTTTCTGGATCCCAGGTCTCTTCTTCGTTTATTCTCTCCTGGGGAAATTTCCTAAGAAAAGGTCCTCACGTCTGAAAGCCTTTATTCCTTTGCCCGTAAAACGTGGGTCAAGTTTTCTCGGTCAGACATCATTTCTCTCCCGACTCTGAAGGCAGGCACTGCTGTACTGTGTCTGCCTTCCAGAAGGAATGTCGTTTCTTAACCATTCTGAATACCAACCCCTTTGACCTGCATTTTCTTCCTGGAAGATTTAGATCCTTTTTCTTTTCATCTGGTGTCCTGAAACTTCATAAAGTTTTTTGTTGTGTTGGGTGCTTGGTGGGACTTTCTTTTTTAATTTTTATTTACACACACACATATTGATTTCAGAGAAGAAGGGAGAGGGAGAGATAGAACCATCAATGAGAATCAAGCCCCCTAATGTGGATCGAGCTCACAACTTGGGCACGTGTCCTTGACCGGAATCAAACCCAGGACCCTTTGGTCAGCAGGGTGATGCTCTATCCACTGAGCCACACAGGCTAGGGCAGTGGTAGGACTTTCCATCGGAAACTCATGACCTCAATTTGGGGAAATGTCCTTGTATTATTTCTTTGATGGCGGCCCCTGCCCTTCCCATTCTCCCTGTGGAATGGCCAGAGTAGGACCTGGGCCCCATGGACTGATCACCTCAACCTTTCCTCCCACCCTCTTGGTTTTGGATCAGCTTTTTGATTCACTGCCTCAATTTCACCCTTTAATTCTTCTAATTAATTTTTATCATATTTCTAAATATTTATCATATTTTATCATATCAAATATTTTACATTTCTAATATCATATTTCTAAATTTCTGTAAATGTTCAATTCTCTGCATGTGTCTTTTAAAACAAAACAAAAACAAAACAGCATCTTTCCCTAGCCAGTTTGGCTCAGTGGATAGAGCATCGGCCTGCGGACTAAAGGGTCCCAGGTCCCAGGTTCGATTCCGGTCAAGGGCATAGGCGTGTGGGCTTGATCCCCAGTGTGGGGCGTGTAGGAGGCAACCGGTCGATGGTTCTCTCTCATCATTGATGTTTCTATCTCTCCCTCTCCCTTCCTTCCTCTCTGAAGTCAATAAAAATCAAAACAGCAACAACAGAACGGCATCCTGTCCTGGCTGGTGTGGCTCAGTTGGTGGAGCATCTTCCTGGGCACCGAAAGGTCACCAGTTGGATTCCAGGTCAGGGCACCTGCCCGGCTTGGGGGCTTGCTTCCCAGTAGGGGGCAGGAGGCAGCTGATGGATGTTTCGCTCTCTCCCCCTCTCCCTTTCTCTCTCTCTAAATTAAATTAAAAAATATTTAAAAAAACATGTTCTCGTTGCTTTCATTTATATAATGTTTCCTCTAATCTCTGTGATAATATTCATTTAAAAAGGAGTTTTTGTCTGTTCTCTGCATTTTGTTTCTTCTGAGTTTCTCTACCCGACTTGGAGGTTTTCTTAAACGATTCAAGCAGCCCCCGTGGTTCAAGGCAAGCCTTCCCCAGGAGTTGGCCTCAATGTGGGGCAAAGTGGGTGGGGCCATTCACTGGGAGGCCCTTAAGGTGGTTTCTGGAGGTTTTACCTCCTAGACTGGTAGCGCATTTCCCAGAGAGGGAAAAAAGAGATTTGCTGCCACACGTTTAAATGCTAAACACAGAAAGTAGGCTGAAGGTCTCACCCCTCAGCCTGTAAGATTTTCGTTCAGTCCTCATTTTCTACATAACAGCCCTTCCTTGAGCTGTGCCTGACCCTGCGCCACAATGCCTCTCTGTCACGTTCTCCCACAAGTAGCCCTGCAGCCTCCGCTTAGCCGAGGGAACACGAAGGTCTCGGCGCTCCTTGACTCGCCTCTCAGCCCAACCTCCTGTTTCCAGTCCAACCCTACGTCCTTGACTTTACTTTTTATGTATTTTTATTGATTTCAGAGAAGAAGGGAGAGGGATAGATAGAAACATCAATGATGAGAGAGAATCCTTGATTGGCTGCCTCCTGCACATCCTCTACTGGGGATTGAGCCTGCAACCTGGGCATGTGCCCTTGACCAGAATAGAACCTGGGACCCTTCAGTCCCTAGGCCGCCGCTCTATCCACTGAGCCAGACTCTAGGGCCTTACAGCCTTGACTTTAGAGGGCCCCTCAGTGCTTCCAACCCCAGCCTTTCCAGACAGGAACCAGCATTTTCACTGTAGACACAGCTTTCTCTGGTGCTTAGCCAGTTGCCACCCATCCATCTACTTTCCAGCTTCCCAGTTTCCTGGATGTCTCATCTGCTGCTGGGTCCTTGCCAGTTTGTCCTGAGGGTTTCTCTTTTAGGAGTCCCTGTCTGATGCTTTAATGGTGTCCCAGAAAAAGGGGGGGGGGTGTGTTTTATTCACATGTTTGACCCAAAATATTTTCTGCAAGTATGTTATAATAAAATCTAGTGAGCTCAGTTTGCTACTCCCCATTGCGTTAACTTCACATTCACTAAAAACCAAACACAAACAAAAAGCCTACTCTGATGAATAAAAATGGAGTAAGAGCTGAGTGCACAGCAGATACTTCCTAAACAATGAATTAAAGAGGTAGCTCTAAAATGAGAAGTCAGACTTAACCTAAGTTCCTACATATGCTCTAGCGAAGTTATTCTTTCATAGCCTATGCCCCCATGTTCTCTTTAGGGACCCTCCCTCCAAATAGCTCATGGTATGGGACCTTTCTGAAGACCTCATTAATTAACATTGTGCATGAACATCTGAGTGGTATCAGGCTTGAAAAAAAGAATTTTCACAGTAAATATTTTAGAGTAAAACACATACTTAAACTGAGTCTGAAATGTTGATAATAGTATAAATTAGTATACTTTCTACAGAAGTTAATTAAAAATTAAAAATGTATATATCAAGTCATCAGGGGAAAGCAAGTTAAAAGCACAATGACATAATTTCATATCTGATAAAATGACTAAACTATAAAAGACTGACAACATTAAATGTCAGCAAGGATGTGAAGCAGCTGAAATTCTCATATAATGCTTGTGGGGTACAAAATGGCGCAACCACACTAACACACTGGTTGGCAATTTCTTATAAAATTAAGCAGGTTCCTTCCCTATGACCAAGCAATTTCAGCCTCAATTATTTCCCCAGAGAAATAAAAGCATACATCCACTAAGTGACATCCTAGCAGGTTTATTCATAATGTCCCCACACCGGAAAGAATCCGAATGTCTATCAACAAGCGAATGGATAAACAAACTGTGGCACAGCAAAGAAAGAAACAAATGCTGCTCAGCACTGAAAAGGGTTGAACTAATGATACATACAATAATATGGGTGACTATCCAAAACACACGCTAAGCAATCCTATTTATACTACACTCCCAAACGGGAAAACTCACCTAGGACAGAAAAGGACTGGCTGCCTGGCACTGGAGGTGGAAACTTGTATGTTCTTATCTTCCCTGGGGTAGTGGTCACATGAGTACACACATTTGTCAGAACTCATCAAATTACACACTTAAAACAGGTATATTTAAAGCATGGAAATTGTATGTCAATAAAGTTGATAAAAAAAATGGGAAGGGAATAATAAATCTAAAATTCAGGATTTTGCCCAACCCTCAGGGTTGACAATAAATTAGTCCTTATTTGGGTATTAGGTTCATAGGCCTTCACTTTCTTATCATTTCTTATAATGTAGGCAACATTATTTCTACATATAAAATATTACTAAAAATCAATAAAAATACAAAGGAATAAAAATGATGGACCACAGGGCCAGAAAACTGTTTTGGCTTTGAGCTCTAATTAGTTCTGTTCCTGCATAAGTCACTTCACTTCCTTGAGTCTCTTCAAATGATTCAGCAGGCCTTATATTGGTTGTTAAGAGGAACAGATGAAATAAAATACATAAAAGTATTTTGAAAATATAAAATACTATGCAAGTTACTTGAAGACTTTAATAATGGGAGACTAATTAGAAAAGCAGCAATGAGTGATATGCGGAGAACACTGGGAGAACACTGGTATCGGGGTAGTGACGGCATGTGGAGGAGGAAGAGAAGTATGAGAGCAGTGAGAATACGCTGACTTCTTACTGTGGCCCTGGCACTGTTCTAAACGCTTAACCCTACGTTAGTCAACGTAAAAGGGAGAGAAACTGGCTGTAGAAACAGCCTCTAACCAGACACAAAAAACAGCAAGTTACCTATCACAGAAGAAGGAACGTAGAGAGAAAGAAAGGGAAAAGGAAAGTCTAGATTGTAGGACATGTCTTTCATTGTTAGAAACGAGGGAAATGAAGTAAAACAAGAATAATGTATTATATTCATGTCATTTAAAGTAGCATTTTCATATTACTTTTTCTCATATTCTTACATTTCTATGTATTTATTCACAGAATAACCAAACGAGACTAATTCTGGGAGATGTGACATTTTTCTTTAAAAGACATTGTTTTAGCAGACGTGGCCAGATTTCTTGCCGTGGATTTAGTGCACACCCTCCCCATAGGATCTCACTAGTGAGAGTCTCTGGTAATCCAGGCACTGACTTGGCAGAGCGCGCTGCCCTTGAATGAGAAACCAGAGGACCCCGGTCCTGGGAGTGAGTCAAAGGGTCAAGCAAGTGCCTTCCACGTGGTGCCTGAGCTTTCCCGTCGGGAACAATCTCACAGCTGAGGCCAAGCTGTAAGTGCCCAGCAGGTGCTGGCCAAGCAGCCAGTCCCAAGTGCCCAATTTAGTCCTCCGCCTGAGAGCACTCTCCCAGTGTGCCCCGCACGGAGACAGCCACGCCCAACCAGGTGGCCATGTTGCCACTTTCTCCCGCTTTGAGACTGAAGCTCATTTTACTCTGGTTTCCAATGTAAAAATGACTGGGACAGAAGAGACGGGAAGGACAGAATGTAGTAGGGTTGACCTCAGGCACTATCTTTGTTTGCCTCATAAAAATGAAGGGGATAAATTAGGGGACAAAAAGGACTTTATACAAAGAAAAAGGAGAATTGAATTGCAGGCAGCAGCATCATCATTTTATCGCTCAGACAACTCAGTCCAACCCCTGCTGCTGCTGTTTAATATCAGGGCTCAGGAACACGAATTAGTGCTAAAAACCATACATCAGGAAAAATAAACACCCTAAACTGTATTCATTTATCTTTATTTTCTAGCGTTCTTATAATTAACATACATGACTAATAGAAAAAACAGTTTCTAAAAATCTGTAAGTTTTGACATAGGACACAAAGGGACACAAAATATATCACAAATGCTTTCAAAATATATATGCAAATCAAAGTACACCTTGTTAGTCAACATAAAAGGGAAGGGAATCAATGCTATGGATAAATTATCAATAACTTTTAAATAGTTGGATATACAGAACAAATTGCTGGCTAAGCCCATGTAATAATTGTTGGTTTTTAAACAGAAAAGAATGTCTGAATACACCCAAACCAACTCTGTTTCAGAGCATTTTTGTACAGTCTTGTCATACTGTGTTAGATACAGACAGCCATGTGCTGAAAAACATGGAAATAACTGTTTTTATAAGAACCTAGATTTTATAATTTCTACTACTAGATATCTAAAAATAGACTTTCATAATACAAAAAAAATCTCACTTGGCTATTTGTCTAGGAAAAGTATGTGCAAAAAAAAGTCAGCACAGCATCTCAGATGTGACAGCAATGCGGACGCAGCACCTGTAAAACAGTGTCAGGGGCGGCAGGTGTCAGTCCTCTCCCTTCAACACATACCGGGCGCCTGGGCTGCCGCTCCGCTTCCCGGGGGACCCGCAGACACCGCGGACTCCGCCAAGCTCTCCCTCCCCAGGGCCGTCTCGGCTGCGGCTGTCTACAGTGAAACAGGACGAGACAAAAAGACGCTGTTGGGGAAAGGGTCGCAGTAACATGGAAAAGGGCAAAACACTGAGGAAGGTTCATTTTCTACGAGAGTCATGCTATAGACGTATGACACAACATTGTCCCAGTAAATACTTCCAAAGAAACAATCCCTTACCTTGTACGTGGATGAAAGAGGGCTGTAGGGAAAAAAGAGAGGAAAGGAGTTAAAAAAATTACAGCAGTAATATGCTTCCAAACAAATGTCACTGAAATGCTGTAGAAAAGTTACAGCTCGTCAGGGTCCTGACATTAGCAAGGAACATTCCCACTGTGGACAGCAGCCCTGGCTCCCAAGTAAACCGCAAATGCTGAGATGCAGGAAAGACGACAACAACTGGTCCCATGCGAAGGACAGGGAAAGTATACTGAGTATTTTGAAGCAAATCTCTTATTTGCCTTTAAAAATTCCACTATTTTAAAACTCTGTGAAGTTGAAAGGTAACATATTTAACAGGCTAAGAAATTTTGTTACAGTGCAAAATCCCAAAATATTTGGTTTCAAAGGTTCAAAATGACCAACATAAGAAAACTGTCCCATGAGGGTTGAATAAGTTATCACTTCTGAATCTAGACTCATTCTGCACCAGTTCAATCATTACCATGCCCCTCAGCTTCCGAATTCTAAGTCTTGAAATACGAATTAAAAATATATTTAAGTGCTTTATTATTATTGTAATTTAGCTAGCTTTAAAGATCCAATTCTTTGACAAAAATCAAGCAATTAAAAATTACCTGGTAAATGTAATTTCCCTTCTGCATTATTTTGATTAAATACTGTATTTGTTTCCATTATTAGACTACTCTTTAAAAAATGTGTTTTTTACTATAATTTACAAATATCGGCCAACAGTCCTAATACACAATTTTTCCATCTGAATTGCCTAATCTCTTAACCAATCAGAGATAAAAAGTAGAAGTTATATTTAAGAATTTCTAATTTATAACAAAAAGGGGACACATGCAATACTTTCAATAATAAAAAAATAAAAATTTCTAATTAAAAAGTACTTTGAACCTCTGTAAAGTTGACCTTTCACTGAGCTTGGTATAAGAAACAGATAAAAGCTGAAAAAGAAACCTAATCACTTTATTTTATCCAGTTTAATTTCTCCAGTTGAAAACATTAACAAAACAAACAAAGAAATGGATCTTGTATTTCAAATATTCAATGCTACAATGGTTCTTCAATATTCTAATCCAAGCTCATTCTAACCAAACACTGAAATACTTACTCTTGATGTGTTGCGCAAAATTTGGTAAGCCGTTCAAAATCTTCACCATTAAATCCCTTTTCTGAATTCCTTGGAGACGTGATTGCACGTGGCTGCACGGTTTTCCATTTTGTTTCTAAATTTAAAATATTTGTTAGTCACTGACTATTACAAGTCATATTTAGGAGGGAAAATAGTTAATTGGCACACTTATAAAGATTAGCACGCAAAATTATCTTCTTAAATAACCCATAAGTCAATATAGTTAAAACAGCCAAGTGATTACTTTTCAATGTCAGTAAATATTCTCTGAGACTAAATTAGCCAGCAGGGCATGCAAGGGATCAGAAGAAATGCAAGCAGTGGCAGGAGTTCTCTGCGCAGCATTGACAGGAAGAACAAAATACAAAGAGATTTTCTCACAATGACATTGCTTGTGGTGAAAATGCGACTTTCTTTGCAACAGTAACGTGAGTGTAGAAGCATTTCTTTCCTGATTTACAAAACCCAGTCAAATGTGTTAACTTTCTAGATAGCAACTTGTTAAATTGCTGATAATTCCACATTCTGTTAGTCTGTACTCACCCCATTGTTCTTGAATAGCAGAAAGATTTGCAAGCAATTGCTCATGATATAGTCGTTCAAGCTGAATGAATTTCATTGCTTTCTCATCTGAATAGAAAACTTGAGGAAAATAGAAATCCAGGCTAGTTATTACATTTAGCCACATAGTTGAAGAATAATGTGCTATATAAAGTGCGAAACTTGAAACGTACCAAAAAATAAGAGGACTCTAAATATTTTTTAGTTTAACATGTCTTAAGTAAGGTTTCTTGGTTTTGAAGTTGGTACGTGTTAATGCAGCATATGATGCAATAGCTACTTGGGTTCCATTCTATCAGCAAACAGTAGAAACGAGAAGAAAATTTGGACGCTCAGGAATGCCTGTTTGCCACTCTCTCTCTAGCAGGCAATTAAGGGTAACTGACTTGGAAACGGGACTCCCACGGAATCCTGGAGTCTGTGTTCCCCTCTTTCCTCTCCTCAAATTACCTTCTGTCAAGCACCTGCTCCCCTCTCTCCTGTCAACCTACTTCTGATTTCACTCACCTTAACCCTTCACTTACTTCTCACAGAAAGCTTTTCTCTCACAAAACCTAAGGGTTACATGCCTAAGCGAGGACAGAGCCAAACACATGACCCTTTTGTAAAAATTTAACTGACCTGCCACAGTAATTTTCATAAATATGTGAAACTCTGCAGACTTTCTTATAAACGTCTGCCATCTCCATCTGCATCACATAGTTAGCATCATATGAGGTCGTGGTAGGCTGCCCAACTGTCTCCTTCCTTTGGGCCATGTCCTAGATGCTGAGCCAGGAGGAAGGACGGGAACACTCACTGTCTAGCTTTCTGTCCTTCTCAAGATCACTCAGAGGTTTGCTTCTTATTTGTAGCCTTAAAAATATGCCAGGGGTCATAAACTAGGCCAGGGAGAAGCTGGGACACGTAACTCCGTTTTCCTCTGCCCATGACTTACAGTCTATGGATGTTTTTTACTTAACTGAACATAATCTCAAAAATTTGCTGAAATACAGATTCATGGGTCTGATCACCAGAAGTTCTGATTCTAAGGCCCATGAACTTGCATTTCTAAGAAACCCCCTGAGATGTTGATGCTGGTCAGCCCTGCACTACACCATACATTTCTTTAGTTAAAGAAAAAAAAAAGTGTTGTGTTCTAGCTTCATTTACACCACAGCTGGGTTTTCTACAGACTTTGAGATAAACTGTCACTGTCTGAAAGTGTTACTAGCTTGCTTGATAGAGTTCAGGGGGCAACTGCCTATCCCTCAATCTGCTCGGAGGTGTGGTGGAAGTCAGCAAGATTAGGAGGAAAAAATCGCACAAATGGGGAAAACAGATGTCTCTGATACAGCCTTTCCAGAGAGTACATATTGGGCCATCCCTCAAAAAGAAGAGTAGCTTTTAAAAAGGGAAATTGGAAGACTGAGGGAAGAATCTTTCCCATATAAAATTTAACATACAATCTCACTTGACAACATTGTTTATTATGAATGAAAAATGAAATCTTTACTTTGCAGATATATGTGTGACAGTTGCGAGATCTACTATGTGCAACATGCTTGCAGGCTCTATTATATCAATACTAGAGGCCTGGTGCATGAATTCGTGCATGGGTGGGGTCCGGCTGGCCCCACCCCTGATTGGGGTGTTGGGGGACCATCGGAGGCTGGATCAGGCTGGTTGGCTGCCGCAGTGCGTGTCATAGCCATTGGTTGTTACGGTCGCTCTGCCGTTCCGGTTGCTGGGCTTTTATATGTATAGATTAGTTGACTTGTAACTCTGCTTAATTCAAAGGAAGAAAATCCAATGGATTTTTAGATTATATTTTTCAGCAATGTGCTTTCCCTCTTTCCCCTCCTCCCTCCAACCCCCCAAACACACAAATATTTACATTCTGGTAAAATTAGAGCTGCCTGGCTGGTGTGATTGAGCATCGGCCTATGAACCAGGAGGTGATGGTTCGATTCCCAATCAGGGCACATGCCCAGGTTGCAGGCTCGGTCCCAAGTGTGGCGCATGTAGGAGGTAGCTTATCAAGAATTCTCTCTCATCATTGATGTTTCTATCTCTCTCTCCCTCTCCCTTCCTCTCTGAAATCAATAAAAAATACACGTAAAAAAATTAGGGCTCATTTATTGAGTTAGTCCTAGGGAATTTTCAGGAGTGACAGAGAGTCCCTACATCTTGTTTTCTGAGGTGATTACATGGGTGCATGCAACTATTAAAACTTATTAAAAATAACATAGCTATACATTTCCTTGTATGTAAATCTCAAGTTTTAAAAATGTACAGTTTGATGAATTTCTTCCTGTAATTAAGAAAAGGATACAGTCCTCCTCCTGGAAATAGGACTCTGCTATCTGTTAAAAGTAAAAAACAAGACATTAAATTAATATTTGGATGAAATGGCGAATTTGGAAGAAATCAAGACCTTGAAACTGTGAAAGCCTTTAATAATATCAAACTAAGAAAACGACTTCAGTACATTGACCAGTTCAGAAGAAATCTGACTGTAGGCACAGGACACATTGCTGGAGTCACTTATATCAAGCAAAGCAAACAGGACATGCTTTGGTCTTTATACAAACTCTTTCTTCCTATCCTGTTTCCAGTCAAAGCAAGCCTCAGTGATTCGTTAGAGTTTAGAAGTAAGAGCTCTAAAGAATGAGGAAAATACTACAGAGGCTTGAAAAGATAGGACGTGAGTAAAAGAATGGTTTTGTTTATTGTCCATTAAAAAGTTGACATATGTCACATCACTTGAGACCTCACAACCCCATTCCTCCCATTTCTATTTCACAAACCACCTCAGGGGACACTCACTCTTGGTTGTTCTGATTACGGAAAAGGCGGGCCACGTGCTCAGAGTTGAGCAATGATGCCTGGAAGCTACACACAGTGCTGCACAGTGTAAAGGGCACTGGACGGAGCATCCAGAGCATCAGGGTCTGGTGCCTGGTGAGGCCTATCAGGTACCATATTAATCCTAAGGCGCCTTTAAGTTTAAACATTCTTTGATTCTAAAAACTTCCATCTTTTATTTATAAACCAAACCATAAGACAGCATTTTGTGAGAAATACCTGCCTACACTTTTGTCGTATTTGGAATACTTCCTATAAGCACTTTGCGCTTCTAAAACCATGTCCCCTCGCAGCTCCGCAGCTCCCTGCTCCAGGGAGCTGCCAATGCAGACAGCAGCAGCCCATCTGTCAGACCTATAACCCAGCAGTGAAAAGGGTGGTTTCTCCAAATCCCACAGTGGAAACCGGTGCTTTTAAAGGAAAATATTTACCTAACTTAAAATGTTTTCTATACACATAACACTTTCCCAGGAGCAAGCGAGAGTCACCTTTCTGTGACTATTCAGTTCAACCTGAAGTTTGATTCCACACTTATTTTCTACTCTCAGGACTTTACAAAGGAACCATGGATTTTCTAGATCCTGCATGTCTTTGATCAGCTCATTGTTCTAATAGTATGCTATCACCGTGCTAGTATGAACCAAATCAAATTGTCAATAGTCAACCATTTTTCCCCTACAAAATGAGAATTCCAGAGACTGCAACCCAACGTTTACTAATCGGCTGCAGAGTGTTGGGGAGAGCCCTGGTGGGCAGTGTCTGCTGATTTTTGTGATGTCAATCCTACCATCATGGCTGACTTCAAGCTGCCAACATGACGGATGCCACTGCATACAGTTCCCTGAGCTGGCGTGTCAGCAGGTCCCACACATCCCTGTGTTACACCCAATAGAGATCAGTGACCACATTTCATCCACAAACTCCCGGTGAAAAATCGATGGCATGGCACAGATTTCCCCGCCATACGTGACAGGAGACATGGTGGCCCATCAGGAAGGAACGCTCTCGTTTAAGAAGTATTGATGGGCCCTGACCGGTTTGGCTCAGTGGATAGAGCGTTGGCCTGTGGACTCAAGGGTCCCAGGTTTGATTCTGGTCAAGGGCATGTACCTAGGTTGCAGGCACAGCCCCAGTAGGAGATGTGCAGGAGGCAGCTGATGGATATTGCTCTCTCATCAATGCTTCTAACTCTCTATCCCTCTCCCTCTCTGTAAAAAAAAAAAAATCAGTAAAATATATATTTTTTTAAAAAAGGAGTATTGATGGAGCCCATACCCATTCTGACCCACATTTCCTGGCACTAGAGAAACACAAATTTCAGTTAGCTTTCAGGTTTCTGGTAGTTCCGATACCACAAAAGCAACCAGAACACAGAATCATGAAAACCAATGCCTCTAAAGCAAGAGGTATTTCTGGGTAAAAGGACGGTTTGAAAAACAAACACACAGGGTGCTTCCCCCATGAAAGCCTACCCTGCCACGCCCAGCAGGGCAAGAGAAGGTGTGGTCTTTCTTGGAGGTCCCATGTGTCTCAATCTGGGAGAACGTGGGGATCGGAGGTGAATAACGTGACTGCATTGTCATCCAGCTCTGTCATTACCAGCTGTGACCTTGGACGTGTCATTTCATGTCTCAAATATGACAATAATATCGACAACTCTGTGAGCAGAGCTGCTGCAGGATTGCGAATGCGCAGTTAGCACAACGCCCAGCACATACCAGCAAGTGCTTGACGTGGGGTTTGAATGTGAGTCTGAACCTGGAGTGCAAGATGCAGAGTAGAATCATGTGAAGTGGGCAGTTGAACGACACTTGGGGAGGGTAAACGTTTTCAGGTGTTCTGGTTCCAGGCTTCTACCTGCCAGGAACAAGGAGGGACCTGGGAAGGTGTACCTTTCAGGCACAGCCTCACAGAGGGGCTGCAAGGGTCCCAGGGGAGGCACTTCCTGCCCGAGTCCCATGCTTTTCAGTGAAAGCTCACTGGACAGAGACCACAGCACTGGGGTCCTTCCTCTCACTTCCAGGCTTAGACTTCAGCCACCCAGTAAAGCTAACGTGCAGTCATGTTAACTGAGTCGGTGTATGAAACATTACTCATACTCAAGAAAAAGAATTTTTAAATGGAGTCCTTGAGTTCCCAGAGTTAAAAGTAATATCTAAAGTAACTGCAGTCACATTTCCAATGGCCTTTAGGAATATGCCACATAATATAACTTTAAAAATAACAATCATCCCCAAGTTAACTCTCCCTCTTTAATCCCCAACTTCTATTAATGGTACGTACTGTTCCTCCAAACTGTACCTCCTAGCGTTGCCTCTGACTCCTCTCTCACGCCCTTTTTGCTATCTGCACCAAGCCCTAGTGATTCTTCCTTTGAAGATGTCAAAGTCATCCCTCTCTGTTTCCACTGTCACTACCTTAACATAGATGCTCTTCTCACCTTATGCTTAAATTACAGATGTTACCTTTTGGTTATTTTTTTATCAAAATTATGACTGTACATGGTTCAAGGAGCCAAGAGCTCTCGAAGGTGTGTTAAGAAAGCCCCCCCCCCTTCTTGCTCTATACTCCTTTCTTCCTTCATGAGCAAGCATTTAGATTTCTTTTACCTGTTTTTTTTCTTTAAACTTCTGTGTCTCTAAACATTATACTTAATTTGCTGTCTCATGATTTTTCAGTTTTAGTGGAAGGCGAATATTGACTCTTGATTCTCCTCTACCTCAATCCCACAAACACATATACTTCTTTTCTCATACATATTCAGCAACCCATATTGTTATATTGTAGCAATGGATAGACAAATATTTAATGCTTACCTTATTATGGGACAAACTATTATTATTTTTCCTTTCCTAAACACTTATTTTTTCCTGGAGCTACTTAAAAAAAAAAAAAATATATATATATATATATATATATATATATATTATTAATTTTTTACCAAGAGAAAGGGAGAGGGATAGAGAGTCAGAAACATCAGTGTGAGAGAAACACCGATCAGCTGCCTCCAGCACACCCCCCACTGGGGATGTGCCTGCAACCATGGTACATGCCCTTGACTGGAATCGAACCTGGAACCTTTGAGTCCGCAGACAGAAGCTCTATCCACTGAGCAAACCGGTTAGGGCTTCTGGAGCTACTTTTTTCTTTTCCTTTCCTTTTTTCTGGGCATAGTCTTCCATGTATTTCTCACGTGAATAACTCCAAATACTCTACTAAGAGCCTAAATCTTCTCAGTATAGTCAGACACATCAAGCATTCTGAAATAGGAAAATGGTATAAAAGTCTCTTCAGATTCTGCTGATCTGCTCCACACTGGACTAATTACCCTCTCCTTCTTGGTAGAGAGCTGTCATCTTAGAATCTCTGTTCACTGGAGATTCCCTTCACCTCTCTCCTGGCAAGGAGTGAATGAGAAGGAGAGTTTTAGGAATGAAGGCCGAAGAGGAACTGGCCTGATCCTGCAGGGCCCTGTGGGCCAGGGTAAGAATTCTGGCTTCTACTCTAAATGAGAAGCGAGGACTGGAGGGCTCAGAGCAGAGGGTGTGACCGGTGACGTGGTCTGACTTACATTTCACCTGGGTCACAGTGCCTGCTGTACAGAGGGGAAAACTAACGGAAGTAAGAGTGGAAGCAGAGAGGTCTCCACAGTGAGGCGTGTGCTGCAAGAATCCAGGGGAGATTCGACAGTGTCTTGTGCTGAGATGGTAGCAATGAAGGAGGCAAGAGGAGCTGACTGTGGACATTTCGGAAGTAGGCCTGCAGGCCTTGCCGACCGGGCTTGGATGTGGGGAAGAGTGCTTCTGTGGAAAATATGTGGGGGGAGAGGGCAACAATGTGGTGAAATGTCAACAACTGGCGAGTCCAGGCGAAAGGCACAGGGCGAGGCGCTGGGAAAGACTGAAATGAGTAACGTCATCTCGTCTCGCCCTGATTTGTGTCTCCCTTGGGAGGGAGGAGGACTTTCTGTCCTCTGGGGCTTCGGGCTGTCAGCTGCTTCTGCTTGCCCGGATGCTCAGTTGCTGCATCTTCAGCGTGGCTGTGCTGACCCCACCCTTCACGTCTAACGGCAATCTCTGAATTTGTGACAGTGAGAATAGAGGGATGCTTACTGTTGATTTGACTTTTACTGTGTTCCACGCACTATATTAAGTGCTTTTACATGCATTATCTCACTTGCTCTACAATGTCCCAGAAGAAACTAAAGCCACTTAGCATGTCAGAGGTAGAGCCAAAGCCCATCCTTCTAAAGCGCACTGTACGCGCCCAGCTCTCTGCCAGGAGAGAAGAGGCTGAGATACTGAAGAAGCATAACCTACAGGGTTCAGCACACTGGTATGTTCCTGGGGAACGAGGGCACAGTTTTCCTTTGAGATATGAAAAATTAAATAATCTTCAGGTGTGATCATGATCATTACCATCTTCCTGCCGAAAATGTGCTTTTCTACTAGATCTGCTTTCAGCTGTAGGATCGCCTGCGAATTGATAAGCGCATTTTTCTCTCCTTTAATGTAACAGCACCCCGGTGACAAACTCCTTGAAAGGATCTGACTACATTTGTGACTTCCACCCACTCCAAATGTCCTTTCCCCTCTTTTTTATTGAAACTCTACAGAAGAGTTCAAAAAATAGGAAAATCAACAGCCATATACCTTTTACCTAGATTCGTTGATCGTTGACATTTTGCCAAATTTGCTTTCTCTCGTACGTATTTTTTTTCCAACGGAAAAATCTTGAGTAAGTTGCTGGCATTATTCAAGGCCATTCCTAAATACATCACTCCTAAATACCTGCATGTGTGTTTCCCAAGAACTAGGACGCTCTCCTCTCTAACCTACAATTATATTGTCAACCTCTAGAAATTAGATGTGATTAAACAATGTAACTTAATAAATAGCCCAGATTCAAATTTCACCCAAGTTGTTACAAAAACAGATGCAATGAATGGAATAAACCCATTCCAGCCCCAGAACGATAAGAAACTTGCTTTGTAAAGGAGCCTGCTTTCCCATTTGTAAACAGAAGATGCTAATGCGTACCTCTATGGTGGTTTGGAGGATGAAGTGACAGTAAGTGTGACTACCCTTTGCAAAGTCTCTACTGTACCAATACAAGGAAGGCCGAGGGCTGAGAAAGCGGCTTTGGTGTTGGCGCTGCTCAAAGAGGGCAAGCCAGAAGGTTTCAAACATGATTATACGGATTTTTAGAGAGGAAGGGAGCGTGATAGAGAGAGAACATCGATGAGAGAGGAACATCATTGATCGGCTGCATCCCATATGCCCCCACTGGAGACCGTGCCCACAGTCCGACCTTGTGCCCTGATGGGGAACTGAACCCATGACCTCGATTCCTGGGTTGACACTCAACCGCTGAGCCCCACCGGACAGGCAAGTTAGAAGGTTTTAGAGGTCAAAAAGCAGCACCCATTTTCTCAAAGGCATTCAAGTCCACAAAGGAGGCAATACAAATTTATAAGAATACTAGTGGCCTGGTGCATGAAACTTGTGCACACTGAAAGGGAAGAGACCCAGACCCTGCCGGCCCCACCCCTGTCGAAGCCCCGCTGGCAAGGGACACAGCACACATCCCCGGCTGGTGCTGGGAGGGGACACAGTGTCAAGTCCCCACCCACCTGCGTGCACCTCGCCATGCACGTAGCCCCGCCCACCAGCGCCTGCTGAGCATGCAGCCTCCTGCTGATTGGTCATTACGGCATGAGGGTGTCACCACCATTAGCATATTAGCTCTTTATTATATAGGATACGTTTTCTTCCTTGGGACAAAAGCTATTTTATATTTTACTTTTTAAAAATTAAAAAAATTACTACTCATTGCAAAAGTTAAAATGCAACAGAAATAAATGAAGAAAAAGGCCAAGCTTTTTCCATTCCTCTATACCAGTTATTTCCATTTTAAGGGAAAATAAAACATAGCTCATAAATATGTGTTTTTTTTCTGAATTAGCTCTTGTGTAAGAAAGAAAGCTCCCTCATCACTGTCCTAAAGGCCTCCCAATCTCCAGGCTCTCCATCTCCTAACTTACCCTCCCAGTCATCAGAAGAGTTATTATTTCTAAAATTCAAATTTGATCCTGGCTCTCCCATAATTAAACACCCCCAGCCCCTAAAGCCTCCACGCCACCCGCTACCCAATTTCATTTCCCATCTCTTTTCATGTTAACCTCCAGCGATATACCCCATGTGACCTCTCTTCCTGCACCGCCTCACTTGGTTCCCCCAGCCAGTGCCTACATCAAGCATGTCAAACTCGCAGCCCGCGGACCACATGCCTCGTTTATTTGGCCTGTGTTAGCCTTTGAGTTTGACATGCTTGGCATACATATCCTGCAAGTTCCTAATGCCTACAGGAGAAAATTAACTATGCATTTTAGGCTTGCTGAACCTTAAACATCTGTCTACTCCAACACTGAATTCAGACTCCCACAATTATTTACCCACACAGCTGCTTCTCCTCTTCCACAGGGCTCTCTTAAGGCTACACCTGGTAGTCATCTTGTTTCCCTAGTGTCTGGCATTCTTTCCGGCACCTATCTGGTGCTAAGTGCTCGCTACATGGACTCTAACTTGCAAACAACTTCTTCCCTAAATAAAAGAAGCTAGCGGTTATCGGAACTATTGATTGAATATCTATGTCCATTGAGTGGTCACTATTCAGTAATATTCAAATTCCCCACCACCCACGTGCCCAGGTCCCTTCTGGTGGGCTCACCAAGGACAGGTGGGGTAGAATCAACTACAGGACTGGATTCAGGTCGTTACTAACATTGGCCCCAGAATTTTAGGGAGACGCAGGGTTTAATGCAGTACCTGGTGAAGGCAAAGGGGAAGTGCTCTCGAGTCCAACTGCTCCACTTCACCTCGGATCAGTGAGAACAGAGACTGCAAGGCTGGTGTCGGGCCTTCTAGCTGGTCGTCAGCATTTCCTTCGGCTGACTCTTCCTCACCAGCAGCACGTGAGGCTGCACTTAGCACGTCTTCTTGCATTAATGGCGTGACATCTCCTGAGGAAAGTCCTTGAGGAAGTAAATGAAGTACCTATGTTAGGGTAAGTAATTTTTAACTTTTAAAAAGTAAATTATAAAATAGCTTACGGTGGAACACCTTAAAACAATGATGCCTGCTAACGATACAATTTTCAAATAAAATACGTGAAAACCCTCAGAAAACAGTTACTGGCCTGATTAAGATTGTGCTGACATTTGATTGCTCCTACCAGTACACACATAATTTTTGCAGAATTATAATCAAAAGTATAAATAAAAATAGATCTAAATAGAAGTATGAAGGTTTATGCAGGTTGAAACCTGACCAAAACTTGATTCTCCCGAAGAAAAAAATGGAATAACTGTGTGTAATTTGAAGTCCTAGCTGGCCCAAAATAAAACAGAACTGAACAGGAAGATAAATGTGTTTATCATATGAAATTGCTGGCTAAAGGGTTAAGCTTTCCTCTTCAAACTCTAGCCTGATAACTTTGGAACTACTTCTGGATCCCAGAAGAGCAGTAGCAATTCAGATGCCAGAGCTAATGGCCACAGAAACATTTTTCCTAGTAAAAAGAAGTTAAGTAATACAAACTTCTAAAAATAAAAACATCACCAATAAATTAAATGCGTGGCCCACAGCTCCTGAAATGATGCACAAAATTTTAAAAATTTAATCATTACACATTATAATGTCAACCTTCACTAAATTCCCAGCGTCAGTTATAATTTTCATATTCAGATTGAGAGACTGTCTGACTGTCCAGACCTTCAGCTGGTCTGCCTCATACAGGATCTTTCCCAGCAACTTAGTGTGTTCACGCCGACTGAGGATACAAGCCCCGCCTTCTAGATTGTGTCCCGAACCCTGTCTTCTACGGCCTTCTATTTTTTTGTTGTTGTTAAACTTCACCGGAGGATATTTTCCCCACTGATTTTTAGAGAGAGAGGAAGTGAGAGGGAGACACACACAGAGAGAGAAACTTGGATGTGAGAGAGATATATCGGTTGGTTGCCTCCCGCATGTACCCCGACCAGGGCCAGGGATCCAGCCTGCAACCAAGGTCCATGCCCTTGACCGGAATCGAACTTGGGACCCTTCAGTCCACAGGCCGAGGCTCCATCCACTGAGCCAAATCGGCTAGGGTTTCTACTGCCTTCTAAATAAACCCACGGTTGTGACCAGACGGATCAATTCTTCATCTCCCTAATAAAGCACTTAGAGCACTTAGAGATTCCATCAGTTGGAACATTTTCCTCTCATCCACGCCTACTTATGTTCTCCCCTAACAAAATCGATGCACTGCCCTATAACAGGAGTCTGAGGTAAACTTATTTCCTTCTGAGTCCTCTCTCTGGCCCTGTATGACACTGGGCTGCATCACAGTAACTGGTGGATGGCCTCATCTTTATTGGGTCACAACTCTGGCAGCACAGGATTAGTTATGTACCACATTACCCGCCTTGTACCCAGCAGTGGCTCGGCACTAACATCCCAAGTAATGTGCTTTTGCAAAAACAAAATTATCTGTAGTGATTTCTTATATTGTTGTAACTTCTCTTTTATAAATTTATGTCACTTGGCTTCTGAAGTCCAGGTGCAGTGATGGCTTGCCATTTTGCAGGGACAGTATTCATGAAAACATGAGTGATTCTTCTGCTTGCTAATTTTTAAACCACAATGGTTGCTACAAGAAGCTTTCCACAGAAAACGACAAAGATGTTAAGAGAACTACTGTTTTATTTCCCTCTTCCCTTGCCACACAACTATGTCTAAAATATTTAATCTCACATAGACTGCAGTAAGGCTTGCCTGCTATATTCTACACTTCTCTTAAGTTCTTCCCATAGTTATCAATACTACTTCATGTTTCTTCTTCGAAAAAATGTTGAAATTTTATAATACTCTTATTCAGTAAAATGGAGTTAAAGAATATTACTAAAGAAAGATAGGATTTTCCAAGTTTTAAAAAAGGAACAATGAACAACATAAACTGATGAACAAAAACAGATCCAGAGACAGAGAAACATCGATCAGAACGTCAAACCTCAGGGAAGGTAGGGGAGGGTGGGGGTAAGGGGGAGAGACCAACCAAAGAACTTATATGCATGCATGTAAGCCTAATCAATGGACACAGACAACAGGGGGGTAAGGGCATGAATGGCAGGGGAGGGGGGGTTGGGAGGTAATGGGGGAATGAGGACACATATGTAATACCATAATCAATAAAGAAATTAAAAAAAAAGGAACAGAATTTATGAATACCTTATCCAAAGGGGGTAAAAATAAGGGTTCTGAATAATGGAAATGAATGATCTGTTATTTAGACAGTATCCTATATAATAAAAGCCTAGGTGGTGTCATGCCCTCATGTGACGCCCTCGTACGTCATCACAAGATGGCCACAACAAGATGGCCGCCATCACAAGGTGGCCATCACAAAATTGCTGGCAAGGGAGGGCAGTTGGGGGCAAACAGGCCAGCAGGGGAGGGCAGTTGTAGGTGATCAGCCCGGCAGGGGAGGGCAGTTGGGGGGACCAGGCCAGCAGTGGAGGGCAGTTGGTTGGGGGCTATTAGGGGAGGACGAGATCAGGCTGGCAGGGGAGGGCACTTAGGGGCTATCGGGCTGGCAGGGGGGGGCAGTTGGGGGCAATCAGGCCGTCAGGGGAGCAGTTAGGGGGTGATCAGGCTGGCAGGCAGAAGTGATTAGGGGCAATCAGGCAGGCAGGCAGGTGAGTGGTTATGAGCCAGCAGTCCCGGATTGTGAGAGGGATGTCCGACTCCTGGTTTAGGTCTGATCCCACAGGGCTGTTGGATATCCCCCAAGGGGTCCCAGATTGGAGAGGGTTGTAGGCCAGTCTGAGGGACACCCCCTCTCATACACAAATTTTGTGCACTGGGCCTCTAGACTCCATATATAAAAGCCTAAATGTCCATCTGACTGTCTGACCGGTAGTTATGATGTGCACTGACCACCAGGGGGCAGACGCTCAACACAGGAGCTGCTATGACGCGCATTGGCCATTTAAAAAGAAACATCACTGCAGACCTGGTGCCGACAGACCAACACTTGGCTTCCCTCAAGTGGGACACAGGCCCCACCACCACCCTGGAGTGACACTCCACCAAATTGTAGCCAATGCTGCCAAGACCCCGTGACACAAAACGTGGCCCAAGCCCAGCCCAGCCTGGAAACAGTCACTGTGGATGCCAGGTAATGACATCATGTTAGCAACGCTCAGCTTCCTCTCCCTAGTGACTTACCTCCTTGGAGTTTCTTCAGGCCAGGAACAGGATTTACTTTATAGCCAGGCGCAAAGATTTTACACTTTAACCAAATGTCTGTGAAGTGTTTTTCCATGCCTCATCTCATTTGAGCCCCACAGAAGTCCTGGAGTAGGTAGATAGGAGACTTGGTGGAATCCTATTTTTATTTTCATTAGCCAGAAAACGGAGATTTAGAAAGCTTAGAAACTTGACCCGACTGAAAAGAAGAAATGGTGGACCTTGAGAATGATTTCAGGTTTTCTCCCTGTGCAGAATATAGTCAAACACTGCTGCAGTTAAATATTTTACCTTTTGTTCTCCCTGCGTGATCTACAATAATAATCTGCTTCATGTTGATGTTTATGCTGTGTTGTTGACAATTACCTGAAAGAGAAGTTGGGGTGCTTCACTGGGCTGGAAAAAGTTTAGCTACATCAGAAAGCAGGTCTAATTAAGCAAGTTTGTTCTATATCTATAAAAGGCTAAGTTGACTCGTGCATGTGAGATATATATAAAGCTCTCGCTGGTGCCAATCGCACGTGTGTGTTTCGATCTGTTATTGTCAATCGTGAATTTGGTTGCCACTTCTATTATAGAGAAAGGGCAAATAGTGATATTAAAATATTTCTTCTAATTACTTTCAATGTGCACAAATCTGTGCTCTGAACACTAGTAGATTCATAATGGTCATGATTCCTGCTAAATCTATTTTGTCTCTAAGTTATTTTAATAATTAATGTTGCACATAAGTACACTTTATAAACAAGCAATGTATTAGTAAGTGAAATTATGTAGTGCCAGGCCGAAGTGGCTCAGTGGTATGATCCAGGAGGTCACAGTTCGATTCCCGGTCAGTGTACATGCCTGGGTTGCAGGCTCCATCCCCAGTAGAGGGTGTGCAGGAGGCAGCTGATCAATGATTCTCTCTCATCATTGATGTTTATCTCTCTCTCTCCCTCTCCCTTCCTCTATGAAATCAATAAAAATATAAAATTATGTAGCAACAAAAGAAATTTTAAGAGGAATAATGGACAGAAATCTAAGGATTCCAAGAGCAAGAGAGGCTAATGTGAACAATTAGAAAGAATGTAAGCCTTTAATCATTAAGTATAGGGAGGGGATGAAAAACATGAGCTAACCTCAGATGGGTCATTCCAGATGGGTTAACAGGTCAGGGAAACTTGCAAGACTCAACCACAAAAGAATTACCTACCAGGGCTTGACGATCATGAGCGTAAGAGATGACTTAAATAAAATCACGTTATCTCTTGAGATAACATTCCTTGCTGGAACAGAGTAGGGTAGATCAAACAGCACTGGAATGGGAGCGAGAGACTTCAGTTCTGTCGCTATTTTCTAAATGACCTTGGAGTAGACCTTTTATTCTCTACTAGTGTCCCAGTGCACAGATTCACACACACTGAAAGGAAATTACTTAGAAGAAATATTTTAATATCGTTATTCACGTCTTTCTAATGAAAAGAAAATAAGATTCTACTGAGTCTCCTATCTACCTACTCCAGGACTTCTGTGAGGATCAAATGAGATGAGGCACAGGAAAATGCTTCACAGACATTTGGTTAAAGTGTGACATGTTTGCACCTGGCTATAAAGCAAGTCGGGTTCCTGGGCTGAAGAAACTCCAAGGATGCTAGTTGCTAGGGAGAGGAAGCTGGGCGTTGCTATGTGATGTCATTAACAGTGCCCACAGCGACTGTTTCCGGGCTGGGCTGGGGGCCACATTTTGCACCATGGGGTCTTGGCAGCGTTGGCTGCAATTTGGTGGGTTGTCGCTCTGGGGTGGTGGTGGGGCCTGTGTCCCACTTGGGGAAAGCCAAGTATTGGTTTGTCGGCACCAGGTCTGTGGTGCCGTTTATTTTTAAGTGGCCAGTGTGCATCATGGCAGCTCCTTTGTTGAGCATCTGCCCCCTGGTGGTCAGTGTGCGTCATGGCTACTAGTAGGATGGTCAGACGGACACTTAGGCTTTTATATATATAAACAGTATAGTTTCCTAATCTTTAAGATAAAGGGATTGCTTAGATGAGATCTCAGGTCCCTCCTAGATCTCACCATCTCCAACACTCAAAATCTCCATAGTGATTCTGGTATTTAAGAAATGTAGACAGATGACCCCCATGGCCCCAACCTCCAGGAGAGTTCTGACAGAGTCTGGCTCCTGGCCTTACTCAGGGCCAGACCAAGCCCTGCAGCATTCAGGCCAGCAATCATGGCCCCATGCTCGAAGCTCACTCCAGCTCCAGGCTGACCCTCATGGACCAATTCATCAGGCCCATCCCAGTGGTCCCCAAAACCTAGCTGGCCATCAAGGACCCAGGATCCAGGCTCTGCCACACAGACCCAAGTCCCAGTGTAGGATCAGGCACTGGGCCTGCCCCAACCAACCTAGGCACCACGCTGGCCACTGTGGACCAAAGCACCAAGCCTGCCCACCTACGGACCCAGGCACCAGACTTGCCATCTAAGGAGGCTAGCACCAAGCCAGCCCACGAACACCACCAATGGCCCACCCGGAACCTCTGGGCAGGCTGCCTGGTGAAAGGGTTTCCCTGCTGAACCATTCTGTAAACACGGCTTCTTTAAGTGTGCAGACACCAGTGCAGGGCCACAAACTAAGGCTGTGGAGAAGATTAAATATGATATTCCATAGAAAACGGGTATCACAGTGGCTGGTACACAGAGAGTGCCCAATAAATGCGCAGGAACTTTTGTTTTAAAACTCAATAAGCTATAATCACCATAGCTCTCTGTGTCCTTATCACCGAGTTTGAAACTCCTAACAATTTTTTATGATGATTTTTCAAAACACAACATAAAAGTTAACCATTTCAATCATTTTGAAGTGTACAATTCAATGACGTTAACTACACTCACGATGTTGTGCAGTCCTCACCACTATCCATTTCCAGGCTCTTTCTCACTCCAAACAGAAGCTCTGTACCCACTGAGCACTCACTCCCAGTCCTCTCCTCTTCCAGTGCGATGTTACGTTACTGCATTGACTCAGCAATTCCATTGCGTACACAGAACAGGTATATCTCTAGGTATACACACAGTCAAACAGATACACATATGCCAATATTCACAGCAGCACTATTCACATTTAGCCAAAAAGGTGGAAACAACCTGAATATCCATCAACAGATGACTGGGCATACAGAAGGTGGCATGTTCTTACAATGGAATGCATGCTGCAACACGGATGGTCCTGAAGGCATTACACTAAGTGAAAAAGCCAGTTGCCAAAGGACGAGTCTCATATGCTTCCACTTACATGAAAGATCTAGAACAGGCACATTGACAGAGACGGAAAATAGAACAGAGGTTACTGGGTGCAAGGGGCGGAAGGATGGGGAGTTATTGCTTAATGCTGACAGAGTCTGTTTAGGGTGATAAAAATTCTGGAAATAGATAGTGGTGATGGTTATATAACATGTAATTGATACCACTGAACTGGACACTTAAACTGGCAAATTTATGTGTCTATTTTACTGCAATAAAAAACAGAACAAAATGCCTTTCTGTCTGTGATTTCAGGTTATGGTTCCTTGAGCCATGGCATCCTGAATTCCTCAATCTCTCTTTCTCGCTCATGTGGACGCATAGCTTGCCCATACTTTTGGAGGAGGGATCAGAAATAAATGTTGATACACGGTTCATGTAGTTCCTCTGCGGCTCACTCCTCTGTCCCCCGCATGTCACCACCTAAGCTCCTACTGAGTCTCATGAAAATAGAGGAGTGCTCACCATTTAAGTATCTGCAATCCGTGGCTAAATGCATTTAAGTGGTTAAAAGGAAATATTCACTCCTTTCCCTGAACTAGTATTATGAGTGAGATAAATCTGAAAATTAGCCAACTTCCTTGGGACCTGACTTGGGGTCAAAGGGCTTCTTAAGTAATCATAATCACCGCTGCTCCACCTGGCACCTGTGGCACGCTATCCTCCTGTGCCCTCGGGGGTGGCCTCAGCCTTCGGTGCAGCAGCACAGGCCTGTGGCTGGAGCGCCGGCTGCAGGCAAAGGGCCCTGTGACCTGACTGCTCTCACCCTGGCTCCTCATAAACAATGGCTGAGCATTAGGCTTTGTCATACACACTGCACGGCTGGCCGCCTGTAAGCCGGCCTTAGTATGAAGGACTCTGCCTCTAGCCACACTGTCTTGAACTCAAAGATCATTATTCATTGTCTCCTCTCACATGAAAGGCTCACTTAGTTGGGACATACTAAGTCTGAGTATCCTCTATGCAATATTTAGATTGTGTAAATACACAGTGCATCTGAGAAAGTACTTCTAGAATATGCTCCAGGCTCTTTTCAATTCATATTAAAGGCATAATTAGTACATATTAATATTGCTGGGATTTAGACTCTAAATTTTATAAAATACTAGTGGCCCAGTGTACGAAATTCATGCAGTTGGGGCAGGGGGGTGTCCCCCAGCTTGGCCTGCACCCTGTCACAGTGCAGGAGCCTCGTGATCCATTGCCCCAAAGACGTAGGCCCCGCCCACCCATCTGGGGCTCCTCGATGGATTGCCCCAAAGAGGTTGGCAGAAGCCGGGGGAGGCCTGTGGACCCCTGGGGCTGGCCACAGAGAAGGTCTGTGGACTCCTGGTGCAGGTGCACGGAGGCCCCCCCGCCGCGGCCCTGCCCCCCAGGGCGGAGGGGCCTTTCCATGCGCCTGTGGACCCCCAGCACAGGCACTCAGAGGCCTCTCTGCCGCGGCCCCACCCCCATCCCCGATGCTGCAAGTCCCCGCCCACCCGCATCCTGCTGCGCATGTAGCCTGCAGATCCATCCTGACTGTGGCAGTGTCCCCACCAACTTGCATATTACCCTATTATTAGTATAGATGCCAAGTAGCACCAATGTTTGCATTCCTTAAGTTTCTTCTTAAGAGTCTGATTAGACATTTTACACTTTAATATGTTTTACTAAGTTTTAAAAATATGCAAGGGATTTCCTAAGCATGCAATTAATTCTGCTAATTTTTAAATTCCTTATCCAGGTCTATGACACTCAAGTATCAAAGTTTCAAATGCAACTAATACATTGTTTCCCATTAGATGTTCAGGAACAGCTTTGCTAATATCAAAATGGCTACATTTTTTTTTCTAGTTCATTTCAAGCACACTGAATTCATCAACTATCACATGAAAAATATTCCTTGGTTCTTCAGGATAAATAAATAAAATTCTCAAATTTTATGTGACTTTATATAAATTATATGATCTTCTTGTAAGTCTGAAAATATAAAAATCTGTTTCTCTAACAAATATAAAGGCACATATTTAAGGCCAGATAAAAGGTTCTATGGTCAAAGCAAGCTTTGTAAAAAGCAAATGTGTCTTGAGGATCCATGCCAGTTAACATGCTAGTAGGCATGATGAGGAAGGTACTGAACATATGTTTTTAGGAATACACATTAGGGGAGAGAGGGGCAGGGATAGGTGAATCTAGAAAGAGAGTGTTACTAAGATCCCAGAAGAAACATACTGACAAAAGAGGTGAGATGGATTTAGAGCCAAATTAAACAAATGTCTGAATTTTGCTGAAAGCTGCTCCTACTCAGGCCACTTAAAACTCCCCGGGTGACACAGACAAAGTCAGCTGCCAGTTAGAAGCACCTGTTTCACGCTGGGGACTTCACAGACGCTTCACATTCAGGATTGCTCACTTTAAGGACAAGACAGGTAGCGTCAGCCCTGCCACAGATAAGGAAGGAGGCTCAGGGAACGGAGGTACCGCTTTTCTAGGGTCACATAGGAACAGGCAGAGCCAACGTTCAAAACCAGAGTCTTTGTTCTCACGACACAGCCAGACTGCAGGACACAGACCATTCCCAAGAGTTGTTTTCCCAGCTCCCGGGCCTCTCTGTCACCCCCCAGCGGCCACGCTGTGAAGGCCTCCAGTGGAACCAGTCTGGGCACTGAAGGGTGGCCAAGTCCATCTGGAAGGGTCTTTCTCAATGTGCATCTGCTGCCTACTCTGGCTTCCTGCCAGTTGCTGAACTGTTTCATCAAATGTTTAGAAACTATGGTGACCGACTGAGTAAATAACTGAAGTTGTTATGGCAACCATCAGAAACTTAATCTAAACTTGTATCTCACAGCTATTCAAAATTTATGCCCCAGTTGTTGACAGGGGAAAATGGGGAGTTTCTTTTTTGGGGGAATAAAATGTTCTAGAATTAGGTGGTTGTACAACTTTGTGAATGTACTGAAACCACTTTATAAAAAGGTGAATTTATGGCATGTGAATTACATCTAAGTGAAAACAACTCTGGCTATAATAAAAAGACTCAGATATTACCAAGTCCTGGAGAAATGTGGAGGAACTATAACCCTCATATATTGCTGGCGAGAGCGTGAAATGGTATAGCCACTTTAGGAAATAGTTTGACAGATCCTCAAAAAAGTTAAACAGTTACTTTATGACCCAGTAATTCCACTCCTATGCACATAAAACCCTTCAAAAGGGACACACATGTCCACACAAAAACCTGGATGCAAATGTTCACAGGAGCATTATTCATAACAGCTAAAAAGTAGAAACAGCCCAAATACCCAGCAGCTGACAAACAGGTACAGGAAATGTGAGTGACCCACGCAATGGAGTATTATTTGACCTCAGGAGGAACAAGGTACTGATACATGCTACAACGTGGGTGAATCCTGAAAATCCTGTGCCAAGTGGAAGAAGCCGGTCATGGAGGACCGTTCCATTTCTGTGAAATGCCCAGAACAGGCACGTCTACAGAGAAAGAAAGGGGTGAGTGGCTGCCTCGAGCTGGGACGGCTAGGGGGAACGGGAGAGCACCTCTAATAGGCATGGGGTTTCTGTGGGCAATGAACATGTCCTAAAACTGACTGTGGTAATGGCTGCACAGCTATTGACTATGCTAAACGTCATTGACTTTTAGCATTTTACGTGGGAATTGTATCTCAATAAGGCTGGTAAATATTTATAGGCTCATTTCCATTAATTGTTGGAACATTATTTACCTAAAACGATGCCGGCGAAAACTTGTTGTAACACAGCCTGTAACCCTGCTTAGTTGACTAATCAAGGGGATTAAATTCTCTTAAGGAAAAAATAAGCCCGCGCCATAATGACAACTGGACTTAGATGAGGCCAAGTTCAAGGTTTTAGCAGGTTTATGGAAATGCTGCCTCCAAAAAAATCGATAAATAATCATGTATCGCAATACTATTGCTCTACTTTTTTTAACAGTGCTAGCTTTGGGGTACATAAAAAAGTACTATCAATGAAGCTAGGTAAGGGAGCATAGGAGCGAATTTACCTGAACGTATGTTTCTGAAAAAGTATTGAACGAGCACGTGCCGACAAGCAGCTTATTCCTGGTTTGGGATTGAAAGTCACGTTTTAGATACCATTTTACATTTTAGGATCTATTCTGTTATTAGGAAAATGCTCATCTGTGAAATTCTGAACGGTACTTGTTTGAGATGTTAAAATTCCCCAGTAAAGAGGAGAACACCGCCCACACCCAGCATGAATGTCTGCAGCGTCAGTTCCGGCACTCAGGTGGCTTATGGAGAAGCAAGGTGGGGGACACACGCGGGGGGTCTTGGGCAGGACTCCAGCTGATGCTGCGGGAGCGGCACCGGGACCGTGGGGTGGAGACGGGGAGCAACAGGCTACCGAGAGAGTCGTAGGGACAAGTGTCACGGAGACTGTGACTGGACACGGACTGAGAGGACAGGCTTCAGGGACCTCAGGGTAACCAGGAAAGCGCCAGGTAGTCCCAACGCGTCCCATCCTAGGCCCCTTCCGAGTTAGAGAGGGTAATTCTACCCTCAGAAATACCTTTTCATTCAGTTAAAATTCTTTTGCCCACCTAGACTCACCTTCTTTTAACAAAACTTAAAGTATAAATGAAAACGTACTCTCTACATGTGAAAACTCTACAGATATGCCAGAGGTAATCACCAAACTTTAACTGAGTGCAGACATACCATTTCTATTCAGAAATCTACTCACTGCTCAGAAAGGCATTTTGTAGACACACATATATGAACATCATCACTATACAAGTGAGAAAACTGAAGTGCAGAATAACTAGGTCTCACCGTGTGACCCAGAACCGGAAGTAAGATTCGAATTTAGGTTTTACAACTCTTAATTCGGTTTCTTACACTCTTACACTCATTTATATTAGATACAAAAAATAGGCTTATTTATTATTTTAATCTGTATAAAGACTATACCCAGGTTTTATAAACATTATTTCAAGTGCATTAGGGGGTAGTAATTCTACACATATCTTCTCACTGGTAGTAACTACCAAACAACTTTAAATGATACAATCCCACCTAGGAAAACTGGGATAAGGCCATTGGAGGGAGGAATACCCGTAAAAGGAGCCATAATCATGAAACTCAATCTCAGTTCTTAAACATATCCCCAGATTGGATTAGAGAGGCACAGTCAAGCTTCCCTTGAATTATGAAGAATAAATCAATTTATACATAAATAGTACTATATATATCATAGCTAATGTAGGTCTTTTAAGAAAATGCTTTCCTACTGCTTGTCAAAATGACTTTAATTTGCTTTAAGTCTACTAAGGAAAAGCAAAGACAAAGGGATCAATTAACTGGAAAGTCAAATTATGAGCTGCATTAAAAAGTTATCAAGTTACCTTATAGGATAAATATGGATCAATCTGTAGAATTTGGAAAATGGTCATCTTTTACTCCAAATAAAAAATACAATAACAAACAGACTATGGACAGAGAGATGGCAAATCAGCCAAAGACGCAGAAGAGAGCAGCAGGTGAGAGGAGGCGTGCACTTGGCGCACCAGGGCCGGGCGCAGGAGTTGGGTGGCTCTGACCAAGGCGTCCCCGCGTGGGATGCGCCAGAACCCTCCGGCTCCACGCTGCCGAAGAAAAATAACCAGAGGCTGCCCTTTCCCGGGGCTGCCCTGCCATTCAGGCAAAACAGTGCGTTTCCACATTGTAATCACCAAACCACATACCCAGTAAGTTATGTTCTGAATTACTTTGTAACCAAAGTGATTACAGATAATTAAAGCTTGATGTCTTATTCAACATTACATGTTAATGTATCAATTCATCCACTGAGTGAGATGGAAAGCTTTTATAAAGAGGGTAAGACTACACAGGCACATAAACTCACAGGTTAGAGAGCAAAGCCACAGTGATGACAGAAGGAAATTTATGAGGCTACTTTTGGTAAGAAATGGTCAAATGGCCTAATTCATAAAGGAAGAGGACTCTCTGTTCAGGGCATCTCTCCCCCGGCCCCCAAATGTATACACACTTTAACATTTTTAGATCAATTGATTTTCTTGCTTTTCAGATTTAACCCACTGGGATTAATAATTATTCCAAGTGTGTATACAGTTTTTGGGGACGCCTGTATTTAAAGTATCTAGTGTGATGCCATGCATGAAGAATGTCCATTTCAGCACATTTATTACAGAACATACAGGGAGTAGCCATTAAGAAACGGTGAAATAAATGATGGTACACGCACACGCTGGGACGCTGCGGAGACACGGCATACGCGTGGCATACCGTGCAGCTGGACCTGTGTGTTCGCCTGTGGAACTAGCTCCGGACTATACTAAGAGAAGGAAAACGAGATGCAGGACCGGTCCACAGTGTGGGACGGGCAGAAGATGTGTTTCCGAGGAGCAGTATAAATAGCAATTAAAGAAAATACCTGGCGGTATCTTCCTTGCTGTGCCTGTCTTGGTTCCTGAGCTTCTCTTTCCAGGTCTTTTTCTGTCCTTTCCCAAGAAGTCTTGACCATCTTCGGGGCCTTCCCAAGCAGTGTTTTCCGAGGCCTCACTTGTGGCCGCCTCACAGCTGGGTGTGCAGCCCGCATTGTTGTTGAGACTGTCCTGCTCGGTCACTGCAGGTTTGCCCATGGCGCCGTCACTGCTGGTCAGGCGGTCCTGCCCACAGCCGTCAAGCTGATTTTCATTTTCGTCTGATGCAGAAGGCAGGCGTGACCCTACACTTCCCACGCTGCCACCAGGATGACACCCATCTTGTGGTTCTATCTGACGTTTACCTGCAGGCAGCTCACTGTCATCCATTAGAGCATCTTTTGTGGAGTCATGTAAGTTTCATCAAAGTCCTTCCATGTCTGCAATCACAAGAAGAGAAAAGCCACTTTATTGTCTAAATTCTGGATCTGCCAGTGAGCCTCGTTTTCCTCTTCTCTGGGGTTGCTTGACTGAAACAGGGAGGAGGAGGAAATGCCTGGCGCTCATTCCCGCCCCCTCTCGCCCACTCACAGCCCCACCCCAGCCCCCCTCGCCCCGTTCTCCTTTGGACACAGTGGTTCTCAACCCTGACTGGTGTTTATTACAAATACACACGCGAGTCAAAGTCTATCGTAAATCTATCAAAGCAGAGTCTCTGTGGACCGAGCCCAGAGATGGTGTATTTTTAGTTCTCTAGGACAGTGGTCGGCAAACTCATTAGTCAACAGAGCCAAATATCAACAGTACAACGAATGAAATTTCTTTTGAGAGCCAAATTTTTTAAACTTAAACTTCTTCTAATGCCACTTCTTCAAAATAGACTTGCCCAGGCTGTGGTATTTTGTGGTAGACTGCCCAGGCCATGGTATTTTGTGGAAGAGCCACACTCAAGGAGCCAAAGAGCTGCATGTGGCTCATGAGCCGCAGTTTGCCGACCACTGCTTTAGGACATTCTAACATGCATCATGTTGGGACCATTGCCTCAACAAAAGAAATTGCTGGTTGAATGAGGTGTCTGCTAAAATCAACCACTCATGCTTAACTGGACGCTTAACTGGACACTTAACCGGACAAGTGAAAGTTAGGTGTGTAAGTCTTGGTCTTGGCCAAACACCAGCAATATTGCAAATGAAAACATTTATGTCTATTTTAAAATAAATTGAAAAAGGCATGTGGGGAAAATTCAGGTAGCATATGTTTATACTATTCTCATTACATCTTTCACATTCTGAAAATAAGAAGTAGAAAAGTACTTCACAATAGTTAGCAAACTGCTTTTGTACAATTAAGAAGATAAAAAAGAGAGCACCATGATTAACTCTAGCCTATCTAGTTTAAATTATCTGTTCCAAGGATCCTGCTAACATTTTGAAGATCTACAAAATGGATTACAAGCCCCTGATCAGTCACGTTTTATCCACTCTTATCAAAAAGTACATTACATTTTAAGGGAAATGGTATCAACCAGATTGTTTTATTTCATGCCAAATATGATTTTGGGTTTGAATAAAATATAATAGTCCAGTAATTCTGAAAAAAAACACACACACACCACCCTTCAATAATAGAACTTGTTAAATTCTTGTAATTAATAAACAGAAATGCTTATTAGCCTTTAGACATGTAAAGTACAATTCTTTAAAAACAAGGAAGTATAAACTATATCATCAACTCCACCCTGATTGTATCATATGCTTTCAACATTTTTCCAACTGGAATACTTTAATTCAGACATAAAAGCACTGCTTGGCAAACGTAAAAATATCCAAATCTGGCTGGTATCACCTTCCTCAAAACATACACTGCTTATCTTCAACTGACAGGTATGTGATGAAAAAAGTAAGATGATTTAATTTGACTAGAATAACTTAGTGTAGAACGAAAAGAAATTCTAAACAGAGGGGGTTACTGTTACATGGTTATAGAGGCTTTGCTCAGGGTGATGAAGAGACCTGCAAACAGAGAATGGTGATGGCTGCATGACAGTGTATAATGGATGACACCGAATTGTAGAGTTAGAAATTGTTAAGCCCTAACCAGTTTGGTTCAGTGGATAGAGTGTCGGCCTGCGGACTCAAGGGTCCCAGGTTCGATTCCGGTCAAGGGCATGTACTTTGGTTGCGGGCACATCCCCAGTAGGGGGTGTGCAGGAGGCAGCTGATTGATGTTACTCTCTCATCAATGTTTCTAATTCTCTCTTCCTCTCCCTTCCTCTCTGTAAAAAAAATCAATAAAATATATTTTAAAAAATTGCTAAGATGGCATGTTTTATGTTATTTACATTTTATCACAATAAAAAAAGTGACATTTATATGGCATGTAGGACAAATGTCAGACCTTAAAACTGGTAATAGCCTCGATTCTTTTCTAATTTAAATAAGCAAGCCATATTCTACATGTATCTGCAGTTGAAAAGTATAAAGGTTTTACTTTTACCTGCAAGTGACACAGAAGTCACAGGCTAAGGGGGACCGTGGGAAGTAGAAACCTGCCTGGAGAGCCCCAAATAGTAACCATCATGTCGTGTCGAGTCACTTCCGGGCATTAGAAACTGTGCCGGGTACTTCACGTGCCTTCCTTCCAACCCTCCGAACATGCCCATCACAGGGGCCGTATTCATTCTGGGTTTTAGATGAAGACTCCGCGGTTCGGAGAGGCAAAAACCCCTTGCTTAAGATTGTGTTCCTGGAGAGAAGTGGAACTGGGTCTGAAACCAGGACTTCCAGGTTTGACCCTTGTGCGTTGCAGTGTGATGGCTGAGAGCAGTGGCAAGTGGCAGACTGAGACTCAAATTCTGGCTCTGCCATTAACAACGGTGTGACCTCAAGTTACCTGGCACCTCCAAGCTTCGCTTTCCTCCTTAAGAGAGAATTTCAATACCTGCCCTGCAGTGTCGCCTTTGAGGCTTACACAGCAGGGCAGGCAGAGCACTTAGCAGGGTGCTTGGCCACAGTGAATGCTGAATGAAAGTTGGCCATCATTACTCCCACAGACTCTCCAGGTTGGCATTCTACACTGGCCGGTCACTCACGCAGGCCTGCAGCCTCTGCCTCAAGGTGGGTTCAGAAACAGCGCTTTCCCGACCTCCCAGGAACGATTAGGTTCTTGATGGCGGACTAAGGCTACCAGCACCATTTGAGAATGCTGGGAAGCGCTGCTTTGTGATGGGGTATCTGATTTCCTTCCTGGAATGCTTATGGATCTGCACATCCTGTCTGAGACGATGCAGTGTCGAGAAATGAGTGATTGGTGGGTATAAGATTACAGAGCATGCCCACAGCTTCGCTGAGTGTCATGTGCTAGCCCTGAGTGAAACTCTTCAGACGAATGCTTTTATTAATCCTCACGATTACTTAGCAGACAGATCATTTTAGCCCCATTATACTAATGCAGAGACAAGTATCGTGTCTTGTCAAGAGCCATTCAGCTAGCAAGTTTAGGCATGGGATTTGAACGAGTTCTGATCCTGAGGCCATGCCCCTGTCATTATGCCCTATGGACAACGGGGAGGAATTCTGTAACTGGAAGAGCATCTCACTCCAGCCGCGGTATGCCCCAGTGAAGAATCTCCACCCTACAGCAGAGGACACATGTCTAATGACCAACAAGTTCAATTTCTGGAAGGCTGCTCTTTCCCTGGAAAGTGCTGGATCACACAACACACCATTTCCTACCTGGCCCCCCTTCTCCTGTTGAGAACTATTTAAAACTACATACAGGGTGTCCCCCCCAAATGCATACACACTTTGTCTGTAGATTCTATTACATTTTGGAAATGAAAAGTATTTCAATAAACACTGCCTTTATAATTATTCAAAGCGTGTACATTTTGGGGGACACCCTGATATACTATTTAAGTAACTATTACCAGTAACGTAGGTGTTCCTTCCTTTGGGCCTCAAGACATTTTGCCTATTATTTTGCAATGACAGTTTAATTCTCAAAAGGTAACTTTATAAACTACTTTTTAATACCGACTCTTATGGTCTTCCCATGGCGTGAATGTCTTATAATTATTCTTACATGACACCTACCAGTTCTTCAAGCCCTGGCTGAAAAGTCACTCCAGTCTGCTTCCTCAGACCTCTCCATTCTGAAAGGCCCATACATAGCATACCCTCTAGCGCAGCGGTCGCCACCCCCGTGGCCGCAGGCCCCCAGTGATCTGCGAGATCGGAAAGGCTGCTCTATAGCAGTCTGTACCACCATGTGGAGTTCTTCCCAAATACTGCCCAACGCTGTGTATTTCTATTTATGTGTCCTACCAGATGTAAGCATCTGGATGCCCACAGCCCCGCCACGGGTAAGTTTTGTTCTTCACCATGTCTAGCCTTGGGCCTTGTTCTTACAGATACATAAAGGAGTAAGGGAACCGATTTTCTACCGTTTCTCTCTTGAAAAGGAAAAAGTCAGGCACAGGGATTCCCGTCCACTTCCTCTGAGAGGGAAAGAGACCTACAATACAATATTTGGCTTCTGTCTACATTGCTGACACACTTCCATTGGAATATTTTAATTTAAACAGTAGGATAACTTTCTTAATCACTATAGTCCTACCGCTTTTGGAAACAGTTATAGATGTTCTTTTTGTCTCTTCTTTCTCCTCTTTTCATCTCCCTCAATGCTAGATCAAGAATATTTTTATCAGCCTTTTAAAAAATACATAAAATACTATGAAAACATATGAAAAATGAAAAAGATGATAAAGTCACAAGGTTGATGTTTTTGCACCTGTGTCTCACCCTAAGGAAGCACCCAGGCAAGGGTAGATCTCCAGGAGAAAGAGACCCAGCTGACACCCAGGGTTGAAAAGACGCTAGCACTGCACAGGACCCGGAGTCAGAGGCACGGGTGAAGCAGCACTCACGGTATTCGCCGTGTCTACACTGCATGTCTATTCTATGAGAATCTCTATGTCGATAACCAATCCTCAGGAAAGAAGCAGCAACACGCAGTCACCGCACTGATTCCGGCCGATTTTGCCTTTTGAAAGCACGGCAGTGAGCGCGGCTCACACTTCCAGCTCCTGCGGCAGAATCGCATTCCAAATGCGCCCACTGCATACAGTTATTTGACATGTTGACTCTGCACCGCTGAGGAATGTCAGGCAAACATGCTGAAGTGAGGTCTATAAAAACTTGAAAAACCACAACACTTCAAAGAAGCTTTAAATAAACAACATAACGTGCAGAAGGAAATCTACATTTTGTTAGAAATATAACCTCAACCGCAGGTTGATTGGACTTTATTTTTGAGACATCTGGTGAGAGTACAAACATCAGGCATTACTAAAATTTAAATAGGTAGGAATAGTTAAATATATGCCATTACTCAATTACTTTATTAAAAATGCTTTAAGGAGATATGTGTGGCATGTTTCTGTAATTCATACAAATTAGGCCTAAATACTATATTTTTACTTTTGAAAGAAGCCAAAGTTCTTAAGCACTAAGATGGGACCCCAAGATTAAATTTGATGATTTCTAGTCAAAACAAATAAATTTAGAGGAAGACAGTAACCAGATCAACTAGCTATTCCACTAAACCTAAATTCAAAAATGTTAAGAATATATATTTTCATTGATTGCAGAGAGGAAGGGAGAGGGGGAAAGAGAGAGAAGCATCAATGATGAGAGAGAATCACTGACGGACTGCCTCCTGCATGGCCCCCCCCCCCCCCCCCCCCCCGCTGGGGATCGAGCCTGTGAACTGTGAGCCATGCAGGCTGGGCAACCCTAAATTCAAATTTGGCCACTCCCAGTCTACTCCGAATTGAGGAAGAAAGTCACCACACCCATCCAGTATTAGGTTTATATTTATTAATATTGTTTACCATGGTGATTTCCTATCTTACTAACTAGACATGTCCGATACTACTCACATCTCATTGCTAGTTTTGTGATTAACGTTTTGTTTAGACATATGTACCATGTGCATGAATATTCAATAATCAGTAGACTAGCAACCAAAAGTATGCCTCAGAGGAATGATTATCAAAAATTTTGCAACCACCAGTAAGAAATTCATTTTTCATGATCTCCTGCACACACACACACTGTGTATAAGGGATGGAAACAAAGGGACCTGGAAACGTGACCACAGAAGACTCTGACACTCTCCATGGTACTCAATACTGTTTCATACGTTTAAAAAATGCTGATTAAAATCTACTCTGGTGATTTCATACCCTGGCTGACCACAGCACAGTGACAAGGTAGTTTCTAGGAATTAGCAGTATCTCCACCCAAAAACCACCATCTGAAGACCAGAGAAGTTTGCAATCATCTCCAAATTGTTTTCTGAAAATGATGCAGACCATAAGAAATTCAGACATAAACTTACTTAAAATGTTGCCCACATAATTTCAACATAATAATTATTACTAATTTAGATCATTCCTCTCCCATTAAAATTTAGCTAAATTATTAACTTTATTCAAGGTCTCTTATTTGATATCCTATCTAATAAAAATGTGATATGCAAATTGACCATCACTCCAACACACAAGATGGCCACCCCATGTGGACACAAGATGGATGCCACAAGATGGCCGGCAGGGGAGGGCAGTTAGGAGGAACTAGGCCAGCAGGGGAGAGCAGTTAGGGGTGACCAGGCCGGTAGGGGAGGGCAGTTAGGGGTGACTGGGCAGCAGGGGAGGGCAGTTGGAGGAAACCAGGCCTGCAGGGGAGGGCAGTTGTGGGGGACCAGGCCTGCAGGGTAGGGCAGTTGGGGGGAACCAGGCCAGCAGAGGAGGGAAGTTAGGGGTGACCAGGCCTGCAGCGGAGAGCAGTTGGGGGGGACCAGGCCTGCAGGGGAGGGCAGTTGGGGGGAACCAGGCCTGCAGGGGAGAGCAGTAGGGGTGACCCGGATGGCAGGGGAGGGCAGTTAGAGGTGACCAGACTGGCAGGGGAGGGCAGTTAGGGGTGACCAGGCTGACAGGAGAGGGCAGTTAGGGGCAATCGGGCTGGCAAGGGAGCAGTTAGGCCTTGATTAAGCTGGTGGGGGAGTGGTTAAGGGGCAATCAGGCAGGCAGGCAGGCGAGCGGTTGGGAGCCAGCAGTCCTGGATTGTGAGAGGAATGGCCGACTGCCCGTTTAGGCCCAATCCCTAACTGCTCTCCCCTGCGCGCACACACACACCCGTGCAGGAATTTCGTGCACCGGGCCTCTAGTACTCTATATCTATGCTATCCATTATGGTAGTCACTAACCCATGTATGGCTTCTGAGTACTTAAAATATGAACTGAAGAACTGAATTTTTACTTTTATTACATTTTAAATTTAAACACAGATATACACTCAGATAAATAACAACATGTATATTTGGAACAGATTTGGTATATAATTCTACTCTTTCACCTATACATTTTAGGAAATCTAAGTATAGATCAAGCATTGCCAATAAAAAATGAATCCAAGGAAGATCAATGGGGAAAAAAAGGAAACATATGTACTACTATTTATAATACTTTAAACAATAAAATAAAATAAAATGAATCCAAATTGAGATGTACTATATTTGTGAAATACACACATTTCAGATACTTACTATGACTACAATGAATGTAAAATAGCTTATCTATAAATTTAAATATTGATTACATATTGAAATGATGTTGATCTATTTAAATACACCCTATCATTAAAATGAATTTCACTTTTCATACATATATTTTTGTATTGATTTCAGAGAGTAAAGGAGGAGAGATAGAAACATCGATGATGAGAGAGAATCGATTGGCTGCCTCCTGCACGCTCCCCAGTGGAGATTGAGCCTGCAACCCAGGCATGTGCCATTGACTGGAATCGAATCCAAGAGCCTTCATCCACAGCCCGTCGCTCTATCCACTGAACCAAACTGGCTGGGGCTGAATTTCATTATTTATTTAATCAACTTATAAGAGAAAGTTTATTTATAGAGCTACAGAGGTAGAAGCAGTGAGCCAGCTGGGCTGCGTGGGCTCAGGAAACAAGCCACAGAGGCAGAAGAAGGGCCCTGGAGCTTAGCAGAGAGGAAAGCAAAGGTCAGGAGCTGGGGGTGGGGGTGGAGGTGGGAGTGGGGAAGAGGAAGAGGGGGAAAGGAAGGATGGGGGCGTGCTCTCCAGAGGGAGCACGTGCGTAATTTCACCTTTTAAAAACGTTTAAAAAACGTGGTTACTAGAAAACAAAATTCCCCATGAGGCTCACATGCCATTCCACTGGAAAATTCTGCTTCCCAGGACATTGCCTCGCCTGTGCCACCTGAGCCACCGTCGTGGCTTACTGTGATGCACTCCAGTCCGGTCTCTCTTGCTAATATGAGTTGTGCGGTAGGCATTTCCTGGCTACAGACATTAATGTTACACAATTAAACAAGGTCAATCCTAAAGGAAACAGCACTATATGCTCCTAAGTTAAGTTTTTAAATACGTCTTCACATCCTACGTTCAGGATGGAAACCGCGGGGTCATGCATTCCCATTTTCGGTGCTTCTCCGTACTCAAAATATTCCGGGCATTTCACGATACAGCACAGTAATTAGAATTAGGAAAACAGTCAGACACTGTTCTTTCTGAATGGTGCAGTGCAGAAGTAAACCAGATTGCTTTAATGTTTCCTTATTAAGAATAAAAGTTTGGTAATAAGGAATTCATTCTTCACATAGAAAAAAGAAAGGTTATAGAAAAGTTATGCCATAAGCCTAGAAAGAGGATAGAAATGTGAAGAAATACATAACAAAACGACAGGAACATAAAAGGAAAAAAAAATAATTATAGGCAAAAATTTCTCTTCAAATAGGAAAAAAATAACTGAGGCTATGTGACTCCTAAGCCCGAACAACGGTGGGGCAGGCAGACCGAGAGAAAGAAGGCATAACTTGTTTCCTGTTGCTCAGTCCTCCCTTTCAAAATGGGGCTCAGTCCAAGACAGCTTCCTCATCCACAGAGCCCGGGAATAAGACGTCTGTCACATACATGGAACTGACGGCCAAAAGCCTCCCCGTGGTGTCCACGCAGTGCAAGGACAGTCATCTCTCCTCGCCTCCCTCTCCCTTACACAGACATCCACCCATTTTATTTAAAGATACAAAACAGAAGCCAACCTACAGACCAGTATGAGCCCAAGGACATCTTCGGACATGCAGAAAAGCCTTTTTAGCAGTAACTTCTAACTTGTTGCACTCAGTCATTAGTTAGAAAGTTTGCCTACTTCAGGGCGATTAAATTCATGGTTTAAAATGTTCCCAGAAACTGACTTCTATGTAACTTGAAGATAAAGGATGGGCAAATCATAACACATGAAGTTACCAGTTAGCCTTTTCTTTAGTCTCACAGAGGTAACACTACACACAAAAGTGGAATCACACATATGTTGTGTTTATTTGGTTTTAAATGCTTCTTTGTAATAAAACCTATTACAAGCACACTTAGAAGCCACCAGTAGAATCCAGGAACTTGAAAATATTTTTTTTGCTTCAGACCAAAACCCACCCCTTTTAAAACAAAAATTATGTTTCTTGCTACATATCTGCTACTTCATGGAAACTGTCTTAGTAATTTTTAAACTTTGAGCACTTCGCTACACAACTAGCGATATAAAGCAATCTATCTATACTTTAATAATTAAATATACACATAAAACTACACATTTTGTTTTGAAATACTTTCTGCTAATATAATGACAAGAGAAACATAAGTTTATTAGACAGTTATTGAATACTTACGAAGTATTTATACATAAAATTTAACCTTTACACAGGTCATAAAAGTAGTTCTATAATTTTATCCACATTACAGGGAAGGAACAGAAAGATTAAGTAAATAGGCCAAGGTCACAGAGCTAGTACATAGCAGAGTCAGAATACAAATTCAAAGAACCTGTCTCTTGAGCCTAGATCCTAAACCACTATAATCATTTTTATAATAATTAAAAAAATCAACTATTCTCAGATGTGTATTGTGTAAACACCAAATTGCTAGCTTTAAGGAGACAGCAACACAATTTCTAGTATGTTTTCCGGATACACAGAATTTAGAAAACATGCTGAGACTAAATACAACGAAACCCACCAATAAGACTACTGATTGGCTGTACTCCTTACCTATGAAGAACTCATGTTTTGGGTTTATACATTAATCCATACAGCATCCCTATTAGAAATCATCGTTGGATATTGAACACGGCCCCTTGCCCACAAATAATAATTGCTAGTAGGCAGATCACAGGTATTTGCAGAACAAACATCACAGCTAAAGCAGGGGAAAGACAGTGCAGGTCTCCAGACTCTGAGAGTGTGCCCTAAAGAGCAAAGTGACTGATCCCACGAATCCCTCCTGCATGTGTATTTGTTCCTAAATTATAGGCACGCCTACTGTACCAATACTGGTGCATATTCGTTCACACGTGTAGAAGTGACTATGAAGGCAGGATGAGAGAGTGCTACTTCTGGCGAGGGCAGACTAGCTCATTCCAGAGGAACTCTCCTGAGGGTAGCGACTAGCAAAGCTGGAAGAAAGCTTCAATGTGGAGGTCAGACAGGCTGAGCAGAGCTTTCTCTTACAGGGCGGCCGGAAAGCGATTCGGCACCTGCTGAGCGAGGGAAGCCTCAGCTTTCAAGTGGGACCTGAAAGGCCTACCTTCTCCGCCCCCTCCCCCCAAGGCCAGGTGAGCCTGGAACAGACCAGCCCTCCAGGACTAACCCGGGAGGATCATCTCCCGCTCCGGCTGAATTAAGGCGATCTGCACTAACGTGGTTGCCTGCTGGCAACACAGATAAACTCTGGATAAAGGAATCCAATAGTGGCTCAAATGACCTCCAACAGTTTCCATCTGTAATGCCCAATGTGCAAGACAACCAGGCATACAGGGTATCGAGTGTGACAAAAATCTGGGAGGAAAAGTAGTTAACAGGAAGAGATGCACAGGAGATCCATATACTGGAAAGCTTTAAAGTAACTATTATTAAATTGTTCAAGGGTGTAAATGAATCTGAGAGAAAATTTCCGAAGGGAACTAAATTGATAATATAGTAGCAAAAGCAAATAGTTTATTTTGCTTTTTCATCTAATCACTAGATGTGTTTTAAAAAACTCAAATGGATATTCTAGATCTAAAAATACAATAATTGAAAATATCCCAGATATGGAACTCAAGGGTAACATTTATTAATTTCCTAAAGATTTTAGAACAAAGAAATGAGTGTAAGATAATTTTTGAAATCATTCAAAACACTAATAACTCTTTAATCAATTTAAGAAAACTTCATTTGAATGAGTTGCAAAAAGAGAAACTTGCCTAAAGGCTGTCTTCTATTTTTTAAATCCAGTAACTGATGTCCACTGGGCCTGGCTAAGCACACGTTACTGTCACAAACAAATCTTCACCTTCTCTTACACTGACACATGTGTTCCCTGTGGAAGTGTTAGAACACATACTAGCCTGAATGAGACCTTCCAGCCCTCCACTTCTACGTTATAACGGACTTAATGCAGATGTAAGGTAACAATCCAATCAATGCTGCCTTTGACACAGCGCACACCTATATGTCTGTGCTGCCATCAACAGTCTTGGGTAACTTAAGAGCTGACACATTACTAAGGGCCCAGCTGTTTACTTACACCTTGTTTGTTTGTGTATTCCAAACATCTTTGATGCTTAATGAATAAGTGCTATCCTTGAGTCCCCATGGTTTATGCGCAGCTACTAAGAAAAAAAAAAAAAGAACATTGAATTCAACAATAGCAAGGGACAACATGAATTACATTCAAAATAACTGAGAAAAAAAATTTCCCCGCATTTAACTTCTAACAAATGAATCAACATGGCGCTATATTTTGCAGGGAGAGATAGCAAGATTAAAAGAGGTTGACTCGTGGCTGCAATAAAACTATAGCTCCAAACCATGAATCGGTGGGAACCATGCAATGTACCAGTAGGGACTCCCTGAAAGGTTTTTAATCAGTGACGTGATCAGGGTTACACATTAGAAAGAGCACTTGTGTTGACCTTTACCAATATGAGGTTTCTCTCCTTTCCAGGAGGAGACGGAGGATGCCAGAGGAGAGGGAAGGGCAGTCGGGAGGGAGAAGTTAAGGACGAGAGGGGAGAGAGCAGTGAACAAATGATGGTGCAAAGACTGAGGAGGTGGGACGGCTTCCAAGACACAGGCAGAGGGACAAGCCCTAACCAAGAGAAGGGATGTGCTTTGCGTTGTGACAAAAAGACTGGGGGGAAGGTCACTGAACTGGGGTGAAGTTGGAGGTATTTTCATTTCATGATATGTCTTTCAGGGAAGCAGGGAGCAGGGTACCTGCTGAAGGCTGGCGGTTATGAGAAGGAGTGGCCTGGGAAGCACAGAGAGGGTTCAGCCAGTTGAGTATGGGAGGCTGCTGCTGAGGGCCCCCTAAAATGAGCTCCACTATGAATTCATAGACTCACTCTACTTGGTTATCTGCACTGCCTTCCAGTTATCCTACGGTGCACCCGTCCGTCCCCAGGAGCAGCGAAAAGGAGACTCTTGTACTCTCTGTACTCTTCTCCATGAGTACAAAACATCAATAGAAATGCTGAAATTTTCTCACCACAACGGAAAGAGGTTTCTTCAGTCGATCTCACTACCAATTTTCATTTATTTTTTCTCCTGCTCTTTATTCCACACCGCTCTGACATTCTTCTTACTTCCGGCTTTATGTGGGCAACTGAATGCTGTCTGTAAAATCCTTGCCTCTCGTTTATTTAAGGAAAATGAATTCTTAAAATCCTGATCTATGTTGTAACTGTCCTCAAATGTATACCAGAATTTTACTTAAAAAGTGATAGCACTGCATTTTAAATATATGTATTTTAAATTTATTTCAGAGAGGAAGGGAGAGGGAGAGATAGAAACAGCAATGATGAGAGTGAATCATTGATCAGCTGCCTCCTGCATGCCCCCTACTGTGGGGATTGAGCCCATAACCCGGGCATGTGCCCTGACCAGGCATGGAACTGTGACCTCCTGGTTCATAGGTTGATGCTCAACCACTGAGCAATACAGGCCGGGCAGCACTGCATTTTAAATCAGAAAACTTGAGTTCCCTTATTATCTCACTTCCTAGGACCTAAGTTCCTGCTAGGATTCCTCCCTAACTTTAACATCTGATGATTCTTGCTATTTGTTCCCAAGTTCTCTGTTGTCTTTCACTGCTTCAAGTCTAAAACAAAACAAATTTATCACTTCCTAGTCCCTTGTTATGTGAGCTGCAACACTTGTTATCTGTTTAAAAAGCATAGCTCCAGGCAAACTCATGCTTTTTCTCCTGCCACCTCTCCCTGTCCACCTTCCCTCATCGTGCAAAACAAAGACATAAGGTTGCCCTGTGAATGGGAACAGGATGCGCCTGCCCCACATCCAGAATACTGGCTTTGACTATTTACCCAGTACAGGTGCTATAACTCTGTTTCCCCCAGGGCTCTGTGAAATCAAAAGCACACATTTGGCCAGCATTAAAGGGTTAGTTTGAGGACAGGAAACAAAGCAAATAAATCTCCATGTGGAGCCTGAACTCTGACCTCAGAATTCGGTCTGAGCTAACCAGTCAATCACAGCCGTCTCCTCTGAATAAGAGAGACTTACTGCATACGGGGAGGGGAGGGGGAGACCGATGAGGCCTGTCCTGAGGAGTCCCTCCTCTAATGGGAAATGGCGAAAGGCCCTGTCCTACCTTCCTTCTCCCCAAAACACTTTGCAACAGAGAAAAGTGTGATTTGAGATTTCAAAGGAAAATACCTTTCATTTATAGGGAGGGTGTGATGTGTACATGCTTAAGAATATTCTATTCTACTACAGAAAACAGTAGAAACAAATAGAGAAGAGCAATGAAACTAAGAACACACTCAAACAGCTTGACATGTTAGCTATAGAAAAGTAAACAGAGGATATAGGAGTGAAGGGACCCAAGACCACCAACTATTTGTTACCATATATGAGAAACCAAATAAATATTCATTAAGGTATTTATTTTTTTATTGATTTCAGAGAGGGAGAAGGAGAGAGAGAGAGAAACATCAATGATGAGAGAGAATCATTGATTGGCTGCCTCCTGGATGCCTCCTACTGGGGATGGAGCCTGCCACCCGGGCATGTGATAATGGGTCCCAGACTGAACCCGGGACCCTCCAGTCTGCAGGCCGACGCTCTATCCACTGAGCCAAACTGGCTAGTACGTCATGAAGGTATTGATATTCATGAGTTATTAAGTCAGCCACCCACTGATGTTGCCCATTCTAGAGCTATCCACCCTTTCCCAGGAAACAGGGATGAAACGCATAGCTGCTCATCACGCCAGCTGGGGGACGACTGTGCCTGTCAGGGGAGCCTGTCCCTGCATTTCTCACATAAGCAGCGAGTGCCGGCTCCAGGCACCTTCAGTCTGCTGAGCTGCCTTGTTCATCCTCAACTCTGTCCACACTGTCACCTGGGAGGGCTGACACAGCAGAGCGCACAGGACGCGGGAGCATCATGCAACCCAGCCCTGCGGGGTGTGGTCCTACCCTCTACTTGCACTTTCAAGAGAAGAAACAACCACGAGCAAAGTAACAGGGTGAGCAAACACAGGTGTGTTTTCAGAACAGCGAGTGGCTGGACTTTGGAAAGAAAGTGCTGTTGGAAAGTAGAGTGGAAAGATTGACAGCTTGAGGAGTTCAACCCAGTGACTCTCACATGACCTGCTGTGGAGGACCAACGCTTTTTCTTCCCCTGGGCCATGAGTCTTTTACTAGGAAAAAAGGAGAGGAGGGCAAAGGTATATGAAACACACACCCGATTTTTGAATTAATATATTCAAATAAAACTTACTCTGTTGAAATGTCATGGGAGTTTCCGAACACCCTCAGTTCTATGATTTCGGTTTGTTACCTGCAGACAGGTAAGCTACCTGGTGGCCTGTCACTGGACCAAAGACAGTGATCTGAGCAGCACTGGTCTAGACTGGGATGGGGCCGAGAAGCCACTGGGGGCTTCTGAATAAGGGGCCAGGTTATCAGAACGGTGCTCACCGCAGTAACCTTGGTGATGCACATGATGGGCCAGAGAGGGAGCAGCAGGCTCAGAAGAGATGAGAGATGGGATCCTGACTCAGGTGACAGTGGTGGGAATAGAAATGAGAAAGACTCTGGAGGGAGAATGAACAATTTGGATGACTGCCTTGATGTGGAAGGAAAGAGACTTTGACCCATGGGCCTGGGAGTCAGCAGTGTGCTGAGAGAACACGGGGTGGGGGGTGGGGTGGGGAGGAGGGAGGAACCATTCTAGTTACATGGTACCTTCTTCCCAGTCAGCTTCCCTAGCTGCCTATCCCATCACCTCCGGATGCTTTCCTCCAGTTGTCAGTAGTTGGTGAGAGAGGGATCAGAGGAAGAGGAGGGAAGGAAATTGCAAGGCTTTATTATCTGGCCTGAGAAGTGTCTCCAAGTTTGAGGCAATAGCTAACACAGAATCTGCATGGAACATTTCAAAGACTTAAGTGTTAGCATGAAATAAGCACTGCAGTTTCCAGAGTATCCGGTGGACACGGTCCCGCCAGGCCCATTTATTGCTCTAGTCCCGGGGTCGGCAAGCTGCGGCTCGCGAGCCACATGTGGCTCTTTGGCCCCTTGAATGTGGCTCTTCCACAAAATACCACGGCCTGGGCGAGTCTATTTTGAAGAAGTGGCGTTAGAAGAAGTTTAAGTTTAAAACATTTGGCTCTCAAAGGAAATTTCAATCGTTGTCCTGTTATTTGGCTCTGGTGACTAATGCGTTTGCCGACCACTGCTCTAGTCTTTCTCACAAGGTGTTTCATGTGCGCACACCACCTGCCCAGTAGAATTCAAGCGTCTGAGCCAGAGTGTGCGTTGCTCCTTTTGCAGCCCTCTCCACACAGAGCTGGGCACACACTAGTGCTTCTAAGTGCTTGTTCGATCAGACCAAAGGCTCTTTGCCTAAGGAAATCTATCTAGAACAAATGGTTACATGACTTACGATGACATTTAAAATGCACTTAACAACAAAACCCACAAATATTATCTGGTAGGAAACAGAAACAGAGTGGAAACGCCAAAGCAAAGAGTATTTTTGTCATTGAAAGATTAAATATAACAACAAGCCAACAAATTCCAAAAAAAGAAGCATGAGTTAGTGAAACAGACCAGAGAAGAGTCCGTGGGCTCAGAGAACTGGAATAGGGGGGTAAAGGAGGAGAGGGAAGGGCCGTCAGGGGTAACATGGGCGTACTGACGCTGGGATGAAAACTGTCTAATGAGCACAACAGGATTTTGTCGTCTTGTTTACATGTTTATTTCAGAACAATTATCAATTTTGACGATGTTTTAACCACATAAACATTTGCACCTGAATGATTGCCTTAGTGCATGTTCTTTTACTAAAAGATGATCCAGTACCTTTATTTCTGAAGATTTATGCTGAATAAGAAATATTCTTTAAAAAGTATTTTTATTGATTCTTTTAGAGAGAGGAAGGGAGAGGGAGAAGGAGGAGAGGGGGAAAGAGAGAGTGAGAGAAAGAGAGAGAGAGAGAGAGAGAGAGAGAGAGAGAGAGAGAGAGAGAGAGAGAGAAACATCAATGTGAGAGAGAAATAGCGATCAGCTGCCTCCTGCATGCTCCCAACCGGGCCTCCAGCCCACAACCTAGGCATATGCCCCGACTGGAAATCCAACTAACAACCCTCAGTGTACGGGAGGTCGCCCAGACACCTGGGCCGCACCGGTCAGGACAGAAAAGAAAAGGGAAACCCTCTATGCAGAAAGATGAGCACGGAGGCATTCCTTCGAAGGCTTATTTTATTCTTGGGACTGCTCTATTTATTCTGCATACGTTATCTCAGTTAACTCTAGTAACTCCTAAGAAGTATCATTCCCCCCTCTTCCAAATGAGAAACCTAAATCGTTTGTCCAAGTCACGGTGGCAGTGAGTGAAAAACCCAAGGCTCAATAACAGGGCGATGATAAGTAAGTTAGTTCGTATGCCAAATGTCACAAAACAACAAAATATGTACATTGCGAATCTATAATAAAAGGAGGGAAGCAGACTCTACAATAAATTATAAATATGGTCTCAACTCTGTTCACACACACTCTGAAGAGACTGAAAGTAAATATCCAACACCGTTCATCATTTTTGCTCTTGGTTGATGGGAGAACAAGGGATTTTTTCTTTTGCACTTCTCTGTATTTTGCATATTTAAACATCAGATGTTTCTACTCAAATAACTTTTTAAAAAGCATTTAATCAGGGACACAGAGAGTTTCCTTAAAAATCACTAGGAATGCTAAGTATATATTATTATTATTCACCTTTTAAAAAAAGAAAATAATTCAAATAAATAGGATACAAAGGTTTAGCAAATTAAAACCAAAACACACCATTTACTAAGTGCCTTCCATGTGCCAAACACTGTGGCAGGCAATCATTCTGACATATTATTTCATGCAATAAATGTGTAAGGTTTTTTTCTTTTCGAGTGTATTTAGCCATCATTTCAGTGGATATCCATTGCCTTAGAACCCTAACTATTTTATTTTTTTCATTACCATTTTTACTGAATTTATTGGGGTGACATTGGTTAATAAAATGACAAAGGTTTTAGGTGTACAATTCTGTGACATATCATCTGTATGTTATATTGTGTGTTCACCACTCCCATGACCCTAAGTATTTTAGGACATCAAAGAGTCACCTGCTATCCTTGTGGCTCACCGGTTGAATATTGTGGCTGTAGGTTATTGGCAATAAATGTGTAAGGTTTTTTTCTTTTCGAGTGTGTTTAGCCATCATTTCAGTGGATATCTGTGCCAATAACCTACAGCCACGATATTCAACCGGTGAGCCACGAGGATTTTTAACACACGCACTACCTGACCATTTAGTCAGGGCGCTGACCTCTTTCCCCTTAGGCTATCAAGTGAAAACATGACCAACAGCCAACACAACAACAGTTGTCCGACGTAAATGCATCAAAATCATATCTACTTTTTTTTGTCAGATCGGACAAAGATTTTTGGTGTGCCGCAGAATTTTAGTAATTAGTTTATGTACCATGAGATGACAAAGTCTGAAAATGGCTGACCTCCAGAAATAGAAATTCTCCAAAGCCACTTCTCCAGGGCACAAAGCAGAGCCTCCCTAGGGTGGAACTAACTCCAGATCCTAGAAAGGAACCCGTCAGAAGTGTTTCGCAACCTTCCCCTACATGATTACCAAATCCTAAATCAAAAAGCTGAGAGGAAGAAATAAGATTCTACACAACAGACTGAGTTAACTATAAGTTATACTGAGAAATGTTTTCCATGCATATTTCCTTTCCTTAAAAAAAAAATAGAACAAAACTACATAAAGCCATTCATGACATTAAGAGATTATGTATACATATTTGGGGCCTGGCCAGTGTGGCTCAGTGATTGAGCATCGACCCATGAACAGGGAAGTCAAGGTTGATTTCCATCAGGGCATATGCGGGCTCCGTTCCCAGTGTGGGGTATGATGTGGGAGGTAGCAGATTCATGATTCTCATCATTGATGTTTCTATCTCTCCCTTTCCCTTCCTCTCTGAAATAAAAATATAGTTAAAAAATATATATTTGGGACTTGTATTTTTCATCAAATGTTTTGATGAAAGGGCTCATTCCCACTGCATTTCCCACAGTATTAGCCATGCTGATCACTTCTGGGCTCAACTATTAACCAGGAAGCCGACAGGAACTGATGCTAGGTTCAGAGTCACTCACAAACCACCATTATTTCAAAATTTTCGCTAAAATGTATATGGATGTTGTAATATGTACATACATATGTGCATTGTAATGTGCAGATTTATATGAATTATCAGTAGATTAAAATTAACTTATGAATTCAACCAGAATAAAGAACATAATAATCCACATGGCATTAAACAATGTTAACATTATTTTTAAGTTATAAAAATTAACCCAGGAGTTAACTTACTCTCTACTCTTCCTTTGAACAAGGAGTAAAAACCATTAATTCTATCATTTCAGAAGTTATGAAATTTAAAATGAGTTTTGGTGATGTTTACTTTTAATTAAGGCTCTCATCCCCTCCCTTGGCCCTTTTAATCCATCCTGCATATCAGAGGCAGATTACTCTCCAGAAAACACTACCTTTGTGTTTTACATAATAAAAGCAGTGACTTGATATATTTGTGGAATGAGTATTTCTTCATGTTGCAAAGATCTGTAATGACATCTTACAGTCTTATTGATTTAGCTAGTGTCACCACAATCTTATCTTTCTTCTGAGCATCAAAACAATCTATTCATCTCAGATGAGTATCAATATTTCCAACATTCCACAACCACTATCCCATTACCTAAACCCCTATTCTTTTCATTCTCAACTCCTTACCATCATTTCCCCTCCTGCCACCCGGTTCAACCACATCAAGAACTCCAGACTCGCGTTTTTCTTTCTTTCTTTCATTAGTCAGCCTCCTCCTGGTATTACATTCTTTCCTATCTGGCACTGAATCCGGGCATCATCTCCAGCTACTTCCTTAGTCCTTTTATATTTCTACCAGAGGCCCGGTGCACAAAATTCGTGCGGGGGGGGGGGGGAGGTGGGAGAGGAGGGGAGGGTTCCCTCAGCCCAGCCTGCACCCTTGCCAATCCAGGACCCCTTGGGGGATGTCCGACTGCCGGTTTAGGCCCGATCTTGGGGATCAGGCCTAAACCAGCAGTCGGACAACCCTCTCACAATCCTGGACCGCTGGCTCCTAACTGCTCACCTGCCTGATCGCCCCTAACTGCCCCCCCCCGCCAGCCTGATCACCCCTAAATGCCTCTGCCTGCCAGCCTGATTGCCCCCAACTGCCCGCTCTTCCCCCCCCAACCCCCCCGCTGGCCTGGTTGCCCCACGCAGCCTGTTTGGTTGTCTGTTCGGTTGCCACGGTTGCTTAGGCTTTTATATAGACAGACTCCAGTGTATATCAACCTAACCACTTTCTCTGCTAAAGAAAATGACAGCTACACTCCATAAAAGCAGTGCCCATCCAACCTCAGAGGAGCCTCAGTGCTGGCCAGATACCATCCCTCCTGGAGCTCTCAGACCACAGCCTCCACAGCTATACTAAACCGTTATGTGGCCACCAGCCCCCATCCCATCCCTAGCTCAGCAGACGCACCTGGATCACAAGTAAACAGAGGTTGCCAGATGTTACTTGGACAACAGTACTTCCCCTCCTATCTCAGTAGAAGCATGTTTCTATCTGCTGTTCAAGGGTAGTCTTTCTTCCTGCATCCACTTGCTCGCCCTCTTCCATCTCACCAGGGAGCAGTCTACCTAGTCAAGCTATCTATGGACCCATTCCTCTCATTGAGTAGGGCATCCCTATAAACAGAGGTCTCCTTTACCCTAATCCCAAGTGACCGACTTTTTGGACTTCCAGGAAAAATCCAACCGTAAGAATTAATTCTCATCTGTAAAATGCACAGAGGGCAAATGATAAAAACAAAAACAAACCAAAGTATCCTACAAGGTACTAAAAAAGCATGAAGAGTAAATGCTAGCCTGGCCACTGTGGCTCAGTCGACCTATGAACCAGGAGGTCACAGTTTGATTCCCAGTAAGGGCACAGGCCCGGGTTGCGGGCTTGATCCGCAGTGTGGGGCGTGCAGGAGGCAGCCAATCAATGATTCTCTCATCACTGATGTTCCTATCTCTCTTTCCCTTCCTCTATGAAATAAAAAAAAAAAAAAAGAGAGAGTAAATGAAAAATACAGGGTAAGATATTTGAGGAAGATTTGTGTTTTTTTTTTTAAAGAGTCACTATGCCTTTTCTCATCAAATTATCTTTAAGTAAAAAAACTACTAAAAATGAAGCTTATATCAAGGGATCTTTACAAACCTACAGTTGCTTATAAGAGTTGGAGATTTATAACTAATTAAATTCAAATTAATTCTGCAGTTCCTATCTTTTTTGGGGGGAAGGTTTTTGAAGAATCTAGGAATCCCCTTCTCAGAAAAATACCCAGATACCACCGCTAAGTTATAAATGTCATTTCAGGAGGCTTACAGGTCCCTCACACCCTGTTTTGGGGCCCCAATTAAAAACTCGGCTAATCTCATAAACTGTATTTTATTCTTGTCAAATAGGTAGCTACTGGTTTCCATTCCTACAATAAAATATCTCAACATTTATGCCATTAATCCTTACACTGATAGCTGACATAACGGTGACATACTGTTTCGAATATCTAGTACACAAAGTTAACAGACATACAGGAAGGGAGATGGGTGTACAATTCTGCTTTCTTGTACTTAATCATTCCAGAGACATATTTTGATGGTGTTTGGGGAAAAGAAAAATATTCCAGAGAAGGCAGTTTATGTTAGCTTAGAAATTCTAAGAAAAAGATAAACCTATATAAAAAATGTGATCCCAGAGGAGGAGAAGTTCCAATGCTTTGGAAGATTGCTGGTAGAACACGATTTTCCCCCAAAGATGTTTTATTTCAGTGGAGGAGATGCCCTAGAGCAGTGGTCGGCAAACTGCGGCTCTCGAGCCGCCGTTTGGCGCTTTGTTGACTAATGAGTTTGCCGACCACTGCCCTAGAGAAAACATATGTGAGAGAAAGAGACACTATTAAATACAGCCTAGTGGAGTCTAGGATCTCTTCTTTTTTAACTTTAGGTTACTGTGAGATAGATCTGCTGCTGGTGGCAATATGAGCTTTGGTGGATATAGGACCTATTGATCAATTTCAAATGTAAGACTATTAAGACCAATGATCTTTTCTCTCCTTAGTCACAACCATTTATAATACGATGAAAACAAGGCAGTCACATGACATTGCTTCTAATTTTGGCTCTTTGCAGCACTGACCCAATGCTAGATGTGTAACTCTAATTGGCCTGGCAAAGAACCCCACACCAACATTGTAATGAACTGTTGAGAATTGTTGAAGGAAATAAAGCCAGATGACTGAATTTGGATCTAGAAGTCACAAATGGATATAAATAAAGTCTTTTCCAGGAAATTACATTTCATGATTTTCTAATTAGCACAGTTTCTACAAACTTCCACTCCTCTTTTCATCTGAGTTGAACTTGAGGGAAGAAATAATTTTCATTTACTTGGAATGAATCCTTTCAAGACCTGATTTAAATAAAGTTTTCATTCTCCACAAATGAAAAAACACACACAAAAAAACTAAGGTACTCTTTGGTGTTTCTAGGCTTCAATAAATTGAATGCATTTTCACAAATATAAGTCCTCATTGAAAAATCCTAAGCAATGTCTTACAGTTCATTTAAAAATTATTTTTTTTAAAGATATGGTTGTAAAGTGGTAATACCCACAGAAGAGAAAATAGTGAACAAGAAAAACAATGAATGCATTAAATAAAAAATAAGTGATATGCTCTCAAATATTCAGGAACAGCATTCTTTACCTTACCATAGAGTCCACATGTTTTAAATAAATTAATTAAGATCTATAATATAAAAATTATTTTTAAAATGTTAGTTTACCATCACTAAATTAGAAAACCACAGCCACCTAATTCACTGGGCTTTCAAAATGCAGCTAATATAGCAAAACCATGTAATTATTTAATCTGGTATTACTTTTCCAGGAAAAACAGTCTAAGTAGTCCCACTAGAGAAGTTAATAGATATGACAATTACAGAATAGTTAATTACTAAATCTTCTAGGTATTGTCAATTAAAATGTCAAATGCCCAAATGTCAACAAAGGTGATTACAGCTATCATTTACTGCTTCTGGATTCTTCTTAAAAGGAAAAAGTAATCATGATCTGTCAGTATTTTGACCATCACACACACACACACACACACACACACACACACACACAGTCCTTCCTATATGGCTAATGAGGCTGAAAACAGGAAGTCCTCAGGGATGGCAGGGAGGAGTGGTATAATGGCAAAAAGTTTCCATATCCAAACATGTTCAAGAGAAGAATCTCAAAAGTGTGTCAAAATTTAAGCACTCTCAAGCTATTAAAAGATTCAGAATTTTAAATGATGTATTTCTTTTGTTCAAGATGGCTCAGACATGATTTTTATTATTTATGGAGGTATAGTTGAGTAATGATGTGGTTTTTACAAGAATATTGTAAGTGCATTATTTCAAATGCATAAAACCCAAAAGTCTTCTCTGGTTAAAGCAAATATAATTTCCCCTAAGGGAATGATTCCTAAATAAAGGAAAGCCAGTGTTCATGTGAATCCTAAAGGCCCCAAACAGGAGAGAATGCTCCATAGCAGTATCAAGACACAGACATATTCCGTGTACGATTACACTACAAAAACATCATCCTTGTAGGGGACACTTAAATCATATTAGAGCTTTAAAAAACAACTCAAAACTGAACATTGCCAGACTATCAATTATTCTTCCTCAAATAACTAAAAAAATTGCAAAGACTAATTGGTAGGATTAAAACAATGTATTCTCTTATCCAACTACAATGGAATCAATGGATTCAAATACAACACTATATTCTCCTACATAATACACCTGTATTTCTCAAGGAACAAGCAACATTCAGTAACTACCCCGCCCCTTCTGCCTTTGAGCCTTTAATACTCCACACACTGCCAATTCTCTCGTGACTAGATTTTACCGAGGCAGTCTTGTTTGCTGACCAGGTAATATAAAATTTCTTTATAAAGGTTGGGGAGGGGGCATGTTTTTTTGTATTAAATTACAATGAACTTAATTAGGCCTTCAGATAAGTTGACATTAAATGTAGATGTCAGACAGTGCAGCTAAAGTAAGATTTAGGAAAGTTTATTAGAGTACAGAGATCAAGATACGACCCATGACTGGTCCCTGCGGATCCCCATTGAGGTCAGCGAGGTATTGGGTTACCTTCCCGACAGTGTTATCTTTCCGTTAAGACAGCTTTGAAAAAAGAGAAGGTTCCATGCAAATCAGCACCTTGGGTGCAAAAACAACGTAAAGCACATACCTTGCCAATATGTCAGTAGGTTTCTATAAAAACCACCGGATTTCCTTTTAAACTTACCTAAACCACCATACACACGTGTTTTTTAAGTAAAAAACTTAAACTTGCTACTACTCAGGTTCCCAGAGTTTTCCAGCCAAAAACCTATCCTCTCCCTTTCTACATTTTGCTAAAAATATTCTATCTTTTCCTTGGTAAGAAACACCATCATTTGGAGAAGCACATTCACAAAACTCTTAGCCATCCCTGAAACAGATGCAGAATATGTCCACAATAGTAGGTACTCCACCTGTTGAAAACGAATTCCATCTTCCTGGAGGTCCTTAACTTCTACTTAATACCGATAGATACAGTAGCCAGAGTAGAGAGGGAGCACCCTGACACATTGTTGACAGGCAGGTGTAAATAAATGTGCCCAGGTCACCCCAGGAAATGACTGAGTGCTCCATCATCTCCTGGCCCTCACTGAACAGGCACCTGGCACCTGTTTATCCTCCTCTTTGTTAACACAGTCAACACCAAAGAGGAAGAGGCTTCTTGGAACCTTCTCTCCTGCACAGAAGCTTCTGTTTGATTATGGCAGCACTTTCGGAAAAGGGTTTTTCAATGTGCTCCAGACGCACACAGTAACCCGGAGACAGTGCTGCCCAGGGAGGTCCCAGCTATTGAGCACTTGAAATGTCGCTAGTTTGAATTCAGATAGACTGTGAGTTAAAATACACAGCAGACTTTGTAGATTTAGTGTGAAAGAATGTAAAATGATCTCATGAGTAACTTTTAAAATCTGACATTAAAATAATATACATATAGGATTAAATAAAATGCCAGTAAAAAGTAATTGCACTTGTTTCTTTTTTACTTTGCTGTTCTGACTTGGAAACTGTAAATTGCTTATGTGGCTTTCCCAAGGACAGAAATACTGCAGAACTAGAGCCTTGATTTTAACAGCAAACAAGATAATGTGGCGTTTCCCAGTTACAAATGCCACTTAAAAACCGAAAGAAAAAGCAGTCTTCCTCTTGTCTACCAATGACACTGAGATAGCAATAAAAATAACTTAAGACTGTAATCAGCAGAATCACTTTGCACTGATACCTTTTTAAAGAAAGATTACCTCAAAAAGGCAGAAAGAGCACAGGATGTAAAGACCACACCATTAAGGAAGTAAGATGTAAACACATGAACCACGTTTTCCCAATAAAGTAGGTTTAAAAGCTGATTACCAGGTCGTCTTTAAAGTGGAAAGGGTATTTGCAGCACCTGGGTACTCAGAAACAAAACACACATGATTCTATCTCTATTATTCAAAGACCTTCAACCACAAACAAGCCATTAATACTATAAAAATGGACATAATTATCATAACCTAATTCTCTTTTTCAAAACCTAAAGAAAATAACTACAATAGTTTCCCTATGGTCGAGTAGGATACCTTCAGTCTACGCATTATGATATTTAAAAAGCACATTTTAAAATAAGTATTTTTAACCCACAGTTTTTTAAAAGTATGTTTTAAAAATACATGTTTATTGATTTCAGAGAAGAAGGGAGAGGGAGAGAGAGATAGAAACATCCATGATGAGAATCATGGATAGGCTGCCTCCTGCACACCCCACACTGGGGATTGAGCCCGAAACCCGGGCTAATGCCCTGACCAGGAATCGAACCGTGACCTCCTGGTTCATAGGTTGACACTTACCAGTGAGCCACACCAGCCCGGCTCAAAGTATTTGTGAAGTGAGAAATTCAACAACATTCCCATGCGTGAAGTATTTTTTCCTCTTCTATAAAACATCACTCTGCTTTGATTTAAAAATATTTAGGCCTCCAGGGCTCAGCAAAACAGAGGGGGGGGGTGGATAGGTAGGAATGTGTTTCTGAATCTATGAAAATATGTTTTAAGGGGAGAAAGAAATACAGCTCAGTAAAGGATGGTATTCCAGTATTCAGAGGATGCCAAAGTTACTTCTAGAAAATTGTCGCTGGGAATACAGTACAAAAAAAAATTCAGGGAATTAAGATGGATGAGTCCCCAGGGCTTCCACACCAGTTGATTAGATGACAGTTTCCATGGTGTCCTAACAAATTCATAGTCCAAAAAGGTCATAGTTGACTGTCAACTATTTATCCATTGGATGCTCATCAGCTGAATATAATCTTCAGGCTTCTATTTATGAGATGATACATTCCTTAGATACCTTTTCCTTGTGCATTTAAATGCCAAGCTCAATCACACTCCCCAAGCAGTAAGCAGAAAGGATTGCACATATTTTAAAACAGGGAGTAGCTAGTGTGGCTGCAGTATCCTTCCCGGGTGGAAAGGGGAGTGGGTAAAGCCCCGAGGACAATCCTTCAACACTGAAGTCACTCGCAAAGAATCGCGTCCTCTGACATTAGCCAGTAGGTACAGCGCCGGCCAGCATTTCCATTAGCATCCTATTTTTAGAGTGTTTGGAACTGGTCTTTTAAATTGCATTCCGCGATGTGACTAACTTTACACAGGGAACAAAATAAGCATCCTAAAGTCTTAATCTTTATAAGCTTAGAGAGGAATGTTAAGCCTTTAAGTCTTATTTTTTTTCTTCAATCTGAACTTTAAATCTGTTCAACACGCAAATTTAAAAAGAAAGGTGATATCGCGGGAGGAAGGGAGGGGAGACACCAGGTGGTTCTTGACAACCCAAGTGCTGGGGGGCGGGGGCAGGTATGAAGTGGAAACCGTGCCCGGGTGGCGGGCAGGGGCCGCGGCAGCAGATGGGAAGGAACAGGCGTCCGCAGCGCAGGCTCCGGGGGACCCGGGAGGAACCACGTCTGCCGCCGGTCCCCTCGGGAGGGAGAAATTGGCGCGATGCGCAGGGGCAGACCGCACCGGCGCGAGGAAAACAGGGGAGCAGGGAGGGGGCGGAAGGGGGGAATGGGGCTACACCTCACCCGGAGGGCAAGGGCGGCGCAGCCCGAGGAGCACAGCGCCGGGAGGAGCCAGGGGTTCCAGGAGGCTTTGCACCCCGAGAGCCGCTGGTTCCCTGCATCCCGCTCGCCCTCTCCTCACCTGGGAATTAGAGGCGAAAGGGGGTCTACCGCTGGGCGCCGGGGCTGTTTCCAGCCCCTCTCGCTGACATGGCGGCCGACGAGCTGTCACCGGGCTTGCTCGGGTCTCCCGCCGCTCGGGTGGAGGAGACACCTCTGCCTTCCCGCCCCGCCCCGCCTCCCTCTGCTCACCCCTCCCGGCCGGGCGGCCCGCGACCGCGGAGCATAGAGCGCGAGCGGCTAGAGAGGACGCGCGGAGGGCGGACAACCATAGAGTGCACACCCTGGAAGGTCCGTCTCCTCGTCAATCCACTCAAAGTCCTCTAGCGTCAGCACCTGGCCGGAAGCGGAAGTGAAGGAAGAGCAAGGAGAGGTTGTGCGCTTGCGTGGCTTGTAGTGTTTGCTGCAGCCCGGCCTAGTCAGGTGGTGGGGTGAGCCTGCACGTGCGGCTCCCGGAGAGGAGGTGGCCGCTGTTGTAATGACTCTGGGTGACATTGGGACAGACCCTAGAGTTTAAGGATGTGGGCCCCAATGGCGGGGCTCTCTCCGCGGCTGACGCTGTCAGCCTTTTCCGGTGCTGCTCGCCTTTGCCTTTGGAGGTCCGGAGCGGCGAGATGGAAGGACGTCCCGGCGAGGAACCGCCGTGATTTGTCCGATTTTCGGCCGAAGCTGGCGCCTAGTGAGGTTTTCAAAGATCTGCCCCTCGGGGTGTCCAGGAGCCGCTTAGAGTCCAAGCGTTACATACTCAGTCCGAACCTGGCTGAGACCATGGTGCCGTTCCTGCTGACAAACGACGGCTGCGACCTAATCCTGGAAATCAATCCAGGTGAGTCCGTCGTGGACTGTCTTCTCGGATGTTCATCACTTCTGCAAACTTACAATGACCAGCCGCCGGCTGCTGGGTAACACATGGCCCCTTCCATGGGGTCAGTATTAACCATGCTACGGAGTGTTTCTGTAGCAATTTGCACGTCCCCAAATGGTTTGATAGAACATGCTCGTCGAGTCCACCGTCTCCCCAAGATAGTTGCATTCCCCTTCCCCCAAAAACTTATTTTACCCCTCCGTCAATATAGAGACCATTAGCAGGATGCTGAGAACACTAGACTTACAGACTTCTTAAAAAGTAACTTTTTAAAGCTCCATTTCCTATCATGAGGAATCAATTCCATTTAGGATAGTTCACGATTAAATGGTAGACTAGAGGCAACCTTTTTGTTTGGAGCCCCTCCTCCCCCCTTTTTCTTGAGTGAAACATTGTGATTAGAACGCAGGTTTTGCAGCCTTTGACAGAATGGATTCAAAGCCGAGTGGCACCACTCGCCAGTGGTGAGGTTGGAGCCCAGGGCCTGCCTCTAACCCCCAGGCCCCTTATAGGTAAGTAAGGAGAGTAACGTCTACTTTGGGAATGACATAAGAATTACAATTAGGTAATACCTGTAAAACAACCACTTCCTTTGATATTGGAAGAAATTGGTTTTTGTAAATAATCTTTTCGTTCTGTTAATATTCTAGGTCCTGGAATCCTGACTAGAGCATTACTTCAAAGAGGTGCCAGAGTGATTGCCCTTGAAAGTGACAAAGCTTTTATTCCACATTTGGAGGTAGATTTTTAGTTTCTAAAAATAACATTGTTCAAGCCACTGCCCTTGCCATAGTTTAGGGAAGTAGACACACAATTCATTGTGGAAGACTGACTGCTAGGGGTCAGGCCTTACATACGCTGTCATCCCTGGTGCCAGCATCAGTGACCGTCGGAGAGCTAAAAGATCGGGGCCCTGCAGTTTGTGTTCTGCTGCTTGCTATGCCATAGACTAGTTTGCTGACTTTGGACAGAGTGTGTAGCTGGTATTTCTAGGCTGGTTTCCTCATCTTCGACTGCGCCGGGCTCCTGCTTTCTGTGAGCGTAGACTCTAATTGGAGCGCTACGATCCAACGATTAGGGCTGTATTAGCTCTGGATGGAGCGGTTCCGGGGCAGGACAGACTTGGTATGCTCAGATACAGTTGCATGGACTGAAGACATTACTCAAATGGATTTTCCAGTGAATTCTGTTACGTAGTAGACGGGATTTCGTAACAGTAACGTGGAAATTTCTTGCATCATTGTCAGCCTGTTGTTTTTTTCTTTCTCCCCCTCCTTTACAAATCACTACATTCAGTTTAGAATACTTATACTTTTCTATGCCAACTTTCTGAAATCATGTAAGATCTAAAAGTGGTAGGATGAAACCAAAAGATTGTGAAATGGCTATCAAATCCAGTTGCTTTCTTTCTTTATCAATAAAACTATGTGCATTAGATGTTTGTTGTTCTACAACAGATTGCTTTGAAAATAATTAAGGTTTTTAGCCCGACTATTTAATTGATTAAAAATCAGAAACACAAAGAGAAAATATGAATTGTTCTAAGATTCAAGATCATGAAATATGATTTAGTACACATAGCCATCTATAATTTCAGTTTGAAAATTAAAAATAAGGTAGCTTTATCTCGATTGTTTATAAAAGGCTTACCTGTTTTTGCTCCAGTAAAGGTTTTTACTTTTTTTAAAAAAATTGCCAGTCCTTTCTCTCAGCACTAACTTGAACTTAGCCCCTAACTTATTAACCATCATTATGAAGTGAAAAGCCATTTAAATAAAGTTTTGTTCGAATTCATGTATTTAAATAGAACCTTTGCGCAGATGTTAAAGTGGTGCTCTTTGCAGACAATACTTCTAGGCTCCCAAAGGCTCTCCAGTGTGTTCCTAAAACCTGAAAGAATTTTAAAGGATGATGCCTGCCCTGGCCAGTGTGCTCAGTGGTTAGAGTGCCGGCCCCCACACCAAAGGGTTGAGGATGCGCTTCCCAGTCTAGGGGACATGCAGGAGGTAACGGGTCAATGTGGAAGGAAGACAGGAGGGAGGGGCAGAGGGAAGGAAGGAAGGAAGGAAGGAAGGAAGAAAGATGCTTGACTGGAGTTTTGTCTAACTTTAAGCTCCTCCCCTTCCCATTTCCCTGATAAAATTCTTGGGACTCCACATTAACAATGTTTCATATAGGAACAGTTTGCTTTCCTGTCTGGATGTCTAGAGATACATGATAAGATTGTGTGCTATAATAATAAATCACGATATATCGCAGTGGTTCCCAGTGTGGGGCACACACCCCACAAGGGGGCAGTTTGATAGTTAAGGTGGGCAATTCGAGAAAGAACTATTAACTGAATTTTTTGCATTTCTTATGGTTCTAGGGGCCTCATCTACAGTATATAAATATATATTGCGACATTTATGCATTTCAGTTCTCTATTATGTTTTGAAACTTTATATGCTATTTTTTCATATCACTTCACATTATTACTTTTTTTAACTATTTCTTAGTGATTGCTTCCTCAGCACTTCAACTGCCCTTTCGTTCTTTCATTTTTCTCTTTCATGGATGCCATGTTCTGTGGAAGCTGGTTTAGACCAAGTTCATGGCCTTTTAGGCTTCCTCCACAGGAATAGTTCACCGTTTGAATCATAAGAATTACATGTCACAGGTGGGGCATCAGGACTTTAGAGATGCTTAGGTGGGGCGTGGCCACAAAAGGGTGGGAACCACTGATGTGTCCTGTTTGAATTGTGGAAACTTCGGCTGAAGAGACGTCAGCTTCAGTGGTCAACTGTCTCATTTCAGCAGGGGTAGAGGACAGCCTTTTCAAACCAGGCTGAGTCTCACTGCTGCCTTTAAGACCTTCGGGTAAGGAAGGAATTTAAACTGTTTGAACCTTAGTTTTTCCATATACAAACAGAGATATTAATTCCCACCTGGAAAGGATCTTGATGCAGTTTAAATAAGATAAACTAAAGTGCCTAATGGAATGAGCAGTAGAAACTCAAAGGTTATTGGTTTTTCCTCTCCTTTTTACTTACTGTTTTTGAATTCTAAATGCAATCAAGTAGAGTTCTAAGATGTGATTTCACTATTATACAACTTGAATTATTCTGGAGTTTTGGCTATTTGTGTCTGAATTATTGAATGCTAAATGACAGGTGCTAAACCAAAAATGTATAAAGTCCTAAAGTATGTATTATTTTTACATTACCATCAAACCAAAATTTATTAGCTTTCCTTAATTAGATTAAAATATGACTTGTATAATTTGTGAGGTTATTTTATTGTTATATTTAGTATAATTTGTCAGAGTTTAATTAGTTTTTAAGGCATGCATTACATAAATGCTCTTTTTCATAACACCACACACTTCTGGTTTTCTTCCTTCCCTTTTGGCTTAGTCTCAGCTTCTTGTCCTGTGTACTTGACCCTGGAGATCTCATCGGCAGTCCTGGCTTTAATTACCTTAAAAAGCCAAATACAAATTTACATCTTCACTCTGGACCACGTCACTGACCTCCCCATTTAGGTCTGCAACTTCCTACCTCACATCTCATTGAAATGTACTAGATTTAGAAATTGAATAATATTTATAGGTTGAACTCAAATGCTTAAGAAAAATTAGATTTTTAATTCATCACTTTAAGTTGCAAATTTATTGAAATCGTGATAAATACCAATAGAAGTTTCTGTGCCTGAGAACCTAAATGGATATCAAAGCACATTGCTCTCTTCTAATTTATTTCTTGTAACTTCAAATTAAGTTTATGGAGTGCTTGCTCTCACTACTAAGTTTCCAGGCTGCTGCAAGTTGAGCAAATCAGGGCAGTCAAAAGATCGAAGTGTGTTGGCTCTCTCCCTGTAGACAAGGAGCTTTCCTTCTAGAATTGCCTCTGTCTAGAAAAAGTAAACGAAGAATTAAGTGGAAAATGAACAGTGACCTCCACAATGAGCTAAGTTCATTTGGTGAAGGACTAATTAAATTCTTCAAGAATAAAAAGGAATAATACTCTATTGAATTATCTGCCTTTCACTTTAATATTTTTATTGTTTTTCTAGACTGTGAACATCTTTGCATGACTAGCAGGTGGATTACAGCTCCATGAGGCCTGCTATGGTCTCAGAGTCTGCCCTTGTGCTCAAGGCTGCCACTACTAAGGAATTGGCAATTAGTGTGAAGGGGCTTTTCAAAAACTAAGGATGCTATTAAAATAAAGTAAGAATAAGTAAGAATTTGTTGAAGGTGGTTTTTATTTTTATTTGTACTTTCATTATTTTTCAGGCATTAATTCATTTGTATTAACTCTGTTAAATATTAGGGTATAGTAGTACTGTTTTCTTTACATCTTTATTGAGGTGGTAATATTTCTTATAAGAATTGTTTTTTGAGCCCTGGCTGGTTTGGCTCTGTGGTTAGAGCGTCAGCCCTCGGTCCTGGGTTTGATTACACTAAGGACACACATCTCTTGTTGCGGGCTCAAAATCCCGGCCGTAGTTGGGACATGTGCGAAAGGTAACCAATCAATGTGTCTCACATCAATGTTTTTCTTTCTCTCTCTCCCCCTTTCTTCCACTCTCTAAAAATCAATGGAAAAATATCCTAGAGTGGGAATTAAAAAAAAAAAAAAAAAAGAATTGCTTTTTCAAGTAGGTCTGCATTATTATAAATAACTAGAGGCCCGGTGCATGAAATTCGTGCACTGGTGGGAGGGGGTGGTTTCCCCTCAGCCTAGCCTGCACCCTCTCGCAGTCCGGGAGCCCTTGGGGGATGTCTGACTGATGGCTTAGCCAGCAGGTGAACATCCTTAGCACTGCTGCAGAGGCGGGAGAGGCTCCCGCCACTGCCACTGTGATCGCCAACCGTGAGCTTGGCTCTGGGCTGCTGGCTGAGTGGTGCTCCCCCTGTGGGAGTGCACTGACCACTAGGGGACAGCTCCTGCATTGAGTGTTTGCCCCCACTGGTCAGTGCATGCCATAGTGACTGGTAGTTTCATCTTTGGTTCAATTTGCATATTAGCTTTTTATTATCTATACCAATGAAAGGGTAATATGCTAATTAGACTGGATTGACCAGCCACCTTCTGGATGTCCGAATTCTGGACAAAGCCATGGTAATGGCGGCAGAGGCAGAGCAGTTAGGGGCGATCAGGCTGGCAGGGGACAGTAGTTAGGAGTGAGATCAGGCTGGCAGGGGGTTAGGGGTGAACAGGTTGGCAGGGGAGGGCAATTGCGGGCAACTAGACCAGCAGGGGAAGGCCATTGGGGGCGACCAGGCTGGCAGGAGAGGGCAGTTGGGGGCGACCAGATTGGCAGGGGAGGGCAGTTGGGGGTAACCAGGCTGGCAGGGGAGGGCAGTTGGGGGTGACCAGGCTGGCAGGGGAGGGCAGTTGGGGAGACCAGGCCAGCAGGGGAGGCAGTAGGGGGTGACCAGGCTGGCAGGGGAGGGCAGTTGGGGAGACCAGGCCAGCAGGGGAGGGCAATTGGGGGTGACCAGGCCGGCAGGGGCAGGCAGTTGGGGGTGAACTGGCCTGCAGGGGAGGGTAGTTGGGGACGACCAGGCTGGCAGGAGAGGGCAGTTGGGGGTGATTGGGTTGGCAGGGGAGGGCAATTGGGGGTGACCAGACGAGCAGGGGAGGGCAGTTGGGGGCAAGATCAGGCCAGCAGGGGAGGGCAGTTGGGGACATTAGGCAGGCAGGCAGGTGAGTGATTAGGAGCCAGTGGTTCTGGATTGCGAGAGGGATGATGTCTGACTGCCGGTTTCGGACATCCCCTTAGGGGTCCCGGAGTGGAGAGGGTGCAGGCTGGGCTGAAGGACACTCCCCTACCCCTCCCCTATGCATGAATTTCATGCACTGGGTCTCTAGTATAGGATAATATTGCATAACACTGAAATATTAACATTTTATCTCCGTTTCTCTTTAGTCCCTAGGAAAAGAGCTGGGTGGGAAACTACATGTGCTGCACTGTGACTTCTTCAAACTGGACCCTAGGAGTTCTGGAGTAATGAAACCTGTTGTGAATTCAAAGTTGCTTTTTCAAAAATTTGGAATAGAAACACTTCCTTGGTCAAAAGGTAATTGTTATAATTTACTAAAACAAATACCTTATAATTGGCCAGCTATCTCTGGCAGTGTACCTGCTTTGTTGATGAGATTTATATGCAATATGCTTTGTACAATTTTTGCTCAGATGCTCTTAAGCTGATTTTTTTAAAATCCTCATCTGAAGACATTTTTACATTGATTTTTTCTAGAGAGAGTGCAAGAGAGAGGGAAAGACGAGAGAAATATCAATGTGAGAAACATATCGATTGGTTGCCTCCTGCATGTGCCCTGACCAGGGCCCGGGCCTGGGAGCAGCCTGCAACTGAGGTACATGCCCTTGACTGGAATCGAACCCGGGACCTTTGGGTTTGCAGGCTGACGCTGTAACACTGAGCCCAACCGGCTAGGACTCTTAAGTTACTATTGCTTTCCCGTCACGTAGACACAAGTAATCTGAGTAGTTGTGCCAAGGCCAAGTTCCATATCATGGAAACATGTTGAGGCTTAGTTTTAATTGAAATAAAATTTATATAGTTTGTTAACTTAGTTTGACTCAATAAACTATAGTCACAGGAAAAAAGGGTTAACAATTTATTCAAATATTTTTGCTTGTATACTTAACAGGTATCCCTTTGAAAGTTGTTGGAATCTTCCCAACTAAAAATGAGAAAAAGATGATATGGAAAGTTTTACATGACATATATTCCTGTACTTCTATATATAGATATGGACGAGTACAACTATTTTATTTTTTTAGTGAACTGGAATTCCAGGTAGGTTTCTAACAAGTACTTGACTAGTATTTTATTTTAAAAGAGTTCTATAATTTTTCTCTAGTCTTAAACTGTGCAATTTTATTTGGGGCTCATGACAAATTTTACCACTTAAACTATTTTTTAAGTGTGCAGTTCAGTGGCATTAAGTACATTTACATTGTGGTACACCTGTTACCACCATCTGTGTCTTCTCAGAACCTGTTCATCATTCCATATTGGAAATCTGTGCCCATTAAACGCCAGCTCCACATTTTCCCCTCCTGTGAGCCCCAGCCATCATTCTACATCGTCTCTGTGAATTTCACTATTCTAGTTACCTCATATAGTTGGGATTATACAATATTTCACTTTTGGTCTGAATTATTTCACTTAGTAACATCTTTTTTATTTTTATTTTTAAAATATATTTTATTGATTTGTTACAGAGAGGAAGGGAGAGGGAGAGTTAGAAACATCGATAGAGAGAAACATCAATCAGCTGCCTCCTGCACACCTCCCACTGGGATGTGCCCACAACCAAGGTACATGCCCTTGACCGGAATCAAACCTGGGACCCTTCAGTCCGCAGGCTGACGCTCTATCCACTGAGCCAAACCGGTTAGGGCTCACTTAGTAACGTCTTTAGGGTTCATTCAAGTTGTAGCATGTGTTGGAATTTCATTCATTTTTAAGGATGAAAAGTATTCCATTGTGTGTGTGTATATATACACACACACCATCTTTTGTTTATCCATTCATCTGTCAGTGGACACTTGGGTTGCTTCCACTTTTTGGTTACTGTGAATAATGCTGCAATGAACATCGGTGTGCAAATATCTCTTTGAGTCCCTGCTTTCAATCATTTTGGGTATATATTGAGAAGTGAAATTGCTAATTCTATTTTTAATTTTTTGAGGAGCCACCATACTGTTTGTCACAGTGGCTGCCCTATTTTATACACCATCAGCAATGCACAAGTGTTCTAATTTCTCCATATTTCAACCCTTGTTGTTTTCTGTTTTTTTTAAATAATACCCATTGTAATGATTTAAAGTGGTATCTCATTGATGTTTTGAATTTCCATTTTCCTAAATGATTAGTGATGATGAGCATCTTTTTTGTGGTTACAGATGATTTGTATTTGGAGGAATTATCAGGTTGTCTATTTTTTGGTTGTTGAGTTTTAGGGGTACTTACTCTTGATATTAATCCCTTCTGTGGTATGTGATTTGCAAATATTTTCTCCTGTTTTATGGGATACCTTTTTATATTGTACAGTATCTTTTGATTGAGTCCCAGAGTTTATAACTTTGATGATGTCCAATTTGTCTTTTATTGTTGTTGTTGCCTTGGTGTCATTTCTTGTTGCCAAATCTAATGTCATGAAGCTTTCCCCCTATGTTATATTCTTCTAAGAGTTTTATAGTTTTAGCTCTTACGTTCAGGTCTTTGATCCATTTTGAATTACCCTTTTCATATGATTTTAGGTAACGGTCCAGCTTCATTCTTTTTCATAAGAACATGCAATTTTCTCAGCACCTTTGTTAAAAGACTGACCTTTTCCCATTGGTACCCTTGCCAAAAATCACTTGACCATATGCATCAGTCTATTTCTGATCTATTTTATTCCATTGTTCTATATGTTGGTCTTTATGCCAGTACCACACTGTTTTGATTACTGTAACTTTGTAGTAAGTTTTGAAATCAGGAATTGTGAGTCCTCTCGGTTTTTTCTTTTTAGAGATTGTTTAGGCCATTTGGTGTCTCATGAGATTCCATATAAATTTTAGGGTGAATTTTTAATTTCTGCAAAAACACATCTTTGGGATTTTGATAGGGATTGCATTTAGTCTGTTGATTACTTTTGTGGTATTGATATCTTAAGAATATTAAGTCTTTCAAGCCATTAACACAGGATGTCTTTTTATTTGTGTGTGTTTTTAAAATTTTTTCAGCAATGTTTTGTAGTTTTCAGTGAAGTGGAATTGTATTCTTAATTTCCTTTTCAGGTTGTTCATTGTTAGTGTATTGCTGATTTTTGTGTGTTGATTTTGTATCCTGCAGCTTTGCCTAATTAGTTTATTCTAACAGTTTTTGTGTGTGGAATTTTTACGGTTGTAGACTCTACTTTTAATTCACTGATATAGAAGGTCCTCCTGAAGTCCTTGATGTTGCCTTGATAATAATGTTTTTCTGCCCAGAATGCCTCCTATTATTAATCTTTTAATCCACTGTAATGGGCGATATTTATTTGTATGGAACAGAGCTGTGGTTAAGATAGTGGGGCAAGAAATGAAGGGATGATTTATTGACCACTGACCATCTGTGGAGGGATCAGGGAGAGCAAAGGGTCTCAGGACCTTGAAGCTGTACATATAGTATACAGGAAAGGATGAAAGGAGGAGAAATAGGAAATGCCTTTTCAGTTTCCATTTTGTGGCTAGAATGTCCTAATGCTTCTTTTATCATGGATCTTTTCACACAAGGTTTCCTCTCTCTGAGGTATCTTTCAAGTATCAATCTAAGCAATCTTGACTCAAAATTTAATAGCCCACCTGGCACATATTTCTAACATACCTGTCCTTCTCCACAAAACATTTTTGTTTATTTTTTCTTTAATGAGATTTTGCAATCTCCATTGTCTTCTATTTTAAGTGTCCATGATGACATAGTTTAATATGAAAATTTAAAAGGCCTTTCTCTTCTTTGAAATGGTTACAGTTAAGATTTTATGTTCTATTTTTCTTTAATTTCTAGAGATTATCAAGGTATTACTGTTAAGACAACATTTGATTTTGATTGGTTGTAGTTTTGTATAACAAGTACCTTCTATTATTTCCCTCCTCCTAGAGGATGATGGCGAACCCCCTGAACCCTAACCTGTACTACGCATTAAGTGTGCTCTGGCAAGTAGCTTATGATGTGAAGCTTCTGCATATGGTGAGTAGAGCCCTTGTAAATTTCAACAGGCAGGGGGAAAAACAGGACACTAATAAAAAAATTTCAACAGGGAGCTTGATTGTTTTCAGAGAGCTTATATGTTAATGAACAGTGAATGGAGAAAATTCACTGTTTTTCCAACTGTGGAATATATATTTCTCTTTTTTAGTATGTTTTTATTGATTTTTAGAAAGAGAGGAAGGGAGAGGGATAGAAACATTGATCAGAGAAACATCATTGATTGGCTGCCTCTTGCATGCCCCCTACTGGGGATCGAGCCCGCAACCCAGGCATGTGCCCTGACCGGGAATTGAACCAGTGACCTTTTAGTTCATAGGTCGATGCTCGACCACTGATGCTCAACCGGCCAGGCTGTGGAATATACTTTGTCCTGTTGTTTTTGTCAGAAATATTTTTCTTTGATTATAAAAATAATGTATGTTCATTTTAAGACTGTAAGACATGTAAAAGAACAAAAGAGAAGAATAAAACAAAATCACTACAGTTCTTTCATCCAGGGGTCATTATTGTTGACATTTGTGGCATATTTTTACTCTTCTTTTTTCTATGATTTATTTTCTTTATATAATGAAGATTATATTATTTTGTATCTTATTTTTTTCCACTTAATAGCAAATATTTAATTATAAGTTTTTTCCCTTAAAACTTTTTAAGTTTTTAATGGCTACTGTGACACTTCATTATTGAGCATCCCTGCCCCCCTTGTTTTTTTAGTTTATTTCCTTAGGCAAAATCAGAGTTGTATAATGTGAGCCACACATGCAATTTTACATTTTTTAGTTGCCAAGTAAAAAAGAAACAGGTAAATAATTTAAATATTTTATTTAACCTCAATTCAAAATATCATTTTAGTGTGTAATCAATATTTTAGAATTTTTATTACATAATTTACATTGTGTGTGGGTGTGGGTGTGTGTGTGCGCGCGCGCGTGTATCAGGCCTTTGAAATCCAGTGTGTATTTTATAGCATCTCAATTCAAACTGGACTCATTCTAAGTGTTCAATGGCCCTTGTGGCTAGTGGCTACCATATTTAATAGTTGGAGCCTAGAGTGTAAAAAAAATTAATACATGCTATTTCTTTCACACCATAATTTGCACATTTTTTATGTTAGTAGATAGGGTGTAGAACAAGATATTTTATATGATACATGTTTACATATTTTATGAGCCCTCATTCTTCCAAGGATTTAGTGGTTTAACTTTTAAATTTCGCAGCATGTCTTTGTGGAGTCCCTTTGTTGATTTTGTCCAGGAAGACACGAAGCCCTTTAATGTGCATACTTAGTTGTTAGAAGGTTATTTCGTTTCATTTTAGCTTTGGTTCCAATTCTTTTTTTTTCCTCCAAAGCATCTGGGATTCTTAGGTTGCATCTCTGTTCCTTGTCTTTTGTGTCGGTCATGCTCTCACCGTTTTTCTATATTCCCAGAAATCTTTTCACGTGTAGCCTCCACTGCACTGACCCTGCTTTCTATCTGCACTGTCTGTTGTCATCTTGGTATGGAGTACTTGGTTTCTCTGAAGTCTTTCTTACCCTGCGTGCCACCTTCATTCTGTGGGCTTTTCCTCGCAGCCGCGTCTGTCCTTGAGGCTTTCCACTGGTTTCTTCACCAAGGCTCCCTGAAGACGTTAGCGGTCAGGATGTTCTCTTTTCTTGTTGTGCAGTATGTTTTCAGAGGCCCTCCGTAGAGTTTGGCCATTTAGTAACCTCCAGGAAAAGAGGTCTCTGTGAACCCAGCACTTCAAACATTTGTCCATTGTACATCGACAACTGCAGGGCCAGTTGTGGAGCTCGGTTCCCAGGGTCTTTCAGGTTCCCTCTCCTGTGGCGTGGCAGAGGGGGTGCGGTCTTCTCTGAACCCAGTGCTGTGAATAGGCCTGAGTCGGGGGAACTGCGGGACCCACTGCACGCTGCGGCTGCTCTGCCTTCCTCCATTTAGTGACATTCCTGCAACTTCTAGGATTTTACAGATGAGCAACAATTGAATTTTCCTTCCACTGAGTTGCCACTTTTTTGACAACACCCTTTCAAATCAGTATTGTAAGTTTTAGTCTTTAAGTCTGTCAGATCCTGTTTTAAACCACTCTTATTTTGGAATTTAATCTGTGTGTGTATATATCTTTTTTATTTTATTTCTTCTTACTATTTTTTAATATATTTTACTGATTTTTTACGGAGAGGAAGGGAGGGAGATAGAGAGTTAGAAACATCGATGAGAGAGAAACATTGATCAGCTGCCTCCTGCACACCTCCTACTGGGGATGTGCCCGCAACTAAGGTACATGCCCTTGATCGGAATCGAACCTGGGATCCTTCAGTCGGCAGGCTGACGCTCTATCCACTGCGCCAAATTTATCTTTTTATAATAAATTTTTGGTTGGGTCATCTTTTAAAATTATTTCACATACAAATTTGTATGTACAAAAGTTAGATACAAAAAAGTAATGATCTTTTTTCAATTGACGGAGGTATCTTGTGTATCTCCTAACATGTTCCAACATATTCAGATGAGTTTGAATAATGGGCTTTTCCACTAAGGTAGAACAAAAATATCCTTAATATGACCTGATAACACCTAAACTGATTGTGACTCTAATATTGAAATGTTGGTTATTAAAAATTATAACTTGAGAAGCTATTTATGTAATAATATTAAGGGTAACTTTCTTTTGTCTAAATAAGTTATAGAGTTACCAGTATTGGGATTGACCTTTGATTTTCCTTTTTTAAAATATCTTTATTTTGTTATGCTTTTTTTCTTACTGATTTTAGAGAGAAGGAGGATGGGAGAGAGAAAGTGAAACATTGATATGAGAGAAAACATTAATCGGTTGCCTCTGGCATATGCCCCAACTGGGGATCAAACCTGCAACCTGGGGTTATGTGCCCTGGGGAATGGAACATGCCACCTTGTCATGTACAGTGTGGTGGACTACACTCTGACCAACCGAGCCACATCAGCCAGGACTGATTCTCCTTTTCTTTAACCAAATAAATAAATAAATAAATAAAAGGAGAGAGGTATGTGAATTAACTGTTACATGTTTTTCTTTAAACCAATTATTTGGTGACTAGGGTTTATTTTGTTGTTTAGGAAAAACATTTCTAAAGGCAGCAATAATTTGAGGCACTTTGACCAAAGAGCACTAAAAGAAATGTTTTCGTTTAACTTCCCTCCAGGAGCCTTGGTCATCATTTGACATATGCAGTCAAAGTGGGCAGCGGAAAAAGCCACAGTGTAAGGTAAGAATAAATGAACACCTTTCCCTCTTCCCTCTAAGTGGAACATCCTTGGTGTTCATTAAGATGATCTGGCATTCTGTATTTATTTAAATTTTAGAATATCTAGAAATGTTCTTTACACATATCTTGTTGCTTTTAATAACTTTAAGTTACTTTGGAAGAGATTTGCATTTCTCAGCTATTTATACAGAGGATGCTAGCTAGCATGGTTATAGACTTAGGCAGAATCTGACTTCCACTTTTATCTCTTTTGAAATGAAGATACATCTCAAATTTGGAAAAATGTAATCATTTTCCTATTCATCTAATTTGGTAAACTAAAAACAAAATTTTATATTTTATTAATTAATCAGAAATTAGTAATATTGCTGCTTGTAATGGTTGCATTTACCAACAGGTACACCTGTTTCTTACCCAGGAGGTGGCCTTTTATTATATTAGTTTTTTCCCCTTTCTAAAGAACCAAAATGATGATGTTATAAAGCGATCTTCCATTTACTTTATATCAAGACTAGAGGCCCGGTGCACGAAATTCGTGCATGGGGGTGGGGAGGGGGGGATGTCCCTCAGCCCAGACTGCATCCTCTCCAATCTGGGACCCCTTGAGGGATGTCTGACTGCCCATTTAGGCCTGTTTCCAGTCGGACATCCCTCTCACAATCCAGGCCTGCTGGCTCCCAACCGCTTGCCTGTCTGATTGCTCCTAACCGCTTCTGCCTGCCAGCCTGATCACCCCCTAACCACTCCCCTGCCAGACTAATCGATGGCTAACTGCTCCCCTGCCAGCCCAATTGCCCCTAACTGCCCTCCCCTGCAGGCCTGGTTGCCCCCAACTGCCCTCCCTTGCCAGTCTGGTCGCCCCTAACTGCCTTCAACTTCAGGCCTGGTCCCCCTAATTGTCCTCCCCTGCAGGCCTGGTCGCCCCATCTACCCTCCCCTGTAGGCCTGGTCCCTCCCAACCACCCTCCCCTGAAGCCTCATGGCCCCCAACTGCCCTCCCCTGCAGGCCTGGTCCCTCCCAACTGCCCTCCCCTGCAGGCCTGGTCCCTCCCAACCGCCCTCCCCTGAAGCCTCATGGCCCCCAACCACCCTCCCCTGAAGCCTCATGGCCCCCAACCGTACTCCCCTGCAGGCCTGGTCCCCCCAGCTGCCCTCCTCTGTAGGCCTGGTCCCCCCGCCCCCAACTGCCCTCCCCTGCAGGCCTGGCTTCTCCCCAACTGCCCTCCTCTACCGGCCTGGTCGCCCCTAACTGCCCTCCCCTGCTGGCCTGATCACCCACAACTGCCCTCCCCTGCTGGCCATCTTGTGTCCACATGGGGGCGGCCATCTTTGACCACATGGTGGCAGCCATGTTGTATGTTGGAGTAATGGTCAATTTGCATATTACCTCTTTATTATATAGTATATGTAAAATAAATAAGTGATCACTACCTAATATATAATAGATTTCCTAGAGAAATATAAGGCTCCTTCTGAGGTATAATTTTAGGGGGAAAAATACATCATAAACTTACATTAAGTCATATATCGTTTTCTTTTTAATCAGTGTAATATTGTATACTGGAGCAGGTTGGCAAACTTCCTGTAAAAGGGCCAGTTGGTAAAATTTTATGCTTTCAAGCCACATAAAATCTCTGTCATGTGTTCTTTTTTTTTTGCCTTTTAAAAAAAATACACCATCCTTTGCAAATGTGAAAGCCATTTTTAGCTCCAGATTATACAAAAAGAGGCAGGCTGTGGACCACTTGCTAACCCCATATTTTAAAAAAGTATCTGATTAAAAATTATATGTCAATAGTATTTTTTTATTCTTAGGATCTGGTGTTGTGCTTCAAATACAGAAGAGACTCACTACATGTTTGGGATTGATTTTACCCTGTTTACAAGTTAATAATCTATTACTCTTTATGAATGGTGGCCAAAGACTCAGACTCCTGGATTAGACAAAGGATTTCATTTGCTCCCAGTCCCACGGGGGGTGTGAGGTGGCATGGTTGGATGGTGTGCATGCAGGGGGTTTTCACTGCAGCTGAGGAACAACATAGAGCTGAGGGAATCTGCCTGTTTTGTGGCAAACATTAAGCAAGCCTGCTTTTGTCCTGGAGAGAGGTGTTCCTCCTCCTTCACAGTGACTCACTGCAGACAACCTTGAGAACTGGCCCAGGGAAAGAGCGCTTATTAGGGCCCTGCATTCTTGGCAAAGCTGCTAAGAATTGTTAAGTGGGACATTTAGGGTCTGTGGCAATTGAATGAGTAAGTGAACAATGTCTTGCTCTGGCAATATTTTATAACTAACACAATTTATTTTGCCTCCTTTCCAGGAATCATCAGAACAGCAAATACAACAAAACCTGTGTCTCATTCAATTGACTCCTCATAAAGATTTATTTTCACAATATTTAACTTCTCTTAACTATGATGTATTTTTTCACATGACAAAGCAGTGTTTTTTGAAGCGCCATGGCAAGCTAATCGACCACTTAACGTAAGTACGAAGAATAAAAGCAAGTGAGAAAGTAGCAATTTAATGTGAGAATTATACTTTTATGCTAGAGGTCCAATTTTTATATTTTGTGTATCTTGGTTAACAGAGTGAGGTACCATGTTTTCACTCATCTGTTTCTCCAAAATACTTCCTCCTGCCTGGCGCACATTTTGAGAAAAGTATAATTATATTTTCCATGAAATCTCCTGAGTTAATTTTTGCCTTCTTGGATTAACCTTCATGAAGAAGTAGCTGCTTGCCACTGGCTGGGATGGAGAAAGTTGACATGATTGATGGCATACCCACCATCTACCTTGGCATTGCCAGTTCTTTGTGTTTTTTTTTCAATATATTTTTATTGATTTTAGAGAGGAAGGGAGAAGGAGATAGAGATAGAAACATCAATGATGAGAAAGATCATTGATTGGCTGCCTTCTGCATGCCCCCTACTGGGGATCGAGCACACAACCTGGGCATGTGCCCTTGACTGGAATCGAACCTGGGACCCTTCAGTCCACAGTCCAACGCTCTATCCACTGAGCCAAACCAGCTGGGGCTACATTGCCTGTTCTTACTGGTCCTGTTTCCTAACCAGAGTAGGGATGGAACATTGTACCACCCTGATTTCTCTGCCCTGAACCAAAATTGTTGTTTCTACGTAAAGCTTGGTAACAAGAGTTATTATCTCATTTGTATCCACATAAGTATAATTTTTATATAAGGCTGAAGTGTACAGTTTTGTGAGTTATGCATTACTTCTTGTAACCAGCATCCCATATTCATTTCAGAGTATTGTCAGGATGAGCAAATGTTAATAATAATTTAAATTAATTTGATCACAAATACAAAAACATTTAATTTGATCATCATTAAATATGTAATTGAATAACCTGTTAGTTGAACAAAATTTATGTAAAAATAAACATTAAAAATGGCAATTGACCAGTAAAAATAATCCACTGTTTTTTATCTTGACCCCTTCTGGTAATGGTTGTTTTGGGGGATGGAGGGATAGGATGGAGGGGGATCAATGGGGAACAAATGGGGGACAACTATAATACTTTCCACACTAAAGATAAAAATTAATGAAGTCAGTCATTTAGCCACACTCACCAAATAGATACACTAGAGGCCCAATGCACGGATTTCATGCAAGGAGCTTGGCCCTCGCAGCCGTGGCGGCTTGCCGCAGCCCTCGCAGCCACGGCAGGTTGCCTTGGCCCTAGCAGCCCTCCAGAAGGTTGTCTGGCTGTCTGGTCTAATTTGCATATTATGCTTTTATTTTATATATATATAGATAGATAGATATAGATATAGATATATATGAAATTAAGGAACAAATATGGTAAACTGTGGTACTAAATGTTCAAAATTCCCTTTGAGATCTCTGTGAATTGAAAGCATATTTCCATCTGTGATGAGGATTCCATTCAAAATGAAAAAGTATTGGAAATATTTTCTGCCAAAATATTTTATTGCAGTTGGTTACCTCCTATTGTCAGAGATTCATTGATGGTTTCTTGATAGGCTACTACATAAAGCAGTTTTCTGCTTTATATTCACCAGTAATCTATATATATAAAAGGCTAATATGCTAATTGTCCATCCTGGTAATGATGTCACGTACTAACACCTGGCTTCCTCTCCATAGCAACGACTAACCTCCTTGCAATTTCTTCAGCCCAGGAACCCAACTTGCTTTATAGCCAGGTAGAAACATTGCACACTTTAACCACATGTCTGTGAAGTGTTTTCCTATGCTTCATCTCACTTGATCCTCACAGAAGTCCTGGAGTAGGTACATAGGAGACTTGGTGGAATCCTATTTTCTTTTCATTAGCTGGAAAATGGAACTTTAGAAAGTTTAGAAACTTGACCCGACTGAAAAGAAGTAAGAAATGGTGGACCTTGAAAATGACTTCAGGTTTTCGCAGTGCACAGAATATAATCAAACATTGCTGCAGTTAAATATTTTACCCTTTGTTCTCCCTGCATGATCTACAATAATAATCTGCTTCGTGTTGATGTTTATTGCTGTGTTGCTGACAATTACCTGAAAGAGAGTTGGGGTGCTTCACTGGGCTGGAAAAAGTTCAGCTAAATCAGAAAGCAGGTCTAATTAAGCAAGTTTATTCTATATCTATAAAAGGCTAAGTTGACTTGCGTATGCGTGATACATATAAAGCTCTTGCTGGCGCCAATCACATGCGTGTGTTTCCATCTGTCATTGTTGATTGTGAATTTGGTTGACACTTCTATAGAGAAAGGGCAAATAGCGATATTAAAATATTTCTTCTAATCTAGTTAATTTTCTTTCAATGTGCATGAATTCGCGCACCAGGCCACTAGTTGTTACATAAAAATGTGAAAGGTTATTCCCTTTGAAACTGCCAGACAGCAGAGTTTTTACATGAAGCTAAATGGAGTTAAAAATATTTTTGCAAAGAAAGTTAAAGGATGAAAGAGGTAGAAAAGGATTTTTTAAATGTTAAACTAGAATTTTGTGTAGGAATTGATTAGAACATGTTAACACCCATATCTGCCATGAAACTTTAGGAATAAACATAATAGAGCCCTAGCTGGTTTGGCTCAGTGGATAGAGCGTCGGCCTGCAGACTGGAGGGTCCCAGGTTCGATACTGGTCAAGGGCATGTACCTTGGTTGTAGGCACATCCCCAGTGGGAGGTGTGCAGGAGGCAGCTGATAGATGTTTCTCTCTCATCGATGTTTCTAACTCTCTATCCCTATCCCTTCCTCTCTGTAAAAAAGCAATAAAATATATATTTAAAAAAAAAACACCATAGTTAAAGCTATATATTATATGCAAGCTCTTAAACTAAATAAGATTAATCACATATAATAAGATAGACATTTTAAATTGGGCTTGGAAGCCACTTCTAATCTATATTAACTGACAGTTATTATGAGAAAGATTTAACAATTTATTTTGAATTTTTTTTTTGCAGTTCATTGAGTCCAATTGATGCAATGGACATATTGCAGGAAATAAGACAAGATAAAAGAATAAAAGTAATAGACATGTATCCTTCAGACTTTAAATGCCTTTTTGAAACTATAGAATGTTCCAAAGATCACACCTGTAAGTGGCTATATGATGACTTCATGGAAGATGTAATCATATAGGAAACTGGACTGCCAAGACAGTAGCTGGAGCCATTCATTTTATTTGGAAATTATAAAACAGTTGAAAAAGAACTAAGTTTTTAAAGCTCACAGTGTTTCAACAGAAGGTAACTATTCTTGCTTTTCACAAGGCAGATAATTTCTTCTGAAGTTGATGCCATTAGTAAATGATGGATAAAACAAGGCAGATAATTTCTTCTGAAGTTGATGCCATTAGTAAATGATGGATAAAACAATGGCTGCTATTTTATTTACAACTGAATGAAATGAAAACTTCACTTAATTGTGGATTTGATCAGCTTAGATTCGTTTGTTTTAAATTCCTATCTACTGTCAACATATTGGTAGTTATATGGAATTACCACATGAAATTTACTTTTAAAAATCCTGTTAGTCAAATATTTACATTGCATTACTTTAAATATTCCACTTTCACTGTTGATTTTTGCCTCCTCTTGGGGGCAAAGTGTTCATTTTTAAAATGAGAAAGTAAATTAAACTGATTTAAATAGTTTGTTTTACTTCTCAGTTTGTTGAAAGGATTAACAAATATTGTGCAATTACATTAATTTTAAAATGGTTTACAGTTTTTAGAAATTAAAATATTTTAAATAAGATTTTGTGATTTTTTTTTTTTTTGGTTGTTTCAAATGAAACAAAGTTGACCCTAACCTATTCACTTTAAATTCCGTCATGTATGGTCAATGTACATTCAATAAATAATTCAGAATGTTATTAAATGTCTCTTGCATTTTTGTTCCATCAAGAAAGTTTATCTGAACTTAGACCTTTACTACATGAACCTAAATGAAATTAAGAATATTTTCTTGCCCTAACCAGTTTGGCTCAGTGGATAGAGCATCAGCCTGCAGACTCAAGGGTGCCAGGTTCGATTCCGGCCAAGGGCATGTACCTTGGTTGCGGGCACATCCCCAGTAGGGAGTGTGCAGGAGGCAGCTGATCGATGTTTCTAACTCTCTATCTCTCCCCCTTCCTCTCTGTAAAAAATCAATAAAATATTATTTTTAAAAAAGGAATATTTTCTTATCCTAGCTGGTTTGGCTCAGTGGATAGAGCTTCGGCCTCCAAACTGAAAGGTCCTGGGTTTGATTCCGGTCAAGGGCACATGCCTGGGTTGTGGGCTCGATCCCCAGTGTGGAGCTTGCAGGAGGCAGCTAATCCATGATTCTCTCTCATCGTAGATGTTTCGATCTCTCTCTCCCTCTCCCTTTTCCTCTCCAAAATCAATAAAAAATATATTTAAAAAAAGAATATTTTCTTAGGTCATTGAAATAGCTACTTTGTTTTAGCTGAGACATATAATCTCCTAAATTAGAGTTGTTTGCTATTTTAACACTTCCTAATACTTAAGGCGTATTACTAAGTAACTCTTTGTAGGGTATATTCTTAACACTTAGCCAAACCAGTTCTTCCCAACTTCTCTACTACTATCATTGGTTTACAAGTCAACCTGGCTGGAAACCAAATCCTCTTTTTTCTTTTAAAATTCCTGCTGTTACATAATCTGCCTAATCTTCATAATGTCATTCAGTCTTCCTCCTCACTGTTTCTTTCCTAGTCCTATGCTCTAAGCCTAAATTTGTTACTAGGTTAGAACAGTGGTTGGCAAACCGCGGCTCGCGAGCCACATTCAGCTCTCAAGCTGCGGTTTGCTGCTCTGTTGACTAATGAGTTTGCCGACCACTGGGTTAGAAGAATGTCAGCTGAGAAACATTTTGAATGTATTGCAGAGGTATTAACTGATGGCTTTTTAAGAAACTGAATATTAGGTCCTAAAACCAGAGAAGCACATTTTGCTCGTAGCCTGCATAAAAGAAATTGAGTATAGGTTCTAATATAAATATATGTTGGGCTCAAAACATGAATTAATGCTTTACAAGTGGTACATGCTCTGAGAGAGATCAGGCAGTGTCACTTCAGACAAATGGAAGAGGGCACTTAAGCATGATAGATTTGCTAACTGCTGTGGGAGATAAGGAAGAAAGGGAGTTAGGGAGGGACAATACAGAGGCTCTAGCTAAGGATGGAAACCAAATTGATAGTGGTATTCTACACTATTGTGTCATTTTAGGACTGCAGCAATGGAGCATGTGGATGATTAAATGAATGAAAGTTGTGTATTAAAATTAGCCTATAGGTCTGTGCACATGAGAAATTAGTCTGATAGTGTCTTTCAGGTATGACAGAAGTAGGGCGTGGCCAAGTCTGCTGGTCGGAGTCTAGGTGACTGATGTCTCCAGCTTCTTCCCCCACTGAATCCACCACTGTGCTTGTGCCAAGGCTGCACCTCCTATGGGCTGTTTCCAGGCAACGATTCAGCATGGTCAAGGCCGGCCACTAACGGGCTTGTAAGAAAAGGTGTTCATCTTGAAGTCGTGGACCTAATTCCAAGTTTCTTGCCAAACAGCAAACAGTTTCTAGCGGTCTGGTGACACACAGAACTTGGCTCAAGAACTCCCTCCCTCTTATATGGGCTAAACCTTTCTTGGAATTTGGCTGTGGTCCAGAACTTCCTATCCAATCTTTCTTCCCTCTCTCCTCTCATAGAGTCCTGCAGTCACAGCCTAAAGTACGTCATGCCTTCTGCTCCCTTCTCTGAAAACCTTTTACATGTCTAATCTTGTCTTAGCATCCGATTCTCTGCAGACACAAACGAACACAGGGGTCATGGCATGTGAAAGTAACAAGAAGAAAATGGTTGAAATGAAAGTGTTAGATAGCCAGTTTTAAGTTATTAAGACTCTGGTATTAAGATACCAGAGGTAGCCCAGCTGTGTGGCTCACTGGTTGAGTATCGACCCATGACCCAAGATATCACCATTTGATTCCCAGGTTTCAGGCTCGATCCCCAGTAGGGGCGTGCAGGAAGCAGCCAGTTGATTCTCTCATCATTGATGTTTTAATTTCTTCCCCCCTGTGAAATCAATAAATACATTAAAAAATAGATATATTGGGGAGATAAGGACACATATGTAATACCTTAATAAAGAAAAAAAAAAGGCATCAGAGGTGGAATGATTCCTGGTGATGACAAGTTCCAGGTCTAGTGCCAAGCAATTCAAAGGTAGGCAATTAAAAAGATTTTGCCAAAGGGCCTTTTATTTTTGCTGATGGCTGAGAATAAAAGATGCTCACTGGTCTTTTTGAACCTCCCAGAACCCGAAGAGCTTGGCAGAATGTTCCAATGGAATATTGGGAACGTTGTCGACTATCTCTGAACAAAAAGTTTTCACTAGAAGAGTGAAATAGCTGCCCATACAATTAGCTGTAGGTAAGATCCTGGTGACTGAAGATGGTAGGATAGTGAAGACCTTGCATTATTACAACAGGAGACTCAGTGGTATTTGAGGTTCTTTTTGTGTCTTTGTTTTTGCAATATTAATAACTTTGCAATAAGAAAATACTGTTGATGTTTTTCTCTAGAATTTATAAGAATACAGTATGTAAATTCAGAAGGTGATTGGTACCAGAACAGGAATGCTGTATATCAGTAGGGTAAACAAAAAAAGTTCTGTGTTATGGAATACTAGTGGCCCAGTGCACAAAACTCATGCATGAAGGGGGGACGGGTTCCCTCAGCCCAGCCTGCACCCTCTCCAATTGGGCACCCCTTGGGGGATGTCTGACTGCCAGTTTAGGTCTGATCCCTGTGGGTCTTCTTTTGTTGTTCTTTATACCCCATCAGTGTATTATTTATACCATTTTAAGGCTTGAAATAGCAATTCTAGTTACCTGATGAGACATGATAGACTTTTGTTGTTAATCCTCACTCGAGGCTATTTTTCCATTGATTTTTAGGGAGATTGGAAGAGAGGGGGAAAGACAGAGAGAAACATCGATGTTAGAGAAACACATCGATCGGTTGCCTCCCGCACAATCCCTGACCAGGGCCTGGGCTGGGGAGGAGCCTGCAACTGAGGTACATGCCCTTGACTCTAATTGAACCCGGGACCCTTTGGTCTGCAGGCCAACACTCTATCCATTGAGCCAAACTGGTTAGGGCGAGACATGATAGACTTCTAAAATAATCCAGTAAGTCTTGATTAAATTTCAATTGGTTTATTACTAAAACTGCTGGGTAATTCTGTATTAAACATTTATAGCTACTGCTTAATTTACTTCTTGCTAATAAAATAGTGTGTTAAACTTTCAATTAGAGTTTATGGGGAATTGAGTACAACATTCTATATTCTTCATGGTTTTAATCTGCTCATTAAAAGCAAGGGTATAAAAATAATGGAACAAATAGGGTGAGAAAGCATTGATTTTTCTGTATTTCAAAAATTCAATTTAGATTTTTGATGAAAGCTAACTGTAAAGCCAGTTAGTAAGGATTTTCACTGGAAACATCAAATCTTCACCAAGGCTTGGCGATAGTTTCAGAATCCTAGCTAGGATTTCCATATTATTTATGGTATGAACTCTCATAACATCATCCAGTTCTCTTTAAATTTCTTCCCCTGGCTGGTGTGGCTCAGTGTTGAACATGGACCCATGAACCCAGAGGTCTCAGGTTCCATTCTGAGTCAGGGCACATGCCCAGGGTGCAGGCTCAATCCCCAATAGGGGGCGTGCAGGAGGCAGCCAATCGATGGTTTCTCATCGAAGTTTCTCTCTCTCTATCCCTCTCCCTTACCCTCTGTAAAAATCAAGAAAAACAAGCCTCTGGAAATACAGGGAATAGAGGGACAAGTTAAATAACACCATGAGAAAATAACCAGACAAATACAGACGTTGTACTAGAATCCTAGCTTGGGCTCTTTAAGAGTCAATGTAAAAAAAAGTCAATGTCGTGAAAGAGAAAATGTAACTTTGGATCCTGGTTTTTAAAGAAAAGTTACAAAAGCTAATCTTAAAGTGAATATGGTTTTTGCTTGCTAGTTCAGAATATGTGATAATGATTTTGTAGTTTTATAGGATATTGTTCTTATTCTGAGGAAACGCATGTTATGGTACTTACGAAATATTATGCAAAACAAATGTCACCAACAAGTGAATGAAGAAACAAGTTACAGAACGGTGGCACAAAGGAACAAATTTCGGAGATATGCAACAACAATCCATACACCTCTTTCACTAGAAACTCCTTGAGATCAGGATCTGTTTCCTCTTTTTCATCACATTCCCAGTGCCTCGCAGAGAGCCTGACATACAGTAAGTGCCCAGTAACTATTTGTTGAATAAAGGAATGTTACCACTTTACACACACACACACACACGAAATATTATGATGTAAAGTATTAGTTATGAAAAGTTATGTCTGCAACTTACATTTATTTATTTATGTATACTAATAAAAGAGTAATGTGCTGATTAGACCTGGTGACTGGATATCTTCCAAAAGTCCAACTTCCTTCCAGACAAAGCCACAGTGGCGGTGGCGGGAGCCAAGGCAGATGCAGTTAAGTGCAATCAGGCCAGCCAGGGAGCAGGGGACCAGTTAGGGGGCGATCAGGCTGGCAGGCAGGTGAGCAGTTAGGAGCCTGCTGTCCCAGATTGTGAGAGGGATGTCTGACTGCCCCCGAGGCAGTCCGACTGTCCCAGATTGGAGAGGGTACAGGCCAGGCTGAGGGACATCCCCCTCCCCCTGCATGAATTTCGTGCACCAGGCCTTCTTCTAGTCTGTTTATAATGTGTGACTCCTTGCAAAGCTCTTTGGAGACCTGTGCTTAGTGCTTTAATGCTCAGTGAAGGGTTCTAGAAGGAGTCATCAGTCTTTTTTTTTTTAAACATTTATATTGACTTCAGGGAGGAAGGGCGAGGGAGAGAAACATCAACAATGAGAGAGAATCATTGATCCACTGCCTCCTGCACCCCCACACTGGGGTCCAGACCGCAACCTGGCGTGTGAATCTAACAGTTATCTCCTGGTTCAGAGGTCAATGCTCAACCACTGAGCCATGCCAGCCTGGCTGCAACTTTTAAGTGATGCAAAAACACAACTTTCAAGTGGTTCAACAAGAATACACACATATACATACATATCTGCATACACATGGAGAATGTGCTGCAATGGCAAAATACCAAGAATTGTTTTATCTAGGTGGAGGGTACAATGCTATTCATTTCGTCGATTGCCCTACTTTCCGTCTGCATTAAAACCGTCTGCAAGAAAATACTGCTGGTAGAAAAAAATAGAGAAAAAAGAAAATACTACTGGGAAAAACACCGCCTCTCCTCACAGAACTGCCTGGGACTCCTGCAGCCCTGCCAGCTGGGATGGCACGCTGGGTCCGCTCGCTCCGCGGCCGCCCGTGCGCCTCAGGACCCCTCTGCGCATGCTCCGAGGCCCCTCCTGCCCCGCCCCGCGGCGTACGCGTGCGCGCAGGGCGCAGGCGCGCGGCTCCCGACAGCCCGCGAGGAGCCAGCTGCCGGACGCGCTGCCTTCTGAGGTGCGGAGCTGCCGAAGGATGGAGCCGCCGAAGGTGGAAAAGTTCAGTACAGCCGACAGGGGAAACGGGCTGCGCGCTCTGGCGCCGCTGCGCTCGGGAGAGCTGCTCTTCCGCTCGGACCCCTTGGCGTACACCGTGAGCAAGGGGAGTCGTGGAGTCGTCTGCGACCGCTGCCTCCTCGGGTATGTACGGGGCGCCCTCGCCCACCCAGTCCTGTCGGTGCGGTCCAGGGTCCAGGCACGGCGGTGCCGCCGAGGTGCCCAGCCCGAACTTCTCTCGTGCGGTTCCCGGGGGCGCGTGTGGCTGACTGACTTGGCCGGCCACACTTCGGGCTGCCTTGCGGGAGGTGGGGGGCATCCCAGGCTCTGTCCCAGCAGCTCTGCAGCGCGGAGCTGGACCCGCTGACACCCACCCGCCTAGGGCTGCGGTAGGAGTTGGGGGAGCAGGGGGAGCCGACTTAAGGGGAAGCTTTGGGTCGGGGGTGATCTCTTTGGGGAACAAAAAGTCTGTGTCCTGTGCGACAAGCGTCTTGAGCGTGGCTGTGGAAAGCACAGTCGGCGGGGGACGGGGTGCGGGGGAGCAGCGATGGTAAAATCAGGCTCCGCTGATGCTCGGAGAGGACCTGGGTGCAGGAGGCGGAAGCGTGTTGGCGTTTAGGGGACACTTTCTGGGGTCCAGTCTCTGTTTTGCCTGCAGATGAGTGGGGCATTCTTAGGAATGCTTAAGGAGCAAATAGGTAAGAGACGTCATTAATTTCAATGTATCATAAGTGCTGACACAGACATGCAACCCTATGTGTGGGAGCCTAAGTTACGGAGGTTTCTGCGTGTGCTTTGCGTTTCAAGGCCGTGCCCGCAAGTCTAACTAGATGCGAGAATTCATGCGAAAAAGTGTTTCATAAGCCTGGAAGCGCTGGGCCGACGCAGTGTTATGTGAAAGCAATTTATGGAAATATGCAATATATATGCACAGTCATAGGCACTGTGTTTAAGCAACAACTGTTATTGAGCCCCTACTAGATGCTCAGGGAAGGACTCCGTCACTTCTCTTTCCCATCACTGCTCTTTTTTTAAAAAAAATATCTTATTGATTTTTTACAGCGAGGAAGGGAGAGGGAGAGAGCCTTAGAAACATAGATCAGCTGCCTCCTGCACACCCCCTACTGGGGATGTGCCCGCAACCAAGATACATGCTCTTGACCGGATTCGAACCTGGGACTCTTGTGTCCGCAGGCCGATTCTCTATCCACTGAGCCAAACCAGTCAGGGCCCATCACTCCTCTTTCGGACCCATTAGCCTAGGATCTGGGTGAATGGAGGTGAGACGGCAAGTGCAAAGCTCAAATCAGCTGCTTGACCAGTAATCTCTTTATTTATTTATTTTTAAAGCAGGGTTTTAAAATTTTATTTGTTTATTTTTTAATCCTCACCTGGAGATATTTTCCCATCGATTTTTAGAGAGACTGGAAGGGAGGGGGAGAGACAGAGAGAAACATTGGTAGAGGTAGAGGTACATGTGCTTGACCAGAATTGAACCTGAGACCCTTCAGTCTGCAGGCCGAGGCTCTATCCACTGAGCAAAACGGCTAGGGCTTGGCCATTGCTCTTACTGTGTCCTTATTGGTTTCATAATTGAGGAATTTAATTTTGTATTTCAAAGTTACCAAATAATAATTTTATCTGTTGTTTCCTGAAGTAGTCACAACAGCAGCAGCAGCAACAACAAAAACTCTGTTGAGAGAACGATTTAAAATTTTGTAAACTGTGTGGTTGAAAACCATTCATTTCTTCCAAGACTTGCCTTTTTGCTGAAGCTCCTCACATTGACAGCCATGCAAATTAGAGAAAGCTGGGCTCCTCATCCTCTTAAATCCTTTGGGGTTGAACCTACAGTTCGAATGTAGTCCAGAGCAGAGAACTTACTGTTTCTTAGATCCTCTGATATTACTTGATGACAAATATCTTGGTCATCTTGGAGATAATAGTTGGAATAGAAAAGTTTTGGAAAGAATGCTTGATGACAAATTGCTCAATAAATTATCAGAGCTCGACTTGAGTCATAAAACACATGGCATTATCCATTTTCCAAAACTGACCACAAATCCAACCATTTGTGGTTGCTTCTTGATTTATCATATTCACTATTGCTGTCTATCACTCCTTTTTCTTATTAGCAAGAATTGTAATGATTTAAGCCAAAAAAAAAAAAAGGAATTTTATGGAAAAATACTGAGGCATTCTCAGCATTGCTTTAAAGCCTGAAAATGGGCAGGAACCAAGGAAAGTTCCAGTCAGAATTGCGCTTGAGAAGTGGTTGAGGTTGGGGCCTGGGGAGTACATTGCTGACGCTGTGGGGTAGTACTGGGCTCTGCAGCATGTCTCCAACACCACGGCCCTGCACCTGCTGCTGCTGCTTGGGAACTAGTTATTGCTGCAAAGGTGCTTTCTCAGCCATGCTCTTTGTGATACTAGCTTCTGATTCAGAGTCCTCAGTGGGTGTCCTAGCCTGGTTGAGCGTCTCATCGGTCACTGCCTGCAGCCTGGCTGCAAGAGAAGTTGAGAAGGTGAGCATCCAGGCTTTTTGGCTTTAAGAAAGGAGACAGGCTCTGCTTCCCACCGATATTCACATGGCGGGAAAATCATCAAACCTACATGTAGGAGAAGGGATATAAGTAAATGCTGAGCATCCAAATAAAACAAACAAATGGCTTTTTTTACACTGACTAGCAAACACCTGTTTATTGGTACTGTACACACGCCGATTATATTTGTGCCTTTTTTGCACTCTTTTGGATTGCTAGGCTGTAATTCACCTGTGCTAAAAAGGAATTGAGCATAGCTGCTGTGGCAGGAGGGGTTCTGTTGAACACTTCCTCTGCAGTGGTGGTGTTTCTGAAGTGCCTAGTGGGGAATCACTGCAGCCTGAAAATACTGTTAGAGAAATCAAAGCTTACTGCATTGGTGTGTGCAGTTCTAATAACTTTATTAACAGTTTGTCATTATAAGGTGTGCTCCTTATCACCTTGTATGTAAAATTTGTTTCTTTATCCATCATCAGTTTTGAAATTCTTGAGAGCAGAGATTACATCTTGCGGTGTTTGTAGCCCCGATGCCTGGCACTTAGTAACTCTTAGTGTGCAAGTAGTGTGCAAGTCTAGCGGAATTGCTCTCAGATCTCCTTGCCCTTCTGCGGCCTTCCTTTTGAATTAAGAGATGGATTAGAAGATTAGCTTGTAACAATTACCAATAGTTCCATGGTGAGGGGGAGGGGGAAACCAAATACATAATATAAAAGAACAGGTCTTTATTATAATCACTTCATTAGTCTCCCAATGATTTATTGCTTTTAGATTCTATCTGATTTTCTTTGACCTTGGGGTGTTTTGATTTGTGCGTTGGTTCTTGCATATTTCTTTTATGTATTTCTACTTTTTTTATTGAATTTATTGGGGTGATACTGGTTATTGAAAAATAGGTCTCAGGGGTACAATTCTATGATACATCATCTGTATATTGTATTGTGTGTTCACAACCCCAAGTCAAGTCTCCTTTTACCTCCCCCACCTCCCTTTCCCTCTGGCAGTCACCATACTGTTGTCTGTGTCTATGAGTCTTACATATTTATTTTTATTGAAAAGAAATTTGAACCTGCTTCATGGCTTTTCTTGCCCTTTTCCCCTGTCACTAAGGATTAGCTTACTGTTTTCCACATGAGTGGAAAAGAAAATGAAATATGAAAATTAGAAGATTAAATGACAATTAAATTGTTACCGGTATAATTTATATTTATCATTTTTCTGCTGTGGTACCCATTTTTACTTTGAAGGAGCTCAAAAGGTTGACAGCGGGGTTGTGTTATCTGCTTGTTTTGGTAAATGTAGCACATAAAATTCATTGTAATTATTTTGTATGTAAGTCTCCGCACTCCCCAAGGGAGTGACCTTGTCTGGTATAACCTGCCTGAGGCCTAGCACACAGGAGACTAGCTGTTGAAGTTGTGAAGGGGTAATATTTTGGGGAATTTTAAGTCACTGTATGTTTGTTCTGGGTTTTCTAAACTTCCAAATTGCCTGTAGTTTCCATATCAAGAGCTTCCTCGGGCAAACTCTAACGATAATTTATTCTGTAAGATGCAGAGGATATCTCTTCCATTATTAAGGCCCAACTTGAGGCTTAGTGCCTCCAGGAGGAAGGAGGATGAAATGGAAGTGGAAAATCCATCTTTATCAACCCTAGTGGGCTGGAGGAAGAAGGGGGAACAGAGGTAGAGAAGGCAGACTGTGAGAAATTTATGTTCTGACCTACTCAGGCCAAAGTTCTGGGGTTGAGGTGAGCATGGTAAATGCATTGAGGAGACAGTAAAAGCCGAAGGCCTTTGGTGCTGCCCCTTATTAGGAGTCTTGAGAGGAGGTAACTGTGTACGTGAGTGCTGTGCCAACACTGGGGGTTGTAGCAGAGCAGGGTAGAAGGAAGTGATAGATAAGTTTGAGGTAGTGGGGGATTCTGAAATGCTTTCATACCACTGTGAGGGTTGTGGAGACGCTTAGAGGTCTGTGGAACAGCAGGCATCATGACAAAGGACTGCGTGACTCTAAGTTCAGGATCATGGATACCAGAGATGGGAGCCAGCATGACATCCCTGAAGGTGGGCTGACACCAGTCCAATCCTCCTTACAGCAGAGACCATTGTTGATCCACAGAGACGCCAACATCGAAGGTCTTCTTCCCACCATAATGATGTCCCATAAGCCCCATTTGGAGAAAAATTTACCTGAAGGCAGCGATTTAAACCAGCTCTGATAAAGAGTTAAACTTAACTGACTGAATATTAACTAGATGAGACTGAGATATTACCTGGCAAATTTTAAGTTTTTGGCTATTTACTAGGGTGAGTGTTCATGATGAAGATTAGATTAATTATAGAAAAACTACCATGTTCATGAGATAGTTTAGACCAATTATCTTGTATAGTAAAAGGCCAATATGCAAATAGACCAAACGGCAGAATAGCCGGAACAAATAAACAACTGAACAACCGTTTGCTATGACGTGTGCTGATCACCAGGGGGCGTGTGTGGAACATGGCGGGTGTTGGCCCTGTCAGGATAGTGGAGCAGGTGAGTGGGGGCACCAGACCAAGGTGGGGTGCTGGTTGCTGTCATTGGGACGAGCCTCTGGTGGTTACTGAAAATTCTTTGCTCCTGCGCACCGCAGTCCCACCTGGCACTCGCACCTACTGCTGGCGCCTGCCCCACTTTCACCTGCTACTGGAGTCGCCACTCACACCCACTGCTAGTGCCAGCCCTCCTCGCACCTGCTGCCGGTGCCCAGCGCCGGTCCCGATTGCTCAGCACCATCAACGGTTGAGAGCGATGGCTGCCGGCCCTGATCACCCCTGAGGGCTTCTCCACTTTCCCTTGCTCCTGAGGGGTGATCAGGGCAGCAGCTGCTGCTTGCACCTGCTGCTGGAGCTGGCCCCAATCAGTGGGTGCCAGTGGAGCCGGTGCCATGAGCATGTGGGAGTGGCAGCAGCGGGAGCGGGGGGCTGCCAGCAGACAGGGGATCAGGGCCATAGTGGGAGAGGCTGGCGGGGGCGCAGAGGATGGTCCAAGACCCGCCCCTGTGCCTACTGCAGCCTTGTGGCCCACAATTCCTTTCAAGGTGCACGAATTCGGGCACTGGGCCCCTAGTAGGAAATAAAGCAGCTGCATTTGAGTTACAATGTAGGCAAATATGACCAGGCAATAAAGGACAGAAAAGAAGGCTGGTGAGGTGATGTAATCCATCCTGACCAAGGACTGAACCTGGGGGGGAGGCAGGAGGGAGCACTTGTTGGGGTAAGAAGAGGTGCCAGAGAAGACAGCAGCAGTGATTGAGAGGTTCGGGGACAACTTGGGACGTGGTTGCTGAGTGACTCCGTCTTAGAGAAGAGAAGGTTTGAAGTATTCTTCCAGGAGAGAAGCGTGAATTGCCTAGTGAAATGTAGCAGGATTGCTGGGAAGTGCCAGGGGTCCACTTAAAGGCTGTATAGCAGAGACCTGATCCTGAAAACTTACTGAGAATAGTTGTGTTGATTTATTTAAAGTGAGAGCAGTCAGCAGGCTGGTGCTTTTTTGTCTCCCAGTGGCTTGCTGCTTGACTGTGAGAATTGGGTTTACCAGGTAGAGAAAGGGAGAAGGAAGTTGACATTGTAGGCAAGAGAGGGTGTAATCATGGACCGTGACTTCTGAGCTAGGACTGAGGTTATGATATGGGTGATGGACAGTGAAATGGGTAGAATCAATTAATTAGAGGCCCTCATGCCATCAGTGAAATAGCGGAATGATCGAGAATGGGATGTCTTGACATATTTGCTCTAGAAGCAGTGAATGGGCTGGTACAACAAGTTTTGGGGTATGGCAGAAAGCAGCTGAAATAGGGAATAAGAAAGATTGCTGAAATGATCAGGAAACTGGGAGGCTTAGATGTTAGTTAGGTGACTTTCCTAAATAAGTGAAGTTACCAAGAATGTTAGACATTGGAATGAATTGTTTTAACAAAGGCAGGATTCTCACATTGGCTTCCTAACCCAGGGTGTTAGGGCTATGTAGAAAGAGCAAGTGGGGACAGGGGGCACTCACCTCTGTTCAAAGAATGGATAAAGGTCATTCTATTGTTTTACAGATGATTCTGTGACATGTGAGCACCAGGTGCAAATAAACTGCTGCTGTGTTAGACTCTCCGGCGGGGGTGGAGGTGGGGGAGGGGGTGGGAGGCACGGGGGGCGGGGGTGGTGTGCTGAAGATGGAAGGACTAGGAAACGCTCTCAGAGGCTAGATTTGCAGATCTTCAGCGACAGCTAATGGGTTTACCTGAGGGTCAAGGACTTGGAATAAAATAATGGGAAGGATGGATGAGAACGTGGGTTGAGAAAGGATATGATTTCCACTTTTCTTTTTAAGTGGGAGTTATAATTCATGTTTCTTTTGCTGCTTCCTTTTCTTCTGCAAAGAGGTTTGGGAAGGGGCTGTAAGAGAGAGACTTGAGCCTGAAAACGTTTGGTGGCTGCCACAGCAGAGGATGTTCTTAATCAGAGGGGTTGCCCTGCTTTGTATGGATAGCAGTAAGTTGTTCTTCAGAAACCTGGTGCTTGTTCAGAGGGCTGCATGGAGACTGGAATGGAGGCTGGTGCCTGGAACTCAACAGTGTAGACTTCCCCTCACCATGGCCATTGTGGCTTCTACTGGGACAGAAGCCACCAGTAGTGAGGGATCCTGAGTTCCCCAAATGGCGACACACCTTTGGGATCAGCCATCCAACTAGTATCGTTTTAATTTTAGACTCTTTTGTAATGGAGGGATCATTGATTGGTTCTCATTGGAACACTAATCCCTCCCCCTCCCCCTTTCCCCTGTACTTGGATTTGTTTTCTCCACCTATCCCACTATCTCTGAGACCTACTGAAAATCTTCTACAGGGCCGAGATTTTCCTTACAGGGTTGCCTCTGACCTTCACAGAAAGAGACGAAACAACGGGATAATGCCTGTGGTTTGACTGCTCTTAACATACACTGTCATTTGAGGCAGCTAATTTCAAACTTTTCAGTCTCAGAACCCCTTTATGTTCTTAAAAATTATTGAAAAGTATTTTATAGGAGGGGTTTTAAAAAAAAAGAGGGGTTTTAAAGAAAGAGCTATATAGGACTCTGAAGAGTTTTTACTTATGTGGTTATATCTATTGATTTCACTGCATAAAAATTTAAAACTGATTAAGTTTTGAAAATATGTATTGGAATATAGTAAACTAGTGGCCCAGTGCACGAATTCATGCACATTGAAAGAAAATTAATTAGAAGAAATGTTTTAATGTCTCTATTTGTCCTTTCTCTATAATAAAAGTGTTAACTAAATTCACGATCGACAATGACAGATGGCAACAATGACAGATGGAAACACACGTGTGCGATTGGCGCCAGTGAGAGCTTTATATGTATTGTGCATACGTGAGTCAGCTTAGCCTTTTATAGATATAGAATAAACATGCTTAATTAGACCTGATTTCTGATTTAGCTAAACTTTTTCCAGCCCAGTGAAGCACCCCAAATTCTCTTTCAGGTAATTGTCAGCAACACAGCAGTAAACATCAACACGAAGTAGATTATTATTGTAGATCACGCAGGGAGACAAAGGGTGAAATATTGAACTGCAGCAGTGTTTGACTATATTCTGCACAGGGAGAAAACCTGAAGTCTTTCTCAAGGTCCACCATTTCTTACCTCTTTTCAGTTGGGTCAAGTTTCTAAACTTTCTAAATCTCCGTTTTCCAGCTGATGTAAAGAAAATAGGATTCCACCAGGTTTCCTATCTACCTACTCCAGGATTCTATGATGATCAAATGAGATGAGGCATGGAAAATGCTTCACAGACATTTGGTTACAGTGTAAAGTGTTTCCACCTGGCTAAAAAAGCAAGTCCTGTTCCTGGGCTGAAGAAACTGCAAGGTGGCTAGTCATCGCTAGGGAGAGGAAACCGGGCGCTGCTACGTGAGGTCATTACCCGGATGGTCAGACACTTAGCATATTAGCCTTTTATATATATAGACTAGAGGCCCAGTGCCCAGAAATCATATATGGGTAGGGTCCTTATGTCTGGCTGGCCATCAGGGCCAATTGGGGCCTTCCGGCTGCCATCTGAGGCCTCCCTTCCCTGGCTGCCAGCTGCTGGCCAGGGCCTTCCTTCATTCCGCGCTGCCCCCTGGTGGTCAGCGCACATCATAGCGAGTGACTGAATTCCCAGTCTCCCTGTTGAATTCCTGAGGGGACACTTTGCATATTAGGCTTTTATCTATATATATATCTATATATCTATATATCTATATATCTATATCTATAGAGATAGATATAGATATATAGATAGTCGTTACTCTATGGGTAAGGAAACATGAGAGGGGATTCAACAGTTGCTGAGAGTGTATATTCCAACTGGGCATTCTGGGACTGGAGAAAAGAACCACAAGGCAGACTTGGAGACCTCCTGGACCTATTATGGGATGAATCTGAGGCCAAGCCCCATTAAATCTCCCATATTCCATTAGCTGTTTCTGAGAGTTTGGAACACAATGCTATTTTGGGTCTTCAGGAGGCGGGGAGGGGGTGGGTAGGAAGAGATTAACCGAAGTGTGTGTGTGTGTGTGTGTGTGTATCTTATATAATAAAAGGCCAGCAACTATAATGGCATAACAACCAGAATGACTGATAGGCCAGTCGCTATGAGATGCATTGACCACCTCTTGATCTCTCCCCACAGCCTGCAGTCTCTGATGTCTTGGTCCCTCACCCCGGCCTGCAGGTTCTGATAGATTGCCAGATGAAGAACGGGGAACTAGGATGGGTGTTGGTGACGGGGTGGGACTGGGGACTGGCGAGCGGGTAGAAGATGGCCCTGATCACAGGCTAGGCCTAGGGACCCTATCGGTGCACGATTTCGTGTGCTGGGCCCCTAGTGTGTGTGTGTGTATATATGTGTGTGTGTATGTATATATATATACACACATATATACGCATATATGTGTGTGTATGTATATATACACACACACACACACACATACACTAGAGGCTTGGTGCATGAAAATTGTGCACTCAGGGGGGCGGGTCCCTCAGCCCGGCCTGTGCCTTCTTGCAGTCCGGGACCCCTCGGGGGATGTCTGATTGCTGGCTTAGGTCCACTCCCCATGGAGTGGGCCTAAGCCGGCAATCAGACATCCTTAGCACTACCACGGAGGCGGGAGAGGCTCCCGCCACCACCACTGCACTCGCCAGCCATGAGCCCAACTCAGGGCTTCTGGCTGAGTGGCGCTCCCCCTGCTGGAGCACACTGACCACCAGGGGGTAGCTCCTGTGTTGTGTGTCTGTCTCCTGGTGGTCAGTGCATGTCATAGTGACTGGTTGTTCCACTGTTCAGCCAATTTGTATATTACGCTTTTATTATCTTTATATCTCTATATATCTATATATATCTCATGGACACAGACAATAGTGTGGTGAAGGTTGGCGTGAAGTGGAGGGGAGTTAATGAGGGGGGAAGGGGGACATCTGTAATACTTTCAACAATAAAAGATAAATTAAAAAAGTAATTAATTTCAGTTCAGCACCGATGTCCAGTAATTCCCCCACGTTTGGTTATGTGCTCTTGCTCAGTGCAGTCACTTTAGTAAATGGCTATAGATCTCTTTTGGAAAGCCAAGGAGGGAGAGTGACTGTATCCATATTTCGCTCTGTGGGAGAGCTGCTCCTTAAGGGGACCTGATTAAGTCTGTGAAGAATTGGTAGAGGGGCCACAACTCTTACTTTTTGGTGATTGAAGTCATACTTCTGTTTACCAGTCCTAGAGTTTTTTCACTGTTACTAATCAAGTAAGACTTTAGTAGACTGCTCACCTGTTCAGTTCTAGGGACACTGCGATTCAGTAGCCAACGTCAGAGATCTCTGCAGTTCAGTCCTTTGTAGTTACTATCTCGGCTGCCATGTCCCACCTCGTCTATGGTGGCTAAGGGCTGCCACTTGGTTGGTCCCTGCCACCAGGGGATCCCATCATCCCCAGTTTGATGGTTGGAGTTACCACTTGTATTTCTGGTCTGTGGAGAATAGCCAACACAGAGCTCTTAAAGGAGGCCAGGGCTCCTCTCATGAGGGTCTTTCTCATAACTTGGTGAATGGAATGTTTTCTAGATCTTCCCAGGGACATGGGTAAGGAGTGGGTTAGGGAGTCTTACATATTAAATTCACTCAGTATTCTAATCTCATCCATCAGCTATCTTCTTCCTCAGAATATCCAAGAGGTTCTGACATTTCAACCTCATTTAACGTTGGTCACCTTTAGGTCCAGTTTTCAGTCAACCAAGCAAGCAAAGTGTTAAAGCCATTCCCAGCTCCTTGAGCCAACCTGTTGACTCCTCAGTGTCTGCTTAGTGCAGTAAATTCAGCTTAATCCAGCCTTATCTTCCACCCTAGTCCAACATCCAGCACTTTCGGTATCCTTTCCCCTATGTGTTCCCCAAGTTTTTGTTGAAATAAAGTGGCAAAATCTTGTTGTTCCTTTGGTGGGTAATGCACCTCCTCAAGGGTTGCACTTTTTAGCTTTGTCCTTTGGGGCCTGCCAGGACTTGAGCCTGATCACAGGTTTGGAAACACTGAGAGGAGGTGAGGGTGGTTCCTGAAAAGGCTCAGTGATCCCCTGCAAGGCACTTGTCATCGGGCGGCCATTGCAGGTTCTTCAGGCAAAGGGAGACCAACCTCTTCTGAGTGCTTTTCCTGGTAAAGGCAACTCATCAGAATTTAGGAGTTCAAGGTTGAGGGTCTTTCTCCTTACCAACCAGTCCCCTGATTTCATGTAATAGTTAAACGTGTAAGCTTGGAAATTTAATCAAGCAAGTGTGGTCTGTGAATCAGCAGCATCATTATCAACTGGGGGCTTGTTATCAATGCAGACTTACTGAGTCAGAGCATACATTTTTTCCTGTATATGATTTCAGAGATATCTGCAGAATTTGTATTTACATTACACTAATTTCTGTAAGTCCTTTTAAACTTAAAATACTCAGCAGCACAGTTATTTAAAAAAAAAAACGTTTTTAGTGATTTCAGAGAGAGGAAGGGAGAGCGAAAGGGAGAGAGAGATAGAAACATCAATGATGAGAATCATTGGTTGGCTGCGCCCTGCATGCCCCTTACTGGGTCTTGAGCCCACATCCTGGGCATGTGCCCTGCCTGGGAACCATGACCTCCTGAGCCACACTGGCTGGGCCTGCATAGTTATTTGATGATATTTCCTTTGAGATTTTGTTGGGGAACCTGTAATTTGATTTTACATTTAATTCTGTATATACTACATCTAAAATTTTTGCAAATCCAGTTTTACATGATTTCCCATTTCCATGTCGGAGTTCCCCATGAAGTCTTAATTGGATATGATGCTCCCTCTCGTGGACAATGGGGTGAAAAGCATGCTGACATTTTTCAGAATAATGACTTGCTTTTTAGCTATTAAAATTTAATATCTCAGAGTGAACCTCCTTTCCAAACTGTTCTCAACCTCTGATATTTATCATAACTTTTGTTTTGAATTCTATAAAAATGCAAACAAGTCAAATTTTGTCATAAACATCTCTATAAAACTCACCGTAACGTAAGAGCTCTGGTCAAATTGACATCAGTGCCTTATTAATAATGACGATGTTATTGGGATCCTCAGTCCGCAGTCCGATGCTCCATCCACTGAGCCACACCAGCCAGAGGTGCATGCGGGGTTGAGGGCTCGGTCCCCGGGAGGGGCTTGCAGCAGGCAGCTGATCAATGATTCTCTCTCATCATTGTTCCTGTCTCTCTCTTTCCCTCTCCCTTCCTCTCTGAATAAAAATATATTTTGAAAAATAGATAAAACTCACTATACTGAAAGAGCACTGGTCAAATTCATACCGGTGCCTTACTAATAATGACCATGTTATTCACATTAAGAGTCAAAACTCATGTCTGCAACTGGTGGTCACATTTGAATTTGAGACCAGCTAGGGGAAAACTTAGCCTATTCATCTACCTATAATGGGATTATTACTGTGAAAGATTTTGTGCAAACGATTTTATCCCTCTAATTTTTGCTATTGTAATTACTTGGTAGGATAAAAAATACTAAATGTCATTGTGTGGGATAATCTTATTTATTATATGTCATTCTAATCTTAGAATGGTTGCTTTCCAGAAACACAATTATATTTATAAACAGTTCTGAAAAGGCACACATAACCCATGTGATAAGCACCATAAGACATTTTCTTTTATCTTATTTCATTTCATTTATTTTTGTTAATCCTCATCTGAGGATATTTTTCCCCATTGATTTTTATTAAATTATTTTATTATTTTTAGAAAACATATTTTTTTTAATTTCAGAGAGCAAGGGAGAGGGAGACAGAGACAGAAACATCAATGATGAGAATCGCCGATCAGCTGCCTTCTGCATGTCCCCCCCTGTGGATTGAGCTCGCAACCGAGGCAGGTGCCCTTGACTGGAATTGAACCCAGGACCCTTCAGTCTGCAGGCCGATGCTCCATCCACTGAGCCAAACCAGCTAGGGCTAATTTATTTTTAAATATATTTTTATTTATTTCAGGGAGGAAGGGAGAGGGAGAGAAAGAGAGAAACATCAATGATGAGAGAGGATTATTGATCCACTGCCTCCTGCATGCCCCTCCTGGGGGATCACGTCCCTACTGGGGATCAAGTCCCCAACCCTGTTGAGCCTGAAACCTGGGCATGTGCCCTTGACTGGAATCAAATCTGGGACCCTTCCGTCTTCAGGCTGACACTCTATCCACTGAGCCACACTGGCTAGGGCTTTCCATTGATTTTTAGAAAGAGCAGAAGGGAGGGGAAGAGACAGAGCGAGGAAAACATCCATGTGAGAGAGACACACCATTGCGTGCCTCCTGCTGGGCCCCTGCTGGAGCCAGATTGAACCTACAAATGAGGTACAACATGCCCTTGACTGGAATCAAACCCATGGCCCTTCGTCCTCTGGCCGGCACTCTAACCACTGAGCCAAACCGGCTATAATGACATTTTATTTTTAAAGTAAAAATTGACAACTAAAGCCATTCTTTTACTTTTTTATATATTGTAAAATCAGGAAAGTTTTCTTTTTAATGTTAACTTGTTGCCAGTTTAATATTTTACATATGATCTATTCATGTTTAATTTTAAACAAGACATTCACAATTCTACTTTCTTAATTTATGACTTTGGTTGAGAATCATGCCAAGAAGTCCTCTGTTGTTGTTGTTAGCCTTTGAGGCAAAAATAGAAAGAGAAACCACACAAAGAGGAAAAGATGGATTGATAAATGGACAGACTTAACTTCATAAACATTAAAAATGTGTGTCAAAGTTTCATTGTCTTACAATGAAAAAGCTGTGAAATTGAGGAAAACATTTACAACATAAAAGCACATATCCTGGAGAGAAACCAAGATGGCGGCATAGGTAAACACCTAAACTGCTGCCTCGCACAACAATATCAAAACTAAAACTAAAAGACAAAATGGACACCATCCAGAACAACAGGAAAGTTGACTGCGTGGAAATTCCACAACTAGAAGGAAAGAAGAAAGCACATTGAGAATCAGAGGAGCTGCAAAAGGCTGAAGTCGGGAGGCACGTGCCCACAGAGAGGACGGGTGGCTGAGTGCACAGGCGGCTGAGTGCGCAGCTGGCTTTCTAAAGTGGGAGGGAGACGGAAGCTCCCCACTGCACTGAACTCCAGTTTCGGGCGAGGTACTGGGAACCCAGATTCATTCGGGGAGAAACTGGACTGTCTGGAAGCTGACGAAACTCGAGGGCAGCTTTCTCTCAGAGGTGCTTGCAGTAATTACCAAGGGACACTGAGACCCAGGGGCCTCATAGGGCAGGGCTGACGGGAAGCCAAGGTTGTCTGCTCCAACCTGAGACTCCGCCCCATCCAAGCTGAGGACAGAGGCTTTTGCAATTTTGCAAGTCTTGTCCCATAAGGGTGTCTCCAGCACAGAAGTTCTCCCAGTGTAGACACAGGTGATCCTCACAGCCAATTGCCCTGGAGGTCAATTCCTCCCATTGATACCAACAACAATCAAGACTTAACTACAACAAGGCTGTACACACAGTCCACAAAGGGGTGTACCAAGAGTGTCCACCTCAGGTAACTGGGGAGGCTGAGCCACTGGGCCCTACAGGACACCTAGCACAAAAAGCCACTCTATCAACTCAGGGAAGCAGCCAAAATGTGGAGACAAAGAAACAGGTCACAAATGAAAGAAATGGAGGAAAACAAATGACTGGGTATAGAGTTCAAAACCATGGTTATAAGTTTTTTCAAGAATTTCCTAGAAAAGGCTGATAAATTTAGCGAGACCCCCGAGGGTATGAAAAAGGACCAACTAGAAATTAAACATACACTGACTGAAATAAAAAATATTATACAGAGACCTAACAGCAGACTAGGGTGTTGCAAGAATCAAGTCAAAGATTTGAAATACAAAGAAGCAAAAAACACTCAACCAGAAAAGCAAAAAGAAAAAAGAATCCCAAAATTTGAAGATAGTGTAAGGAGCCTCTGGGACAACTTCAAGCGTACCAACATCAGAATTATGGGGGTGCCAGAAGAAGAGAGAGAGCAAGATACTGAAAACCTATTTGAAGAAATAATGACTGAAAACTTACCCCACCTGGTGAAAGAAATAGACTTACAAGTTCTGGAAGCACAGAGAACCCCAAACAAAAGGAATCCAAAGAGGACCACACCAAGACACACCATAATTAAAATGTCAAGAGCAAAAGACAAAGAGAGAATATTAAAAGCAGCAAGAGAAAAACAGTTAGTTACCTACAAGGGAGCACCCATACAACTGTCAGCTGATTTCTCAACAGAAACTATGCAGGCCAGACGGGAGTGGCAAGAGATATTCAAAGTGATGAATACCAAGAACCTCAACCAAGATTACGCTACCCAGCAAAGCTATCATTCATAATTGAAGATCAGTTAAAGAGCTTCACAGATAAGAAAAAGCTAAAGGAGTTCATCAACACCAAACCAGTATTATATAAAATGCTGAAAGATGTTCTTTAAGAAGAGGAGGAAGAAGAAAAAGGTAAAAATAAAAATTATGAACAACAAATACATATTTGTCAGCAAGGGAACCTAAAAATCAAGTGAATTAAAAATCTGATGAACAGAATAAACTGGTGAATATAATAGAACCAGGGGCATAGAATGGGAGTGGGCTGATAATTCTCGGGGGGGAAAGGGGTATGGGGGGTGCGGGAAGAGACTGGACAAAAATCGTACACCTATGGATGAGGACAGTGGTGGGGAGGTAAGGGCAGAGGGTGGGGTGGGAACCGAGTGGAGGGGAACTATGGGGGGGGGGAAAGAGGAACAATTGTAATAACCTGAACAATAAAGATTTATTAAATTAAAAAATATATATATTAGAGATCCTTCCCTAAGACCTCACCTAAATACCTGTCTTTAAAACTCCTCAAAACTAAGGCCCCAGCCCAGCCGGGGTGGCTCAGTGGTTGAGTGCTAACCCATGAACCCCCTAAACTTGTCCCGAAGACCCCCTTTTCTCTGACATCTTAGTGAGCCAAAGCAGCCCAGCCTAGGCTCATTTCCCCACCTATTCCCTCTCAGATTATCCTTGATACACTGTCCTCAGCTTTAATAAATGTCTTCTAATACTCATCTGTAAAAAAGCACATATCCTTAATATACAAAAATCACAAATTAATAAGAGACAGCAACTTACCTTCCAGTCACCGCCTCCGCCAAGGTATTTTCATCAACATGGACTCCAGTCCCTTCACCTTGAAAAAATGACAACTTTCTTTAGGTATTTTCAAGATGTGCCTTTCATAAGATAGGACATTTCTTTATTTTTCTTTTTATCCTCACCTGAGGTTGTGCTTCCATTGATTTTTTCCCCTTCCCTCCGATGGCAGGCTCGGCCCCTTCCCAAGCCTACAGCCTCCACCCCAGGCCCCTTCCCAAGCTTACAGCCTCTGCCCCAGTAGGATTGGGGAGTGGTCACTCCCCGCCCCTCCAATAGCAGGCTTGGCCCCTTCCCAAGCCTACAGCCTCCGCAACAGGATGTAAGCTTGGGCAGCGGGCACCCCCCGCCCCTCCGATCCCAGGCTCAGCTCCTTCCCAAGCCTACAGCTTCTACCCCAGGCCCCTTCCAAAGCCTACAGCCTCCACCCCAGGCTTTAGGCTTGGGAAGTGGGTATCCCAGTCCCCCAAGCCTAAAGCTTCCACAGGATGGTCGGCTGGGAGTGACCTGGGTGCCGAGGAGGTTCCCAGGACCCTGGTATGTATGCAAATTAACCGCCATCTTTATTGGGTTAATTTGCATACTCACAGTGATTGGCTGTGGGCGTAGTGGAGGTACGGTCAATTTACATGTTTCTCTATTATTAGGAAAGATGTTATTAAAGTGTATGAATCATTGGTTTTTACCCCTTTTGCAAATTTGCCTATAGAATTTTGAAGATATCCAGATGTCTGGGCCACATCCTTAAAGATCCTTTGAAAGCTCCACAGGTAATGATGATACATACCCTGAGTTGAGAACCTTTGGGAAAGAAAAAAAAAAAGACAAAGGCATAATAGTAGAAGTAAGTGCCATAGATAGTAATATCTATGGGGAAATAACTAATAGGGAAATGAATATAGACTCGATAGTGGATCGTTTTGACTACGTTGGAGTGAGTTTGTGTGGAAGCTTATAGGAGATAGAGTTGGAATAGATTCTGGAATACAGAAGGCCTTGGATGGTCAGGCTAAAGATTTGAACTCGTTATAGGTATTGAGGAGACCATAAAGTGATTTTTGAGTAGCAGTATGAAATTTACAGAATTATAGAAGATTAGTGCAAGGATACTAACTCATCACAGATTTGGATGAATTCTGTGATAAGAGAGATGTGGAAAGATTGGAGATGAGGATTCCAGTTGAGAAATTTGGTTTACTCTTGTTGTAAAATAATGAAGGTCTGAGTTAGAAGGTGGAAGAGGGCCTGGAATATAAAACAAGTCCTTTTGAGAGAAGAGTTGACCCAAATTGTTGACTTGATTATAGGGTGAGGAGGAGTAAAGAACCAATGCAGGGTTTTGAGCTCGAATTATTGGAACAACAGTGATACGACTGCTAGTTGAAATCATTGGTGTGGCTGAGATCACCAGGTAATAAATTGGGCAGCAAAAGATAGTGTTGCTAAGCAACAAGCTTAAGGAAAATCACTTCTCAAGATTGGGAGACAATGTTGCTCCCGAGCTGTGGTTTGCAGCTCTGCTCTGTTGACTAATGAGTTTGCCGACCACTGCAGGCATTACCCTTACCCAGAAGTTTTGACTACAGGTTAAAGACATTAGTACAATTATTAAAATGTTTTTTAAGTGTTTTTCCCTAAGGCAGTGGTCGGCAAACTCATTAGTCAACAGAGCGGCAAACTGCGGCTCATGAGCCACAGTTTGCCAACCATGGGTCTAGGTGAACAGGGTAAGTAATTTAATTCTCTGAGCCTCAATTTTACCTTTTTTGAAATGAAGGGGGCTTGAAATGAGATTGAATGATTTATGATATCCTTTTTTAAACTTTCCACAGTTCTTGAGATCAGATTTGTATTTGCTGCCACTGTTTCCTTTCTTATGTATGAGATATAATCCGATTTAATAAAGAGGGAATATGCTAATTGACCACCGATACATCACAAAGATGGCTGCACCCACAGCTGAGGCCAAGTTCCCATAAGGAGCCTTAACAAGTAATCAGCAGGGGCCTGAGGTTACCCCCTCCCCTACCCCCGTGGGGCTTGACAGGGGACCTCAGGCTGTGTCTCCCACCTGCCAGGGCTTGACAGGGGACTTCAGGCTGCGCCCCCACCCAGCAGGGCTTGACAGGGGACCTCAAGGTGCGCTTCCCATCCTGGCGCTGGCTGGGCTAGGGGACTTCAGGCTGCTCCCCCCAGTCCCAGTGCCAGGTCAGGGGACCTCAGGCAGCGCCCCCACCAGGTGGGGCTTGATAGGGGACTTCAGGCTGCGCCCCTGACCCCGGCACCAGGCTGGGGGACCTCAGACCGCACCCCCTTCCCTGGGTGGGGCTTGATAGGGGACCTGAGGCTGCGCCCCCGTGCCTGGCAGGGCTTGACGGGACCTCAAGGTGCACCTCCAGTGCTGGGTCAGGGGTACTCAGGCCATGGCCCCCACCCATTGGGGTTTGACAGGGGACCTGAGGCTGCAGCCCCTGCCAGTGGGGTTTGACGAGGGACCTGAGGCTGTGCCCCCCTCCCGGTGCCAGGCTGGGGGACCTGAAGCTGTGCCCCTCTGCCTGGCGGGGCTTGATGGGGGACCTCAGGCCATGAACCCCACCCAGCAGGACTTGACAGGGTATCTCAGGCCGTGTCCCCCACCTGGCGGGGCTTGATGGGGGACCTCAAGGCACACCCCCCACCCCGGTCTGGGCTGGGGGACCTCAGGCCATGTCCCCTGCCCCAGCACTGGGCGAAGGGACTTGAGGCTACCCCCTCTGCCCGGTGGGGCTTGACAAGGGTAAGACTGGCCAGATCTGGATCTAGCCCAATGGGGGCGGGGGTGGCCGGGTCTGGGTCTCACGTGATTTTGAGGCACATGTGGGTGGGCGGGGGCTTGACTCTGGGTCCCGTGGTGCGCTCTAGACTCTGACAGGAGGAATTTTTTCATATACATTTTACTAATTTTCTTTCATCTATGACACTTCTATCATAGAGAAAGGGCAAATAGCAATATTAAATTATTTCCTGTAATTAATCCCCTTTTAATGTGCACAAATTTCATGCACCGGGCCACTAGTTCATAAATAATCACATGCCACATAATGATATTTTGGTCAAGGACTGACCATACCCACAACAGTGGTTCTAGCCTATCTAATAAAATGGAAATATGCAAATTGACCGCACCCCTGCTATGTCCATAAGCCACGCCCACCAGCCAATCAGGAGCGAGTATGCAAATTAACCCAACAAATATGGCGGTGGTCACGGACCTGGAGCAAGCAGGAGGCTTGGGTTGCCCCTAGCGATGGAGGAAGCCAAGCTTCCCACCCCCGCTGGCCGGCCCTGGCCTCCGTTCAAGGCTACAAAGTTTCAATTATAGAAGATAAATAAATCACAACAAAAATGGCAGCAGCCACAGAGCTGGAGAGAACAGAAGGCTTGGGTTGCCCCTGGCGATGGAGGAAGCCAAGCTTCCCAACCACCCTGGCTGGCCCTGGCCTCCGCTCAAGGCTACAAAGTTTCAATTATAGAAGATAAATAAATCCCAGATATCAGGGCCTCCGCTTGGGTCGCAGTGGGGCGTGGCCGGCCTGCAAACCACCACAGGCCCCTCGCCCAGGCCGCCCCATGCCCCAAGGGAACCCCCACCCTGATCCCGGACACCCTTCAAGGTAAACCAGCTGGCCCCCACCCGTGCACCAGGCCTCTACCTTATCTAATAAAAGAGTAATATGCAAATTGACCATCATTCCAACACACAAGATGGTTGCCCCCATGTGGACACAAGAAGGCCGTCACAAGATGGCCAGCAGGGGAGGGCAGTTGGGGAGGGACCAGGCCTTCAGGGAGGGCAGTTAGGGGCAATCAGGCCAGCAGAGGAGGGAAGTTGGGGGCGACTGGGCCTGCAGGGAGGGCAGTTGGGGGGGGACCCTGACCTGTAGGGGAGAGCAGTTGCGGGGGACCAGGCCTGCAGGGGAGGGCAGTTAGGGGTGACCAGGCCTGCAGGGGAGGGCAGTTAGGGGCAATTGGGCTGGCAGGGGAGCAGTTAGGCATCAATCAGGCTGGCAGGGAAGTGGTTAGGGGGTGATCAGGCTGGCAGGCAGAAGCAGTTAGGGGCAATCAGGAAGGCAAAGCAGTTAGGGGCAATCAGGAAGGCAGGCTGGCGAGCAGTTGGGAGCCAGCAGTCCTAGATTGTGAGAGGGGTGTCCGGCTGCCCATTTAGGCCCAATCTCAGTAGGATCGAGGGTGCAGGCTGGGCTGAGGGACACCCCTCCTCCTCCCGTGCACGAATTTCTTGCACTGGGCCTCTAGTAATATTATAATGGAGCTGAAAAATTCCTACTGCCTAGTGATGTTATAGCCATGCTAATATAATGTATTTTTTACGTGTTTGTGGTGATGGAAGTGTAAACAATCCTACTGGGCTGCCAGTTGTATTAAAGTATAGCAAATGCAATTATGTGCAATAAATCACATTTGTTAATGATAATAAACAATTTATGTTGCTGGTTTATGTATTTACTATACCATACTTTTATTGTCATTTTAGTGTACTCAATCTACGTATAAAAAATAGTTTGCTGTGAAATGGAATACCCTTTTAGGCCTGCAGCAGCCTCACATACCTCGTGTTTACTTCTCCTGATCGCACCATTTTCTCTTGTGCTGATTTAATTTCATGTTCTTTTGTACAGTCACATGCTGTACAGGCTTGTAGCCTCCTAGCAATAGGCTGTAACCAAACAGCCTAGGTGTGTAGTAGGCTGTACCATCTAGGTTTGTGTAAGTGCACTCTGATGCTTGCACATCAACAAAATTGCCTGATGATGCATTTCTCAGAACTTATCCCTGTCATTAAGTGGCACATGATAGTACCATACCATTCACCCTTTTAAAGTGACACAAAGTAACACAATTTACCATTTTATCCATTTTAAGTGTTCAATTCAGTGTCATTAAGTACATTCCAAATGTTATACATCACAACTACCAATTTTAGGACATTTTCATCACCCCCATAAGATGACCTGTACAGTCAGCCTGACTTCTACTCTAACGAACAGGAAAACGTAAGAATCAAGCCCTTGAATTTAGGCTGTTTATCTGCCTTGTAACCAAATGAGTTCAGACCTCGAATTCACTTCCAGTTCAATTTGGCTCCTGGCCATCCTGACCCACTAGATGGCAGTGTGGGAACACCAGATAGGAAAAGCGGCTTGGCTGACTCCATCTCTATTTGTGCAGGATTGAACAGGCTTGCCCAGTTACGTCCACAGGCAGTGGTGGGCTAGTTGTTGTGGAGGCCGCCTCAGAGGACTGGAAGTCTCCTACTTGAAGGTTTTGCTAATGCAGAATATTGTCTTTACCAGCTGACCATGTTTCCCTGTCATTTACCCATCTTACCAGTGCTGTCTGGGTTCTGTCTACCATTTCTTAACTGCAGTGACTCCTTAATCATTTCCATTACTTTCACGATATCTGGGAATCCTGTTTGGTCTTCAGGCCAGCTCTTTCATTGTTGCTTTTTGCCCCAGGAGTCTGTTGGGCATTCTCGAAGATAGTGATTCCCAACTTTGGCTGCACGTTGGAATCGCCTGGGGAGCTTTTAAAAATCTTGATACCCAGTTTGCACTCAAGATCTATTACATGAGAGTCGTTGGAGCTGGGCCCCAGACATCATTATTTTTCAGTCTCTAGATTACCTTCTAAATATTTTGTGTCTTCCTTTATCTTTTATGCCGTTCATAAAGAGGAGCGAATTTAACCATATCCACTCTAAGTTTATATATTTCAGTCATCCACTTTCAAAGTGGTATTATGATTCTCAACTTTTCCCCCCTCTTTAATTGTCTGTTGCTAGTTTTTGTTTTTTTAACCTGGAACTGTCTCTTTTTGCCTCCATTCCTACTACCAGCCTAGTACAGACTCTCATTTCTGTTCGTGACTTCCAGCCAAAGACACACCTGTAGTTGAACAAAGTTGGGTTTATTACCTCATTGCGATGTGAAAACACACACACACCATGGGGAATTGGGGGGTGTCGCAGAGGATGTGAGAAGGGATTTCTTACAGGATTTGGCTTGTGTAAGGTGATTTAAGAAGGGTTCCAGGAAGTAGGGCTTGGCTGTAGATTGCTTGGTGTCAAGAGGTGGGGGTGATTCTATGATTAGTGTCTTAATTACAGAGAGGTCTTGTTTTTGTCTTGACTCATCCTGGCCAGAGTGGCTTTGTCTGCCATTGTTGTGTGAAATTGCTCATGTACAACAGGAAGGCACCACTGCTTCACTGTGTCAGCCAGCTCCTGGTAGTGCCAGGCTGGTCCTGGCAGAGAGGCTCCTTCTAGGGCTGTTTCTTAGCTGATTGATTATATCTTTTTATATGTCTAATCTACTTCAGTCTATGAGGTGCTGCCATATTAGTCTCCCTTAAATATCCCTTAACGGCTGGCTCCTGTTTCTCAAAACATAAAATAATAGTGCTTTCTAATCTGGCCCAACTCTGGCCCATATTATTTCCCCCTGTACTCATTGATAAAATGTGATTAATAATAATAATAGTAATAAAAATAATATACCCACCTTCCAGAGTTGCAGAAATGAATACGTGAGAAAATATGATAAAGTATCTGGCATCCAGTGCAATGTGTGGGATACTGTTTGTTTTTGATAAGTACGTAGTGATATAATAGTAATATCAGTCTGGAGGATGGCAATAGTTTACGCTTCTGGGATATTTGCTACCAGGTGTACCGATTAATAATGCAGATTTTGTAATCAAAGAAAACATGGTAATTTCAAGAGAAACATCAAAAGTGCTTTATTCAAAGTAATGTCAATCGCTAGCTACACATTTCCCCATATTTCAGGTAATTTGTGAATACCGTCCCAATAGAACTTTTCTTGTTTTGAGGCAAACCATCCAGAGATCCAATTTTCCACTTCTTCGTACGTTTTGAAGTGCTGCTCAGAAAGTGCGTGTGCCATCGATCGGAACAAGTGGTAATTTGAAGGAGCAAGGTCTGGTGAATATGGCCGGTGGGTTAATACTTCCCAGGCAAGATCTTTTAACGTGTCTTTAACTGGTTTGGATGTGTGTGATGGTGTGTCATCATGAAGCAAAATTACTTTGCCGTGTCTTCTGGCATATTCTGGTCATTTCACGATCAAAGCGTGGTTCCAATTGATTATTTATTGTCGGTAGCAATCAGTATTAACAATTTCACCTGATTTTAGAAGCTCGTAATACACCACACCTTCCTGATCCCTCCAAATGCAGAGCATTGTCTTCTTTCCAAAGTAATTTGGCCTTGCAGTCTATGTTGATGGTTGACCTGGATCAACCCATGATTTTGTGCATTTGGGATTCTCAAAATACATCCACTTTTTATCGCCAGTCACAATTCGATGCAAAAAAGACTTTCTTTTGTGCCGTTGAAGCAACATTTTACTGATGACTTTTTCCATTTGTCTTTCGTTCAGTTGATGTAGCGCCCATTTTCCTTCCTTTAAAATCTTTCCCGTTGCTTGTAAACTATCGGAAATTGTTTGTTGAGCAACATTTAATCTTTCTGCAAGTTGTTTTTGAGTTGACACACACTTTCATCCAATAATGCTTGTAATTGTTGGTCTTCATACTTTTTTGGTTGACCTGGACATTCGTTGTCTTTCACATAGAAATCATCACTTTTAAAGTGTTTAAGCCTGCGTTCACAAGTATCTTGAGATGGAGCATGTTCACCATAAGCTTCCCAAAGTATACGCTAACTTTCAGCAGCACTTTTCTTTAAAATACAGTAATGAATTAAAACTTCCTGGAAATACTTTTTTTTTTGGCACAAAATTTGACATATGAAGTTTTGAAGCTTGCTGTCAATACAACAAAATAGCATACATATCAAATCTCATATATATCAACATGTGTGTAATTTCATCTATTGAAAAAAATCTGCATTATTAACCGGTACACCTGGTATGTGTCAGAAACAAAGCCAAGGGCTCGAATGTGCATTATCTCATATAATCTTGCAAAATCTCTCAAGGTCTCTATAAGCATTCTTCATATTCCCATTTTATAGATAGATTAGAGGCCCGGTGCACAAAATTCGTGCATGGTAGGGTCCCTAGGCCTGGCCAGCGATCAGGGCTGATTGGGTCCTTCTGGTTGCCGATTGGGGCCTTCCTTTGTTCCATGACGTCCCCTGGTAGTCAGCGCACATCATGGTGAGCTATCGAACTCCCGGTCTCCTGGTCGAACTCCCCAGGTGACAATTTGTATATTAAGCTTTTATATATATAGATAAAGAAACTGGAATTCAGATTATAACTTGCCCAGGCTATATAGCTGATTCTACCTGAATTCAGAGACCACAGTCTTTATTACTAACTAGAGGCCCAGTGCATGGATTCATGCACCAGTAGGAACCCTCAGCCTGGACTGCACACTCTCTCAATCGGGGACCCCTTGGGGGATGTTGGAGAGCTGGTTTCGGATGTCGGAGAGCTGATTCCCACAGGCCAGGCCGAGGGACCCCACCGGTGCACGAATCTGTGCACTGGGTCTCTAGTATGCATGTAAGATCTTTGATTAATCTCTTCCCGCCCTCCCCCATCCCCCTTCTCTCTTGAGATTCATCAGTCTGTTCCATGTTTCCATGCCCGTGCATTGAGCATCTGCCCCCTGGTGGTCATTTCATGTCATAAATACTGGCCGGTTGGTCAGTCGCTTAGGCTTTTATATATATAGATTAACTTTTCATTTCTATTGGAAACTTGCCAGAAACTATCGGAAATTGTTTGTTGAGCAACGTTATTGCTTAACAGTAATTATACATTCTGTGATACAGTAAAGACTATAATAAAATAACATGTCTTTCAGATTAGAAAAAAATGTTGATTTAATATAAAACCCTGTTTGGTAATGTGCAACTAGTCCAGTAATTTAGGGATTTAAGTTAAAGTTATGTATATTTTTGTTCTCTGGTATCTTTAAATTTTTTTGTGAATGGCATCTGTTAAAATTGTTAAAAAAACAATGGTAGACTTACTAAAATACAAAACATGATGTGGAGTTAGCCATAAATATACTTTGACTGCATTGAAATGTTCTTTTCTTTTAATCAGAAAAGCCCCAAACAGTAGAGTAGATGAAAGGGTGGGGGGGAGAGAGAAAGAAAGAGGTACCAATTACTGTGTTTTTTGTGACTGTTCATTGAATATTTTTCCTATGTTGTGCCATCTTAATTGCTCCTTGCTCTTGTAAGAAAGCTGATGTGAGGGCCACAGTCGTCTGAGAGAACATAATTACAAAATTACACAACCCCCTTTCCCCGTGATCCCTTGAGCCTTTAGGTCAGCAATAGGGATAACTTAGTGGCTGTTCTTCCAAAGAAGTCCTTCAGATTCATTTTAGAGAAGGAAGTCTCTGCATTTGCATACAGCAGTGCTTTGGTAAGTGTTCGGTATTTCAGGGGAGGAACAGGGTGCCTGTAGGGGCTCAGGTAGGTAGTTTGATGTTAGTCTTAAAGCATTTCAGGCTGGGAGTGGTGATAACTTGTGATCCACTGGTGCTCTGGGAGTCTTAATGGTTGTTCTTTTCATTGCCATTTCAGTATGACTCATTAGGTAATGCTCTTTAATGTTTTGCTTGAATTAATGTGAATGTTTTGTAAGAATGCCAGACTTCAATGACTTATCAGCAGTTTAATGTTAAAGTACATCAACCAGGGTACATATCATCACCGGGAAAACCTCCCTTGCTTACCTTAACTTTGGTAACTTAAAAAGTAACATGAAAAAAAGTCTCCTGGGTGCAGTAGACAATCAGTTTGTTGCTGTGAACACTAAGTCCTTTCCTACGTGCGCAGCTGGGCTTTGTTTAGGTTCAAGAGAAGGGCATTGGGACGAACATGGTAGCATAGGGACGTAGGTCTCAGTTAGAAAAGCCTGTAATTTGGGGTAGCTAGTTTATCCCTTTGGGAAAACTACTTATAACCACAGACTCTTGGGAATCTCAAAGGTTCCCTGGTCCATCCTTGCTTGTGGTGCAATGTTTTCTTCTCTTTGTCCCTGACGGGCAGTTTTCTGGAATCGTATTGTATGTTACCCCTACTGAGAAGTAGACGGCTTTGATGTTCCTGCACCTGAATTTGGATCAATCCTTGTCACTGTGTCCTAAGTTATTGTGTTTATAAAACATATGGAACTTGTTAACTATCATATTGCGGACCAGTAGTTTTATTGCTAGCTTTACCCAGTGGCCAGATACGTTTCTATTGAATAAGTACAAAAAACGTTTTACATAAGTGTAAATTAAATACCCATTGCATTTTGAAGTTATTTATCACATGTTCTTACAAACTAATATCTTTTTAAAGAATTCTTGTGATTGACCACAAGCCTTAGAACAGAAAACACGAGAATTCGCGTGATCTGTCCACAATATATTAACTTTATTGGCTATCTTTTGTTCAAGAGTTGGATGCATCTTTAGGGAAAAGTGCTGTACTGAGATTGAGTAGCTGTTCATCACCTGATGGGTGTGGATGGGCACTTGTGCATCTGAGTGAGGGGAAGGCTTGTACTTAGCCTGCTCTGGGCCCGTGTAGCTTTGAAAGTAATCTGAGGGATAAAATACCAGCTGGTACCAAATGGATGGTTATGTATCAGATGGATATAGTCACTGGGTGAATCGACTTATCTATGTACTAGTGGCCCAGTGCACGAAATTCATGTACATTAAAAGGGGATTAATTAGAGGAAATAATTTAATATTGCTATTTGCCCTTTCTCTATAATAGAAGTGTCAGAGATGAAAGAAAATTAGTAAAATGTATATGAAAACCTTCCTCCTGTCAGAGTCTGGGGCGCACCACGGGACCCAGAGTGAAGTCTCTGCCCACCCACATGAGCCTCAAAATTGTGTGAGACCCAGACCTGGCCAGCATCCCTCCCCTCATTGGGCTAGACCCAGATCTGGCCAGTCCCACCTTTGTCAAGCCCCGCCGGGCAGGGGGCTTAGCCTCAGTTCCCCTGGCCTGGTGCCAGGATGGGGGGCATGGCTTGAGGTCCCCCAGCCCAGACCGGGTTGGGGGGCATGCCTTGAGGTTCCCTATCAAGCCCCGCCAGGTGGGGGACACGGCCTTAGACCCCCTGTCAAGCCCCGCCGGGTGAGTGGTGCGGTCTGAGGTCCCCCGGCCTGGTGCCGGGGTTGGGGCAGCAGCCTGAGATCCCCTAGCCTAGCACCAGGATGGGAAGTGCACCTTGAGGTACCCTGTCAAGCCCTGCCAGGTGGGAGGCGTGGCCTGTAGTCCCCTGTCAAGGCCTGCCAGGTGGGGGACACGGCCTGAGGTCTCCTGTCAAGCCCCATGGGGGCGGGGGTGCTCGTTAAGGCTCCTTATGGGAACTTGGCCTCAGCTGTGGGTGCAGCCATCTTTGTGACCGAGTGATGGTCAATTAGCATATTCCCTCTTTATTAGAAAGGATATGAAAGCCTAAGCGACTGATTGACCGCTCAACTGGTCGACTGGTAGCTATGACGTGCACTGACCACCAGGGGGCAAATGCTCAATGCAGGAGCTGCCCCCTGGTGATCAGTGTGCTCCCACAGCGGGAGCACCGCTCAGCCAGAAGCTGGGCTCATGGCTGACCAGTGCCGCTGTGGCGGTGCGAGCCACTCCCGCCTCCACGGCAGCACTAATCAGGATTGGGATGAGCGGAAGCAGCACAGCGCCCAGCCCGGGCTCCTCCCTGGCTGCCGGCCACTTTGAGCACTGCTACATCCCTCGGGCGATGTCAGACTGCTGATTTTGGCCCTACTGTGGGGATCCCGCCGAAACCGGCATTCTGCCATCCCCCAAAGGGTCCTGGGTTGCGAGAGGGCGCAGGCTAGGCTGAAGGACCCCGTGTACTGGGCCTCTAGTAGAGTGGTAAGAAGCATTTGTATAGAATGATAACATGCAGATCTGCAACACTGAGGATCATCAGATCAGGGAGGAGGTCTGCCATTGGCTTTACATACAACACCCTTAAGGAGACCATTGGTGTAAAGATTAAATGCCCTGGCCTGACCCAGAATGCCATGTCACCTCGCATGGCAAACTGAGAATCACTTTGACGATAGAAGTTTTGACCTCCTCAAAAGGAAGATAGCACATTGACCTGAAGGTATTTGAGAAGATTTATTACATCCATAATTCATGTGTAGCGCTCTTTTTCTGTTGGCTACTTCAAAAATTGAGATCTAAAGAGATCTTTTGACAAAAGGCTATATGAATTGTATGGAGAGGCGCTTTCATTTTATCAGAAAGGCACAAAATAGCAGAGTGGAAGGGAGCAGGGGAGGACTGACTACTGTTTTCTCTGAATGCTCATTGCTAATAAAGTTGATTTTTGCTGTGCAGTGTCATCTCATAAGAGAGCTGATGGGAGAACCACAATTATGTCAGAGAATTTCAATATTCCTCCCCCTTCTCTTAGACCAGTGGTCGGCAAACTCATTCGTCAACAGAGTGGCAAACTGGCTCGCGAGCACACCGCAGTTTGCTGAACATTGTCTTAGACTAACAGCTAGTAGGTATGTGTGAACAGATAGGTGTTTATTTGTCTTAATTTCCTAAGGTTTGGGAAACTTTTTAATACAGCAAAAATTGGTTATTATTGAAGCTGGCTGATGAGTACATGAGGGTGCATTATACTCTAATTCCGTGTATGCTTAATGTTTTATAGTACAAAATGTTTGATTAAAGGTACTTTAAACATGTGTGACAGAAAATCTCATATGGGGTCCCAGGAGTTACACTTGTAACTCTTATTAAAAATAAGACATTGGGAAGATGGGAGGTTGGGCGAGGGGGGCTGTAAGAGACCAACCGAAGGACTTGTACGCATGCATATAAGCACAAGCAATGGATATAAGACACTGGGGCGGCGGGGGGGAGGGGGGGAGGGCGGGCAGGTGAAGGCATATACTAGGGGGTAGGGGAGGTCGGGGGGAGGTCAATGGGGGGGAAAAAAAGGAGACATATGTACTACTATTTGTAATACTTAAAACAATAAAAAAAAAAAAAATAAGAGACTTGAGTCCTAGCCGGTTTGGCTCAGTAGATAGAGCATCAGCCTGTGGACTAAAGGGTCCCAGGTTCAATTCTGGCCAGGGGCACATGCCCAGATTGTGGGCTTGATCCCCCTAATGGGGGGGCATGCTGGAGGCAGCAGTTGATGGTTCTCTCTCATCATTGATGTTTCTATCTCTCTCCCTTCCTCTCTGAAATCAATTGGGAAAAAAAAAAAAAGACTTGAACTTTTAGCGGTGTTTACAAATGTACATGTGCAAGAAGGCTGAATCCAAACAAGGGTTTGGGCGGGGGGAGGGGATAGTTTCTGACCCACCTGACACTGAACACTTACTCAATACTTATTGTAAGCCTCCTACATGCAAGTCACTGTTCTAAATACTGAGCTTGGAACAGGGAACAAAACAGACAAAATCCCTGCTTTGTTCTTAACACATGCGAAGCACTGCGTTTTTACATGTAATTCACAGTGCTTAGCACAATGCCAGATGGCAAGGTGTACCTTCAGCAAAAGTGAGCTAAATGAATAGCGTTTTAAAGGAAGTGCTATTTTTATCCCCATTTGACAATTGAGGTGACTGAGTCTTGAAGAGGTTTCTGGAACACAGTCACACAGCTTTAAATGGCAGTGCTAGCTATTGAACTCAGGTCTCTGTGTTATCAAGCCCAGGCTATGAACTGTGACCCTGGACTGCCTCCGGGGTAGAGGACAGGTATGCACTTGCATGCGCACATACACACTGACACTTTTATGCAGAGCATCCTTCGTATTTAGCTATACTTTTAGGTGCCTGTCCTGAGATGCAATTAAATCAAGTCTCCGGTCATTTAAAGCATCAGTTATTAGGTACTGTCCTTATGGCTTAGGTTAGTTTATTTTTCTTGTTTTAAGTTGCCCTGACCGGTAGTCATAATATTTGGTAGAAAAGAACTGAGTACCTAGCACCATGTTCTCCTAGTTGGTCTTCAGTGGGTATTTGTTATAATGAAAAAAACTGAATTTTTTTTAATCATCTTTGCCCTTAGCTGCATGTGTATGTACTAGGTTACTTGAGTTGACTTTTACTGAGATTGTTTTTTCTGCAGCTAGTTGATACTTCATAATTGGTTGTCTTAGATGAAGGTTGCTTTGTGTTACAGTGCCAGTATAGGCTTTTTAAAATTAAAGAAAGAGCCATTCTTAGTGTGCGAGAAACGCTTTTCTCAGTTAAGCAGTCAATAGCTTCACATTAGAAATGGCAGTGCTATGTAGGTCAGAGGAGACACGCTGGCTTTACAGTCAGATAGAGCTGGACTTACTCTAGGTTTTTTAGTTATTTTTGTCACCTTCAGCAGCTGTGTAAATTTCATGACCTTTAATTTTCTCTTTTATAAAAAAGGGTTCTCTAGTATCTATTGCAATAATAACTATGTAACGGAGTGTTCGCTACATGCAAAGCAAAGGGTTATGACAGAGTAAGTTAAGGTAAACTTGCCCAGTGGTTACATAGTCACTAGGGTGACTGTAGCCAGGTCCGCCCTAATTAGCAAGCCTGTGACTACTTTCGGGAAGGTATGGCCATGAATAATAGTTCCCTTCTTTTTCTTCAAGTAGTTTCTCCAGGTTCGAAAAGAACATTAGAATATATTCATATTAAGAGATGATTTTAAAATATGAAACTTGTAAAAGAATGGTACCTGTTGGATAAAGCTTTATAGTTAATTTTGTCAATAAGACTAAATTTTAATTTCAAAATCTATACATTTCTTAATTGTATTTATTCAAGTATCACACAAAGAGGAAAAATAGAATGCACAAAGAAAACTGAATAGTCAAAAGAGACGGTACAAGATTCTTTTTAGAAACAGATTGATTTTGAGAACAAGAAATGAGGTTGAAGTATATTAGCAATTAACCATATTTTAAGATTGGTCTAGATTCAGACAAACAAATCGGTTTCTAGTCACGTCAGAGATGTCTTTAAATGTAAGGCCCTAAAGCATGTTGTTCTTAATAGAGAAGTATGACTAGTTGGAACAATTTCTTTATGTAATCCCTCCTTTAAAAAGTTGCTGAGCTGGAGTAATCCAGAGACAGGCTTTCTTTTGTAGCTTTTTGTGGCATATTTGAGAATTGAATAGTCAAAGAGTTTTGAGTCTTAATGACGTGTCTGTTTTTACATGTAATTTTCAGTCAAATGCCAAGTTGAAAAGCTTGTCTACTCCCCCCACCCTACCCCCAAGAAAAATAGAGTTGTTTTTCTTCTGTATATTTGCATGGGAATAAGGAGAAATAGGTTTTTGTCCTGAGAGTAGAAAAAAGGACATTGCACAAGTCAAGTTTATTTTAGGTGGGTCTTGAACTTGATTGTAGTTCAAAACTTCACATAGCTTGAAAATAGCACTTTAGTTCAGTACTTGAATTTAGGTATAAATGCATTTTTGCTTAGGTCTCTAGGTCCTTAGATATTACCCACTTCTTAGTGCTACTTGGTCAGCAGAGCACAATAGTTCAGAATCTTGTTACTAAAAGTGTGTTCTGTGGGCCATTAGCATTGGTGTAACATCATGGATTTTAGAAACATGTAGTCTTAGGCCCGACCACATTAGGTTAAAAATAAGTCTTTGGTAACTTCTGGTAGGCCTGAGGTTTAGTGAGTTTGAGTGGCCGTATAGATTTGTTTTGTTTTGCTTTGAAGATGAAAGTTTCAGCTTTGTTAGTGATTGAGCATTTGGAAAACATGGCTTTGGTATCTGACAACAGTTGGCTTCCACAGGACTAGGCAACAAAAGCAAACTTAGTTCTGGCCAATGCTGGACCATCAGAGGCTCCCTGAAGGGCAGAACCCCCCTCTCTAAAACGTAGGACCTGGAGTTGTCCCAAAAAGATCTTGAAAGGGATTGAGCCGTGTGTGTCCAGCTTCCCAAAGTCACAGTCTAAAAGTCATAAATGGCTTTTGGACTGCAGAGCATGGTGTCTGTCTGCTGTGGGAGGGGGGACTGAGTACATAAAGATGTTTTTCAAACCCTGTAAGGCCCATTAGGAAGTCAGTAATATTCCTAGCTAGGAGCAACTGAACTTCCAAAACAGTGTTTTTAGAAAATGGTTCTGAAATAAGCCTAGAGCGGTAATTTATAGAGCTAGTCATAAAAGACTTTTCTCCTCTGAGAGCAACAGAATACCCATCAGCAAAAGTAATAAGGAGTCAAGGTACTTTTCCAAGTTAAAAAAATGTAATAAATAAAACCATAATAAATCAGATTTACTCTAAATGTATTCTGAACCCAAACTGCTAAATTATTATTTATCTCCAAGATATAAAACAAGTTAGACTTAGTTTAGTTGTTTTCCTTATTGCCAGAATCTAAGCTGTGACAAATGATCAACTAAAAAGTGAAGATGCCTACTAAATGAGGGAATGAAAGGATTCATCAGAGAAGACCAGATCGAGCATAAAGTCTCATATGAATCTTTAACAATAATCAAGCTGTTGAAAACAGGGCAAATCTTTAAAGGGAACTGTTTCTCTACCTTCAGTTAAATATCAAGTCCTGTCTGCTATTTCTTCAGCTGTAACTTGAATTTGTATATTTCTGTTTTCAGTGTAGCCAACCTCATCCAAGCAGATGCACATGTACACACACACACACACACACACACACACGTATATAGCCATATATATACACACACACACGAATGTATCCATGTACATACATGCATGTGTGTTTAGTGTGTATGTGCGCAAGTATGTCTTCTTGGATGAGGTTAGTGTGTGTGTGGGCGTGTGTGTGTGTGTGTGTGTGTGTGTGTGTGTGTGTGTATTTTAAGAGAAGAAATGGACCAACAAAACTACGTGCACTGTACTTGGGAACGTGTTAGAAATGCAAAGTCTCAGGCCACACCCAGATGTACTGAATCAGAAACTCACTGGGTGAGGCCCATCCGTCTGTGTTTTAACAAGTTCTCCAGGCGATGATTCTGATGCACATCGCAGTTTAAAAACCATTGCTACAGACAATGCATGCAAGACTTATATAATTATGGCTACATAATGGAATGTGAATCTTAAATCTTGACAATGGGGGAAAAGCACAGCTGACAGCAGTTGGGAGGAGAAGTAGAAGAACGGGTATAGATTCTGATAACCTCATTTTGTGAAGGAGGAGTCAAGATATTTTCCAGTTGATAGAACAAAAATAAAATTGGAAGCATGTCTTAAAAGTAGCCAACGGGACAACTAAAATTGCTACCCATTGAGAGGAAGGGAGGGAGGTGTTCAGGGGAAGTATACGTTGACTAAAGCATCGTGTCCTAACAGGTCATGTCTTATAGGTATTTAAAGGTGATAAGTGAACTAGTGGAAAAAGTATATTAGAAAATTGGGAATAATTGCCAGAAGTTCCCCAAAATGCAATGGTTATATATGATTGCTTTGGGGGGAGCCATTTTGTACTCTTTGACTTTTTAACCATCCTATCTAATAAAAGCCAAATATGCTAAATGTCTGGTCGTCCGGTCAGCCATTCAACCAAACAAAGTGTAATATTCTAATGATATGCTAAGGCTGCTCAACCGCTCGCTATGACATGCACTGACCACCAGGGGGCAGACGCTTCAACGGTAGGTTAGCTTGCTGCTGGGGTCCGGCCAATCAGGAATGAGCGAGATGGGCCGGACACACCCTGGAGACCTCCTGCAGTCACTCCTTGGCCCCGATCGTGCACCTGCACCGGTGGGGTCCCATGGCCTGGCCTGCGCCCTCTGGCAATTTGGGCTGAGGGACCCCCCACCTCCCAGTGCATGAATTTCGTGCACCGGGCCTCTAATATGCTATATATTACTTTGATTAACATTTAAAAAAAAAAGTGCTTCAGTCTATTGTGGAGGAATATATACTTACTAAATTGCAGAAAGGGCTGCCTGTCACTTTTCTGGGTTCTTCTTCGCATGGGTGAAAGCCTCTAATTATTGTAATGGCCTGTGGCACTTTCTGTATGGGTTCGTGGGGAGTGGAGTTGTAAAATGTGGCGTGTGCTTTTCTGAGGCTCTTGTGGTTTGTGCTGAGTAATTAACCTTTGGTTTGTATTCTTCCCATATTTTTATTACCTCAAAAACACAAGGAATCATTGGAAAACTAAAATTAAGTATTGGTTGAATGCTTACATATTTTTTATAGAATCATTCACAGGTTAAGACATCCTAAGTAGCACCTTCGGTAGGTTTTTGTTTCTGGAGATTGGTCTGAATGCCCTACACGTTCTGTATTTGAATTGTGCTTCCTGCTAATGAGCTTTCAAAGACGAATGAGAGTAGGAGCCAATTTGGTATCTGTGCAGTTCTTCACCCAGTTGACTAGGAGCAGTCTTCCTATATTTTTATGGAACTTTGTTTCATTCAAAGGTAATAATCTATTTATAGATAAGAGATAAAGTGTTTTAATCTTGCTCAGGGGATCCTTGATGAGCCCAAAATGAAATCCAAGTGGAAAAATAAGCTGAGCTCCAGCCCATAATTGCTGTGCTAGCTGATGCTTTAATCTTCTCATAAAATATTTATCTATGTTGATTTTTAGATATTTTCCATTGGAAAGTATATTTTAGCTTTCTAATTAGCATTGAAATTAAAGATGAAGTATAACTGCATTCTTATTTTTAAATATGTTTTAAAATTGGTCAGACCACTTAAAAACATTATATACAGGGTGTCTCAAAAAATGTATACACACTTTTTTTTTCTGATAACTCAATTGATGTTTCTTTTCAGATTTAACTCATTGGAATGAATAATTATTGAAAATATATATACCTTTTTTTGGGGACACCTTATATTGAAATAATTTCAGAATTGTAGAAAGTTGAGGGAATAGTACAGAGAATTCTCATATGCCCTTTACGCAAATTCAGTAAATTTTAGCATTTTGTCATATTTGATTTATCATACTTATTTTTTATCTCTACACACACAGTTTGTTGTTTTCTAAGCCATTTGATAGTAGACTACACACATGTGTCCCTCTCCTTACTACTTTAGTATGTGTTTCCTAAGAACAAGGGTATTCTCTTACATCATCACTGCACACTTATTTAAATCCAGGAAATTAAACATTCACACAATACTTGTATCCATAGTCCCTATTTCCAATTTTGTCAATTATTCCAGTAATGACCGTTGTTGCATTTTTTTTTTTTTTTTAGTCCAAGATCAGTATAGAATCACATGATACATGTAGTTGTCATGACTTTTTAGTCTTCTTTAATCTGGAATTGTTCCTCAGCCTTTCTTAGTCTTTCATGACATTAATACTTTTTTGAAGAATTCAAGCTGGGTATTTTATAGGATGTTCCTAATAGGGGTTTTTCTGATATTTCCTCATGATGAGTGTTGGATTATTCATCCCCAGCCCCAGTACTACATAAGTGATGGTATATCCTTAGGACGTCATGTATGTTGTTCTTAACCTTTAACCACATACTTTTCCCTAATAGAATGAATAAATAAGCAGCAAATACATGTTTTTGAGAAAACATAGAAATTGACTGCCATGCTTTGTACAATAGATTTTTCTATAGAAACATGCTTGTGATGTGATCATTTTCTGCCACTAAACCTGTTCTAAGTTTTTATGATGGATTTTAACAATTAGTATTTCATGACATCTCACATTATTTATGGTGTTCTGTAATGCCGGGGGTCTTGTCCAGCATCTAGAAGGGTTCAGGAATCTGGAGAAGGGCTGCGGTAAATTATTAAAGAGTCTAGAGACGAAACATAATTTTGGAATGCATTTTGGGAAGCCAGAGGAGACTTAGCTAAAGAAACCAAGTTCTCCTGAATCTCCCGACCCCTTGCTCTTTATTAACACAATTTGTCCTAAGGCAAAGTTAAGTTTGGTATACGGTAGGCATTGTTAGATTGGAGGAACTGCCTTCGGCTGGTCAGGTGTTTGGCCAGCAGGAGGCAATAACATGTAGATTGAAATGCCTCAGCTGTCTGGCAGCAAGCAATCATCTATGCAAATCTTTAGGTGTGGGGAAATGCCCTTAGCCATTTCCAGCAGCAGATTATGTATTCAGCCCTGCTGAACCCCCTAGTTCCATCAACCTTTTGATGAAACTTCTTACATTTATGACATGCTGGAATTAGCTTCTGGCATATCCCCCTTTTAGATTTTATAAATTTAACAAGAATGTAAGATTTTTAAATTCAATGGAAAGGATAGAGTTCTATCATGTCCCTTAAATTGCTGTCAGGCATCAAAGGGATTAGTCTGCAGTAAATTTCTTTCTGGGCTAACAGTTCTTTGAGTCCCAGTTTCATTGTCCAACAGATTTTTTATGTGTACATGCCAGCAATGACATTTCAGTTCTGGATGGTGGACAAACGGTGGCAATGCAGGTATGACCTTCTCTGGCTTGGTCCTGGGCAACCTGCATTGATGCACAGCTGCTGACTGCTAGTATGGCAAGGTGTCTTCAGCGTCTTCCATCTCTGGACTGGTTCTCCTCTTGTCTCATCAGCATGTTTCTTGGGGCCACTACTGTTCTGTGGCTGGAGCAGTCCAGTCAGTTCCTCTCTGGGATTCATTGTTGCAGGAATCCACATGGCTTGGAGGAGTTTCTGGAAATATATAAACATACTAGTGACCCGGTGCACGAAATTCATGCACATTAAAAGGGGATTAATTAGAGGAAATAATTTGATATTGCTATTTGCCCTTTCTCTATAATAGAAGTGTCAGAGATGAAACAAAATTTGAAAAATGTATATGAAAACCTTCCTCCTGTCAGAGTCTGGGGCTCACCACAGGACCCAGAGTCAAGTCCCCACCCACCCACATGTACCTCAAAATCGCATGAGACCCAGACCAGGCCAGCCCCCCACCATTGGGCTAGATCTAGACCCGGCCAGTCTCACCCTTGTCAAGCCCTGCTGGGCAGTGGGTGTAGCCTCAGGTCCCCTGGCCTGATGCCAGGACAGGAGGCATGGCCTGAGGTCCCCAGCCCAGACCGGGCGGGGTGGGGCATGCCTTGAGGTCTTACATCAAGCCCTGCCAGGTGGGGGACATGGCCTGAGATCCCCTGTCAAGCCCCGCTGGGTGGGGGCATGGCCTCAGGTCCCCCATCAAGCCCTGCTGGGTGGGGTGCACAGCCTGAGGTCCCCTGTCAAGCCCAGCCAGGCAAGGGGGACAGCCTGAGGTCCCCTGGCCCTGTGCTGGGGCGGGGGGTACAGCCTGAGGTCCCCTAGCCTGGTGCCAGGGTGAGGGGGTGCGGCCTGAGGTCCCCTGGCCTGGCACCAGGGCGGGGCAGCAACCTGAGGTTCCCTAGCCCAGCACCAGGACGGGAAGCACACCTTGAGGTCCCCTGTCAAGCCCTGCCGGGTGGGGGGCCCAGCCTGAGGTGTCCTGTCAAGCCCTGCCAGGTGGGGGACACAGCCTGAGGTCCCCTGTCAAGCCCCACAGGGCAGGGGAGGGCATAGCCTCAGGTCCCTGCTTATTGCTTGTTAAGGCTCCTTATGGGAACTTGGCCTCAGCTGTGGGTGCAACCATCTTTGTGATGGAGTGATGGTCAATTAGCATGTTCCCTCTTTATTAGATAGGATTCTCGACCAAAGGTCAACAAAGGAATCTTTTTATAAACTAGACTTGGGATCCTTTCATTGTTTGCCCAAATGATTTTCATTTGGCTTTTTTTGACACCATGTGTGTCTTCATGGGTGTCTTGCTATCAGCATTACAAGTGAAAAAATAATTTTCAAAGTAAAAAATTTAAAGCAATTAAGGCTTGATGTAATTTTCTTACAGGATATTTTCTTACAGGGGATTATTCTACTATCCCCCCCTTTTTTGATTTAAATAATATTAAGGAGGTTTTTGGAAATTTTGCAATGCAGTCTTCTTGATAACTTTAAATTTTTTGCACAGAAATATGACTGTACTGGATTCATTGCATGCAGCTTTTGAACCATCAGTAAAGATTTAGTTAATACTTCAAGAAGAGGTTTCTGCCCAGTACAACAAAGTTTTCTTTGAATATTAACTTATTTCAATTTGCCAATTTAAATTAGTTTGAAATAAGGCTTATTTTCTAACTTTATTTGTCCTTGGGTGTGGCCATTACATGACCTTAATCAAATTTTTGCTATCAGTCTTTGAGTATTTTTATATAAGCTTTGTTTAGGGAGGCAAAAACACAAATTACTTACTTTTCTTTTTGAGGCCTAATATGTTGATTTTTAATTACAGTTCTCTACATGTTTGAAGGAAACCTCTCTTTATTTACTTCCAGAGTAACTTTTAGATCACCTTAGACAGTTTCTTTAAAAATACATTTTTTTCTTTTTTTATATCAAGCAATAATAAACGTAGTTGCTCTTTAGATAATTACCAATATTGCCAGGCCATGTGGTCACATTAAAGGACTCCCATTATGTTTATGGTGACTATTACTAATTATAAGATTTAACATTTGAATAACAACTTTAGTTTACCCTGTAAATATTAGTGGAAGAGATTTTAAAATTTTTTCTTTTTATTAAGTTTGGAATTTACTTTTAAACAGTATTCCTTTTTGGCTTATTTGCATATACAGAGGGATTATGGAAAGCCTTAGTAACTTTTTCAGAGGACTGGAGGTATGCAAAGTTTTACCTTGGCTTTTGTTAAATCTAATTGCTTATAAAAATATTGGCTTCTCATTTAATTGAAATTATATGAAACCTTGATTATATTTTAAAAAGCTAATTTATTAAGTAATTAAAGTAGGTAGCTTTATAGAAAAAGCAAAGTTAGTAAATTTATATGTCTGATTTATGAGGCCCAAATGCCGCCCCACTCCCAGCCTGAGGCTTTTGTCTTAAAAGTCCGCCTTAAAATTCCACTGCTTTTGAATTTTAAGAAAGTTTTACCTATTTTATTTTGCCCTCCTTAGAAGCCAAAACCTTCATAATACCTAAACTATATGTACATAAGTAAAATATATGTATTAATTTTTATTTGATAAAACTTTCCAGGTGATTTCAAGTATATTAGATCGGCTTAATTAAAAAATATTTCTTTTAAGAAGAGAGAACAAATTCTTTGAATCACTCTGGGCCTTTGGAGTTTTCTAAAAATCATCCCTCGGTTAAAATCTTGAAATTTAACTTGGAAAGACTATCAGATATACATATATTAGATTATATACTTTAAAGATTAAAGATTATATAATTTTATAATTATTAAAATATATTCATTAAATTTACATTGGTTTTTATATTAAAAATTTGGTTCAGATCACAGAATTAATTCTCTTTTTTAATTAGACCATATAAGCATCATACTTTAGGTTGACATTTTACCACATGGACTATAATTACTAATTTTTCTAGAGAAAATACAAGAATTATTTTCTCAAAAAAAATAAAAATTTTATACTTTATGCATTTTGTTACTACAACAATATGATTTCTCCAAATTTAATTTGAATTTTAAACTCTTAGAAGTCTTAAATTTTTAGCTGATAAGTATTTAGCATTTCTCAGATTAGTAATACCTTTATATTTTTAAGAACATGTTTCAAAAATACAAGACATAGTTAATTAATAGATTTAATCTTGTCCTGTAGATTTTTCATGCGAGGTAATTTCAGATTAACATTTTAGCATTTTGTTATTTCAAAATATGTAGATATTTAATTTTATTTTCTTATTTATTTAATTCAGCAAACTCCAAAGTTTCTAAGTTGCCAAATGTCTGGAGGCAAGCCTGTAGGCATTTAAATGCAAATTGCCACACTCAGAAGTTGTTGCCAGCTGGAAAAAGCTTGATTTAAAATGACCACATTTTTTATTTTTTTCTGCTGGGTCACTGCCATGGGAAAAACTTTGTCCTTGGCTGGTGAAACAGTTTTGACCTAGCCTGTACTATTTAAATGTTAAAGAGTGAAGCTAGTTTCCCCCGGGCTACTGGGCCTTCATATTCAATATATTATGTATGTTTCAACAATTTTGAAATTCTAAAATTAATTATCACTATCTAAGGCATTTACTTTGGCAAATTCTGTTACAGAGATGATTTACTGACTTTTTTAGCAGCTTTAATGTTAACTTTTGAACACGATCCATTATTATTTAAAAACTACCTTTTATTATGGAAACATCAGTCTTATTCCTTAGAATCAGTTTGTATCTTTCTTTTGTGTCCTTTCTGCCATCTTTCTCTTGAGAAAAAACACTTTGGGTTTGATTCTGTACCATCGCAAAGAGAGTTAAGTTTAGCTCAAAACCTATCTAATATCTGAAATCGGACGGTTGTGCACATTCGTTTTTAAGCTAGCCTCTCTCCTTACAAGTATAGAAATCCCAGACGCATTTCTAAATTTTGTAAAACTTTTCCTGGTGAGAAGGAGACTTTTCCTAGCACACTCGGAAGGGGGCATTCATGTTACAGGATCACCCGTGTCTCCCTTCCCCCACCTCCTGCTTGCTTTTGGGGAAAATTCAGTAAGTGATTCGGCCTTGTTTCTTTTCCCAATTAAATTAAAGGCATGCTTAATAGACAACAATAAGCACATTAAACCAAATAAAATGACAGATTCTGAATTTTTTCCTATTTCGCTTTCCAAAGTAATGATTAGCTCTTAGAGTTTTTTTCACCATTTGTTTATCCCAACACATTCTTTGGTAATTTTTAAACAAAGCATTAAAGGACCTCCTGGGGAGAGAACTGACAGCTTTGATCTCTCTAGCTGCCCAGCCTTCCCTCTCCAGGGGCAGAGGATTGAGTAGCTTTTTAGAAATTATAGGCTTTCAATTCCAAATATGAATTAGGATTTTAATTTGAACAAGAAACACCATTTTTAAATATAACGGCCCCCTTTCCTGAGCCTGATTCAAAAAAGTACCTTTTGAAATTCCAATTTCTTTATAATTTGCCTTGTAATCAAATTCTTCCCCGTAATAGTCTGGCTTTAACAAAAAAGAGTCACACACTTACAGATCTGTGGGGTTCCGAAGCTGACATGGACTTTATGCACAGTTGATCTTACCACCCATTACCGGTGCTGTTTCTCACTCTGGTGAATTCTTCTCCAGAGGTCCCTGAGTTTGGGCGCCATTAATGCTGGGGGTCTTGTCCAGCATCTAGAAGGGTTCAGGAATCTGGAGAAGGGCTGTGGTAAATTATTAAAGAGTCTAGAGATGAAACATAATTTTGGAATGCATTTTTGGGGAGTCAGAGGAGCTTAGCTGTAGGAACCAGGTTCTCCTGCATCTCTGGACCCCTTGCTCTTTATTAACACAATTTGTCCTAAGGCAAAATAGATATACATACCAAAGGTAAGTTTGGTATACAGGAGGCATTGTTAGATTGGGGGAACTGCCTTCGGCTGTTCAGGTGTTTGGCCAGCAGGAGGCAATAACATGTAGAATGAAATGCCCTCAGCTGTCTGGCAGCAAGCAATCATCTATGCAAATCTTTAGGTGTGGGGAAATGCCCTTAGCCATTTCCAGCAGCAGATTATGTATTCAGCCCTGCTGAACCCACTAGTTCTATCAACCTTTTGATGAAACTTCTTGCATTTATGACATGCTGGAATTAGCTCCTGGCAGTTCTGCACAATATCCTGGCATTCAGTAAGTATTCTTGTTGACTGGTCAAGAGTATCATAACTTCCACTATCTGATGGAGATTGACAATGTTTACATTAGAGAATAATTATGTTTTAATTCAGTTTTTTTTTTGTAGCAAAGTAAGAGTCTTAGACTCTAGACACTTGGAAAATATAAGAAATATCAGAAAATGCCCAAGGCTTACTTGATGTATTCTTTTACATTCTCTTTAATTATGTTTTTCAGAAGTTACCTTAAACAATTTAGAGTTATCACATGCCTTTGACATTTTTGCACACAGCTGTCTTTTGTCGCATGATCTTCTTTTCTGCAGGCTAACTTGTCATCTCTTATAGGTAGACGAGAGGCCCGGTGCACGAAATTCGTGCACGGGGGTGTGTGTCCCTCAGCCCTGCTTGCACCCTCTCCAATCTGGGACTCCTCAAGGGATGGCTGACTGCCCGTTTAGGCCTGATCACCCCCTAACCACTCCCCTGCCAGCCTGATTGATGCCTAACTGCTCCCCTGCCAGCCTGGTCACCCCTAACTGCCCTTTCCTGCAGGCCTGGTCCCTCCTAACTGCCCTCCCCTGCAGGCCTGGTCCCCCCCCAACTGCTCTCCCCTGCAGACTTGATCGCCCCCAACTGCCCTCCCTAACAGGCCTGGTTCCCCCTAACTGCCTTTCCCTGCAGGCCTGGTCCCTCCCAACTGCCCTCCCCTGCTGGCCATCTTGTGGCGGCCATCTCATGTCCACATGGGGGCAGCCATCTTTGGCCACATGGGGGCAGCCATCTTGTGTGTTGGAGTGACAGTCAATTTGCATATTATTCTTTTATTAGATAGGATAGTTGGGGTTTTGACTGGTCAGCATTCATTGTTAGTATGATAGGAACATACTAAATTTATACTTAGCTAATTAAGAGTTTATAATAATTCTGACATGCTGATTTGAACTTTCTTTGTTGAAGGCAAAGAGAAAAAATTTGCTTAGTAAATTAAATCTAAAGAAGAAGGAATGTTTAATCTACTTAAGGCAAACACCTGTTTCCAAGAGTTTGTAAAATCAACACAAACTAAGGATATGCCAATTAAAATTATTATTTTTATTAATTAAAGCACTAATGGATTCTCTAAGGCACAACTTTTTACCATCCCTTTCTTTCGCATTTGTTGTGATTATTAGGAAATAGGGACCCACTGGTATTTTTTGAACTCTATTCATGACTCAGAGTAAGAAATATATAGTAGCCCTGGCCAGTGTTGCTAAGTGGTTCGAGTGTTGGCCTGCAGACTGAAGGGTCTCAGGTTAGATTCCAGTCAAGGGCATGTACCTGGGTTGCAGGTTCAATCCCCAGTCCCAGTTGGGGGGGGCATGTTGGAGGCAACCAATTGATGTTTCTCTCTCACATTGATGTTTCTCTTTGTCTCTCCCCCTCCCTTCCTCTCTCTCTAAAAATCAATGAAAAAAGTATCCTCAGGTGAGGATTAACAAACAAAAGAAATACATACTGTGTTGCTTTCCAACACACATGTGTAACTGAAACAAAAGTTACAGAAAACAACATTTAACTTGCCTCTTGTGATGCACTCTAATTTTATTCTCTTAGTAGAGGCCTGGTGCACGGATTCGTGCATTGGGGTGTGGGGGAGTTCCCTCAGCCTGGCCTGTGCCCTCTTGCAGCCCGGGACCCCTCGCTCCTTACCACCTGCCTGCTTGCTGCTTCTTAGTGCTGCCGTGCAGGTGGGAGAGGCTCCTGTCACTGCCGCTATGCTTGTCAGCCAAGAACCTGGCTTCTGGATGAGCAGTGCTCCCCCTGTAGGAGTGCACTGACCACCAGGGGGCAGCTCCTGCATTGAGTGTCTGCCCCCTGGTGATCAGTGCGCATCATAGCAACTGGTCATTCTGGTCATTCCACCGTACGGTTGCTTAGGCTTTTATTATATAGATACCTTAAATTTTAGAAAGTGCTTTTTGGGACTGACTCCATTGATTTTACAAATTGATCAAGATTCACATTTTGAAAAAGTGCTGCAATAGATTTTGACCTGGAGTACAGAGACCATGGCTTCATCATCTTCCCGGTGCCAGGTGCTGGCAGCACCTGGCATGAAGGAGGTGCTCCTGAATGTTATTGAACGAGTTGTGGTTGGAGAGAGGAGTAAGAAATGAAATAGTTATCAAGGGAGTAGTTATCTTGGATGTAGGCATGGCAGCAGAGGCCAGGGACTTCTGGTATTTATGTTTGGTGTTAGCGTTTTGTTTTGGGGTAACGTAAACCAGCTTGAGCTAGCTTAAGCTAAGAATATGTTAAAAGGATTCAGAGCGGCTCAGAACTGATGGGCAGGACTGTATCTTGCAACTTGGGAAGGGATTGAAACTAGGAACTGGAAAGCCTTCAAGAGCCCAGGCATGTTACCTGCTTCTCTCTGCTTGGATGTCCCCCCTCTGCCCCCTAATGCAGAATGGTTTCCTCTGTTGCTCAGTCCACATGACAATTTATGTCCAACTTTCAGTCCATCCTTTAGTTTTGCCTGTAACTTGTATATGGTAGAATAAATTAGTCTTTTTCTTTTGGTAGGTATTGTATGCAAGGTGTTATCTCAACTCCCTAGTTTTAGATTAGATCTCTGATATCCTGTGCTAAAATTTAGTATTTCAATGGCTCTGTTTTACCTTCTGGGTCATATGAATACACATTGTGCACATGAGTACATGTGTAATCATTGCTTGCAAAAATGTTAATTAATTCAGCACACTTTCACAGCATGCATTCTTAGTACTAGGTTAGGCTGTAGGGTTCTTATGAAGATGAATATAATGTATTTAGAAGGTTATGGCCCTGATCCAGAAAAGTGTACCAAATCTGTGTTCATGGTATTAGTTCAAAATTAGTCTTCAGTTTTTCCATCCTTCAGTTTCATCTCTTGCCTTCTTTATTTGTGACTTTCACCTCTAGCGTTCTCATCTGTGAGGAAGGCTTGCTTTGACCCTTTTCACTTTGGTTCGTTGTTTGTATTCTACATGTAGACTCAGGCCTTTATTCTCATAGCAGTCCTTGTGGCCTGATCCAGGAGCCTCCAAGGGAGTCTTTACTAGACATTGCCTGGCATCCTGGGCCCCTCTTGGACCCAAGTCAGAACAAGACAGCTGGACCAGAAAATATGGCTGTTATCTTTATAGACGGATGGAGAAGATAAACTCACAAGTGTTTTTAAATAAAACATTTTAACTGTCATAACTCACATTTTAATGAAGTACTATAGGAATGTTTATGCCAATGCCTGTCACATAGTAGGACCCCCAAAAATAACTTTTGAAAAGAATTAATAAATGAAATGGGGCTGGTTTTTATGGGTTCTCTAAAACTGGGCTAATGGGTGGGCAGTGGATTGGGTATTTTCACTGTAAGAACAGCCTGTGTATAGGACCCAAGTTGTGAACTGATGGAGAGCTGTTGAGTGTGAATGTATTGATTATGGTGGGGGAATAGCTCAAGGGATTCGGTAGGGTCTGGTTGAGAGGCCTGATAGGCCATGGTAGAGAATTTAGACTCCATTTTCTAAGAGCTTCGGGAGAATTTCCATTGCAGGGATAAGGGGAAGAGATTTGTACTTTTAAAGGCAACTGTGGTCTGTTCTAACCTGGAGTGGCAAGAAATGAGCAGTGTGGGCATGAGTCAAGATGCTATTTTAAAAGTCTAGGCAAAAGATGATGGAGGCCAAAAGGTGTAGTAACAGTAAGGGTGAAAAAACTTAAATCTGATGTACTTTGGGGAGATAGACTTGTCAGGAGTGTTTGTTCCAATGCAGGGTCAGCTTTAATCAGTCTGGTTTAATCAGTGTACAGGGTGGAGGCAAATGAGCTGAGCTTCAGGTGCATTACCCCTTTTCCCGTGTCCTCCTCGTGACTCTGATCCTGTGTCTACCTGGTTAATCATCCTTAGCCTTGTCTCCAGTTTTCCAATCTTGTAGTTACTTCTTAGACCTGATTATAGAAGTCTGGTTAGTCTCTGACTTTTGGCTGTTACACTCTGGTGCCACCCATTGGGGATGCTTCAGACACTAAAATGTAAAAAACAAAACAAAACACTCCTGTCTTACAGGGGAGACAGATATGTACACAATCAGTAAAAATAAATGGTGGTAAATGCTTTAATGGAGGCATGGACAGAATAGTGTAGATGCCAGGAAGAAGGACCACTGATGCTCCTGGAGTCGGGTAAGGAAGAGGGAAAATGCTCTAGCTCAGAGCTGGTAGGTTAGTGTCTCAGATAGGAGAGACGTTTGAGGTGCCTGTGGGTTCAGGAGGAGACGACCAGGAGAGGGCTGGAATGATAGATCTACAAGAGCAGTAGGTCTGGACTGTGACTGTTCTTTAGGGAAACGCAGAGACTCTGATGTAATTAACTGGGCTTGATTGGTATGCTTTAACAGCAACTGAGGTGACGCTGATATGCAGCCAGGGTTGACAATCACTGGTCCAGGAGAGACGTTTTCCTGGAGTGGAGGGTAGGTGATAGCTGCCCCCTTAGATGCAGATCAATTTGGGAACATGGAGAATTGGAAGGAAATAGAACCAGACAAAGCCCTAATTAGGAAACACTAACACCGTGGCGGCAGCAAGGAGGTGCCAGCCAAGGAAAACCTCCAAACTTAACCCCTAAATCTTAATTGTGCCCTGTTTAATTTAGGCTTTTGATGTATATTTTGCACAATCCTTCCCTCTTATGACCTGGAATGGATTATGTATCAGGATATACCTTAGATTCGGACCTCATGGACCACCAGTTGGTGACGCTGCCTTAGATACCTAATTCACCTGTATATTGTTGATTGACAGGCTTATGCAACTGGCAAACATTAATCTATTTATCATTGATGTGGAAATCATGACCTTCTCATCAGCAGCAAGTACCTATATCTGCCTCCAAGTTTATTTAAAAGAATGCATGAAAGTAACAGTTTCCAAGAATCTATTTTATTTTCTGAATTCAAAGTCACCTGTCATTTTTGTCATAGATTCTTTGAAGCATGAAATAGCCTGCCAGTTGCCTATTGCTCTCAGAGTTAATGAATGATTATCAATTTATCATGGGTGATAACCTAGCTGCAAATTATAAAGAGGCATTCTATCACTTCCTAGCATTTTGCCTCATGGCTGTACCTGCCTTTCTACATTGGTCTTCTCCACAGGATTTGGAAGCCACTGTCCCCAATGCTTTTAATAGAGAACATTTCTTATTTGGAAACCTCTTTGCACTTGTAATAGCACAGTGAATATGAGTTGGTTATATTTTGCTTTGTGTAATAGATTTTGTACAAATAACAATTTCTCGATGTAGGATATTACAGCTTTACATTGGACCAGTACCGCATTATAGTTTTAGTGATATTTAATTTTTATTTCCAATTTATATTCCATTCACTTCTTGCAAGTAAAGTATAGCAGTTTTCCAGCTCTCTAGCCTCTTGGTTAGGTAGTTAATGATTAGAAAAATAGGACTGTTTTAAGGAATCTTACTTTTTAAAGGCATACCACTCCTACCCTCACCCCCAACTAAGAGAAGAACTCTGTAACATGCTCTTTCACTTCAAGGTCTTGGACTTGACTTTATCTGTATTTAAAATAAAAAACGGGGCCCATATCTTACTCAATTTCACATTTCTGACACTGAGCATAGTATTATAACTCAGTAAATATTCACTGAATTGAATTGTGAACTATTACCTGCACTTCCTCAATTATAAGTTTGTGGTACTGAGAAGTGGGTTATCTTAGGGATGTGGTTTTTATTTTAGCAATATAAACAGAGGTGACTACATAGCTCAGTGTGATTACTTAAAGTTCCAAACTTAAGATTTTCAGTCCCAGTTTTTTTCTTTTTTAAAATATATTTTTATTGATTTCAAAGAGAAAGAGAGAGGGCAAGAGAGGTGGAAACATCAATGAGGAGAGAGAATCATTGATTGGCTGTCTCCTGCATGCCCTCCACTAGGGATTGAGCTTGCAGCCCAGGCATGTGCCCTGACAGGGAAGGGAACAGTGACCTCCTGGTTTATAGGTCGATGCTCAGTCACCTAGCTACAATGGCAGGACCAGTTCTTTCATTGTTGAAGAGTTGCCCTCAGAACTTGCTTGCAGTCCTGTTGTACTGTATAGAATTCTTTGAGTATTTTTACCTGTTTCACTTTGGCTCATTCAATAGAGGCCTAGCACAATGGTGTGTGTATAGTAGTGGTTGAATTAATTAGTAAATATGCTTTAATGAAGTAGGAGTATAAACTCTGCTGAGTTTTCTTTGAGATTTTAGGTGGTTTTTAGTAATCTCTGATTAGTTATTACCATTGCTATAGATGATTTACCTGTGTATATTTAACAAGCTTCAAATCCTCTCAGTTTCTAAAACTTGGAGGAAATAAAATTTTGTTCTGATTGACTACTTCTACTTCTTGTATTCTTATTCCTAAAACATATATTGACAAGCAGAGAGAGAAATTCTTGCATTATTTGTTTGCCTGATTCATTTTATACATTGCTTTGGGTTTTCTTCATGTGTTTATTTTATCTCCCCAACCATGTAATGCATATTTCTCCTGATGGAGTCATAGCTTACACTTTATTATAGCTGCTACAGAGTTGTGCACATAGTTAAGAACTTTATAAATTGTTGATTGGTTTCTTGGCTGGGCTGATGAGTTATGGGGCTAACCTTCACAGTGAAAGCATTTGCCCCTATCTCAATGCATAACAGTTTCTTGAGGGATGCATATCTGACTTATAAAAACATTTCCTACAGAGAATCCCAGTTTCCCTTCTTAACTCATTTCAGAGTTGAATGATCCTTACTTTTTATGGAAGCATATCTCTATATTTTTTCAGGATTTCTCTTTTTGCAATGAGAACAATTTTCGCATGAGAAACAGAGCGAAGAAATAAAAGAGTCACTATAGACAAGCTGCTGAGTTAGTAGATTGAGGTCTGAGGAGATGATTCTATTCTTGTTTGAACTAGCCTGGGAATTTAAACTTTTGAACTTTCTAGACCTGTATTAATGCCCAGATAGATATACATCAAATCTCAAGAGAACCCTCTGATTACTCCCTGAAGGATGAACAAAATAATGTTCTTGTATTGAGACCACCTGACATCCATTATCCAGTCATCTCGAGTAGTGGTCAGCAAACTGCGGCTCGCAAGCTGAGCCGCGGTTTGCCGCTCTGTTGTCTAATGAGTAGGCAGGCAAACTCAGTCAACAGAGCCGCAGTTTGCCAATCACTGCCCTAAAGCAGTGGTCGGCAAACTCATTAGTCAACAGAGCCAAATATCAACAGTACAACGAATGAAATTTCTTTTGAGAGCCAAATTTTTTAAACAAACTTCTTCTAATGCCACTTCTTCAAAATAGACTCGCCCAGGCCGTGGTATTTTGTGGAAGATCCACACTCAAGGGGCCAAAGAGCCGCATGTGGCTCGTGAGCCGCAGTTTGCCGACCACGGCCCTAGAGGATCACCATCTTGGATCAATCCAGAGACTAAGAATTCAGTACTGATTTTTCTTGAAAATGTACTTTTTACTATAAAAAGTCTTAGCTTTTCTTTCTTCTTTGGGACACGCTGGGTATTGCCTAGTTGTGTTTCCAGTTTGCAAACCCTAAGGCCCATGCGTAAATCTTATGCTTAGTAATCTAGATTCATGTTAAAAAATAATGGCAAGCTTTCTTTATTCCTTCTAGACTTCCACAGAAATGTTTCTAAAATACTTCTAATGTTTCATTGCTTTAGTGTTTCAAAAATGTTTCAAACAAAACATTAGGAAGTTATGTACTGATACAAATTTTGCATTTTTTCAATTATATTAAAATTATATTACCAATCATCTATTGCTATTTTGATAAGGATTAAAGAACAAGAATGGTTTAAAATTTTATCATATGCTTTTTTTTGACATAGATGATCATTAACTTTTCTTTTTTGATGTTTATATGGTTATTTATATTAGTGAACTTCCTAAATTAGAATGAACAGTTTGTGCTCATAGCTTTCATTTATAGCACTTCTGAGTTATTTTTGGTATTACTTGTAAAGTTTTTACATTAATATTTATAAGTGAGATCTGACAGTAATTTTTAATGTGTTTTTTGGTGTTTGTGATACTGTAAATATCTGACAGTTTTCCTTCTTTCACTGTACCATAGAAAAGTTTAAATTCTATTATTTCTTCTTTTAAAATTAAAAGAATGTTAAATTAGGAAGGGAACTAAGAATGTTTATCTAGCTATCTTATTTTATAGGTGGAACAGTGGCTTGTTTATAGCTACTTAATGGTAGCTACTTGGTTTGGGGAAATAACATTTATTGAGCATTTACTCAGGTGTTTAGAAACAGTATCACACAAAATGAACAATATCGTATTTTCATGTACTCATTAGATGTGAGTTTGCTTATTTGAATATCTAAAGTCAGAATAAAAAATTATGATTTTTAAAAAATAGACTTTTTGTAGGAGCAGTTTTAGATTCATAACAAAATTGAGTGGAAAATACAGAATTCCCATATGCCCCATGCACATGAACAGCCTCACCCACTATCTACGCCCCCCACCAGACTGGTACGTTTGTCATAAGTGGTGAACCTACATTGACACCTCATTATCACCCAAAGTCTGTATTTTACAAAGTCTATATTTAGGGTTCATTCATGGTATTGGGTTTTGACAAATGTGTAATGACATTTATCCACCAATATGGTATCACACAGAAGAGTTTCACTGCTCTAAAAATTCTCTGCTTTGCCTGTTCATCTCTCCTTTCTCAAAACTGTCTCCACAATTTTGCCTTTTCCAGAATGCCTTACAGTTGGAATCAGATACAGTCTTTTCAGATTGGCTTCTCTCACTTTGTAACATGCACTTAAAATTTCTCCATGTCTTTTCATGGCTTGATAGCTCATTTTCAAAGTTCTGAACAATAATCCATTGTCAGGATAAAATTCTATTGGCTTTGGATGGCTGAATGTCTTTCCTGAAGATCTTATCTCAGTCTCCTTTTAATCCCAGAATCTAGTCCATCAGCTACTACATTTTTATTGAATGCCAACGAAGTGCTTTGTCTGGTGCTGAGGCAGTGATCCAAACAAACGCGAGCAACGCCTGTCCTCGTGGACCCTGGCACAATTTCTAGAACCTAACAGGTGCCTGGTGAATGTGTTTGCTCATGCAAGTCCTTTGGAGATTCTTTGTCTTCTTTAGTTTCTGAACATGATAATACGCATTTATTTCCACTAGGTGGTGGTAGAGTCATGTCCCCAGAACAGTTTGCACCATAATTAAGACACTAATTGTTTGCTTATAAATGTAGTTCTCTTTATAATACGTAAAATATAAATATCTTTATGTTAACTCACTAGAATGTTGTCACTAATTAAAATGAAAACTTTTAACACATTTTTCAGAATGAATCTTAATGAGTAAAATTTCTCACATTCTTAACTTTATCTTCCTTTGTTTAAGAATGAAACATTATTGAGATTGGGCTACGTGTAAGTTGGGTATTCAGAGATGACTATGATTTCCTTTTTGTCCTTTGTGTCCTGTCACAATTCAATGAGGGAGACAAACATGAAGAGAAGTCCAAAACACACAGTGATTTATATGTGTCTTAAGTGCACCATTACATGAGTTTTGACAAATGCATACACTTATGTAACCCGAATCCCCGCCAAATATAGATCATTATCTTGGGGTGGCTATTTTTAAGGGCCGTGAGCGGGCTAAGTAAACAGAGGAAGCCAGTTGAGAGAAAAATGGAGATGATCAAGGCAAGCGTTTCCTGAGATAGTATCCTGGTTCCTTGAGTTATTTGTCAGTTCGAATTTGGTCTGTGTGAGTCCTGGATGCACCTTGGTCTTGTCCAGGAGATTTTACATGAACTGGTTTTGGTGGTTTTCTGTCACTAGCAGTCAGAACAGTACATCCTTTAATTTCTAAGATGAGGGACTTGACTCTGTACTCCTGATACCATAACCTAAAGCCACGCAGAACAGAAAATGCCTTCCACACCTAACAGTAACAGGCCATCGACTGGCAGGACCAGAGGCTGCAGTGCTAAAAGCCATAGCCTCGTCCAGCAGCCAGCTGCATTGCTCACTCACCCTGTGCCAGGCACTGTGCCTCTTGGGGGGCGTCACCTCTTTCAGGGCAGCCCTAAGATGTAGGTGGCTGTGGTGCCCTCGGCCGAGAACTTCCCTGGGAAACGGGCGTTCAGGGAGGTGATCGAACTTTTCTAGGATCATAGCCAGAGGAGTCAGAATTTGATACCCAGGTTTCTCTGGTTCCAAAGTAGGGTCTTCCTGCCCTCTTCCCCCCAAGCTCTATGCATTGGTTCTCAAAGTGTGGTCTCAGGAGCAGCAGCATGTAAGCAATGCAAATTGTCAGGCCTCACCCCAGATCCAGTGATTCAGAAACTCTGGGAGTGGGACCCAGCAATTGATGTTTTCACAAGCCCTATAGGTGGCTCTGATGCATGCCAAAGTAGAGAAATCCTACTGGATTTCTAAGGAATCCTAATGATCACAGGGCCGTGTAGACTATATTCCCATTTTATAGGTCAGAAAGTGAGGTTCAGATCGGCAACTTGCTCTGGTAGGTACAGGAAGTGGAAGATACCAGAGTGGAATCCAGGCCAGTCTGACCATAAAATCCAGGATCAGGTGAACTTTATGTTAGGTGAATTTTAACTCAGTGACAACCAACCGAACCATCACTGCCAACAAAAAAGCCTGTATTGGTTCCCCAGGGCTGTCTTAACAAATTAAAATTTGGTGGCTTAAAAGAGAAATTCTTCTCCCACAGCTCCAGAGGCTACAAGTCTGAGGTCAAGGTGTTGGCAGGACTTTCTGTAAAGGCTGGACTGGAGAATTCTTCCTCGACTCCTCTGAACTTCTGGTGACTCCTGTCAATCTTTTTCATTTCTTGCCTTGTAATTGCATGACTCCAGTCTCCGCCTTGGTTGTCACAGGACTTTCTCTCTGTGTGTCGGTGTCTCTGTGTGTCCTCTCTGTCTTCTTTTCTTACAAGGACACCACTCATTGTGTTTAGGGCCCACCTAATCCGGTATGACTTCATCTTAACTAATGACCTTGACCTATTTCCAGATAAGGTCACATTCTGAGTTCTGGGTAGACGTGATTTTGGGGGCACACTGTTCATACTGTTCACACCATAGCACATGGTGTCCTCTTCCCATTGCCTGGGTCTCGCCCTCCTGATGCTACAAGCTCTCCCTCAAATCCATTTGGGTCTCTGTCCAATGTCATCATATCGGACGGCTCTCTCTACCCTGTCTAAAACACCAACTCTCTATCGTTGTACATCCTCTCCATTGCTTTCTTTTTCTTCTGAGCACTTAGCACCATCTAATATCTTTCCTAATTAACCCTCTGTCTACTGTTTGTTTCCAGAAATTGTAATGTAAACCCCATAATAGTAGGAACTCTGTTGTTCATTGATATATTCCCAACACCTAAAAAAGCACCTGACACATGGTAAATACTTAGCATATTTTTTTGAATTTATTAAATGAATGAGTGGGTGATTTTCTTTCGTAGAGAAGTACCCTTTAACAAAGGAGAGGACTTTAAAAAACAACTTTTTAAAGAAGCTCCTAATTATTAAATTTGGGACAGTTTGAGTATTAAGAAAGTATAATAACTCTAATCAATTGAAACATTTTGAATAAGTAAAAATCCATTAGTCCATATTAAAGGGTAGTGGGGTGGGGGGTGGGCGGAAAGGACAGAGAAAAACAGCAAAGCTCTGCCTTATAGAACTAGTGGCTTGGTGCATGAATTTGTGCACATTGAAAGGAAATTAATTAGAGGAAATATTTTAATATCGCTGTTCGCCCTTTCTTTATAATAGAAGTGTCAACCAAATTCATGATCAACAATGACAGATAGAAACACGTGTGCGATTGGTGCCAGCGAGAGCTTTATATGTATCACACATGCACCAGTCAACTTAGCCTTTTATAGATATAGAACAAACTTGCTTAATTAGACCTGCTTTCTTTTTTAAAAAAAATGTATTTTATTGATTTTTTACAGAGAGGAAGGGAGAGGGATAGAGAGTTAGAAACATTGATCAGCTGCCTCCTGCAAATCTCCTACTGGGGATGTGCCCACAACCAAGGTACATGCCCTTGACTGGAATCAAATCTGGGACCATTCAGTCCGCAGGTCAATGCTCTACCTACTGAGCCAAACCGGTTAGGGCTAGACCTGCTTTCTGATGTAGCTAAACTTTTTCCAGCCCAGTGAAGCACCACAACTTCTCTTTCAGGTAATTGTCAGCAATACAGCAGTAAATATCAACATGAAGCAGATTATTATTATAGATCACACAGGGAGAACAAAGGGTAAAATATTTAACTGCAGCAGTGTTTGCCTATATTCTGTGCAGTGAGAAAACCTGAAGTCATTTTCAAGATCCACCATTTATTCTTTTCAGTTGGGTCAAGTTTCTAAACTTTGTAAATCTTCTGGCTAATGAAGAAAAAAAAAAAATGATTCCACTGAGTCTCCTATCTCCCTACTCCAGGACTTCTGTGAGGATAAAATGTGATGAGGCACGGGAAAACACTTCATAGACATTTGATTAAAGTTTAAAGTGTTTCCACCTGGCTATGAAGCAAGTTGTATTCCTGGGCTGCAGAAACTCCAAGGAGGGTAGTTGCTAGGGATTGGAAGCCGGGCATTGCTACATGACGTCATTACCTGGCACCCACAGTGACCGTTTCCGGGCTGGGCTGGGCTGTGGGCTGCATTTTGCGCCATGGGGTCTCAGCAGCGTCAGCTGCAGTTTGGTGGGCTGTGGCTCCGAGGTGGTGGTGGGGCCTGTGTCCCGCTTGGGGGAAGCCAAGTGTTGCTTTTTGGGCACCAGGTTCGTGGTGCCATTTCTCTGTGTGCATCACGGCAGCTCGTGCAATGACCATCTGTCCCCGGTGGTCAGTGCACATCATAGCGACCAGTCGGAAGGTGGGAAGGACACTTAGCATATTAGCCTTTTATATAGATAGACTAGAGGCCCGGTGCACAAAATTCGTGCACGGGTGCAGTCCTTAGGTCTGGCCGGTGATTGAAGTGTGAGCTTCTGGCATGGAAGGGCAGGTCCCAGCTGACCTCTGGGCCCTGAGCAGCACCTGGGCCCCTGTGCACCCTCCTCTGCTTGAGTCATCAGGCCCCTGCCCAGCTCCCTCAGTGCCTGGGAGCTGGGCGGCGGCCCCACCCCCCGCCCCCACTGCTGGTTGCTGTTTGCGGGGCAATTGGCAGGGTGATTGGTGGGGCGATTGGGCCCCACACGCACCTGCCTTGGCCTGGTGCTGCCCGCTCACTTGCTCCACCATCCTGCTGTGGTCCCGCTCTTGTCAGGGCCCATTGGGGCCAGCAGCGCCTCCACTGCTGCTCACTGCCAGTGCTGTGTTGCTGATATCTGCCATGTTCCGTGCTGCCCCCTGGTGGTCAGCGCACGTCATAGTGAGCGGTCAAACTGGTTGAACTCCTGGTCGAACTTCTGGTGGAATTCCCGGTCGAGGGGACATTTTGCATATTAGGCTTTTATTATATAGGACTAGAGGCCCAGTGCACGAAATTCGTGCATGGGGGTGTGTGTCCCTCAGCCCAGCCTGCACCCTTTCCAATCTGGGACCCCTTGAGGGATGTCCAACTGCCTGTTTAGGCCTGATCCAAGTAGGATCCAAGTAGGATCCAAGTAGGATCCAAGTAGGATCCAAGTAGGATCAGGCCTAAACGGGCAGTCGGATATCCCTCTCACAATCCTGGACTGCTGGCTCTCAACTGCTCACCTGCCTGCCTTCCTGATTGCCCCTAACTGCTTCTGCCTGCCAGCCTGATCACCCCCTAACCACTCCCCTGCCAGCCTGGTCCCCCCTAACTGCCCTTCCCTGCAGGCCTGGTCCCCCCCAACTGCTCTCCCGTGCAGGCCTGGGTCTCCCCAAACTGCCCTTCCCTGCAGGCCTGGTCGCCTCCAACTTCCCTCCTCTGCTGGCCTGGTCATCCCTAACTGCCCTCCCCTGCAGGCTTGATTGCCCCCAACTGCCCTCCCTTGCAGGCCTGGTGCCTTCCAGCTGCTCTCCCCTGCTGGCCTGATCACCCACAACTGCCCTCCCTTGCAGACCTGGTCCCTCCTAACTGCCCTCCCCTGCTGGCCATCTTTGGTGGCCATCTTGTGTCACATGGAGTCAGTCATCTTTGACCACATAGGGGCAGCCATCTTGTGTGTTGGAGTGATGGTCAATTTGCATATTATTCTTTTATTAGATAGGAGGATTAAATAGGATAGAGGCCAGGTGCACGGGTGGGGGCCAGCCGGTTTGCCCTGAAGGTTGTCCTGGATCAAGGTGGGGGTTCCCTTGGGGCTTGGGGCACCCTGGGCGAGTGGCCTTTGGTGGTTTGCAGGCTGGCCATGCCCCCCAGTGACCCAAGCGGCGTCCCTAGTATCTGGGATTTATTTACCTTCTATAATTGAAACTTTGTAGCCTTTAGCAGAGTCAAGCCTCCTGCTCCCTCTGAGGCCACAGCCATTTTTGTTGGGATTTATTTATCTTCTATAATTGAAACTTCGTAACCTTAATCGAAGGCCAAGGCAGGCCAGGGCTGCGGAAACTTGGCTTCCTCCATTGCTGGAGAAACCCAAGCCTCCTGCTCTCCCTGTGGCCTCAGCCTCGCTCCTGATTGGCTGGTGGGCGTGGCTTGTGGGTGTAGTGGAGGCACAGTCAATTTGCATATTACTCTTTTATTAGATGGGATTCCTTCTAATAGGTATAGACCAGCGATTTTCAACCAGTGTGCTACAAGAATTTTTAAAACAAACAATACCTGACTGTTTAGTTTTTAGTACTGACCTCTCTTCCCTTAGATTATCAAATGAAAAATGACAACAGCCAACTATAGTTGTCCAATGTGACTGAATAATAAAAGTATACCTATTTTCTGTCAGATTGGCAAAAATCATATTTTTTGGTGTGCCACAGAATTTTACTAATTAATTGGTGTGCTGTGAAATGAAAAATATTGGAAATTGCTGAGATAGATGAATGATAGAAAATCACCATTTAGAGGTATTCTTGCAAAAATGTTCCAAACTTCAAGGTTTTAGGAAACACGGCAGGTAGAGAAACAAGGTAAATGGCCCCTAGAAGTAAACAGTCACAGGAGTTCAAAATGCATGATATTTAATCAGGCAATTTTCTGGGGCTTCTCAAAAAGCCATTGTTGTACAAAGGGGAGAGAAAGAAAGAAGGCGGCGGGGGGGGGGGGGGGTGGTTGCACAGTTCTCTAGTCAGGAGGAAACTAAGGAGATTTAATTACCCGTTTTGATGTATGAATTTAGATTGGATTCAGGTTGAAGGGAGAAGTTATAACAAATGTTCTTTCACCACCTGTAGATAGTTGAACACAGACCGAATACTAAAGAATAGTATGTAATTATTGTTTATTTTATTGGGTGGGGTAATAGTGTGATCATATAAGAGATGTTATTCTTAGGAATCACATGCTGAAGGCTTTAGGGATGAATTATGATTTTTGCAACTTTCAAATGAAGGAGAAAAAGAACGTACATGTTTATGCATATGTAGAGAGATGAAGCAGACATAGCAAATGGTTAACAAATGTTGAGTCGGGGGGGAAGGCTATATTCATGATGATTGTATTTCCCTCCTCAACTTTCCTATTTGAAAAAAGTGGGATGAAAACAGTTTTCTTAAAAAGCTGGATGTGAAAGAGTAGATCAATAATCCAAGTGATGATTACATGGCAATTAATTCCAAGAGGAGACGAGGCTGCCTTGAACTGGGAAAGGATATTGAATGAAGAACTGACTAAGCATGAAGCTGACCTGTCCACTGTGATTTATGATGTGTACATGTCCTTCTGGCTCTTCTTTGGTGGTGGGTATCTCTGTAAACGATAAGGTTGAAAAGAAATATTGGAATGAATCATCCTTGTATTGGGAGAATCCATCTTAAAAGATAGGTGAAACAACTTCAGGTATGTGGCCTGTGCGTTGGCCAGGCACACGTGCAGTTTCTCTCTCTCTCTCACTCTCGCTCTCTCTCGTATTATGGGATAAACTATATGGAGGGAGGCAGTTAGGTTTGTTTTCAAATAGCACACATTTCTAGTATTTCCCTCTTGTCATAAGACTGAAAAATTTCTCTGGCTTTTATAGCCAATAATCAATTTTTCTGTTTTGATGCAATCAATATTTGTGTTATGGTATTGATTTTATAGATATTCTTTTTTCATACTGCATTTTATTAGTGGACATTAAGAAAGTTAATAGGACCAAAAATGTGTAGTGCACACTCTAATTTATTTAATCACTCACCCAGTTTTTCAGAAAAAGGCAAAACATCACACATTATCTGACAAATCTGGTTTCCAAAGTATATGTTATCATGATAATGCATTTAACAGTTTAATTTTCATTTATAGGATTTGGAATTGCTTTTTGAAAGCTATTTAGCTTAAAGTATAGAACTTGCTCTAAGTTATGATAAAATTAGCTAGGATGCCATTTCTAAATTACTGGGTTACTGCAGAAATAGTAGGTTCCTTTTAATAATGCAGTGTGATCAGATGCCTCAACTTACAGAGGTTCCTAAAATTTATCCCCATATGGTACCAATATAAATCATAGATAAGCTATAATTGAAGTTTTCGAAATGGAACTTCTCATAGCCAGCGCTCCTATTACAAGCTCAAAGAGCCAGCTTCATTTGGTTTAGAAAAACAGTGCCTCTTAGATAATATCTCTAATGTGAAAGTTCCATTTACTAAAGATTAGTACATTTTTTCTCCCAGATAAAAGAATTTATTAGATAATACAGCTATTTAATTTTTAACAAGCTTTGAAGGATTATGTTGTTTGTATATGATCAGTTGTCACACCTTTTATTATTATATAGATAGAATTATTCCTAGAGTTTTCTTTGGACAAATGAGGTAACACATCTTATGGGTATAGTAGTGTTGTGGTGCCTTGATTCTCTGCTTACTTGCTATTTGCTATGTGTAGTGGGTGATGCACTGTGTTTCATAGTTTGTCCAGTAGAAAAATAGGCCATGATTTTGGGCTCTGCCTCTACAAAAGCAATGGGAGAATATAGTATCCTCTTCAGTATCTCAATTTTTGGTCTTTGTTTTTCAGAAGCAGTTGGTATAATTATATCCTGAATCTTATGATTTACCTTAGTAAATGGGGAGCTAAAGATAAATTACACCAGTTCTAGCAAAACTTAAAAGTATGAAATGGAATTAACTGCTCATGATCTTTAATGAACTTGATCTGTGGGACAATTCATTGGTTATTTGTTCATATATTGTTCAATTTTAGCATGTCTAGTAATGCCTTACTTTTAAAAATATGTTTTTATTGATTTTATAGAGAGAGATAGAAACATTGATGAGAGAGAATCATTGATTGGCTGCCTCCTGCACCTCCCCCCCCCAACCCCCCCGCTGATGATGGAGCCTGAAACCCAGGCATGTGCCCTGACCAGGAATCGAACTGGAGACCTCTTGGTGCATGGAACAGTGCTAAACCAACTGAGCCACACTGGCCAGGCATGCCTTACACTTTTATGAGTCATTAAGTTAATTCCTGCATTTCCAGCATTTTTTTTCTTTGATATCCACTTAAAGGCAAAGCTCCAGGCCCATTTTAGAAGTGAGAATGTTTGCAGAATGAAGTCTAGGTCATTCAGGCAAATTAAGTTCTTATCTGAACTAAGCTCTCCCAGACAAATGACTGGAAGTCCCCCCATACTTGCACAAATTAAATTCCTAATCTCTTGGTTTGCAAAAGACTACGTTTTAACACCTGTAGGGGTTTTCTAACTCAGCTCTCTCTTCAGTTCATTTTCTTTGTTGGTAACTCTGTCATATGCTGTTAGACTCTGAGTACCTTAAACACAATTTGAAATTCACATAAAGATTTGAGAGTGGCTTTAAAAATAGCAGAATCTTATTGGTGCTGTTTATCCCTTAGGGTAATAGTAAGAAGGGAACATTTTTATGTTTTCCCTAAACTGTTCTCTGATTGGAGTTAGATTCAAGGAAGGCAGTTTTAGAGATATGGGACAGGCCGGTAATAGAAAATAATGTCTCCATTTTGTCTGACTTGACTTGTTGCTGTTAACAATCCTCTTCTTACTCACAGTTCAAACTGCTGGCTGTTAGCATTTATTGAATGTTAACTCCATGCTAGGTTTTGTGCTAAGCGCCTCATGTTATCTTATATATAATCAGTGAAGCACAGTTCCTTATAACGTTTTTATATCATCATCATCATCGTCATCATCATCATCGTCATCGTCATCATCACATCCACTCCGGCTTTGTAGATGAGGACACTGAGCCTTAAAGAGGTAAAGGATGTGTCATATAAGGCTTTTTTATTTTTTAAATGTTTAGGAACATTCCTTCCTTACCCAGTTTGTTGAGCATTTTTTATCATGAGTGGATATTCAGTCTTGTCAAGTCAAATGCATTTTCTGCACCTATTATTTTCCACTTACTATGTATCACATTTAGTGATATGTGTAGGTTGAACTCAATGATGAAAGGTTGAAAGCTTTTTTTTTTTTATTGTTTTAAGTATTACAAATAGTAGTACATATGTCTCCTTTTTTTTTCACCATTGATCTCCCCCCCACCTTCCCTACCCCCCAGGACATGCCTTCACCTGCCCACCCTGCCCCGCCGCCCCAGTGTCTTGTATCCATTGGTTGTGCTTATATGCATGCGTACAAGTCCTTCGGTTGGTCTCTTACAGCCCCCCTCGCCCAACCTCCCCTGTCTTCCCAATGTAGTTTGACAGTCTGTTCAATGCTTCTTTGCCTCTGTATCTTTTTCCCACCATTTCTTTCCTTTAAAACGTTTTGCCTTTGCAGACTGGAAATAAACATATAACAAAACAAGACAAAACAAAAAAATGTTTGGAGTCCCAATTTCAATGTCCAACAGTTCCTTATGTGTACATGTCAGCAGTGATATCTGGATGGTGGACACATGGTGGCAATGCAGGTCCGACCCTCCCTGGTTTGGTCCTAGGCAACCTGCAGCGGTGCACAGCTGCTGACTGCTCCCATGGCAAGGCGCTGTCAGCGTCTTCCATCTCTGGACTGTTTTTTCCTCTTGTCTTCGTGGTTGGAGCACTCCTGTCAATTCCTCTCTGTTGCAGGAATCCATCTGGTCTTGGGGTTGTTTTCTGAAAATATACAAATATATTCTCGACCACAAGTTAATAAAGGAATCTTTTCTATATAATTGATTTGGGATCCTTTTTATTTTTGTTCAAATGATTTTCCTTTGTCTTATTTAGACCCCATGTGTGTTTTTAATGGCCGTCTTGCTGTTAGCATTGCAAATGAACCTTAATTTGGTAAAGTAAAAATTTTCTAGATGTAATTTACTTATAGGATATTTTTCCTTACATGATATTGCCCTACTATCCCCCCCCTTTTTTTTATTAATGGAGGTTTTTGTAAAATTTATAATGAAGTCTTGATAACTTTAAATTTTTTTTTTCCCCCCACACATATGACTGCTTTAGGTTCATTGCATATTCAGGAATTTTACCATGAGATGAACTACCAATAGAAATTTTAGTTATTACTTTAAGAACAGCTTTTTGTCCAGTACAATTAAATTTACTTGAATATTCACTTATTTCAATTAGCCTATTTAAATTAATCTGAAAACTCGATTACTATTTTACTGTCAAATTTAATACTCTACCAACAATCTTAGTTTACCCTGTAAATATTAGTGGGAAGGATTATTTGCATTCTTGAGTGGGCCCTGAGCATTCCAGATGCTCGGCTGAATTTAGATATAGGGCAACTGCTGTCGGCCAAGTCTCTTGTCTGTTACCTGGGTCCCGATCTGAGCTGGGCCAAGTCTCTGTCTGTCACCTGTATCTCGATGTGAGCTGGGCCAGGTCTCTTTCTGTTGCCTGGGTCCCGATCTGAGCTGGATGTGGGAGGCGCGAAGCAGCCATGGGGGCAGGAGACCTCCTTCAGAAGGGGTGAGGGTTCAAGCCCCTGCAATGTTGGGGGGGTGAGGGTCTGTGCCCCACTTCTGTTGCCCCCCCAAGTTCTCTCCTGATGGCCCCTCTGCGACTGTGCCTGTCTTAGGTTGTTCCTTCCTTGAGGAATCTTACCCGTCTCTGGCTAACTAGCCATCCTCCGGGGCCAAGCAGGGTGGTGTGAGGTTCAGTTCTGTCTCCTTGGTAGCCTATGCCCCCGTGGCCTCCACACCCAGCACCTACCTTGGGAACCCCTGGCCTGTTGGCAGGGTCCTGGTGCTGATCACATATCTCGGGGAACTCGGGTTTCTTCTCCAGTGAGGGCCCAGCTCACACAATTGGATATGAGACAGATCCATGGTACCAGTCCCCACGAGGCTTCAAGCTCAGCATGAACAGAAAGCTCAGGTAACAGCTGAGGGCAATTGGATTGTGAGAAGAGGGTCCCTCTTGGCACAAAGGGCAAGAGGGGCCAATATAGGATGCTCAAGTGCCTTCCCAGTGCCTTAATTCCTTCTGCAAGGGATTAAATCCTTTCATGTCCTTTTTTTTTTTTTTTTTTTAATTGCTGCCAATCATTCAAAGAATTAGTTTGTAAGTTTGTTTGGGATAATTGTAAAATATGCTGTTGTAAAATATCTAAAATTATAATGACATTGTAGAATAATATCATGTAAGGATATTCTTTGCCCTAGGCCCTGGCAATTCCATTTCAAACTGGCTATCAATTTCTTTTTGTAGCTTTATATAAACTTTGCGGGGAGGCAAAAACACAAATTACTTACTTTAGTTCAAGAGGCCAAAGGGTTGAAAGCTTTTCCTCTAAGATCAGGAACAAGAAAATGCCCAGTCTTACCAGTACTATTACATAGTATTGCAAGTCCTAGCCAGAGCAATCAGGCAAGAAAAGAATAAAGGTGTATGAACCACAGAGGAGGAAGTTAAAATTGTCCCTGTTTGCAGATGAATGATCTTATTTCTATATAGAAAATACTGAAGATTCTACTAAAAAACTGTTAGAACTAATAAATGAATTCAATAGGGTTGCAGGGCACAAAATCTAATCCAATGTATAGCATGGTGACTATAGTTAACAGTACTATATCGTATATTTGAAAGTTACTAAGAGAGTAAATCTGTTGTTGTAACAGTTATTTTTAGGGAGAGAGGGAGGGAGAGGAAGAGAGTGAGAGAAATATTGATGTGAGAGTGAAACATTGATCACTGTCTCCTGCATTCCCCCTACCGGGGATTGAGCCCGGAAACCCTGGCATATGCCCTGACCAGGAATAGAGTCTGCAACCTTTCAGTGCAAGGGCCTAAGAGAGTAGATCTTAAAAGTAACACATCATGGTGATGGATGTGTTAACTAGCCTTATTGTGGTAATCATTTCCCAACATACACACATATTACGTCATTATGGTGTATACCTTAGACTTACACAATGTTATATATCAATTGTATCTCAATAAAAATGACAACAAGGAGATAAAGGACTTTTTTTCAGGGTCACATGATTCCTAAGTGGTAGAGCTAGAATCCAAACCCTGGGCTTCTTGGCTCCAGAACCCATGCTCTGCATGCCCGGGTAGAACTTACATATCCCAGAACGCTCACCATGTTGCCCTTTGTCTTGATTCTGCTTCTATGTTTAGGACATTAGGATTGACAGGTTTTGCAGTGGGTGCCTGGCTTTCAATTTTGACTTCAGCTCTGGAGCTCTTTCTTAGATTTGTAGTCTTCATACTGGAACATGTGCATGCCTGAGGTTTCATGCAAATTTTCCAGGGATTTTGCATACAGAGATAGTCTTAATGGTATTCAGATGGTCAGTGTACATATTTACTTTCCTGAAATTGGTTGCCTGAGAGCACTTGTGGCTGATTCTCCTTTCCTACCTTCTCATTCACAAATTGCTTTTCTCTCCTCTGGCAGACAGTCAGTCCTGATTCTCACCTTGCATGCATTTTTCAATCTTTGCCTCAGGGAGTAAAACCTCTGGCAGGTTTACCCTATAAAGGAATCATTTAAGAATTCTTAGCTCCGGAGTGAGAATTTGTAAACACCAAAACAAAGAAAGGTGGGGCAGGATCACAGATGGGGCAGAGCCTTACTTCACATTGATAACAAATAGAATTGGACTGGATTGTTGGGTGTATAGGGAGGCTTAAAGGGAATGCAGATTAGCACATTTATTTGAATTGAAAAATGGAGTCAGGCTTTTTTGATAGAAAGTAAGTTTGATTTGGTTTATTGATTTGACAGTGAGGACAGGCTAGGAATTAGATTGTTTGGTGCACATATTTCATTACATAAATGAATGAAGTCTACAGCTTCCAGGGTTGCATCAGTAATATATTTAAAATGCATATAAAATGTGGCATTTATTTGTGTGTGTGTGTGTGTGAATACACTAAAATAGTATTTAGCATGAAAAATAAGGAAATTCTGCCATTTGAGCCTACATTGAACCTGGAGGTCATTATGCTAAATCAAATAAGCCAGACAGAGAAAGACAAATACTGTATGGTATCATTCATGTGTGAAATGTAAGTCCATAAACTCATAGGGGTGGAATGGTAGTTGCCAGGGGCTAAGAGGTGGAGGAAATGGGGAGATGTTGGTTAACATTTTCAGTTATAAGAAGAACTAGTGGACTGGTGTATGGATTTGTGCACATTGAAAGGAAATTAATTAGAATAAATATTTTAATATTGCTATTCATCCTGTCTCTATAATAGAAATGTCAGAGATGACAGAAAATTAGTAAAATGTATACGAAAATAACATAATTGATTAATAAATAAACAATAACAACATGATATAACAACAAAGACATGATATAAAAACAACAAAAACATGATATAAAAACAACATTGATAAAATAATGACTGATAAATTGATTAAACTTATTCTAATATCTCCCAGTATACCATGATTTACACATTAAGAGTAAAAACAATTTCAGAGTGCTTGACTAATTTCCCTTGTGATGAAGTATTTACAACTTTAACTTTAATGTCACACTCTTCAAACTTGAGAGAAAGCAATATATAACTGACTATGTCCGAAAACGGGTTCAGATACGAATATTCCTACTCTGTCTAGATTGGCACCAGTGAGAGGTTTATGTGTATTACGCATGCTTATTTTTAAATTGCCAGTGCGCGTTATATGTACCGGCCAATCGGTTGGACGGTCAGACAGACGTACGGTAGATCACTTAGCCTTTTCATATATATAGATAAGTTTTGAAGTGACTATAGTTACTAATACTGTATTGCAGAGAGTAGATCTTAAGTGTTCTTATCACAAAAAAGCAGATAACTATGTGAGGAAATGGATGTGCTTAATTAGCTTTGTTGTGGTAATCATTTCACAGTGTAAAAATATATTAAATTATCTTGTTGTAGGGCCCAGACATACAGTTTTATTTGTGAATTTTGCTTTAATAATGTTGGAAAAGTAAAATACATAAATATTATGCTGAAAATCATATCCTCTGACTCCACTAAATTTATGATAAAAATTTAAGATGTCAACCTAAAGTGTCAGAGGAGTACAAGATTGTTTTAGGAGGTGCAGAGGGAAATTGAAGCACATGGTGTTGTATCATTGTGCCCATCTTACCCCACCCTCGCCTAACCCACCCTTGCCCGAAGCTGCCTAGAATCCCTGTTTGAGAAAGGAGTTAGGACTTACTTCTTCCAAGTGTTTTAAAATTAGATTATCGACTTGAAACACTGCCTCTTAATGTTACATGTGTGCTGATGCTATAGGAGACTATTGCTGTTTGAGGAGTTATGTTCTAGAACAGTGGTTGGCAAATTGCGGCTTGCGAGCCGCAGTTTGCCGCTCTGTTGACTAATGAGTTTGCTGACCACTGTTCTAGAGTTTTGTAAGTAGATTCAGAATCAACTAATGTTTATTGATGTCTGACTGTGTATTAAGTTCCATTGGAGAAGTTGGTGAATATTATACTACTAGAGGCCGGGTGCAGGAAATTCATGCATGGGTGGGGTCCCTAGGCCTGGCTGGTGATCGGGGTGATTGGGGCCTTCCGGCTGCCGGCTGGAGCCTTCCTGCCTGCCAACTGCTGGCTGGGGCCTGCCGGATGGGGGGAAGGACCAGGGAAGGTTGGCCTGCCATGGGAGGTTGGCCATGGGAGTGCACTGACCACCAGGAGGCAGCTCCTGCATTGAGAGTCTGCCCCCTAGTGGTCAGTGTGACTGGTTGTTCCGGCGTTCTGGCCGCTTAGCCTTTTTTTAAAAAAAATATATTTTATTGATTTTTTTACAGAGAGGTAGGGAGAGGGATAGAGAGCTAGAAACATTGATGGTAGAGAAACATCGATCAGCTGCCTCCTGCACACCTCCTAGTGGGGATGTGCCCGCAACCAAGGTACATGTCCTTGACCGGAATCGAACCTGGGACCTTTTAGTCCGCAGGCCAACGATCTATCCACTGAGCCAAACCAGTTAGGGCTGGCCGCTTAGGCTTTTATACACACACACACACACACACACACACACACACACACACACACACGCACACACACACACGAGAAATCTGGTGCACGAAATTCGTGCACATGGCGCGGGTGTCCCTCAGCCTGGCCTACGCCCTCTCGCAATCCAGGACCCTTTGGGTAGGGTCCCTAGGCCTGGCCGGCGAGCAGGGCCTATTGGGGCGTTCTTTCCCCCGGCTGCTGGCCTGATAGCCTAGGCCTCCCTCTTTGGGACATTTGATGAGGGTGTCCTGGGCCTCCCTCTTTGGGGTGATTGTGGAGTCTCTCCTCCATCGATCACCCTGCTGGCTGCTTGGCCTCCCTCTTTGGGGCGATTGATCGCGGAGCCCCCCCATCGATCACCCTGCAGAGGGTGGCCTGGGCCTCCCTCTGCAGGGCAATGGCGGAGCAACCTGACCAATCACATTGCACCGGCCTTGGCTGGCCTGGTGCCAGTGTGTGTCATAGTGTGGTTGTCTGGAAGGTCGTCCAGACAGTCGTTCTGCTGTTAGATCGTTTGGTCAATTTGCATATTACACTTTTATTATTACAGATAGATACTTTTGTAGATGGAGAAATGTCCAATTGGAGGACAAATACTCAAAGATATTAGTGATGCTCAAAGGTATTAAAGAGTTAGCATTTATTATAATCTTATTCCTCAGTGAAACCACTGGAATTGGTTGGTAGATAAGAGGAAGCTGAGCAGATTAGAGGAAGTTATGCCAAAATATGTGTATGTCAACCACAATTTTAATGCAAGAAGTAAGAGAGTAAAAAACCAAAAACAACTATAGGGAACACACAAAACCCAAAATAGACAGAGCTGTCACAAGTTTTTCATTTAAATAAGAACATTTTAAGCACAGTAGAGCTTCAGTTCTGAAGCCAGCTCCCTGGAGCACTTTGTATGGCAAGAATCCTGGGAGGTAGAGAAGGCATCTGAGGTTAGTTGGATGGGTGTAACCGTCAGTTGTAGGGAGTCGGGAAATGAGCGTTCCTTCCCAAGGCATTAGATGCCTGCCTGGGTTTATCTCTCATGATCATCTGTCCATACCTGCTTCATCTCGCAAAAGCTTTGAGTTGGCCTTAATGGTTCTGCTCCATCAGTGAGCTTTGCATGTGTTCTTTGGGAAGCTATGAACCTCTGGCCTTGTTCAATCCCCAGTTCAAAAACATGGTGTTTAACTTAACCTCCAACTGATCTTCAGTTCCATATCAGAACATTTCTTTGTCATAGATTTTCCTTTTCTCATGTTTTGTGACCACTTTTACTCTTTTTACTTCTTTTCACTAAACCATTTCAATAGTCTCACTGAAACATTTTCCTCAAGGCTCCATTATTCTTGTCACCTGTGCTGTACCTCTAATGGATTAGTAGATTACCCTCCTTGCCTGAGGAAAGGGTACTTCACTGCATGACACAAATACCACCTCCCCTGAGTTCCCCAGCACTTACGTATTATGGCACTTCACCATCTAATGGAGTACATGGTGGTGTGTGCATTGGATTCCTCAGCTAGGTTTTGGGAGCCTGGGACTCTTCAGTGCTTTCCAGGGGGCCTATCACATGATAGGCATGTCATGCTGGTTAACTGCATGAGGGCCATCCAAACATCAAAGACACTAAAGAGAAAGAAGTGAAAAAACACCTAGTAATAGTATCAGCTAACATTTATAGTGTTTATTATGTACCGTGATAAGTGCTTGTGTGTACTAACTCATGGGATCCTCGCCCCAAGCTATGACTGACTTCTCAGATTTTATTTCATAGCTTCAAGTGGCTTGGAAACTCTTAAGGAAAATACAGTTAGCTTCTGTGGTCTATGTGACCCACCCTAGGTGGCATTACAGCATAAGGGTTAAGCCTCTGGATGGACCATGACTTTGCCCTGCAGGTGAAGTGACCTTGATACAGATATTTTGGTAATAAAGTAAAAGTCCATGAATGAGATTTAAGAAAGAACCACTTAGAATGAACTTTACCTCCAGTGATTACTCTCTATAAGTCTCTCTAGTGAACTCTTGCAACATCTTGGGGGAAATTTATCTAGACTCTGTATGTGCTTATGAATGGCAGGTCAAGGGGAGAGACACAAAACAGAGATTAAGGGTTACCTGTAATTTGCTTCTGCATAATCTGACCAGATTGGAGGACCAGGTTTCCCTCCAGGGACAGGTGTGCATAGTTACCAAGGGCCTTCAGCCAGGCAACAGGCATAGATAGCCTCACACCCCGGGCAGCGGGGAGGGACTTCTCCCTCTCTCAGGAAAACACAAAGGAAGGGGGATGCCAGCACATTCAGGAGGATGGTCACCCATGGAAGCTCCAGCCCTGTAATTGTGAAAAGGGGTTTGGGAACGGTTTCTCGGAAAGCTGCAGCTTGTTTGAATTGCCCCTCTGCTCCTCTACAGCAGAAAAAAATGAGACTTTCCCTTTAGTCACATCAAAGTCAAGATTTTCGACTTGTATATGTTTGTGTACTTCTTTTAATTTAGTTTTGCACCCCCAAACTCTTTTTTTTCATAGATATGTACTTGTTGATTTGAGGAGAGAGTTCCTACATCATTAGGTTCAGCCCGAAAAAGGTTTCTATAAATTTGACTTTGTAATTTAAAAAAGTACTACCATGATTATTTGGCAGTGACCCTAAGTATCTTTAAACTAGGCCTGATGCGTGAAAATTGTACAAGAGTAGGCCTTCCTTCCCCCGGCTGCTGGCACTGGCTTCCCTCCGGCACCCAGGACCCGGGCTGCTTCCCTCCTCCGGCCTCCCACAGGCACCTGGGACCGTGCTGGCTTCCCTCCAGCCCCTGGTTTATCAGGAAGGATGTCCAGAATACATCTGGTCTAATTAGCATATTACGCTTTTATTATTATAGACATTAACACTAGTCTGTTCATTAGTATGAGTGTGAGGATGAAAGAATTTATGGAAAGTGCTAAGCCTAGTGTTTGTGGTAGATATGTGGTAGGTATTTGTTACTGTTTATTTTTAATGCAATTTAGTGATATGGGGGCAAATAATCCTATTGAGTGATAAAAGTCAATTACAAAATGGTATCCCAGGTCTTGAAAAATAAAATTGCATCTACATTTTGTGTGTGTATCGATTTAACAAAGTTTTTTTTTTTTGATGGTATCATTTTTTTGACTCTTCTCCTTCCCGTTCTTTTACAATTTAAAAAATCCTCACAAACATGACTTTTCTGAGTGAAAGCTTTTTTATTTATTTTTTCTTACAGAATGCTGTTGAAAACTGTCATAACTGTCTGGAGAAATAATGTTTAACATTTTTCACCCAGAGGGTGAACTGAGGATCCTCTCCCAACCTCCAGTTGCTTTGGGATAGGATCTGTTTGCTTTGCAGGGTATATGTGGGTGACATTGTGTTTGGCGCACTGAAAGTACTCGTGGAAAAATGCAGAATTATAGGATTGACTGAGCATCATAAACCTCTCCCAAAAAACTTTTGATATTTTGAAAAAAATTAGGTTTTTACTTGTCTGAGGTAATGTTAAATGATCTGTCAATCAAATGTTTATTTCTTACGTATTACATTTGGGTTAAAAGAAGATAAAACCCTGACTGATCTTATGGTGGTAAAATTTCTATCAAAGTTTAATATAAAAAGCAGGAAGTAGTAATCACTGTTTTTATGTAAAGATATTAAACATTTTAGAATATATAACATAGCCGCTTCATTTCAAGCATTTGTTAGTGTATCTTCGATAGAATACAAACTGGACTCAGTAGTAACAGTGGGAAAATATGTATTGGTGCTAGAATAACTTAAAAGAAAGTGTGTGGAGATACTCAATTTAAGGTAAAAGTTAACCTTTTTTTGGTAATCCTCGCCTGAGAATATCTTCCTTATTGATTTCTAGAGAGAGTGGAAGGGAGGAGGAAAGGGGGGGGGAGTGGGAGAGGGAGAGAGAGAGAGAGAGAGAGAGAGAGAGAAACATTGCCCAGGCATGTGCCCTTGACAGGGAATCGAACCTGCGACCCATCAGAACCTGGTAGGGTTAAATTTTTTTTTTTTATTTCCATAATATAATTCAAGAAATGGTAGTTGTGGACTCTGAGACTATAAACATGATAAATATGCTGGAAGTACTAAAGAAGTTTGATTTCTTAAGCAGGTTACATAAATTTTGTATATCAGTAAACACTTTCTTCATAATTAGATCATTTGGGTGAACTGAAGTTTTTCCTGGGGTATTATAAATTTCAAATTAGCAGAACTAGAGAAATGACATGTTCTTAGACCTAGGATATGCCAGACCTGTGACTTCCTATTCAGACCATACCTAGCTGTCTGTCTGTCTTTAGAGGCAAAGTGTGGTGGTCATGACAGTGGCCTGGAAGTCACAAGGCTCTAGGCTGCCTTGTAGCACTAATCTCTCCTATGTAACCAGACAATCCTGATTTCTTTTTTTTTCTTTTTAAGTTATGGTAAAATACATATAACCTCAAATTTATCATCTTAACAAATTTTAAGCATATAGTTCAGTGGCATTTAGTGCATTCACATTGTGCAACCATCACCACCATCCAGTTGTTTTCATTTTGCAAATCTGAAACTTCGTATTCATTAAAAATAACTGCACACCCTTTTCTGTCTTTGTCTCTGTGAATTTGACTACGCTAGGTGCCTTTTGTAAATGGAATCATGTAGAATTTTTTGTGTGATTGTCTTTTCCCCTTAGGGTGAAGTCTCAAGGTTCATCCCTGTGGTACCGTGTGTCATAATTTCCTTACTTTTTAATGAATAATATTATATATACAAACATTTTGTTTATCCACTCATTTGTAGATGGACACTTGGATTGCCTTCACCTTTTGGGTATCCTATATAATAAAAGGCTAATATGCAAATTGTCCCCTAGACCAGGAGTTCGACTGGGAGTTCAACCAGGGTGCAGGGCCAGCCAGGGGGAGGGGCCGCAGGCGGTTGGGGTGGGGAGCCAGTCGGGGTTGGGGCTGGCTGGTCAACCTTCTGCGTTCCCTCCCCCTGGCCAGCTGACCTGATCAGCCCCTATTGGGAGGGCCGACTGGACCCCACCCCTGCATGAATTTGTGCACTGGGACTCTAGTTGTGTATAATACAGCTATGAACATGGATGTATCAATATCTGTTCAAGACTGCTTTAAATTACTTTTTTTTTAAATTTAAAAAGTTTATCTTTATTATTATTATTTTTTAATTTAATAAACCTTTATTCAGATTATTACAGTTGTTCCTCTTTTTCCCCCCCATAGCTCCCCTCCAACTGGTTCCACCCCACCTTCTGCCCTTACCTACCCCCCTGTCCTCATCCATAGGTGTATGATTTTTGTCCAGTCTCTTCCTGCACCCCACAACCCCTTTCCCCCCGAGAATTGTCAGTCCACTCCCTTTCTATGCCCCTGACTCTATTATATTCACCAGTTTATTCTGTTCTTCAGATTTTTTATTCACTTGATTTTTAGATTCACTTGTTGATAGATATGTATTAGGTGTTCATAATTTTTTTTTATGATTCTATTTATATAAAGTTTTTTTTAAATAAATCTTTATTGTTCAGATTATTACAGGTGTTCCTCTTTTATTTTTCCCCATAGCTCCCCTCCACCTGATTCCCCACCCCACCCCATGCCCTTACCCCCTGCCACTGTCTTCATCCATAGGAGTAAGATTTTTGTCCAATCTCTTCCCGCACCCCTCACACCTGCTTCCCCTGAGAATTGTCAGTCCACACCCTTTCTATGTCCCTGATTCTATTATATTCACCAGTCCATTCTGTTCTTCAGATTTTTCATTCACTTGATTTTTAGATTCACTTGTTGGTAGGTATGTATTTGATGTCATTTTGTTGTTCATAATTTTTATCTTTACCTTTTTTTTCTTCTTCCTCTTCTTAAAGGATACCCTTCAGCATTTCGTGTAATCCTGGTTTGGTGGTGATGAACTCCTTTAGCTTTTTCTTATCTGTGAAGCTCTTTATCTGACCTTCAACTCTGAATGATAGCTTTGCTGGGTAGAGTAATCTTGGTTGTAGGTTCTTGCTGTTCATCACATTGAAATATTTCTTGCCACCCCCATCTGGCCTGCATAGTTTCTGTTGAGAAATCAGCTGACAGTCGTATGTTTGCTCCCTTGTAGGTAATTAACTGTTTTTCTCTTGCTGCTTCTAATATTCTCTCTTTGTCTTTTGCTCTTGGCATTTTAATTATGATGTGTCTTGGTGTGGTCCTCTTTGGATTCCTTTTGTTTGGGGTTCTTTGCACTTCCTGGACTTGTAAGTCTATCTCTTTCACCAGGTGGGGGAAGTTTTCAGTCATTATTTCTTCAAATAGGTTTTCAGTATCTTGCTCTCTCTCTTCTTCTGGCACCCCTATAATTCTGATGTTGGTACGCTTGAGGTTGTCCCAGAGGCTCCTTACACTATCTTCAAATTTTTGGATTCTTTTTTCTTTTTGCTTTTCCAGCTGAGTGTTTTTTGCTTCTTTGTATTTCAACTCTTTGACTTGATTCTTGCGATACTCTAGTCTGTTGTTAGATCTCTGTATAATATTTTTTATTTCAGTCAGTGTATGTTTAATTTCTAGTTGGTCTTTTTTCATATCTTCGAGGGTCTCGTTAAATTTACCGGCCTTTTCTAGGAAATTCTTGAAAAACCTTATAACCGTGGTTTTGAACTCTATATCCAGTCGTTAGTTTTCCTCCATTTCTTTCATTTGTGATCTGTTTCTTTGTCTCCACATTTTCGCTGCTTCCCTGAGTTGATGGAGTGGCTTTGTGTGCTAGGTGTTCTCTAGGGTCAGCCTCCCCAGTTACCTGAGGTGGACACTCTTGGTGCACCCCTTTGTGGGCTGTGTGCAGTCTTATTGTAGTTAAGTCTTGATTGTTGTTGGTATCACTGGGAGGAATTGACCTTCAGGCCAGTTGGCTGTGAGAATCAGCTGTGTCTACGCTGGGACCACCTCTGTGCTTTTATGAGACAAAGACTTGTAAAATTGCAAAAGGCTCTGTGCTCAGCTTGGATGGGGCGGAGTCTCAGGGCAGAGCAGACAGCCTTGGTTTCCTGTCAGCGCTGCCCTATGAGGCCCCTGAGTCTCAGTGTCCTTTGGTAATCGCTGCAAGCACCTCTGAGAGAAAGCCGCACTCAAGTTTCATCCGCTGCCAGACAGTCCAGTTTCTCCCCGAATGAGTCGGGGTTCCTAGAAACTTGCCCGGAACTGGAGTTCAGTGCAGTCGAGCGCTCTGTCTCCCTCCCGCTTTAGAAAGCCAGCTGCGTACTCAGCCGCCCATGCATTCAGCAGTCGGTCCTCTCTGCGTGTGCGTGCCTCCAGACCTCTGCCTTCCGCAGCTCCCGAGTCTCAGAGTGCTTTCTTTTTCCTGACAGTCCAGATTTCCCCCCGAATGAGTCTGGTTTCCCAGCGTCTCGCCCAGGACTGGAGTTCAGTGCAATCAGGAGTTTCCTTCTCCCTCCCACTTTAGAAAGTCAGCCGTGCACTCAGCTGCCCGTGCACACAGCTGCCCTTCCTCTCCGCGTGCGAGCCTCCGTACCTCAGCCTTTTGCAGCTCCTCTGAGTCTCAGTGTGCTTTCCTCTTTTCTTCTAGTTGTAGAATTTCCACTCAGCCAGTTCTCCTGTGGTTCTGGATGTTGTCCGTTTTGTCTTTTAGTTGTAGTTTTGATGTTGTTGTGCGAGGCAGCAGTTTAGGTGTTTACCTATGCCGCCATCTTGGTTTCTCCAAGTTACTTTGTTATTAATATGTTCAGAAATGTAATTGCTGGAGCATATGGTAGTTCTGTTTTTAAGTTTTTGAAGAACTGCCTTACTGTTTTCCAAAGTGTCTGTACCAATTGACTCTCCCACCAACAGTCCATAAGGGTTCCAGTTTCTCCACATCCTTGTCAATGCTTTTTATTTTCTGTTGTTTTTTTTTTCAACAAACAGAAAATGGTCGCATGTATGTGTGATGGTCCGTGTACGTTTTTATGTGTATGCATTGTTTGAGATTTTTTGGGGTCCTCTGAATGAACTAGTTTAGTGTTTCCTAAACTTGCTCTGAACCCTTAGGCTTCCCTGTGGAAAGACTGCTTGCTCCAGAACTATTGAATCAGAGTCACCAGGCCTGGAGATCCATGCATTCCACAAGCACTTGAATGCATGTGCTGATTTGATCCTCACAACCAGGCAGATTTCAGAAATACTGATTAGACCTTTATTTTCCATAATTATTGGTCAGGTAGGTTTCATAAAGTTTCCATAATCTCCCTCTTGGAGATTCACAATGAACATTAGCTTATTAAAAAATATGTAAAATCTTCCCAAGACATTTTGTTTTTGGTTAGCTCAGCATTTTCCCCCAGCTTAACCATGAGTACTCGTGGCAGCTTGCTTAACTTCTTATATTGTGCTATTATTCCTTAAAACATACTTTGGCAAATACTGATTTAGACAAATGTTTCTTAATTCTCATTCCATGGGAAAACTACCATTCTGAAAATTTTACTGCAGAATGATCTTATTAGATGCAGTGATTTACAGCCATACTTAACATAGTCAGGCCTTAGCTATCAATTAATCCCCTTGTGAAGAGGTCTTTTGTTTTCTATGTACATACCACAGCCTGTCTGCTTGTAATTAGTGGGCGCTGTTGTTTTAGCGGTTTCTCTAGGGGGTTTTAATTATTTTAGTCTTAGACTTACAGACTTGTTTATTTTAGTCTTTTGATACTAATGAAACAGAAGATGGTTTTCAAATGTGAGGGAGAGATATCCAGAGATGCTTGCTGCCTGTGGCTGTCATAGTCTCAGTCAGCCAGCCACCTCTGACCAACAAAGTGGAAGCATAGCTTGAGGTCTGCAAAGCAGGAAAATGTTAGGCGTTACCTAGAGCCACACTGTCCAGTATAACAGTTACTAACCACGAGTGGGTATTAAGTTAATTGAAATAAAAAAATTAGCCACACATCTACATTTTACATGCTCAGTAGCCACATATGGCTCCTGCCACGGAACTGGGCAGTGTAGATACAGGACATTTCCCGTGTTGCAGAACGTTCACCGGGCAGTGCTCATGTGGAGGGTCTAAGAAATTAGGATGTTTTTGTGTGTGATCTACATGAAGTATGTCAAAACTGCCATGTGTCATTTGTGGAGGTGATTTACTGAATAAAGCTATGGGGCCAGAAAAGGTATTTTTTTTATGTCTGAAGATAAAAATTTAGAATAAAAGAAGCCCGTCCAACAAAACAAAACAACAGCAACAATATACTCTTCAAAAAACTCCACAAATGTTAGCAAGGATGTAGAGAAAAGGGAACCCTAGTGCACTGTTTGTGGGAGTGAAGATTGGTGCAGCCACTCTGGAAAGCAGTGTAGGGGTTCCTTAAAAATTAAAAATGGACGCCTGGCTAGTGTGGCTCAGGGTTGAGCATCAACCCATGAACCAAGAGGTCACTGTTTTGATTCCCAGTCAGGGCACATGCCCAGGTTGCTGGCTTGATTCCCTATAGGGGGCGTGTAGGAGGCAGCTAATTAATGTTTTGCTCTCACATTGATATTTCTCTCTCTCCCTCTAAAAAAAAATCAATAAAAAACAATGGAAGTGCCTTATGACCCAGCAATTCCACTTCTGGGTATATATCTGAAGAAACCCAAAACACTAATTTGAAGCATATATGCACCCCTTTGCTCACTGCATTATTTACAGCTAGAGGCCTGGTACACGAAATTCATGCATGGGGGAAGTGGGGGAGGTCCCTCAGCCCAGTCTGCACCCTCTTCAATCTGGGACCCCTTGGGGGATGTCCGAAACTGGCAGTCAGACATCCCTCTCACAATCCGGGACCGCTGGCTCCTAACTGCTCGCTTGCCTGCTGGCCTGATTGCCCCCTAACTGCTTCCCCCTGCAGGCCTGATCGCCCCTAAACACCTCTGCCTCAGCCCCCCGCCACTGTGGCTTTGTCTGGAAGGATGTCCGGAAGATGTCTGGTCTAATTAGCATATTACCCTTTTATTAGTATAGATAGCCAAGACATGGAAGGAATGCAAGCACCCATCAATATACAAGTGGATAAAAAGGCTGTGGTACATATATACAATGAAATATTTCTCAGCCATAAAAAAAGAATGAAATCTTGCTATTTATGGCAGCTTGGGTGGGCCTAAAGGGTATTATGTGAAGTGAAATAAGCCAGGCAGAGAAAGACAAACACCATATGATTTCACTTACATGTGGAATTTAAAGAACAAAATAAACAAAATCAAAACAGATTCATAGATACAGAGAATAGACTAAGGCAGTGGTCGGCAAACTGCGGCTCGCAAGCCACATGCGGCTTGCAAGCCGCGGTTTGCCGCTCTGTTGACTAATGAGTTTGCCGACCACTGGACTAAGGGATGCCAGAATGAGGTAGGTTGGGGGGCTGGGTGAAAAAGGTGAAGGCATTAGAAATAGTAATTGTTAGTTATAAAATAGTCACAGGGATGTAAAGCACAAGGGAATATTGTCGACAATATTGTAAAAACTCTGTATGGTGCCAGATGGTGTCTGAAATATCGGGGAGGGGCACTTTGTAAAGTAGATGATTGTTTGACCACTATGCTGTACATCTGAAATTAATACAAGATCATATTTTGAGTTAATTTTCATATCTGGGGTGGGGTAGGGGGTTCAGATTCATTCTTCTGCATGTGTATATCCATTGTCCCAGTGCCATTTGTTTAAAAGACTGTTTCCACCCACATTGTTTTTGAGACGTATCTGTATGTTGTATGTGGAAAAGAGAATGGGAATTATTTGTAGACTCATTGATTCAACATAAGATCCAATAATATTTGTCTTTTTTCTTAATTTCATTAAAAAATATGTATCATGTAATTCACCCATTTTAGGATGTATAGTTCAGTAATTGTGAGAGGAGAGAGAAGGTAAGGCACATCCAGGAAAGAACCAGACCTCATTCTAGACTACTTGGATGGATACTAAAGGCCATACTTGTTGGTAGGCCTATGAGCATTTGTCTCAGGAGATAAGAAGTGCTTCCTCTGTTCTAAAAAATGTGCCCTATCACTTGTCTTCTGGGAGTTTCTTGATTGTTTCCAAGGTGAAGGTAGACAGGGCTCCTAGGTTTTTACATGAAGGAAAGTCCAGGGAAACGGAATTGTTTCCTGTGCCAGGAACGTGATGTCTCTAGGTCTGAGTTCGCTGCAGTTCCCACTGTGTGGCTGCAGCTGTCTCGCATCATTCACCCCTAAGCGTGTGCTTATAATGTTATCTTGATGGTTAAAAATTTGTTTGCTGTGTGGTTTTATAATAGAAATCTGATCATGTGATATATTTATAGGAAGAAAGATACAAATAAAAGACAGTACTTTACTGACTCAATTTTATTTTTCTCTTGTTGACATTGTTTATATTTTTGCAAAAGGGACTTGGATTTCATATAGAAAAATTCCTTCTGGCTTTGTGCCAGAATCAGTTTACTGCCATTTTTAGTTAAAAGGTTTTCTCTTTTCAAATTCAACATACACCTCCTTTTTGCATAGCAGATGGGAAAGATCAAGATCTGCTCTAGGGAATTACAGGATTCCCCCCCCCCCCCCCCGTTTGATCTTTGATCTTAAGACAACTTTTAACCTTGTGGTAATCGCTCAAGAGATTTGAGGAAATATTTTGTAAAACAAAATTATGGGGGCTATGAACATGTAATTGGTGTTCTCAAAGTATTCTGTCAAATGTAAACTAAATACTTTTAAGAAATCATTATCAGCTGTTACGTGTTTTTATTAGGCTGAATTCTTGGTGTAGTTTATGTCTAAGTGCATTATTGCAATTTAGTTTTGAATTCATTTTATTGTTAGGAAATGAGACTTTTCTTGATATATCAACAGCTGGAAAAAATCACATTCATGAACAGCTAAAAACTCTCTAATTAGGTTTTAAGACTAAAAGTTATATTAGAGTATTTTAATTTGGAATGTTGCTTTTAAGTTGACTTTTCAATAAGCTTTACATTTGTTTCATAGTATTATCTTTTAGCAGACAAGTTCAGGCATTAATAAAAAAAGTTGTGGTGCAGAAAGAGCATTGTTTCTACCCTTAAAACAAGACAAAGCGAACAAATAAAAGCTGGAAAGCTGCAAGTTTATTACTGGTTTTTGAACCCACCAGAGCTTAGGTTACAGGGCACCTGGAGGACTAAGGAGAATCAGGTGCTTGCAGAGAGAGCCAGGAGCACTTGCTTACCTGGGCAGGCACCCTGGGCATGGGTGAGAACTTAGCTGGCATAGTTGAAGAGATTGATGGATGCTGAATGTGGCTAGCAAGAGAATAGGATGTCCATGGTGGCTGCACATGGAAGGGGAGTTTAATATCCACTTGCAGGCTTTTCTCTGCAGACTCTACTAACTGTTCCCTAAAAAGACAAGACTCTACTAGCTGTTCCTAAAAAAGACAGTGAGGTTCCGGAGAAAGCATCCTTTGGTTGAGGGCTTGAGGAGAAGAGCGGCTGCTACCGATGGAGCAAGAAATTCTGCCAGGACCCTTTGCCCTCTCACCCCTCTGTCCTCTACTGACTGGAAGCAGGGTGAGGGGGGAAAGCACTGTTGCCTTCAGGGCACTGGTAAAGACCCTTGGCATCTGGGGATGGGGAATAGATCACTCTGGGGGGACGTGTTGGGTCCAGAACCACAGCTGGGTAAGGGGCAGGAGCATTGAGAAGGCCACATCCCTGAGACCCGGGGACTGTTTAATCAGAACGGCAGGAAACCCCAGTTCTTACCTCCTGTCCCCAGAGCGGTAAACATCAGGTGATAAGGAAGAGTGGAGTCCTGCTGGGGGAGGGAGACCATGCCAATGGCGCCTCTCCGAGGTGCAGCACAAAGGAAAGACCTAGAGCTGAGCATGTGGTAGACTGAGAAGAAACCTTGGCAAATAGTCTCCCCTCTCATCACAAGTTACCTGAAGAGGCGATTGGAGGCTGTTGCATGGAGGGTGACACACTCATCCTGAACGTCAGCTCAGCTTGGCTTCTGACTAGATTAATTTAAAGCCACCCTCACGGCCTAGCAAAAGAAGAGGTGTGCCTGTTTGTTATCTCAGCCCCTGCTTCTCCACAAGGTGTTCAACGTTCAACAGCAAAAACAGGAGGCATACAAAAAGGCAACAGAAAGTCTAGCACATGGCCAGAAGACAAAGCAATCAACAGATCAGATTCAGACATGACACAGACAGTGGAACTATCTGGTAGAGAATTTAAAATAACTATTGATTACTGCATTAAAAGCTCCAATGAAAAAGCTTGACAGCATGATGAATTAGATGGGTAGTTTTAACAGAAGGATAGGAACTACAAAAAATAGTTAAATAGAATGCTAAAAGTGAGAAAAAAGGGCAGAAATGAGAATGCCTTTGGTGGGCTTATCAATAGTTCTGACACAAGGAAAGAATCACTGAACTTGAGAATTGGTTAATAGAAATTACTGAAAAAGATAAAAAAATGTGAAAAGAGAAAAAAGAGTAGGGAAAAAAACACAGAATACAGCATCTAATAGCTATGGAGCAGTATCAACAGATCTAACATTAGTACAGTTGGAATACTGTAAACTGGAAAAGACAAAACTGTAGAGGTGAATACAGATTAGGGGTTACGAAGATTGGGGATGGGGAAGAAGTTGATTCCAAGGGACAACCTGAGGGGATTTGGGGGATAATGTAGCTACATGAATCTCCATTTATTAAAACCCTCAGAACTAAATAGCTCAGAGTGAATTTTCCTCTATGTAAATTACAAACCCAACAACCAGCATGTAAGGGGAAGACACATTTACTTAAGAACCTAACTATATTACCAAAAAATGACATAACTGCATTGAAGGGAGTGAGAATGAATAGAATGAGTGTTAGAAAATAGTATTTTGACTGAAAACTGTAAATCTGAGGACAGAAAAGAGTTGCACACAAGTACTGTACTCTAGTCACTAAATTTTCATGGAAGATGGGTTCTGAAACTGTAAGTTTACTAGGGTTGAAAACATAGGTACGGTTGGGTACAAGAGCCGGGTTTCTGACTGCCAGAGAAATTACCAGGGAAATTCTTGTAGAGAAAGGTGACAGGTTAGAATGAACCCTGTGGTGTTGCGCTGCACTTAGAAATATCGGTCCGAATTCATTCTGAATATTGTAGCAATATATGTAAATGCATTCAAAAACAGATACAGATATGTGTGTCTGCCTGGGTTAGCATTTACACATGTTTCCTCTTTCTGGCTGTGGAGAGGGTCTGGAAGGAAGGTTATCCCAGGGGCATTGAGCACACTTGGCTCCTACATCTTGTTCTGTGTCATTCTCCAAGGAAGGAAAGCGGTTCCTTGGAGAAGTGGGTGATTCTAGGACTGCGTTAGAGAACTAGAAGGTGAGCCTGGAACACCTTGTGGGGCCAGGACGAAGGACCTTGTTAAAAAGACCTGGGCTGTGTTGGGAGGCACAGGAGCAACCGGAAAGGGCTCTCGGTGGCCAAGGCGAGGACAGTCTGAGCGATAGAATACCATGGTAGTTCTGGACTGTAACTCGCAGGATAAAATAAATATCTACAAGCCCTTACTGATGTAAGTACATAATGAAAGGAATGAATAAATGGAGAGGTAGCATACGGAAGACTTTGAATTATAAATGTCGGAGGCATGAGGGCAATGGAAAATCACAGCTAGAGCCCCACAGTAATAGTTACCGCAGGTAAGATCCAGGGATGGATGCCAAAATTAGTGATGGAGAGGAGAAGAAACAGGATATATGCAGAATCTCGGAGTAGCTCTTCCAAGGTATTAGTTACTAGGGAAACGAGTAACTTTACAGTGAATAAACGGGCATATACCACCTTCACTAAGAGAGCACATCTTCTGATAACCTTGCCAAAATGCATAACCTCAGTCTCAGTGTGAGAAGCCATCAGATGAACCCAAAATACGTTATCATTCCTCCTCAAAAATATCAAGTCGCGAAGACAAGGAAGGATTTAGGGATTGCCACAGATAGGAAGAGACTAAGGAGACAGGAGACCTAAATAAATTGTAGAATCATGGACAGAACAAAGATGGTAGTGGGAAAATTCACTTGGGTGACATCTGAGTCAAGTCTGTAGTTTTGTTGATAATATTGCATCAGTGTTTGTTAGCTCTGATAATTATGGTGTGGTTAAGTAAGATGCTAATATTAGGGGAGCTGGGTGAAGAGTATGTGGGAATTCTCTGTACTATTACTGCAACTTTGCTGTAAGTTTAAGATTATTTAAAAATAAAAAGCTAAAGGGAAAAAAAGGATTTAAAAAAACACTGTTGCCTGATTCCTGAGATAGTTTGTGAAAACAAGCTCCTACCCCATTCCTTGGATATTTAAATCTGTGACTTTAGGTTCACTTTAGGAAGATCAGGGTCTTTTTCATCCCCTACTCTTGTGATACAGTTTTATTAAAACAAGGGAGAAGGTTTCATAAATACACTTTCTCCCATAATATTGTAGGGCCTTGACATTTTATCTCTCAAGTAGGTATGAAGGAAATTTGAACATGTAGATATTACCAAAAGCTTCAGAATCAGAAAATTTTTAGACTTGGCACTTAATTCCTACTGCTCTTTGCATTAGTGATTCACAAAATGTTGATTAACAGCTATGTGACAGGTGCTGGGATCCGTGGTACAGAGACTATTAAGGGAAGTCTCTCTCTGATGAACCTGCATTTATTTGGAGAAAATGGAAAACACTGCAGTGAAAGCCGGTGTCCTGGGGACATTTAATCATGTGGTCTTAGTGAGCATGTTTCCTCTTCTTTCCTGTACCTGCTGCTGGGAATTCTCCTGTTACTTAGAATCTGAGCACTGTTGCTCTTCCTCTCCCTGCACCCCCATTCCATTAAAGCCATTTTGGAGTTCTCCACAGTCCCTGATGGTTTTCCTAACTTAGGGAAGAGCAGCCATCGGTAAGTCTTGTCCTGGATGTACATTAGCTAGTATTACAGTTACTCAGAATAGCATACCTCTTGGCTTAACACACTACTGTTACCAAATAAATTTTGGAATATAAATAAAATACCCTCACTTAAATTCTGCTTTATTTATTCTCTGGTCTATTTATGGAATAAGAAAATAATGTAGGAAGCCTGTGGACTCTCTTTGTAACCAGATTTCACCAAAGCTTATGCATTTGACCTAGGTAAAGAGTGATGTTTTGGGGCAAAAATGAAGCATCAATTTATCTTGATACCAGAGGTCCAGTGCACAAAATTCGTGCACTGGTAGGGTCCCTAGTGGCTGCCAGCTGCAGGCCAGGTAATTTCTCCCTTCCCTTAGCTGGCCTCACCCCCTGGTCAGATTCCCCGACTAACTCCCAGTCGAGGGGACAGTTTGTATACTACGCTTATATAGGATTTGGTTTGAGTCTTATCACATTAGTAAATATATATTGGGGGTAATTATGACAACACAAACAGTGAAAAGTTATATAAAAAAAATGGCTGTGGAATGTTTTGTGATGAAGTCCGTGAAGGCATACAGCAGGAACATTGTAAATTAGAAGGCCGCCCTCAGAGTAGGAACACAATGTAGAAAATAGTCTGCCATCAATTAGGCAGCAACACCAAGCAAGTGAGTGCCCTTCTCTTTCCTTCAGCGGAAGGAGCAAGGAATACTGAAGGATGGTAGACCTGGGGATCTTTACGTTACTCTAGTTTCACCTGCGATTATGCAGTGAGGTCAAATTCTTTTACTCCTTCCCACTCTCCATTCTTAATGTGTTCCACTTGCCCTTATGCTATTGCCTTGACATTGGTCTCATTTGATTTTAAATGTGAAACTTATAGTTGTAAATGTTTTGGTGTGCTGATTTCAGATCCCAAGCCTTTAATAATGTCTCCTGTTGGCAGACTGCAAAATCCGCTTTTATATGTGCCTTATTTCATTTCATCTTAATTAAATGAGGTTGTGAAATATAGCTGAGGCACAATACCATTTTATTGTGTGGGCTGAGTTGCCTTGAGAGATGTGTGTGGGAAACTTAAATTGGTCTTCTAAGTGTTACTCATAGGATTATGGGATGTGGTGGAAGAAGGGCATACAGTTTGAATAAGGTGACATACAGGAAGGCCAGGAAGATAGTGGAAGATGGGATTGTGTGTGTGTTTTGAAAGTCACTTCTGATACTAAATGCTAGTGATGACACATTTGCCTACATAAAACCTTAATGAGTTTACATTTGAAGATGGAATACTCATTCATAGACATAAATTGCTTTATTATTCATGCATTTAGGAGGAGGGAAATGTATTTTTATTATGGTTGTAGCTCGTGAGTTATTGCTGATTGGTAATCTCATGGGTTCCATTATGTGAAACTTTCTTACTTATAGTTTAATTTGTAACATATTTGAGCTAATTTTGAGCATTGTTAGTCATACATTATGATTTTGTTTGCCTTTGGTCTCTGAAATATTATAAGAAAAATTCTAGAGTAGTCATTTTATCATATTGTGAGGTCTCACAGCATTTTGAAAATTGAACCTCACACAGTGAAGAGACATTTTTCTTCTTAAGTGAACATGAATAAACTCATTAAAGAAACTCTCTTGCTGTTTTTTATTTTACACAGTTTACGTATTTTGAGTTTTTTGATACACTTTATTTCCTGGATGGTCTCTTACTCAGTGCCCTCTAATTAACTTTTCAGAATCACCAACCATTGCCATCTCCCCACCTCCTTTAAGATCTCTGTGAGAACAAGGAGAATGATTAACTTTCTAATTGATGTGTGGTGGGATAGCTATCTACAATACTTTCATTAAAGCAACTTAATTTTTTAAAGACAGCCATCTTAACTATGTAATCACTCTCCAGAGCAATTAAAATGAGTGAATGGATATAATTGGAAATTGTGTCTGTTTTTATAGGGTGTCACATAACTGATAGTTCTTCTATATACATGCAGTTGATAATAACTGGTTCTGATATTTTCTTTGGAGAAAGTGCTAGAAGAGGTAGCAGTACTTTTATACTTTAGTCCAATCTGAGATTGACATAACTTTTGTATTATTCTTGTGTTGCATTTGCAGTGAGGGCAAAAACATACAGGTATATTGTGCTGTCTGTTTTTCTTCTCCCACAGTGTAGCCAGAGATGCGGGGTTTAAGGTACTGACTGATTTTCTCAATTCCAATAAGTATAGGAAATTTTGAAAATTTTAACTGCGCTTTCTATCATAAAATATTCCTTTTTAAGAAAAGAAGAACTGAGCAAAAATGAAGTTTAAGATTGAAGTTTGGTTGCCTGAAGTCAGAATTAGAAAGTAATTTATGTAGCAGATTTACATAAATTTGCTATTTTAAAAAGCGGTCATACAGAAGAAGGCGTGGCCCCATTGACATAACCTCTTCATCAAATTTTGCTGAGCAGCATATTTTCCAGATTTTTAATTGGTTTGTTTTTCTCAAAAAACGTACCATTATAATTAAAATAAAAGATTAGTTTGCTCAAAGTAACAAGTTAGTTATACTTGTAAAATTTGAAAGTTTTATGTGTGCTCTACAGCTTTTTTTTGTTCAGAATTAACATCTTGGAACTGGATCCTGCAAGTACTGTTTCCTTTCCTTCCACCCGATGACTCCCTGTCCATCTGGTGACCGGCTCAGCTGAAGGGCGGTCATTTATGCCCTCCCTGTGTGTACTCCACCCCTGTTCCCCTGCCACTCCCCTTACACTGCTTTCAGCCTTGTCAGCAACAACCTAAAATCTCAGGGGCTGTGTTTCGGTTCCTATGGTATCCCATCTTGCTGTGAAATTTGTCAGTACCAGCTTCTCCGTTTTCCTTAAGCATTGTTTTCCGATCTCCTGATTTTCTTTCCACTTACGTGGTTGCTGCTGCTTATTCTTTGTGAGCTCCTTTTCTGTGTATTCTACTAACGGTGTTGGTGCTTGGGTTATTTCTCTAGGTTCCTTTTTTTTTTTTAATCTGTCAAACCCTCTTGCTGAAATGTCTTTTATTTTCGTAGCTTCAACTATCATCTGGTTCTGATGACTCCCAGATAACCAGCCCAGATTTCCCCTCTGGATTCCTGACTCAGACCTAGCTGGCTTCGGGTGGTTCCAATATAGTGAGAAAAATCACTAAGAGGGCCATAAGCCCTTTAAGCCCAGTGTCTGCAAACAGCTCTTTAGGGATTCTCCCCTCCTTCCCCTTTTCTGGCATTCGGTGCCTCTTCCTGCCTACCAAATGCTCTGACCTACAGCTATATTTCTAGCTGCATTTTTCATTGTGCCACATAAATTTATACCTTTACTTTAGTGAAACTAAAATACGGCTTTCTACCAGTATGCCCTGAACCGGCACATATCCTATTTATTCTCTTTTAAAAGCCTTTTGCTTGGTTCAAGGGCTGCATGACAACACTATAAAGTTGTAATGAAGGACTTGAGTGTGAGTAGTTTATGTGGGAGATGATCCCAGGGAGAACCTAAGAGGGATGGAAGTGGGGAAGGACATGGGGTGGAATGAAACCTGTTCAGGTGTGTTGATGAATGGGCTCCCATTTGGCAGCTGGAGCTCCATCCTGTTGGGGACTGTCGTGAAGTTAACCTCAGAGTCATATGACCTGAGGGCAAAGAAGTTGGAGTATTTATTCCACAACTCGGGTCCAGCTTTAGTGGCTGGTTTCTCCCTGATATTGGGCCTTCAGTAGAGAGCCATTAGCATGTAGGGAATGGTGCGTGCTGAGCAGATCAGCAGCTTCTGCTACAGTGCTCTTCCAGGTCTGTGCTGTTGACATGTAGAAAATACTCCAGTTGCAAATTAAACTGGGGAATGGCTGAACTCGTGGTCTTTGTTGTCTAGTTGCTGCCACAGCTCTGTACTTGGAGAGCTGTGGTCTTCTCTGAGGGAGACCATTCAAGAGTCAGGGAGCAGTTTTGCTTCTGCGTTGAAAGCTTGTGGGCTGCTCCCCCACAGGGCCTCTCCACAGGTGCTCTGTCCCTGCCTGCTCAGAAGTCTGGACTGGCTCTTGGAAAGGGAGCTTAGCTATTTGTGTGGTGACTAGTTTTACATTGAGCCTCGGGTTTTTGGCAATTAAATTTAATCAAATAGGATAAATTGTAATAGTAACAAGGCAATTATTTATTAAAAAAATAAAAAATATGTTTTTATTGATTTCAGAGAGAGGAAAGGAGAGGGAGAGAGAGATAGAAACATCAGTGGTGAGAGAGAATCATCGATTGGCTGCCTTCTGCATGCCCCCTTTTGGGGATTGAGCCAGCAACCCCAGGCACGTGCCCCGACTGAGAATCGAGCTGTTATCTCCTGGTTCATGGGTTGATGCTCAACCACTGCACCACACCAGCTGATTGGCAATTATTTATTTTTTTGCTCCTTTAGCCTCTGCCTATGAATTCTAATATATTTGTGATCCTATTATCACAATCTATATATATAAAAGCCCAGCTGCTGGAATGGCGGAACAGCCAGAACGACCAGAATGACTGGTGGCTATGATGATTTGGGCCCCGATCAGCCCTCAACACCCCGATCGGGGGCAGGGCCTGCCAGCCAACCACCCTCGGCCCCTCCCCCCCACTGGCCCGGCCTGATGGGCCCCCATCAGAGTGGGCCGGCCAGACCCCACCCATGCACGAATTTGTGCACCAGGCCTCTAGTATGAAATAAGGAAGCATAATTGTATTTTTTTTTTTTGCAAACAGATATGTTAATGTGAAAACTTTTTTAATGTTGATCAAGAAACTCTATAGTATACAAGATATATAGTGGTTCTATGAAGCACAGTTTCAGGATTTTACAAGTAACTGTTTCAGTTTGGTAATTTACTTGATTTTCTTTTTTAAATCCTCAACTGCTATTTTTATTTGATGAGACCTAGTATTTAAAAAAGCTTATTTGAATAAGAAGATCTCAGTTGGCTAATTAAAAAATATCTCTTGTTGAAATATTCTTACTGTGCACAGGTATTTTGTGACAGATTGAAAGAGAAGCAATGCAAAATGACTATATTACAGTAAGTCATCTGGAAAACCTGCTGGCAGACATTTATATCCATTAGTAAAGATGTTAGTTTTCAGTTTTATTCCCAACAGACACACTAACACAGACTAAATATATTGCTTGGTAGGCATTTTCTTGCCAAGTTTTATTACATATACTTATTTTCTGTTTTTTGTTGTTACAGTCCTTCCTTTTTCTACTTTCCTTTGAATTGAGCATTTTTAAATGTTCCATTTTATCTCTTCTGTTGGCCTGTTATGTTTTATTTTTGGTTGTTGCTAGTGGATTTAAAGTATTTATCTCTAACATGCTATAATCTACTTTTAAATAATATTATAAACTTAACATATAATGTAAGGACCTTGTCATAGTATACTTTCATTTTCCTCCTCCCATTTTTTGCTATTCCATAATTTTACTTGTACATGTTATAAACACCACAGTATATTGTCATTTAAAAAAATAGTGAATTATCTTTTGAGTAAAATTTTAAAATGTGAAAAAAGTTATTTTCATTTGCCCACATACTTAACATTTCTAGTGCTCTTCACATCTTTGTGTTTATCTGAAAATTTATCTGTTACTCATTTCCTTTTAGCTTCCTTGAAAATTTTTTGTTTCAGGTCTACTTGTACAACATTCTCTTTGCATTTGTCTGAAATGATGTTTTTGCTAGCTATGGAATTCTGACTTAATTTTTTCTTTGTTGGCCTTTCAGCACTTTAAAGATGTAACGTGGGTATTTCCATGGGTAAGTCTTCACAGGGCCTGTAAGGTCTGCCTGGTCTGAAGCCTTGAGACTCTGGCCCCATTTCCTCTGCCTTCCCCTCATTCGAACAGGCTAAAGATACTTGAGGAGTTCAGAGTTCATTTCAACCCAAGATGCCATGCTTTTATAAGAATGTCCTGACAAGTAGTAACTGGACCGCCTGAAAAGCTTTATCAAATAAAAATAGGCATACTTCAGAACCTGGACCAGAAAGAAAATGATCAAGTTCATCTATTTCTTTATTCCCATCAAATATGCCTGGTTGTCCTTCCAATTAACCATTTTTTGCTCTTCTCCATGATAGCTTTTCTTCCCAACTTATGCTAAAATTTTAATGGGAATTACCCTTCTTATTAACATTTCCACGCACGATTTCTCAGAAGCTCTTCACCTTTATTTTTATGTTATTTTATTTTTTATTTTGTGCATGTGCTCTGATTGGGAATCAAACAGGCTACCTTTTTGGTGCATGGGACGATATTCAACCAACTAAGCCACGCTGGCCAGGGCAGAAGTTCTTCATGTGTATTCCTGACCACTTCCCACCTCACAAGTCTCCAACATCATGCAAATCCTGAGACATGCCCTGCAAGGCTCACTCATGGCCAAGAGTAAGCCTGGGCTAGCCACATCATGTGGTCCACTGTTGTGAAATTAGTTACTTTCTTAATTCAAACGTTCAAGAAAAAGTTTAAAAATTCCATATCAATAATTTTATGTTTTTTACTAGAGGCCCAGTGCACGAATTCGTGCACGGGTGGGGTCCAAACTGGCTGGTCCAATCAGGGGATTGGGGCTGGGCCTGTCAGGAGAAGAAGACAGTGGGAGGTTGGCCAGCCGGCCCACCCCAATGGGTCCTGATCAGGGCCAGGCCGGCTGGGGGGAGGGGCTGCGGGTGATTGGCCAGTGGGCCCTGCCCCTGATTGGGGTGATGCAACTGATTGGGAGTGGGGTTGGCTGTGGGGAAGGGCTGTGGGCAGTGGGCCAGATGGCTCTGCCCCGAATGGTGCTGGAGGAGGGGGCATGGGAGGTTGGCTGGCCAGCCCCACCCCCGATTGGTGTGGGAGCATCGAGTGGGGGTGGAACTGGCTGGGGGGAGGGGCCGCGGGCCAATTGGGGTGGTGGGGGCTGATCGGGTGTGGGGTCAGCCGTGGGGAGGGGCTGTGGATGGTGGGCTGGCTGGCCCCACCCCCAAACGGGGTGGGAGGAGCTGATCGGCAGCCAGTGGCCTGGGGGACGAGCCATAGGTGGTTGGCCAGCCAGCCCTGCCCCTGATCAGAGTTGGGGGGCGCTGATCAGGGGTGGAGCTGGCTGGAGCGAGGGTCTGCAGGAGGTTGGCCAGCCAGCCCTGCCCCTCATTGGGATGGTGTGGCCCATTGGGGGTGAGGCTGGCTAGGGGGAAGGGCCATGAGGGGGTTGGCGGGGTGCCCTCGATCGGGCTGGTTCGCTGGTCACAGTGGGCGTCATAGCGATCAGTCTTTTCGGTTATGGTGTTCTGGTCGCTGGCTTTTTATATATATAGATAATTGAGGTAAAATACATATAATATAAAATTTTCTACTTCAACCATTTTAAATACAATTAATTCAGTGTCCTTAATTAAATTACAGTGTTGTACAGTCATTACCACTGTCAATTCCTAAAATTTTTCATCACCCCAAATAAAAGTTCTGTAACCATTAAGCGTGCATCCCCTTTCCTCCTCCACTCAGCCCCTGGTAGCCTGTAATCTACTTTCTGTCTCTCTGGATTTGCCTGTTTTGAGATCTTTCATATAATTGGAATCATACCATATTGTCATTTCATGTGTGGGTTACTTCATTTAGCCTAAAACTTTCAAGGTTCATCCAAGTTATAATAAATATCAGAACTTTACGTCTTGGTTTTTGATCTTGGATAGTGATACTAATTATCTCTTGAAACATTTGCATGGTTTTCAATGCAGAAAAGAATTATTTTCCTCCTTTTTCTTTCATATTATGTGACCTTAGTAACAGCTTTTTGTTACTTTTCCCAGTGGATACTGTTGTAATTGTGAGCTTGTTGATTCATGCTGATGAATAGTAATTTATTGCAAGTTTTCCTGGTACGTGGGGCTTATTTTTCATGTGATCTGCATAAAAATAATGGTGGTGTATATTAATCAAGGGAGGATGCAAATTTGAATGCTCTGTCAAAACAAACTTAATTGTAACACACAAGTCACATTAGCGGTCCCTCTGAAGGGAACATATGTTCTCCTCGTTTTGTAGCTTAAAACTTCTTTCTTGATGGCTGTCACTGTATGGATAAGAAATTTGGGGCAGGATGGTGCAGAACTGCTGCCCATATGAAATTTTCAAGATTGTTCATTATTGTTTTATACCAAATTTTTCCCCCAGAACAAAAAATAAGGGTTTATTCAACCAGTTAAACCAAGTTGACTTGTTGAAAAATTTGTATGTGAAGGGTGCCGCATAGGAGAAAGAAAGCAACAGAAGGAACTTCCAGCCTAGTAAACTTACTCGTGGGGAGCTTATACTGAATGAATGCAGTTCAAGACATAAATAGGTTTATCACAAGCATGCGGAAAGTCGAACAGCAACATAGAATTAAATAATGTATCAATAATGCAATACAAGTGATATCAAAGGATAAATAATAATAATTAAAGGAAGTAGGTAGACTATTGGTGTTCAATATTTTTATTTTAAATAGTGGAACCCCCCACACCCCCCAAATGAAATCTTAAACTAAACCCAAATATGTAAAAATAAAAGTGAGCGAAGACTTTTTTTTTACTGCTAGAAGCCAGGATTCCAGCCAGATATGACCAGAGACTCTACGTAAACCCTAGATCAATCTTCTTATTAGCAAATGGGATTAATAGTGGGGTTGTTGTGAGGACTAAAAGTTATCGAGTATGTAAAGCATTACAACCATCTGAACACTCTGAGATCTCAGTACATCGTCTATTAACATTGCTGTTCTATTAGAAGAGAAGGGGTGGGCCCACACAGCACCAGCCTTTCTCCTTCCGTCTGTGAAATTGGAATCGTGACCTAGAGACGAGTGTAGAGAAGGAAAGATCACTTAAAAACTGCCAGGGAATTATTTTGGCCAAACATTACTAAGAGCATATCTGTGTCAACAGTTCCAAGGATTGATTAGTTTTATTATCTTCTTTTGGATAGTGTCCTCATTTGTGTAATATGAAATACACCTAAACCTAAGTAGTCGGCCTTAAAGTAAGACAGCATTTTGTAATGGGATTTGCCCATTGTGGATGTCAGATCCTGGCTCCAATATTCAGGTACGGTTTACCTGATCCAGATATGTATTTTCATTTACATATTTGTATATATGTGAATATATGTGAGAATATATATGCATGTATTTTTCTACATAGATATTATGCAGATGAAATATATACATTAAAAACCTTCAGACTGCCCTCACTGGTTTGGCTCAGTGGATAGAGCGTCAGCCTGCGGACTGAAGGGTCCCAGGTTCGATTCCGGTCAAGGGCATGTACCTTGGTTGCAGGCACATCCCCAGTAGGAGGTGTGCAGGAGGCAGCTGATCAATGTTTCTCATCGATGTTTCTAACTCTCTATCCCTCTCCCTTCCTCTCTGTAAAAAAAAATCAATAAAATATATTTAAAAAACAAAACAAAAAAACGACAACCTTCAGACTGGTGGCAATGGGAACTATTTACATGATACACACATTTTGGGTCTTCTCCTCGCAAACTGTGCTGAACCTGAACCTGTGTGGAAAAGAGAATGGTTTTCTTCTTGTCTGGATTCTTCTGTGTCCCTCTTGACTGAGTTGGGATATCTGATCTTTGCATAAAGGTTTAATTTAACAGAAAAAGTTCTTAGTTATTTTCCAAGAACAAGCTTTAAATCCATTAAAAATCAATTTATTTAGAACTTTTGCTTTCTTCCTCTGATGTGTTAATAATCCTTTTCACATCTCACTGCTGGTTTCCTTTATAAATCAGAGAGTTATAACTGAGCTTGGTATTCTCTCTCTCTCTTTTGCATTTGGGGGCCACTTCTCTATGCATAATCTACAGATAGTGGTGCCTGGAGTCCAAGGAGAAAAATGGATTTCCAAATGGGCAGACATAAGGAGACATTTTTTGTTGTTGCACCATTAAATATCATCTCTCCCTTTCCACCCGTAAATAGCAGTTATAGAAAATTATTCTTTAATAGCTTAGTGTTCAGTATTTACATTAGCATATCAAAAGAGGATATTTAGTTCTTAAGGTTAATGGTTATGGTTTCTACGAGTTTTAATAATTTGGTGACTAAAAAAATCTCACTTTAATTTGCTAATGCATCTTTATGGAGATAGCCTCTGTTAAAATAAATAAACCATTCTGTTGGGAATAGAACTATTGTAATTTCATCAGTAACTAGCTATTTACTCAGTTTCGCCTAGTGAGTGTTAGTCCTGGCAGAGAGTGTAGCCTAGTGGTTAGGAGCATGGGTCTGGAGTGTGACTGCCTGGGTTTGTTTCTAAGCTGCACTATTTACTCAGTGACTTTGGGCAACCTAACTGTTTTTCTCTAGTTTTCTTATTTGTAAAACTAGAGGCCCGATGCACGAAATTCGTGCAAGGCCTTGACCCCGCCCACAGCCACCATGGCTGGGGGCCTCTGCCGCCTCTGCCTTGGCCCCTGACTGCTGTGGCTTTGTCCAGAAGGAAGGATGTCTGGAAGGACATCCAGTCTAATTAACATATTACCCTTTTATTATTATAGACTAGAGGACTGGTGCACGAAATTCGTGCACGGGGGTGTGTGTCCCTCAGCCCAGCCTGCACCCTCTCCAATCTGGGACCCCTTGAGGGATGTCTGACTGCCCGTTTAGGCCGGACATCCCTCTCACAATCCAGGACTGCTGCCTCCCAACTGCTCGCCTGCCTGCCATCCTGATCGTCCCTAACTGCTTCTGCCTGCCAGCCTGATCACCCCCTAACCACTCCCCTGACACCTGATTGATACCTAACTGCTCCCCTGCCTGCCTGATTGCTCCTAACTGCCCTTCCCTGCAGGTCTGGTTCCCCCTAACTGCCCTCCCCTGCAGGCCTGATTCCCATCCACATTAGCTGCGGGCTCCAGAAGACAGGCAGTAAAGGCACTCCCGAATCCCAGGAGTCTTCCCCTGCCCTAACATTGCCACACCCATTGCATAAACTCTCTAATACTGTTACCTAAACAATTAGCGTGAGAGTATTGGTTTTGGAAGGGAGATGCCAGCATATAGAGACTTCATTCATTGCGTATGTCTATGAGAGGCACTCTGTATCCATGCTGCTTGCATTCCAGTCAGTCCCTACCACTTACATGAGTTTCTTAACCACTCAGGCCTCAGTTTTCTCATCTGAAAATGGATCAGTACATTGAGTTACCCACCATATGGTGGGCTTGTTGTGAAGATCCTTGACACGGAGCACTGTGCCCGCTGTGTAGAAGAGAGATTGTGAGAATAGTGAACAGGTAAGAGCAGGCTTTCTAAAGGCGAGAAGGGGAATTATTACATTATAAATATATAGTGCAGAACATTGAAAAGATTATGTATTTTTATATTCTCTCAGAGGGAATCTTTACCAGAGTTCTAAATAGATTTTAATGGATAAAATTCATCATCATTCTTTCCTTTACCTTGCTTTTTGCAGGGATAATAATGATTAATAGGTAATAATTACAAAGCTCTTAATATGTGCCAGGCAGGATACTAATAGCTTCACAAGTATTGTATTATTTAATTTTTAAACAAACCTGTGAAGTTGTTACTATTATTATCCCCACTTTTACATTTGGAATAATGAGACAGGTTGAGGAATTAACTCACATTGTCACCGTTTAGAGTCAGACTCAAATCATCTCACTCGAGTCCATTCTTGTCCTCCCTGGGCAACACTGAACAAGGGAACGGGCGAACCAAGAAACCCCAGCTGCTGGAGCGAAGCCTCAGTCCTTGCAGCCTGGGGACGGTTTTAGATCAAACGTGCTGTGGGACGTGTTCTTGCCATTTCTGGTCGACGCTAGGATTGTGTGTTCCGCACCCTGATGGAGGTTTGGGATCTGCTTCAGAAGTGGGTTGGTGTCCAGCCCTGATTGGTTTGACTCAGTGGATAGAGCGTCGGCCTGCGAACTGAAGGGTCCCAGGTTCGATTCCGGTCAAGGGCATGTACCTTGGTTGTGGGCACATCCCCAGTAGGAGGTGTGCCGGAGGCAGCTGATCGATGTTTCTCTCTCATCGATGTTTCTAACTCTCCTCCCTCTCCCTTCCTCTCTGTAAAAAATCAATAAAATATATTTAAAAAAAAAAGAAGTGGGTTGGTGTCCAGATCAGGATTGTCCAAAAGTGCTTCCTGTAACGATGGAAATATTATGTATTTGCTCTGTTCAGTATGGTAACCAGCAACTATTCCTGTGTTGCTGTTGAGCACTTGAAATGTGGTTAGTGTGACTGCAGAAGTTAATTTTACTAGTAAGTGTTCCTGAATGTTAGTTTAAATCTAAAGAGCCATGTGGACTTGTGCCATATTGGACAGCACAAGTCCAGGTAAGTAAAGGGATGCAAAAAGGAAGTGTGTGCAGGGGCATCTAACCTGCTGCCTTTTTGTTGCCTTTTCTGGCTCCTGGATTTTCAGAGCTGCCCCTCTGCATTCGAACAGGAGCCAGAGCCTTCTGGAAGGTGTAGAAATAACACCCGGGAAAAACCAAGATGGTGGCACAGGTAAGCACCTAAACTGCTGCCTTGTACAACAATTTCAAAACTACAATTAAAAGACAGAATGGACACCATCCAGAACCACAGGAAAGCTGGCTGAGTGGAAATTCTACAACTAGAAGGAAAGAGAAAAGCTCACAGAGAATTGGAGGAACAGCCAAGGGTTGAGGTACAGCAAAGGGTCTTTGTGCGTGCAGAGAGGAAGGGCGGCTGAGAGCCTGGCTGACTTTCTCTGGCGGAAGGGGGAAGGAAGCCCCAACTGCACTGAACCCCAGTTCTGACTGCACTGAACCCCAGTTCTGGGCGAAATCCCATGGACCCAGGCTCATACAGGGGGAGTCTGGACTGTCAGGTAGAGAGAAAGGCACTCGGAGACTCGGAGACCTGGGGGAGCCCCGGATGGCAGGGGTCTGGAGGCACATGTGCCAGTGTGCAAAAAGATTGCGGAGGTTGCCACAGGCTTTCCCTAGCAGAAGGGAGTCAGAAGCTCCTGACTGCACTGAGCCCCAGTTCTGACCGCACTGAACCTCAGTTCCAGGCGAGCCCCTGGGGACCCACACTCTTGCGGGGGGAATCTGGACTCTTGGGCGGAGGCTTGGGAGCCGTGGAAGGCAGAGGTCTGGAGGTGCGCGTGTGCGCGCAAGGGCAGGGCTGACGGGAAACCAAGACTGTCTGTTCCGCCCTGAGACTCCACCCCTTCCAAGCTGAGCACAGAGGCTTTTGCAATTTGGCAAGTCTAATCCTATAAGGCTGTCTCCAGCACCGAACTTCTCCCAGCGCAGACACAGCTGATCCTCACAGCCAACTGGCCTGGAGGTCAATTCCAGTGATACCAACAACAATCAAGACTTAACTACAATAAGTCCACAAAGGGGTGCACCAAAAGTGTCCACCTCAAGTTAACTGGGGAGGCCGACCCACTGGGCCATATAGGAAACCTAGCACACAAAGCTACCCTACCAACTCAGGGAAGCAGCGAAAATGCGGCGAAAAAGAAACAGATCACAAATGAAAGAAATGGAGGAAAACAAATGACTGGATGTAGAATTCAAAACCACGGTTATAAGGCTTTTCAAGAATATCCTAGAAAAGGCCGATAAATATAACGAGACCCTCGAAGATATGAAAAAGGACCAACTAGAAATTAAGCATACACTGACTGAAATAAAAAATTACAGAGACCCAACAACAGACTAGAGGAACGCAAGAATCAAGTCAAAGAGTTGAAATACAAAGAAGCAAAAAACACTCAACTGAAAAAGCAAAAAGAAAAAAAAATCCAAAAAGTTGAAGATAGTGTAAGAAGCCTCTGGGACAACTTCAAGTGTACCAACATCAGAATTATGGGGGTGCCAGATGAAGGGAGAGAGCAAGATACTGAAAACCTATTTGAAGAAATAATGACTGAAAACTTCCCCCACCTGGTGAAATAGACTTACAAGTTCAGGAAGCGCACAGAACCCCAAACAAAAGGAATCCAAAGAGGACCACACCAAGAGACATCATAATTAAAATGCCAAGAGCAAAAGACAAAGAGAGAATATTGAAAGCAGCAAGAGAAAAACAGTTAATTACCTACAAGGGAGCACCCATATGATTGTCAGCTGATTTCTCAACAGAAACTGTGCAGGCCAGACGGGAGTGGCAAGAGATATTCAAAGTGATGAATAGCAAGAACCTACAACCAAGATTACTCTGCCCAGCAAAGCTATCATTTAGATTTGAAGGTCAGATAAAGAGCTTCACAGATAAGAAAAAGCTAAAGGAGTTCATCACCACCAAACCAGTATTCTATGAAATTCTGAAAGGTATTCTTTAAGAAGAGGAAGAAGAAAAAAGTAAAGATAAAAATTATGAAAAACAAATACATATCTATTAACAAGGGAACCTAAAAATCAAGTGAATTAAAAATCTGATGAACAGAATAATCTGGTGAATATAGTAGATTCAGGGGCATAGAAAGGGAGTGGACTGACAATTCTCAGGGGGAAACAGAAAAGAATAAAGATTTAATAACAAGTAAAAAAAAGAAATAACTCCCATAGGACCCGGGACTGCTTCTGTTGTTCTGGACACAGGCTTGAGCGCTGTGTCTTCAGGAGCTTCTTTGTCTCGCAGGTGGGTGACCCTTGCGAAGTCCCCGGGAGCGCTCAGAAGTCACCAGCTTCGGCACGCCTGGGCCTAGCACTGGCTCAGGACACCTTTAATTACTGCAGCATATGTTTCAGTTTCCAGGCGGGAGGAAATTTATTCCCGCAGCCTCAAGTCAGCACAGATGGGATCTTGAGCTGAGGCCTGAACACGAAAGAACTAAATGCTGCTGACCTCAACAGCTGTGGTTGCCATGGTGCGTGGAGAACTTTTACAATAAAAAACAAAATTTCCATCCATAGCCATCATCGTGACTTGAATTGAAGGTAGAGATAAATGAAGGGTAGCATATGTTGTTGGCTTTATTTAGTTTTAAAAAAATCAACAGCTTATAACACAAGTGGATTGTTTGTGTTTGGTGTGTCCATGTATGTAACAGTATACATTCCCATTCAGGTGTGTATCCAAATATGAATGAATTGATGTGAAAATGTTGACCTTGAATCAGGGCATCTGAGCCTTTTTAGTGCTTAGTGTATCTATGCTTACACATCATTTATTTCTTCCTCCTTCTGAGCCTTATAAAAGGGTGTTATTGCTGAATATAGTCTGGTGGGATTTTTTACTCAACATTACATTTTTAAGATGCATCTGTGTAATTGCATGTGCCTGTATAGTCCATTTATTTCCACTGCTATCTGATTTTCCACTGTATAGAACAGACCCACCTTACTTATTCAGCCTCCTGTCAGTGGGCTTCTGGATTGTTTCCTAGTTAATAGTTCTTTCAGTCGATTATACTTTCTCTTGCATTATTGTTTGAAGGGAGCAAGGATAGGGCATTGGTTATCCACATCTCAGAAGGAGGGACCAGTAGGAAGAGGGACCAGGAATATAGGATGCATTTAAAATAGGGGGAAGGGAAGCAACGGGGTGCTGAACTGTCACATATGCCATCTCACTTAATTCTCATAACAGTCACGTGGAGCTTTTAGAATCTCCCTTTGAAGTGAAGAAGCGGACATATGGAGAGGAAAAGGAACTTTCCCAAGATCTTGTCATCGTAAGAGATGGAGCAAAATGTTAAGCCTGAGTTTTTCTGACCTAAGTCCCTTATGCTGTCCATACAAGGGACTGAGCAGACAGTCAGTGTTAAAGGACCTTAAGGAGAGGAAAAGTATCAGTGGGAAGAGGGTACAGTTACGCTCTGTCACGTAAAGGAACAAGGTAAACAGCATCAGGGAAATGTGAGCTCAAGGCAGACAAGTGAAGGAAACGGAAGAAAATGAACTTTGTGTTCGAGGCTCCTGCATGGTGCTCTTCAGCACAAGCCCTCCTGACCCTACGTTCGGACCTGGGCTGCGACTTGTCTAACTAGCTCTGTCCTCTGACCCTTCTAGTAATTTCCTTCTGTCAGGGATGAACTGGAAAGCCATGTCTTCGCAGGATCACCCTTAATCCGCCGTAAATAGAGTAAGTTGAGCCTGATTTATCAGCAGTTGGCAGTATAAGGTTTTTTCTTTCATGAGAATTAGGATAGAATGGGTGCCAGCTTAGCAAATGAGAGGACTTGGTTTTTCAGTCTGTAACATTTTTGATTGCTGCGAGTACAACCCATACTAGAATGTAAGTTCATATTCAGAATTTATTTCTGTGACTTTGAATTATTGACTGCTACTGCTAGCCCAGAGCCCATAAAGCCCGAGGTGTGCAGCTGAAGAGAGAAAAGCCTCTTGGTGAGCAGAGGCGGGGATTGGCATTGCTCTTTGTAGCGGCTGTTGTGCGTGTTTCCTGTTTTATTTAGGTGGTTAGCAGTGCCATTTGAGTTTCTAATTACAGTCCTGCCTGCACTTTAATTGTTTATGAAGCCTCATGTAGATTTGCTTGAGGGGGATTTCAAAGATAAGCTTTATTGCTTCACACAGTGGCTTCTATCCTTTCTCTTGAGTGTGAAGGCAGCATTGATTCATAAGAACATTAAAAGTAGCTCAATGGCCATTGGAGTATATTGAGTAGGGAATGAAATGCAGAGTCTATTACAGATACTCTGTCTCTATTAACCTCTCTAACCCTTCCATTTAGTTTGATGGATAGAGGGCTTTGTGCCCTGAAATCACAGAGCTATCACGTGCTCAGATGTGGGGTTATCTTTAAGATGCTGCTGTTAGTCATTTTAGCAGATCAAGACTCAGTTTAACTGGTTTTGAGCAGTTTTGCTTCACATTTTATTATGATATTTAATAAATTTGGAAAATATGCAATCAGCAAATCTTATCTTGAATTTACTCATTAAGATGAATAAGCCAGATCTGTATTTCAATATGTATTATATTTTGGTATGTTAACCCCATAGATATTGAATTAATGTTCTGATTACCATAAAAATATTGCAATTAATTTTTTGCCATTCTGTTGGAAACTGAAATGATGACGGTACTATGTACTGTTTAAAGAGGTTATTCTTATACTAGGCCAGTGGTCGGCAAACTCATTAGTCAACAGAGCCAAATATCAACAGTACAATGAATGAAATTTCTTTTGAGAGCCAAATTTTTTAAACTTAAACTTCTTCTAACGCCACTCCTTCAAAATAGACTTGCCCAGGCCGTGGTATTTTGTGGAAGAGCCACACTCAAGGGGCCAAAGAGCCACATGTGGCTCATGAGCCACAGTTTGCTGACCATGGTACTAGGCTATGATCCTATATAATAATAGCCTAATATGCAAATTGTCCCCTCGGGCGGTCGTTTGGCTGGGAGTTTGACAGGAGACTGGGAGTTAGACCGCTCACTATGACATGCTCTGACCCCCAGGGGACAGTGCGGAACATGGCAGTTGTTGGTGATGCTGCAGGATGGTGGAGCAGGTGAGCAGGTGCACCAGGCCAAGGTGGGTGTGAGGGGGGCCCAATTGCCCCGCAGATGCAGATGGCGACCGGCAGGGGGCAAGGCCACCACCCTGCTCCCAGGTGCTGAGGGAGCCAGGTGGGGAGTCCAGTCCTGATTGATCGTCTCACAGATGGTGAACAGCGGTAGTGGTGGTGGGGGGCGGGGGTGGGGTGGGGGTGAGGGTGGAGGGTGGGGCAGGGCTGCTGCCTGCCTCCCAGACACTGAGGGAGCCAGGCAGGAGGCCCGGCCCAGATTGATCACCCTGCAGGTGGTTGGTGGAGCAGGTGAGGGGGTGGCACTAGGCCAAGGCAGGGTGCCAGGTGGGGCTGTGGGGCTGTGAGGATGGGGCGTGAGCTGGGGCCCGATCTCTGCAGGCCACCCCGAGGGACCTCACCTGTGCATGAATTCATGCACTGGGTCTCTAGCACATTGTAATAGTAATTTCAAAATGGCATTTGAGTTACTGGGCTTTAAAAACATTCTTACTGGGAAGTCCCAAAACTTTATATGATTATTAAACGCCCTATTTAAAGATTAATAGTCTCAATGTTTTCCATTTTAGTGATTCTCTTTGGTTACTTTGAAATAATTCTTTTAGCCCTAGCTGGTTTGGCTCAATGGATAGAGCATCGGCCCTTGGACTGAAGGATCATGGATTCGAGTCAGGTTAAGGGCATGTACATCGGTTGTAGGCTTGATCTCTGGCCCTGGTAAGGGTGTGTGTAAGAGGCAGCCAATCAATGTCTGTCTCCAACATCAATGTTTCTCTCTCTGTGTCTCTCTTCTTCACTTCCACTCTCTTTAAAAATCAATAGAAAAATATCCTTGGGTGAGGATTAACAACAACAAAAATAAATAGAAAAAATAAAAATAAAATAATTCTTATAGTATTCCAAGCAAGCTTTGTTTTGAAAATGATCATTAAATTAATCTAAAGAAATATGAGTTTTAACATTCTCAGATACCATGTAAGTCATAATCTTTAGTCCTTTTTAAAATTAATTTTTAAAATTGGTTTTTAGGGAGAGGAAGGTTGGGAGTGAGAGAGAAAGAGAAAGAGAGAGAAAAGAAATTGATGTGTGAGAGAGAAAACATTGGTCACTTTTCTCCTGCAGGAGCCCCACCTTGGAACCTAACCTGAGACCTTCTGGTGTAAGGGATGAGGCTCCAATGAGCTGAGCCACCTGATCGGGGCATAGTCCTTTTTGTGTGCCTAGGATCCTATATAATCCTATATAATAAAAGGGTAATATGCAAATTGACCCAACTGCAGAATGACTGGTTGCTATGACATGCACTGACCACCAGGGGGCAGATGCTCAATGCCGGAGCTGCCCCCTGCTGGCAGACTCCAATTGCTGGATGGCGAAGGGGGTGGTGGTGGTGGCGGAGGGTGGGACTGGCAAGCAGGTGGGAACGGCCAATCTCTTGGTCCCTCTGCCAGGCCGGCTGCCATTTTTCCCCCACAGTCGAGACACAGGCCTGCCCACAGCTTTAGACAGGTGCTCCTCTCTCCTCCCCACCTGCTCCTTGAGGAGGTGGGAGAAGCCATCAGCAAGGTTCCAGGCATGGGTCAGGTGGGTTGTTGAGAAACCTGTCTCCTGATGCTGCTGGATTCTAATCCTGTTCAGAATTCCATGTGCTCTGCTGAAAGCACCTGATCTTACCCTCCTCAGTGGTGATGTGACCTGAAATCTAATGGGACCTTTTTGTGGGATGGGTTGTTGTGCCCCAGGACCCTGCAAGTAGAATCATTCAGTGAATAAATGCAGTGAACATTCAGGTGTGACCAGAATGACCCTGATAGCGCCACCAGCCCCCTGGAACTCTCTTGGGCATTGGGCCTACACCCCCTCCCTTACCTGAAAGAAATTCCACACAAAAGCACCTCCGGGACACAGCCTCCTACATGGGTTCAAAGTACTAGTATATCCTGGGCCGGGCCCACCTCGGGTGCAACATGGCGAACGTGGAACCAGGGTTGGGTGGCAGGGCCGGCTGCCTGGCAGCTGGGGAGGATGGCCCTGATCACAGGCCAGGCCTAGGGATCATACCCGTGCTCAAGTTTTGTGCCCTGGTCCTCTAGTCTTAAGGCTAACATGCAAATTGTTTCCTCGGGAGTTCGACTGGGAGACTGGTAGTTCAATTGCTCGCTATGACATGCTCTGACCTCCAGGGGGTGGGGCGGAACATGGCGGTCTGCCAGCAGGGGGCAGCTCCTCCAGGGGGTGGGGCGGAACATGGCGGTGACCAGCAGCAGTGGTGGGGTGCTGAGGGAGCAAAGAAAGGAGGAGGTGGGGAGGCGGGGAACCTGATCGGCCCTGATCGGTGGCCAGGCCTAGGGACCTTACTCGTGCACGAATTTTGTGCACTGGGCCTCTAGTAATTTAAATAAAGTGCATTGGGTCTTTTATCATGTGGCTGATACTTTAGTCCATGGATGTTTATTTTTTAAACTCTTAAGTTTTCTTTTTCTTTTAAAATATATTTTTTAATTGATTTGAGAATCATTTATTGGTTGCCTCCTGCACGCCCCACACTGGGGATTGAGCCTGCAATTTGGGCACCGGAATCAAACCACAACCTCCTGGTTTATAGGTTGATGCTCAATCACTGAGCCACACCAGCCTGGGCTAAAGTATCTTAAGTTTTCTATTTCAACTGCAATAGCCGGAAAGGAGCAAAAGTAACTTTGGAAATGGCTAGGAAACTGTAGTGTAGCAAACTGTTAGAAGTCATAAGCTATCACAATTAACGACTGATGTCAACCATGGTATTGTTTCTTAAAATTGTCTGAGTAGCTCAAGTAGTTGAAATGAAATGTTGAAATGCAAGTGGTTGCTGGTGTAACTACAAGGATTGTTTGTAAATAGCACTTCATACACTATGTTTTAGTTTCTTATTAAAGTACTAGAGGCCTGGTGCACGAATTTGTGAATGGGTGGGGTCCCTTTGGGTGGCCTGCAGGGATTGGCCCAAAACCCACAGTCCAATGCCGCCTGCAGCTCCTACTTGCTGCCCTGCTCATCCAGGCCCCACTGTGCCTGCCTCGGGCTCGCGCCCAATCAGTCCCCAATCGGTAGAGGCTCGTGCTGCCGCAGCAGTGCCCACCAGCCATGAGCCCTGCATCTGTCACCCTCCCAAGGGGAGTGTCCTGTGGGATCGGGCTGAAACCAGCTCTCCAACATCCCCCAAGGGGTCCCGGATTGTGAGAGGGCCAGGCTGAGGGACCCCACTGGTGCATGATTGGGCCGGAGAGGCACCGTGGGAGGGCTCCAGGGTATGTCTGGCCCATCTTGCTCAGTCCCGATTGGCCAGACCCCAGCAGCAAGTTAACCTACTGGTTGAGGCATCTGCCCCCTGGTGGTCAGTGCACGTCATAGTGAGCAGTTGAGCAGCCTTAGCATATCATTAGCATATTACGCTTTGATTGGTTGGTTGGTGGTTCTTATGTTTGGTCTGTTTGCATATTACCCTTTTATTATATAGGATTTTCCTGTAGACTAAGTGTTGTGAGGGCAAGTGCTGTTTCTGTCTGATTCTGTGCTTATTCCCGATAGCCTGTCATGGTATCTGGCTTAGTAAATAATTGTTAAATGAATAAATGGATGAATGCCTTCTTAAAGTGAGAACAGTGTCTTAAAATTAGTCACCTACTATTGAACTTGTTTTTGTGATTAGGTATCTTAAATATATAGTTTTTGGCTTAACACATGAGATATTAACTAATGTCACTACAATAAACTTAGTAAAAAAAGTATCAATTAGAAAAATATATATAGCTTCTGATTTTTTGATCTTTGAGGGGTTTCTTTGCCTTTTATTTCTTTTGTAAAGCAGTCTTAAGAAAAAAGACAAAGATGAAAATTTGTAGCTTAAAAATGACTAATTTTAGCATTCTTGTTGAGTGGCTTATTAATGTCAGATTTTGAATTATTGGATACCACGAGAGCATACATAAATTCATAAATACAATGGATTGATATTTAGATAAAAATCATTAATTTCAATGCTTGACTTTTATGTTTGTACAAATAGTTTTAAAGTTGATGTTAATGTATCTTATTTATAGACATTGAATGTTTTATATATAGTCTATGTAATAAAGTGTACAGGATGACATGTTACTACAAATCCATAAGTTACTTTAACCTGCTAGGATATGAGATCCTTAGGAGGAAGCATGTGTGTTTCTCTGTCACAGTCAGTCCTCCCTCCCTCCCTCCCTCCCTCTCTGTTAATCCTCACCTGAGGATATTTCCCCCATAATAGCTTATTCTTTGTTTTTATGAAACTTACCCTGAATTAGTCTAATATGCAGAAAGTGGAGTGCCCGTATTTGTTGATGACATTCATCCGGTTCTGATTTAGTTCTCTGATGATCCAAATAAGGAGAAGCAGAAGCTCAGAGAGCTTTTTGGTTCGAGATGTAATTAGGAAGTGAGCCTGTGGGAAGAATCCCTTTGAATAATAAATAATTAATTACCTGAGAAGGTAAATCTAAAATTCCTGGAAAGTATAGGGTCAAGAAAAATGGACACATGTCATAGCACTGAGATACAGATGCAAAAATCCCTATAAAACCTGATTTGCAGAAGCTAATATATCTGTATCAGTTAGCTATATTTTGACCGTAATCTTAAAGAGTATTTTCCCACAGGATCTCATATTTTGGGATGTGTTCCTTTGGCCCCTACGTGAAGAGCTGCAGAATCATCACATGCAGACTCTTCACCAAGCTCTTACTGCTCCTAACGTCTTCTTTTTCCTGGTAGGCTGCCTCCTACATTTTACTTACTTTGTGTTGTTAAAATCACGTTTTGAAAGCTACTTCTACCCTATTGTGTCTCTGACATACATGTGTTGACATCTGAAGGCTCTTGGCGTTTGACACTTGCTCATATTCTATAGGTGGTGGCAGAGGGTAGAGCCAGTGATTGGGGTCCCCTTCTCTTTCTCACACGGGTTGTCCCCATGAAGTAATGATGCACAGAGTCCATTGGGAATATGGGGGAACTTTTCAAAGGCACATGGACATCCTGTGATTGGGTCCTGTCTACTTTTAGAGAATCCCTCAGGGCAATTCAGGTAATGCTTTGAAAAGAGTCAGTTTGTCTCAGGCTGAAGGGAAATAGAAAAAACATTTCCCCATTAGACTGCATGAGTGATGTTGGTATGGAGGTGGCTGTTTGGCCAATGTAAACGTTGGGATGAAGCAAAATGACATATTTCTGTTATAGTTTGCCTATATGTATGGATTTGTGTGTTAATATAGTTAAATCGGCCTCATTCAAAACATTTATGTTTTAAGATCCATGCTATTCAGCTATAGATCGTTTACTTGGGGATAGTGGTAGAAAGGTAGTCTTCTGTTTTGTTTTGAAGTGGAGGAAGTTTGAACTCCTTTCTTGGTGTTAAGACTGGTTGTTCCAGGCGGTTCTATCTGACAAGTGACCAAATTGTCACTCTTACTAATACAGCAGTGCTAAATTTGTGACTGGACTGCTGCTGTTTCTTGTCCGGTCTCCTGGACAGCAATAGGGTCCAGGCTGATTAGGTGGTTTCTGGTTTTGGTGCATTCTGACCTCTGTTTCAAAGCCTGTGACCAGTCAGGTTCCGAGCAGGATCTCAAAGGCTGGTGGGAATGGTTGCAGCTCCACCTCTGCCATGCGGTCCTCCTCCGGTGCTGTCTGGCCTTGCTGTGTGCTTCGTGTCAGGCCGCCAGCTCGGTTCTGACACCAGGGCCCGTCTCTGCCGTCAGGTTTGTGTACAGTGGGGCTAAACTTCCTCTCTCTGTGGGGAGGAGGTGCGTGGGAGGTCTCCCTCAGTATACATTGGTCAGAACTAACTGTTTGGATTCCCTTCTTTAAGGAAATTAGTACTTAACTCAGTTTCAGATGTGTAGAGATTGTTGGTTTTATCATTTGCACACCTATGTCATGTGAGTTATCTAATACTTTAGGTAAATACGAATAAGAGCAATAAAAAAAAATATATCACTTGCCTACTAAGTAACCCTCTCCCTGAACAACGATGGATAACGTTTATTAGGATGTTATGCTGGGGAGGAATAATATAACTGATTAGGATTTTCTTGCTTTCTGTTTCTCTGAAATAAATAAAAATAAAGGCAAAAAACAGAATCCATGTGGAAAAATTATATGCTCTCCTAGAAGACAACCTAGAAGTAAACCCACAACACTGTAGGCACAATTAATGAAATATATAATTGATAAGCTGGACTTCATTAAAATGGGAAACTTGTGCTCTGCAAAAAACAGTGTCAAGAGAATGAGAAGACAAACCAGATACTGGGAGAAAATATTCCCAAAAGACACATATGACAAAGGACGGTTATCCAAAGTAAACAAAGAACTTTAAAAAATCAACAGTAAGAAACCAACTGATTAAAAATAGGCTAAAGATTTTAACAGGCATCTCAGCGAAGAAGATACAATGATGGCAAATGAGCATATTTTCCTTGAGTATTTCCATATTAGAATGTTTTCAAAATAGTATATTTTATTTTCCACTTTTCCCAGAAGAAAATACTTGATATGAAATACTTGTGTAGTGAAAGCAAGCCACACATTTTCCATTCTCCCTCATCTCGTTGTGATTCCACCTTTATCAGGCTCTCCTATTAAATGCCTGCAGTCACCTCAAGATATCCAATTTTCAGACAGTCATCACATCCAATTTCCATATAATTTAATTTTGCTTAATGTTTTTATCTTCTTGTTAACCTAGATTTTTTTCTGCCATAACTCTCACCTGTCTCATTGTGCATGGTAGCTGTGAAGAGCAGAATAGAAGGTAACAAGCTTGTGAGGTGCAGGGCAGAGTAGTAGAAACAGAGGAGTTGGGATTTGCTGTGGCCTCAGAGGAGGACCGACCAGGGTTTTGCTGACAGGAGTTACTTGTCAGTTAACCAAGCAGGATTCCTGGGCAGAGGGGCAGGAAGAAAGGTGAGACGCTTACCCATGCTGGGTGTAGGCCAGCCACTGGTGTGCACGTGCCTCTGGGGAGCTCTTCTTGATCGAATTGGATGGTGCCCTCTCACATACCCTTTCTACTTGAATGGTTTGTCATTTAGGAGGGAAGATGCATTGTGGAAGTGCTGGTTTATGTATTAAGATGATAATGCTATGCCCAAAGTTTTGCCACTTTTCCGTATGGTCACTTCCCTCTATGATTAGGGATACATATGTGAAAGGTGTATTCGGTGCTGAATGCGGGTTGGCTGTGGTTTAGCAATTATTTTGCTGAACAGGGATCTTCTTATAAATGTTACCATTAGACTGCACTGTCTGATTCATTCACCCATGCGCTAAATATTTACTGAGCACCTGTTTATATGCTTGGCCCTGCACCACATGGTGATGGAATAAACACAGGAGAGGCGTGGGGTACAGAACACAGGAGTAAGTCACTAAATATAACTCAGTGAACTGGTCACCCAGCGAGTGGCGGACTCCATTAGGGTCTCCCTGGTGTCCTGTAAAAGTAAACATTGAGGGATGCCAGACTTTATGGCAGTTGTGTCTTGGGAAAGACAGATGTACTTCAGACAGTTCATTTCAAAACACTTTTAAAAGTGCTTTCTCTTTTTACTTGTCACTTTCACTTCAAAACTGCTCCACTGAGTGGCAAAGGTGACCTTAGAAAGCATTTTAAAGTTTTTAGGAGCAGCGTCACGAGGAAAAGCATACTCATTTGCATGCTGTGGACTTCTGGCAGCACTCTGTGTCCAATCGAGCTTTCTGGGTTCTTTGTTACATACTTGGACTATAACATTTGTCATTTTGCATTAAGGATATTTTTGGAGCAGCATTAGGTGAATGAGCATGGCCTCTGAAATCCAGTATTTTCTGAAGTTATCTTTTTTAAAAAATATATATATTTTATTGATTTTCTACAGAGAGGAAGGGAGAGGGATAGAGAGTTAGAAACATCAGTGAGAGAGAAACATTGATCAGCTGTCTCTTGCACACTCCCCACTGGGTATGTGCCCACAACCAAGGTACATGCCCTTGACCAGAATCGAACCTGGGACCCTTGAGTCCACAGGCCGACGCTCTATCCACTGAGCCAAACCAGTTAGGGCCCGAAGTTATCTTTTAATACCAGACTCTTAGCTCCATATGGCTCTGTGTCTACTCTAATCTGACTTATTTCCTCACCCCCTCTTCACACTGCCAGCCCCATCCTTTCTTCTGTATCACCTGGACCATGCTCTATCACGTGTAAAACCTCTATATCCTGCCTTAGCTGGTTTGGCTCAGTGGATAGAGTGTTGGTCTGCGGACTGAAGGATCTCAGGTTTGATTTCAGTCCAGGGCACATGCCCGGGTTGCGGGCTCAATCCCCAGTAGGGGGTGTGCAGGAGGCAGCGAATCAATGATTCTCTCTCATCATCAATGTTTCTATCTCTCTCTCCTTCTCCCTTCCTCTCTGAAAACAATAAAAATATATTTAAAAACAAACAAACAACCTCTGTATCCTGAAGATCTCTGGATGTTTCTTTACTCTTCTTGCTCCAACTGAAACCTGACTGCCCCTAAGGGAAGTGCTCCATAACCTCCCAAGTATTGGCTGGTCTTCCTCATTTCCCAAGTACCTCAAGGTCTGAGAAACAAAGCAAATGTATCTTTGTTGCTCCGCTTGCTGTTTTTATACTATTTCTCCTCTCTCAAAATTCGTTCCTTTGTACCCCCGTTACCTTAGTTTCTGATCACCCCTTTATATTCATGGCTCACTTTTTCTTTCTTCATCATTATTCCTGGCATCATTCTTGGTGACGTGAACATCCATCCACCCAATACCTGGCTTCTGAATTCCCGCTTCTAATAGTAAATACCTTTGCCTTTATTCCAGTTTAGCTGCCTTTTCCCCTGGCTGTACCCTAGAACCTGTGATGACCAGTAACTATTACTTGTGATTTCTCAATTTTAGGGTTCCCAGTCTCCATCTGCTACTATCGTACAAGTATCTAGCACTGTCCTGACAACACAGACTAGGTGTTGCTAAGCGTTACTGCTATTGCTGCTACTCTCTTTCGGTTGTAGCATCAACAATCCTTGAAAGCAAAAACTGTCTTATTGATCCTATTCCTCCAGAACCTATCACAGTTCTTGGGACAAAAAGGTCTTTAGTGATTTTATGGGCCCAATAACATAAAGAGCAGCAATAGGAAGGATGTGGCATTCAAAAGATCTTTATATTAGAAAAAAGATAATTACAATTTACCATTTAAACTATTGCATCATTTTAAAAACATTTGAGTAATGACATTTTAGAAACTGGTTTCTCATTTTCTCTGGTGGAAAATAGATGTTATAATTTATTCCATTGGGATTCTTTTAGTTTAGCCAGGGTTGATCAATTACAAATTTCCATTTTCTAAAGATTATTACTGTGATGAGCTGTAAACAGGGAGATTGCTTTTTAGTAAAATGGGTTAGCTTACCTGGAAAGAGTTAATTTTCTTTCCTTCCTGTGTTGAAGGACTTTTCACTATTGGCCTGAGGAGTGGAGGAGAGGTAGAAGTTTAGGATTAAGATGTTCTCAGCCTTTCCTATGATCTATGTAGGAAAATAAAAGTATTCAATACCACTGCACTCTCTCTGGCTCTTTTTTTCTTCATAGATAAGGTAGAGATATATCTAAGTTTTCTATTTATTTGTCTGGGAGTATTACCTTGCTAAGAACATTTAAAGCTCATGGTGACTAAGCAACAGTTTTTCCAAAAGCACTAGTTTCATTGTTATTGTATTCACTAGAGGCCCGGTGCATGAAATTCGTGCACGGGGGATGGGGTACATGTACCTCAGCCCAGCCTGCACCCTCTCCAATCTGGGACATCCCTCTCACAATCCAGGACTGCTGGCTCCCAACTGCTCGCCTGCCTGCCTGATTGCCCCTAACCGCTTCTGCCTGCCAGCCTGATCACCCCCTAACCACTCCCCTGTGAGGTGCAGGGCAGAGTAGCCTGATCGACACCTAACTGCTCCCCTGCTGGCCCGATTGCCCCTAACTGCCCTCCCCTGCCAGCCTGATCACCCCTAACTGACCTCCCCTGCCGGCCTGGTCACCCCCAACTGCTCTCCCCTGCAGACCTGGTCGCCCCTAACTGCCCTCCCCTGCAGGCCTAGTCACCCCCAACTGCCCTCCCCTGCAGGCCTGGTCACCCCCAACTGCCCTCTCTTGCAGGCCTGGTCCCTCCCAACTGTCCTCCCCTGCTGGTCTGATCACCCACAACTGCCCTCCCTTGCCGGCCATCTTGTGTCCACATGGTGGTGGTCATCTTTGACCACATGGGGGTGGCCATCTTGTGTGTTGGAATGATGGTCAGTTTGCATATTACCTCTTTATTAGATAGGATGTTTGGTTGCTTTTAACCTGAGAAGTAATTACTATTTAATTACATCCATGAATATTTCGTAAATAATTTGTACTGTTACTTTACTTTTGATATAATTTTTTATAGTTATATATATGAAGGACTTGAAAATAACAGAAAAATTTAGGAAATTCTGAATTTCTAGAATATTTTCACTCAGCACTGTGGTATTTTAATTGATATCTAGAAGCTTTTGAGAGTTTACCATTAAAAAATCTCTGAAATGAATATGAAAGTGATAATAATAACTAATATTTACTGAACACTTCTTATGAATCAAGCACAATGTTAGTAGTTTTATGTGTTTTATTTAATTCTCATTACAGCCAAGTAATGTTAGTACTGTTACTATTTTCACTTCAGTTCAGTGGCTTTGAGAGATTAAGTTGCTTTGTATCACACAGCTACTAAATGGTAAACTAGAATTCACTTACAGGCTATATGGCTCCAGTGTTGATGGTTTAATACTGTATTATGTTCTCTTATAGTGCATAGTTAAGAAATAAATATAGACAGTCTGTGAGAAATTAATTTACAAAGCATGCTGCCAACAAGAAATTAAGCTCAATAAGTTTAATCTCTTAAAAAAAGACACCTCAGTAGAAAATGGGCAAATGATATGAATAGGTAATTCATATAGGAGAAACCATGGTGAATGAACTTGAAAAGATGCTCAAACTCTGACTACTCATTAGGAGAATGCCCAGTAAAAGTTCAGTGAGAGAGCATTTCACACATACCAGCATGGCAGAAAAGTAAATGACCAACAATATCAAGGGTTCACAACATACAGATTTGAGGGGGTTCTCATTACACTGCGGTGGGAGTGTAATTCCCATTTTTTAGCCTCTCTGGAGAGCCATTTGTCATTATGTAAAATAGTCAAGGTGCACGCTCCTACAGCTCGGCACTGTCACTTAGAGAAATCGGTACTCTAAAGCCGCAGAAGTCAAAGTGGGACCCCCAGGGTCCTTGCAGGGGCTTTGTAAAGTGGAAACTTGCACAGTAATCATATGAAGACATTATTTGCCTTTAAAAACCTCATTCCCTCCTAGTATACAGTGGACTTTCCCAGAAGCTACTTGACATCAATTATTCAGCAGATTGAAATAGAAAACATAAATGAGAATCCAGCTGCCTTCTATTAAGCCAGAAATATTACAGAGATTTGTGATAATGTAAAATAGTGCCACTCTCCTCACTAACATTTTTGTTTCGGAAAATATGATTATTTTCCATAAAAATATATTATGTCAACTTGTAATAGATTAAGATTTTAAATGAATTGATATTTAAAATTTATTGGTTTTAATTTCTATTACAGTAAATATTGATAGATATAATCAACCTAAATAGAACCTCAAAATTACTGAATTCAGAAACTTTAAAAAAATTCTTTATTGTTTAAAATATTGTGTAAGTCTCCTTTCTCCCCGCCCCCCCACTGAACTCTTTCCAGCCGCTCCCACTCCCCAGCACATGCCCTCACCCCCCTACTGTCTGTGTCTGTTGGTTATGCCCATATTCATGCATACAGGTTCTTTGGTTGATCTCTTACCTCCTCCCTCCCCTGCCTTCCTTCTTAGGTTGGATGATATGTTCTCTGCATCTATAACTCTGGCTCTATTTTTGTTCATCAGTTTATGTTGTTCATTATATTCCACAGATGAGTGAGGTCATGTGATATGTATCTTTCTCCAACTGGCTTATTTCGCTTAGCGTATTGGTCTCCAGGTCCATCCATGCTGTTGCAAATGGTAAAAGTTCCTTCTTTTTTTATAGCAGCGTAGTATTCCATTCTGTAGATGTACCACCATTTTTTAATCCACTCACCTGCTGATGGGCACTTAGGCTGTTTCCAAATCTTAGCTATGGTGAATTGTGCTGCTATGATCATATGGATGCATATATCCTTTAAGACTAGTGTTTCTGATTTCTTGGGATATATTCCTGGAAGTGGGATTACTGAGTCAAATGGGAGTTTAATTTTTAATTTTTTGAGTAAACTCCATACTGTTCTCCACAGTAGCTGCATGAGTCTGCAATCCAATCAGCAGTGCACGAGGGCTCCTTTTTCTCCACAACCTCGCTAGCACTTGTCATTTGTTGATTTGTTGATGATAGCTATTCTGACAGGTGTGAGATGGTACCACATTCTCGTTTTGATTTGCATCTCTCAGATGATTAGTGACTTTGAGCATGTTTTCATATGTCTCTTGGCCTTCTGTATGTCCTCTTTCAAAAAGTGTCTATTTAGATCTTTTGCCCATTATTTGATTGGATTGTTTATCTTCCTTTTGTTAAGTTGTATGAGTTCCCTATAAATTTTGGAGATTAAATCCTTATTAGTGATAACATTGGCAAATATGTTCTCCCATGCAGTGGGCTTTCTTGTTGTTCTGTTGATGGTTTCTTTTGCTGTGCAGAGCTTTTTATTTTGATGTGGTCCCATTTGTTTATTTTTTCCTTACTTTCCATTGCCCTAGGAGCTGTATCGGTAAAGATATTGCTATGGCAAATGCCTGCTATTTGCTGCCTATAGCTTCTTCTAAGCTTTTTAGGTTTCCTGTCTTACGTTTAAGTCCTTGATCCATTTTGAGTTTATTTCTGTGTATGGTGTAAGTTGGTGGTCTAGATTCATTTTTTTTGCATGTATCTGTCCAATTTTCCCACCACCATTTATTGAGGAGACTGTCTTGACTCGGTTGTGTTCACTTGTCTCCTTTGTCAAATATTAATTGAGCATAGTGGCTTGGGTTGATTTCTGGGTTCTCTGTTCTATTCCAATAGTCTGTTATGTCTGTTCGTGTGCCAATACCAGACAGTTTTGAGAACAGTGGCTTTGTGGTATAGCTTGATATCTGGTATTGTGATTCCTCCAACTCTGTTCTTCTTTCTCAGGATTGCTGCAGCTATTTGGGGTATTTTTTTTTTTTTATTCCAGATGAATTTTTGGAGAGTTCATTCTAGGTCTGTGAAATATACCGTTGGTATTTTAATGGGGAGTGCATTGAATCTATAGATTCAATGGGTAGTACGGTCATTTTAATGTTGTTGATTCTACCAATCCAAGAACACGGTATGTTCTTCCATTTGTTTATGTCTTCCTCGATCTCTTTTTTCAGCATCCTGTAATTTTCTGAGTACAGGGCCTTTACCTCCTTGGTTAAATTTATTCCTAGGTATCTTAATTTTTTTGTTGCAATGGTAAATGGGATTTTTTTTTTTAGTTTCTCTTTCTGTGAGTTCATTATTGGTGTATAAAAATGCCAGATTTCTGGGTGTTAATTTTGTATCCCACTACATTGCCAAATCTTTAATGATTTTCAAAATTAATTGGTTTCAGTTTGAACTTAAAAATTACCGAAGGACCCCAAAGAGGTTTTATATATGTGGGTATACTGGCAAATGGCTCTCCCTTTAAATTTTGTTTAAATAAGACATGTGTTTATGTTTACTATTCCAAACATTGGGATAAATTATAATTAACACTGATCTTTCTGTTTGTCTGTAGGTGTCTCTCTTGTGCTCTGCCTTAAACCAAAAACAATTTAAGGCTTAAATAATCTATATTGCTTTTTTGTTCAAGTTTATGTTTACTTGACTATAGAAGTAAAGTAATGTTATTGGTGAAGAGAAAAAAAGGGGAAGGGAATCATCCAAAGAAAAATTCATATCACTCTAAGAAAAATTTCAACGTTTTTCTTTTCAGTCTTTTTTCCACCCATTGAAAAAACTTAACTTTACCAGTACCATTTCTAACCTCCATTTTGGTGCATTGTCATAATATCTCCTATTTTCCCCCTCCAGGCCTTTAAATATTCAACACCCTGGTAATAATTGCCCCTTTCTGTATCTACTCGAAACAAAATTTTGTTCCTAAAACCTCAACTAAGTATTTGGGGAAAAGCAACATGATCATCTCATTAAAGTCATTCATTCTGTGTTACAAGTGACTGGCAGTCATAAAATGTTGTTTTTATTTGCGGGGGGGGTGTTTACATTTTACCACAGTGTATTCTCAAACTCAGATGGGTGTTTGATGAATAGACTGCGTGAGGTTGATATTTGGGGTGTGAGCGAGCCTTGTACTGGCCATATCACCCGTTTCTGTAGAAGCACACAGGCATGAACACCTTGTCATCATCCCTGTTAACTCTCATTTAATGGCTGTTAGCCAGTGATCATCCTGTCTAATAAAGAGGGAATATGCTAATTGACCGTCACATCCTCACAAAGATGGTGGCACCCACAGGCGCAGCAGGCTCACGCCACGGCCTGGCCTGCCCCCAGGTGGGTCTGGCTGCTCCGCATGCCTGCCTCCGGAGTCCCCCTGTCCCCTCAGTCCCCCAGCCACCCAGGGCCGGCCCGAGGCGCAGGCAAGCCTCGGATGTCGGCTTCCTAGACGCCCACGGCTGGCCCGAGGTGCAGGCAAGCCTAGGATGTCGGCTTCCTAGACGCCCAGGGCCGGCCCGAGGCGCAGGCAAGCCTCGGATGTCGGCTTCCTAGACGCCCAGGGCCGGCCCGAGGCACAGGCAAGCCTCGGATGTCGGCTTCCTAGACGCCCACGGCCGGCCCGAGGCACAGGCAAGCCTCGGATGTCGGCTTCCTAGACGCCCACGGCCGGCCCGAGGCACAGGCAAGCCTCGGATGTCGGCTTCCTAGATGCCCAGGGCCGGCCTGAGGTGCAGGCAAGCCTTGGAAGGCTCAGGTAACCAGGGCTGGCAGTGGCAGCAGCAGAGGTGTGATGGGGTGTCGCCTTCCCCTGGTTTCTGGTCACCTCCTGCCCCTGAGCGCTCCTGGACTGTGAGAGGGGGCGGGTCGGACTGAGGGACCCCCCCCCCACTTCCAGTGTATGAATTTTCATGCACCAGACCTCTAGTACTCTTTATAAAACTTGTTAAGAACTTATAATTAATTATGGTGCATTGGCAGGTTTAACATTTAATTCCATGTCTTTTAAGCTTTCTTTATTTTGGGACTAAATCAGCCCATTTCTTTATAAACAGTGTCATTTTGCTCTCCAAAAGAGAGAGTTATTTGAGATTTATTATTGCTCACTTTCAAAAGGACTTGAGGAAATTTATAGCTAAAGGTTAAACAAAGTAATATACTTAATTATCTAAGAGAAAATTATTGAAGCAGGCAGGAAAAGATTCTTCCAGGCTTCTGAAATGAACAGATTATTATAATAAGTGAATTTGGCTTTGGTTTTCTGTTAAAACTAAAATAGAAACATGGTGCTGTTAAGTTTCATTTTCTAGCTAGAAAGAGCATGATAGATAATTCATGAATAGTGACATAGTATTTTCTGGGACTGAAATCAAGGTGAGCATTCTCTGCCATTTTGAGGGCTTAGGTTATAGTACATTGATGAAAATGTTGATGAATTATTCTTATACCTTCTTTGAAATATGAACCTTGGTACCTTTATTTTTTTATATATGCTGTGTGATTTGTATATTAGCAATACTTACATGTTTAAAGGGAATCTGATTTCAGTCTTTGGGAAGAAATCAGTTATTTTCTTCTTTCTCATATCTGTTTTTTAAAATTTTGGATTTTAAGAAGACTTACGAAGTTGTGTATGTCTCTTAGACTTGTCAGAATTGAATTACTAGACGAGGCTGAAGAGGTTTCCCACTGAGAAACACGGATGTTGTTGCTAGAACAAATCCCTCTTCAGCGGTCATTTTGGTCACAGTTCTTCAGTCCACTCAGGTGCTCTGCCTAAAGAGCTCCTCTAAGTCCCTCGTTTTCAACCATTAGAGCGATCTGCAGCACACAATGTCCAATTTTGTACAGAATCATTACATAATGGAGAAGGTTTCAATGTGTGCTCTTGTAAAAATGTCAATGTTCTCTTTAATTTGTAATAGATATTATCTCGCATAAAAGCAAACAAAATGTTAGAAGTTATAATTGCCTTTTAATATTATTGAAGATGTAACAGTCTTCTCTGATTTTAATTTCCACATTTGAAACTTCCATGAATGTTTTTAGATTCTTGAATCAGACCATTTTAAAGTTAATCATTCTAATAAAATTAAAATAGCAGTAATAGAAATTTCAGAGATGTAGATTGAGCAGGAAAAACACTTATGATGCTAGTCAAAATTTGAAATTAGAGCCAAGTAGTACATGTGGGTCTTAAAAAATAGCCTGGATGCCCTAACCGGTTTGGCTCAGTGGATAGAGCATTGGCCTGCGGACTCAAGGGTCCCAGGTTCGATTCCAGTCAAGGGCATGTACCTTGGTTGCGGGCACATCCCCAGTGGGGGAGTGTGCAGGAGGCAGCTGATTGATGTTTCTCTCTCATCAATGTTTCTAGCTCTCTCTCCCTCTCCCTTCCTCTCTGTAAAAAAAATCAATAAAATATATTGAAAAAAATAGCCTGGATGGAGGTGATCAGGCTTGTGGCCCATGTGGGTTTTGCTTTTTTAGCAACCATGGAATAGGTACATAAGAAGCTCTTTCGAGATACAACATAAAAGTAGAATTATCTTGAACACTTTGGAAATGTAATCAGCAGATTCAGTTTCAAGTCTTTGTTTGGCACTGTTAGCAGGAACGTTACATAGATTATCTCATATTAGAGGCCCAGTGCATGAAATTTGTGCGCGGAGGGGGGGGTGGGGGGGGGGAGGGAGAGGTCCCTCAGCCCGGCCTGAGCCCTCTCACAGTCTGGAAGCCTCGGGGAATGTCTGACTGATGGCCTAAGCTGGCAGTCGGACATTCTTAGTGCTGCCGTGAGGCAGGAGAGGCTCCTGTCTCCAAATGGTTTTATGAGTAGTCACTTTATTCCCATTTTACAAAGGAGAAAATTGAGGCCAAGATCTGTTATAAGGTTACTAGAGGCCTGGTGCATGACTTTTGTGCACTGGGGGGAGGGTGTCCCTCACCCCAGCCTGTGCCCCCTCGCAGTCCGGGACCCCTTGAGGGATGTCTTTAGCGCTGCCATGGAGGCGGAAGAGGCTCCCACCACTGCCACTGTGCTCACCAGCTGTGAGTCTGGCTTCTGGCTGAGTGGCGCTCCCCCTGTGAGAGCACACTGACCACCAGGGGGCAGCTTCTGCGTCGAGTGCTGCGTCGAGTGTCTGCCCCCTGGTGGTCAGTGCGCGTCATAGCGACCAGTCTTTCCCCTGTTTGATTTGCATATTAGCCTTTTATTACATAGGATACTGCTGGTAGGCATTAGTAGCCTTGATGTTTCAGTCCATTGGGGCTGCTGTAACAAAATATCATAGACTGAGTAACTTATTAAACAACAGGAGTTTATGTCTCACAGTTTTGGAAGCTAGGGCCAGCTTTGGATCACGGGGCCAGCATGGTCACATGCTGGTGATGGCCTTCTTCCTGCTTCATAGCAGGTGTCTTCTCCTTGTGTCCTCATGTGGAAGGAATCAGGGAGCTCTGTGGGGTCTCTTTGATAAGAACTCTAATCATTTGTGAAGGTTCCACCCTCATGACCTAAGCACCCCCTACCAAAGGCCTCTCCTCCTAATACTATTACTTTTGGGGGTTAGGATTCATTGTGTGAATTTTGGGGGACACATTCAGACTATAGCAGTTGGGCTGCAGATTTTGAACTCTAAACTGCTAAATCATTTTTTCTCCTTAGGTATGGGACATCCTTTGTCCCCAGAACAGCCATACCATCCTCTCCCATTCACTCTTGATCAGAAAGTAACTTTTCCTTCTTCAGCACTCGGGCCCCACAGTCTGTGCCATTTCTCTAAACCTTTGGTTTCGTATGGTCGCTCATTCTGCATGTGATGGGTGATGGTCTGTCCTCTCTATCATGAAGCAGTGACTGTGGTGCCTTCCTGCCAGCCACCTACCCAGGATCTTGCAGGGTGATGTCCCCCAGGTGGCCAATCACTGAACATTTGTCGACTTAACACCCGGAGTTTGTGTTCATCAGGTAGCACGGTCTCCACGGGACAACAGCTTTAATTCAGGGGACTGAGGACAGTGGGAGGGAAGTGCCTAAATAAGATGGTCTGCTTTGCTTGGTTAACTTGGCTCAAATACTTGGCTGTGCGTTTTCTCTAAGTGCTAATGTGGGTTTAAATTGCCGGTGTTTATCCCAGGAAGGAAGGCATGGTGCCTGTGAGTTATAGGTTCATTTTCCCTGAAATATTGACCATTGCATTTTCTTGTTT